>LR990957.1:7500000-8750000 GCA_905163465.1 Craniophora ligustri | reverse complement strand
TACCAGAGCGGCGAAGACGCGTTAACGTCTGCGCCGATGATTACTTTGCAGCCCGCAAGTGACCGCAAGACATTAGGGAGGTTGTGAATATGAGGACCAACAGGGTCAGAATATTGAAAATAATAGCTCACAACATAAACTTTAAAAGAAGCCGATGAAATCTCTGCTACAGCACAGTGTGGGGTCATGAGATTACGCAATGATGTTACGGTAATGTTTGACGAACGTGATACATAGATTCCAGCCCGTGCCTTACTGTCTAGTTGAACTACATTGTTACGTAAGCTGGCGTTTTGATATTGTTCCTGAATTAGTACAATATCCAAATTATATTCTATAATTAATTTATCTAACTCAGACGTCGCCACCCTGTCGTTGTGAAGATTTAATTGTCCTATAGCAAAACTAACCATAGTAATTAGTAGTTGGTATTAAGTACAAGTTGCTCTAATTTAAGTTTATATGAAGCACAGTCTTGTGACCCGCAGCGATGGTTGTGTGCTTTTTTAAAACGTTTACACACTACGCAAGTTGGTACGAAATCTATATTATCTCTATGCGGACAGTCTTTGGTGTCATGGGTCTCAGCGCAATTAGCACAGGTGGGCGATTCGGCAGCGCAATGTTTCCTGACATGTCCGAATTGTTGACAATGTAAGCAGCGGACAACATCAATGTCATCTATAAAGCGGCAGGTAGCCCAATCAATAAATAATTTCTCTTTAGTGTGAACTAAATGTTTACGCACCGCAGGCTCTAATTCAATACCTATCCATTTCCTACCATTATCCATAGTACGTTTGCGTATAATCTTTGTGGATTTAATAAATTCTTCCTCAATAATTGATAGTTCATCTTTAATGTTCTGGCGGAATAACGCGGTTAGAAAGGCACCATCCTCCATAGAATAGGGAACGTCTTTTACTAAAATTCGAGGTCTACGGCCTTTTGGCTGTTCGAGACGCAAGCCGGCAGATTTAATCGCGTCGACAGATTGCAATTTTTTTATTTGGGTCTCATTCGCTACACGTAGCACGACACCGGATTTAGCGGTTTTTTTAACACCGACGATTTGGAAGCCATCATCAGTTGGTTTAATAGCTTTCATTAGCGCCTGTTTTGTAGCCGACGACGACGCGTAATCAGCTGAGCTAACTTAAGATGTTGTATTCTGATAAATTTACAACAATGGAATGGTGGTGGAAAATGGTTTATTGTAGGACTCCTAAAATTCAGCTATCATGCGGTCCTTCCTTACCATTCATCATCCGACATAGAATGGGCAGTATGGTATAATACCATCACCAGTAAATGGCATAGTTGCGTCGTTGCTTACTGGCAGCCCTGCCATTCAGATTAAAGCAGTTCTTCGTTCTGATACCTACATTCGTACATACCTCAGAAAATTAAATCTAAAAAGCAAAAGGAGGAGCTAAATTATCGCGATAAAGTTAATGGTAGTTTTCGTGATTTAAGTAGGTACTGCGATATTCACATTTTAAGCATTATTTTTAAATTAAATGCCGCCGTGGTTATTTTTTTCACGTCAGGTCGTCGTGCTAATCACTATAACAAAGGATGGACTCTATCACTAACGATACTTATATCGTAATATTATAAAAAAAGCGTGACGCACAGCCTCAAAATAGATAACAACTAGAACTTCGTTAATAATGAAGAAAATATTATAATAGAGGTTATCATAAATATAATATTTATTTAGGTACATGTAGGTATTAAATATTATTTACTCTTGAGTTTTATGAATTGTTCAAGCTCTACGAGACTTAAGTTCTACAAATATAAATCACAGATAATGTTATAGGCATTGTCTTATGTTTGTAATTTTAAATAATAAAGTATGTATACTCGTACTGATAAGTGATCATTTAAGAGTCTATTTTGTTTATTATATGTATATTATGCAATATGTTTGGTTTTCGGTTACAGATATATTCGGGACAGCAATCCACTTTCTAAAATATGTAGGTAGAAGTACTCATACCTACTAATTTAGTCTGTACCGAACGAGGGTACTCTTTACAAACACAATTTTTTTTGTACCGTTACTCAAATAAATAGGTACCTACCAAAGCAATAAAAATATTGTGCTTCCAACTACCGTTTACGTCAATCAACCATGAACCTAGTTCATCTTTTTGTTAGTTATAAAACACATATTAGGTACGTTAGGTACATGAGTTGAATAATCTTAATAAAAACACCGACAAATATTCGACGGGTGGGAGTGATATGAAGTTTCGAATGACGTTATTTCGAAAGTATTTACGAGTGGTACGCCATGCGCCAGTTCGAAAAACGATATATCGAAAACCACCATATGAAGTGATGTTATTGCGCCGCATCCTACTTCGAAAAACTTTTTGTATGTACATATGTTAGTACCTACGAAAGTCTTAGTATCAAAATTCACTGCTGAGAATAGCATATTCCGATCTGAATTTTTTTGTAGAAAGAACTCGCGATTCCGATAAAACCCTATCTCTGGATTGGTATTGTTGTAAGTGTTATTTTAAATTTTGCTTTCCTTAAGTAAATAACCAACTTTACCAAGACTAGCAATAACAACACTGATACAAAACACACAATAGCGTGCGTCGAAATAACGTCATTCAAAATTTCATATCACTCCGTCGACAGGTAGGTAGCCTGTTTTTATAAAAAACAAACCTTGTACATTCTCCTCATGGATTCAAGCAACGTTTGAGGAAGTGGTTATGACTTTGATATCACATCATATCGCTCGTTAATTCTTCTAGTTCCGTCACTCTTGGTTTATTTCATTTGTCACAAAGGAACTAATACATTTATTTGTTTATAGGGATCGAGTCCGAGACCCGTGGCGTAGAACACGATCGCTCAACTACAAGTCGGTAGGTACTACCCTTACAAAGTATTACTGAGCAGCGTTGGCTTCACCCGATCCGATACTACATTAGTACATGATGGGGACTATAAAAAATATAGACTATGGATTACCGCCTGATGTCTTCCAGGCAAATAGCTTTCGCTTCATCCAGGTTCATTAACCTCCGGATATAATAACTTCCGTTATATCAAATTTATTTGAGCGAGTTTCGTCAGTTATGTGATGTGATGTCATAATGTGACGTGGCGCTCGCTCTCGCTACGGTCGCATGGCCAACGGCCGCCAGCGAATATGGTGGATAAATAGATATTAAGCTGTTATGGTTCCACTTCACGTTCGCCAATGATGAACACAATGGGAGTTCATATTATTTGCATAAGTGTCAACACCGATACGGACCGTCTCCGTCTGTCATGATGTGTCTGTAGGTATCATTAATGACGAACGTTGTGGCAGTTTATAACAGCCTGTTGTGACGTCCAGTGACGCTAGTCTGGGGTTCAAATTATTAATACGACATGCGAATATGCACGATTAGTACAATTCCGAATGTTCTAGTAGGTATGATAGTAAGTAAGTAAGTAGCTACCTAACAAACGTCCTAAGAAATTTGTCCTACATAGACTCATTTTTTTTCTTAGTCTCTTCAACAGTAAGTTAAGTGACGAGTAGTATTCCTATTAAGTACCCACAACCTTCACTAAGCTACCCTACCTGAGGCCAGTCAAGATATAGACGGGTGACCATAATTAAAAAGAGAGACTCCTCCGTACTTCAAATACCACATTAGGTCCTAGTTCCGGTTGCCATACAAAACCCTAACAACCAGTTATCGGTACTTATAGCCCATTTATTGGATTGCAATGGTCGGGTGGTAGTCACTTCTTAGGTACCTAATATTTAGTAAGTATTCTAAAATCCAATATTAAATCAACATTTTATTTTGCCTCAATATTGATTTAATTACTTACACTTTACATTACTTTTGCGATCAAAAATCGTACGGCGATTACTGTATCCTGTGCCCGTAGGCTGCCATTCCCGCGATAACTTTCACCTCAACCTTAAATAATAGTTACGCAACATAGTTATTACGTAGAGATCTACCTATATGTACAGAACATTAAAATGTAAATGGTGATAATGTGTCATACAAATAATATGCCTTGTTGCCCAAGCATATTCTAAGGCCTAAGCGTGTTTTGTTTTGCGATATCCAAGCGTATGCCACGCCACATCATGCCAGCAAAATTAAAGTGTAACTTGGTGTGTTTTCATTATTATTTTTGAGGCATATTGATTCTGTAGATACCTATATCAAAACTACAGTAAAAAAATAAATAAGAAGGAATGTCTTGTGACAAAGTTATAATATTTTGCTGATTCCTAAGATGACCTACATAAATTTTAACAATTTGACCTTCGCAAATCGCAATGGCCCCGTTTCGCTGATTGTAACTAACGGGCTAGCGGAGCTGCTTTGTCGACAGAAGTTGACCCAAAAAAAAGAAGCAGAATAGACAATTACTCGTTTCTCTAAGTACCTATTCTCAAACGAGGCTACATCTGCATAGATTCTATACGTAACGCGACTCGCACACGCTTACATTAAAATTTTGCTAAAAATTGATAGCTGCAAATCTTAATCCATATTTTTTTTATTAATAGATACTGTCATACAAATGAAGGCTCCTGCATGCTACTTACATTGTGTAGGATGATGACTTTATCAGCAGTTTTAAGGTGGTGCAGCTGATGTGTGACAAGGATACGAGTGGCGTGCCTTAGGAGTCCCATCACGCACTCTGACACCAGGTGTTTGCCCACGTGCGTGTCCACCGCTGACAACGGGTCGTCCAACAGGTAGATGTCAGCCTGGTGTATATCATATAAAACAAATGATTAATAATGTTATTTTCCGTTGATATACACTGGTAGGTTATTTTTTATGCTGGCGCCATAATTGTACGTGTTAACAACGAATATTCTAAACTGGGCTCGCTAAGGGCAAAACCTTCACGTGTAGTTCCAATTTGCTCAGTTAAACTCAATAATATCGAGAAGACTTCTCAAAACTTGCATGGTATGTTATACTTCTGATGAAATGCTTACCTGTCTGTAGCATGCTCTGGCAAGACCAATGCGCGCGCGCTGTCCGCCGCTAAGGCTGATACCGCGCTCGCCAACCAGCGTCGAGTCTCCAGCTGGCAGCTGCTCGAAATCTCGCACCAGCGCACAAGCACTTACTACCTTTGGAAAAAGAAACACGATATCAACAACCCATTTAGTTACCTACAAACTGTTGCTCTGTTGGGTATGTTGTTACGGATTTTGGTCCACGTCTTAATCGTTAAGTAAGTTAAGTTAAGTAAGTTAAGTAATTAAATAGTTAAGAACTATTTATTACCTACTTTTATTTTTAACTGTTGAATTACGTTAATTGTGTAAGCAAGCGTGTAAAGTATATTTAAATACTAGGTAAAATATTTTGTGCGGTGAGAAATCTATTTATTCACTAACTGTAATCGCGGCCTTGAACACGCCGCGCCTGTTTCCTCATTTGTTTATTGCCAAATTTTAGCTTCATAGGTAAAGTAAGTAATTTTCAAGACTTCATGTTTATTTAGTAAGTGACCTTTCGCGTTTATATTTTTAAATTAATTAATGAACAATTTACATTACAAGAAGAAATAAAAATAATATATTTGGAACAAAGAACACTTTACAAAAGTCAAAACCATATAATAAGATGAAAACATTTTTTTTATATTGATTAGAGAATTTTAAATTATTCTTAAAATACTTTAACCATGCCATGTTAACAGCTTGTAGGTAATCTTTTTTCTTCTCTACATTAAGGAATCATTTAATATAAGTCATTAAAAAGGTAATTAAAGTAATTATCGTATAATGTGCTGTATACTGATAACTTAGCTCGATTGTAAGTAATACCCTTGCACTCATAAATATTAAATTCTCATTATAAAACTCTATGTTAGGTATATTATATTATATTATGGATTGATTTTAGTTTAAATTTATTAAAATACTTACATCGATTATTAAAAAAATATCATTGATTATTTCCGCGTTCAACCCATGAGGTTTAGACCCGCAAAAAATAAACTCGTTCGTCCCACATTGTTGATCACAGAAACTATAAAACTATATATGATGGGTTTGATTTATTTCAAGGTTAACTGCGTATTTCAGCGTACCAAATTACCATTAACTCAGACGTAGACTTAGGTAACTTAGGTTAGACGTAGACGACGACTAAAGTCGCAATGGCAATTAATTATAAATTAATTCTTCAGGACCGAATTAATTCAATCCTCGCATATTGTAGAACTAGCTGTTACCCGCGACTTCGTCCGCGTGAAATTTAACGAAAAATTTAATGTTCATATTCATGCATTGGTCAGCTCCCGCGTTTTTAAGTCATACGGAACTCTAATTCGTTTCTTGTTCTTAAATTAAAGTAGCCTAAGTTACTCCTTATAACGATGGTGAAAGTCCCTACAAAATCGGTCCAGCTGTTGCAGCAATTAGAAGGAACGAAGAGAGAGCCAGACAAACATTTTAGAAATTATTTTTTTGTGTAATTACCGTATATATACTTTTATATATGAAATTACAAACAGAAATTCCAATTTTAAGGAGCATAAAATATTTGCATTGCATCAAGCTTTTATGTGAGTTCAACCTCTTTTGAATAAAATCGGATTGAGTTTTCAAGCATGTGTCAAAATAAAAAGTAATTTAAATCAAAAGCACTAAGGAGTATTGATATCACCTCCAACATAATTCTCTATCTCTTTTTAATCCCGTCAGGGATTGAATTTCGATAAAATACGAAATACGTCTTCCATCAATTCTGTTAAAAAATGTTTATGCAAAATTTGAAGTAGATTGGACCAAGGAATCACGTTGTCTCGTACAAACTTGGTGCCCCTATCCTTTAAATCCTTTCTTATTAGATGCCTACGTCATACAAAGACTACACTCGCCAAGTTTCATTGAAAATTAGAGAACTTTCATACTAACTTTGCACCCCCGTTTTACCCTCTTAAGGGATGAATTTCAAAAAGGGATGTCGGAAATAATCATGATTAGGATCTTATAACCCAAATATAACATTTTATTGATATAACTTTGAAAATCAAAGAAATTTCATATTAACTTTGCACCCCCATTTTACCCCTTTAAAGGATGATTTTTGAAAAAATATTTTACACGTGTTTCATAACTTTCAATGAAAAACCTTCAAACTTTTTGAGTTACATACTAAACCTTACACCCCCGTTTTACCCTCTTAGGGGGTGAATTTTCAAAATTCCTTTCTCAGTGCTCCCCTACGTTATAAAAGGAATCTGTGCAAAATTTCAAGTTTCTAACCCTTATAGTTTAGGCCCTGCGTGGATATGTCAGTCAGTCAGTCAGTCAGTCAGTCAGTCAGTCAGTCAGTCATTCAGTCAGTCAGCTTCTCCTTTTATATATATATATATGAAATAATACAGCTATTTTAGTTTGGCATGTAAAGAAGAAAACCCAGACAAGTAGCTCGTAAAAAGATACGAATATTTTTTAAATTAATTACTTAACTAATGTGTATATACTTTTTTATTTCAATGTATATACTTTACTTACGTTTCAGGTAACCTTGTGAAGTTAATCAACTTATTTGAAGTTTTTCTCAAACATGTTAAAATAACTATAGGCTGTAATTTAAAAAGGTTGTAAAAAATAGCATTATTTGGTTTCATGTGCGATTTCATTCGCTTTAAGGAAACACAATTGAGTTGTAGTTTTTTAATTAGCCATTAGGTCTTGTGCATTTTACTCTGTCTACTTTTTAAGCTAACAGATAAGACATAGGTAAGGACAACCTTGCTTAAAAACAATGATTCATGTAATATATGTACGTTGTATCTCATTAGTACTCATTACTAATGTACTCACTACTAACTAATAATGGAACATTCCTAACATACCTATAACGACATGTAATATGCGACATTTCGCGGTCGCGTTTACAAAAACGATGCATTAGAATTTGATTTGTTTAAATAAAAATAGGTTATCTTTGGGCATATATCTAGGCCATAAATTAAAACTAGTATTAGATATCATAATACAGTGATATATGTTATCTCACCTTTTTGTAACGCAGGCGGTCGTACGGCAGTCCAAACAGTATATTTTGTCGCACGGTGGCCACGAAAAGCCAGGGCTCCTGACTGGCGTAGGAGACGCGGGCACCGCCCACAGACACCGTACCTTGAGTCGGGGACAGTTCTCCCAGAATCACTTGCAGTAATGACGACTACATGAAACAATAAACAACAGCTGTAATTCCCATTTTGATAAAAAAACTCCATAAACTTATTATTTGCACACTTGGGTATATGCAAGTCGTAAACGAGCCTATCGCAGTATAGGATAAGATAAAAGTTGTATCATTTTAGAATTGTTCATCGGCATATACTCTGGACGCTATTAGATTCCTGTCGTGCAGTAGATAGATGAAGAAAAATTAAATCTTTTAAGTTTGGGGGCAATTGGGCGAAGTTAATTTGTCGTACCTAATCTGAAGCTTCAGGATGCAAGCAAAGCAAGAATACAAGACGTTATCATTAAAAATCCATTTTTATTATTCTCACCTTTCCCGAGCCCACGAGTCCAGCAATTCCAACAAATTCTCCAGGTTTTGCGGACAGAGTAATATTTCTCAGAGTGTTGACAATTGCCTCCGGCTGCCAGCTCGCACTTAATCCAGAGAGCACCAATCCTGTATGCTTGGGCTTGTCCTTTTCTGTACCATTGCTAATAATTGCCTTCGGGTCAATTGAATTCATTTCTCTTATATTTTCATGTTTTAGTTCATCTAACAGGAGGAATTCCTAAACAAAAAAATACTTTTAAAAAATCTTCGTTTTGAGACGTACAATTTTGTGCTTAGTAATGTTTTGTGGCTTACCTCAAGTCGTCTCACAGAAACTTTGGTTTCTGCCAAAAATGCAAGTGCTAATGGGAAGCAAATGTTGCAGGCAAGTTGGAGTAAATTAAAGTACTGGACAAGTGAGAAGGTGATTTCAGCCCGGATCTCTCCGCCCATGAGGACAAACGCGACGATTGCGGCAAACAGGATGAATCGTTCAGTGAACACGCTAAGTGCGGTCGAAAAACCTTTGATCATCGACGTCCGCATTATGAAGCCCACCTCTAACCTAGCAACATTTATAAACATTATTATCAATTACCTAATAGCAAGTTACCTATGTTAATTATATTATTTTCAGACTTCATGACAAGCGCTTTATCACTTGTTGTCTTTATTAGGTTCCTCCAAGGCCAATCAGCGCCATTTAATTTTGTGTTCGAAAAATAAAGATGAACATTTAACTGTGCCTATTGTAGGTTGTAGTTAGGAAGATCAATGTATTATTTTTAAGAAAATACAGGAAAATATGACCTATAGGTACAGATAATTGTGGGATCAAACCAGCCATGGTTTTATTCGTTTGGAACTACAGATTATTTTTTATTGTAACGTATATAAATATATCTATATTTATATAATAACTAGCTTTTGCCTGCGACTTCTGCGTAAAATTTGTAATTTTATTCCACCCCCCTTTTCCCCCTTTTAAGGGATAATTTTTGGGATGAAAATTATATCCTATGTCCTTCCCCGGGACTCAATCTATCTCTATACCAAATTTCATCTAAATCGGTTCAGCGGTTATAGCGTGAAGAGGTAACAGACAGACACTATCGCATTTATAATTAAAAAATAATAATAATATAATAATACTAGCTGACCCAGCAAACGTTGTTTTGCCACATTATAGGGTTGGTGGACAACCCTTATCACTAAGGGGTATGAAAAATAGATGTTGGCCGATTCTCAGACCTACTCAATATGCTCACAAAATTTCATGAGAAACAGTCAAGCCGTTTCGGAGGAGTACGGGAACGAACAGTGACACGAGAATTTTATATATATATAAGACTAGCTGACCCAGCAAACGTTGTTTTGCCACATTATAGGGGTTGGTGGACTACCCCTAACTTTTAGGGGGATGAAAAATAGATGTTGGCCGATTCTCATAGATACCGGATAAGCACAAAAAATTTCATCAAAATCGGTCAAGCCGTTTCGGAGGAGTATGGCAACGAAAACCATGACACGAGAATTTTATATATTAGATGATAGTATATCGTATGGATATGGATTTAACTTACTTCCGCAACTTATCAACAAGCTTCTCGAAAGGTTTTTCCCATGCGTACATTTTGATCACTTGAACGCCGTTCACCAGTTCGCTCATCACTTTCACTCTTTCATCGGTGCGTCTTGCTATCTTTCCACGGAGGACGCCCTGACGATTGCTTAGATAAGCTAAAAATAACAAGTAGATGTATATATTTTTTCATCATAAGTACTCATTGCATCCAGTGCATGTGCAAGGTTGGATGTGTCAATGTCATTTGTCGAGTCTTATAAAGAAAAATATTTATCTCCATATTTAAATTGTATGCAAATGTTTCACATGAAATATCATACTCGTCACGCAATCCCACAATGGTTAAGAAGCATTGCCGTCCATGTTGTGCCCGCGATGCGTTTTATCTGGCTTCATGTACTGTCTTTCACAGAAAATAGAGAAGATTAAAAGCCTACACTTAATCGTCATCATTGTGTCTAAAGCACGAGCGAGCACTTAGCCTCGCTTTGCACAAAAAAAGTGTGATAACTTGATAACATCCATTGCAACACTGGGCTGGGCTACGCTACGCATCAATACGTGGGTGGTTACGTCATGCCCAGGGACAAGGCAGCGCCTTTAATTGTACATTGTTCAACAAGAGACTTAAGAGACAGATTACAAACGAGTGTACATTTGCCTTAAACCACACGAGTTTGTATTCTCTGATTACCCCCGAAGAATACATAGTGCATTTAAACACCTATAATGAAACGTTACACAAAATGAATAGCAATGTTTTTTTTATACTAAATAAAAGTTTTAAATGACTTAGTTATATTAAATCTATGTAGGTGGTATTTTTCTTTAACCCATTAATATAAACTGTATTATTTATTTAATATTTCACAAACACAATAAGCAGATCTTAAATTAATTAAAAACTACTATTTAAAAAGTTAAGAATAAAAAAAAAAAAAAGAAAATATGCTAAGTATATAGGGCGTCAAAAAACTCGTCCCCTACGCTGTCAGGGGGTAGAGTGCCCAGAAGACTGGCGGCATTGCCGGCGGCGACGGCGGCGTTGAATGGCAATGCTAATTCTTTGTCCAATGTAAACTTATATATATTCTTTGTTTTTTTAATATAAACTAGGTTTCGCCCGCGATTTTTCACGCATGTATATAGATAAAAAGTCTATGCCTAGCATTTGTGTTAACCCTGGTAATAAACTAACTGTATGCTATATATATTTCATCCGAATCATTAAAAGGATTTTTCGTAAAAGAGTAACAAACATGCACACATTCGTCCATACAAACTTTCGAATTTATAATATTAGTTGGATTAGTGAATGGGAAATGGGAATGAAACCTCTTGAATTTTTTTACTAATTATTTAAATTCAATGAATATTCCACAACAAAGGGCTTTAAAACACATTCCTTTTTTTAAACCCATTATCACCATAGAGGTTCGCTAAAATAGTTATAGAATTTACTTATCGTTATTAAAATTGCTACAATCAAATACACATGAAAAGCAATGCACGCTATAAATTGTTTTCTTTTGTCATTTAATGTTGAAGTTTCAAAGCAGAGAAAATATTTATCATTATCACTTGCACATGTCTATTTATCATAGTCAAGTCACACTAAGAACGTCATCATTATAATTAAAAGTTATTTATTTACCTTGAACGAGTACAGTTTGTAGGAATATGACGAGTAGTGCAGCGAAAGTAGCCCACGCCACGTGCTGCCACACCAGATACGAAACCACTGGCACCACTATAGGCATCACCCACAAGTAATTCAGAAATAAGACCACTAAATCAAAACGATTCACGTCATTGGACATCAGGTTGATCACCTGCCCTGGCTCGGTTTTATTCAAACCGGTACGATCCAGTTTTAATATCTAAAATAATAAATAAATTAGAATACAAAGGACTCATATCACAATGAACTACCGTGAGTATGAAATTTTTCGGTCCACTTACTTTTCTATACAACAATGAACAGCTAGCTATTCTTACTCTCATGCCTACACATCCTTGACTTAATTGTGAATGATTGAATGTTATTGACGTCGCTATACTCAAAAAATTCATAAGAAGATTGTAAATATGTGCATTTCTATAGGCTTCTGCGGTTTTATCCTCGGAAAAATACTTTATGAATAATGCTAGAGTGAACGGAATTAAAGGCCTGAAAATAAAATAATAATAAACGTAAATGAACATTATGAATAGATGGTAGATTGTACTAGTTAGCTACATATCTCACAGAAATGTTTATCAGAATGCGTCCAGATGAGTTATTTATTACTCGATGTCGTACACAGCTTCATTCAGAGCAACCTTTGCCCAGTCTTATTCATATTGATTTTAGTATATTAAAAAAAGTTAGAAAGAGCTCGCGTAGATATAATATATTCACGCTACACATATTTTGTACAGGAATGAAATGTACGTACCACAAAAATATGAACAATACGCCGACACATAGGCCACACATCATATATTCGAGCCAAAACGAGCGTATTATGGCTTTTGAAAAGGAAGGTTTGGTTCCTTTTCTCTTGGCAGTGTCGAGTTCCTCCTGCCATGCTTGTTCGAGGCGGTCGCCCAGCCGCCCAGAGTGATCTCCGTCTCGGGCTCTCCACAGGTCATCCACAGTGAGGCCATGTTTGTAACCTCGACGGAATAGAGTAAAACTCCACCTGTAACAAAATTAGAAACACCGTCGCTTTATTTTTACTTTTTTCGATAAGGATTTAAGACAACACTCACTAAGAGATCTTTATTTTATTTTCGTTGGAGTCACTAAAAAACATCCAAGTGAAATTAATGATACTACATAAAGTATGACTGGAACCTATACTGTATGAGTTCGAATAATATGGGTAAGACAAAGACCTAGACTTAGATACTAGGGTAAAATAATTAAACTACATTATTGCGCGTATTTGTAGGTAACAAAAAGGAAAACTATAACGGTGTTCTGTATGTTAACGTAGTAATAAATATACATATTTAGGTAGGTTAGAAAAATAAGGAGAGTTGCTAGGCGGTATCTAGATTCTAGTCCTATTAGTGGTTTTATAGTAAGTCATAGGTTCTAAGCTAAAGGTAAAAGTACCATCACAACCTAAGTAGTAACTTGCACGTATTAATTCCGTGCCACAACAAAAGTCTCGAATGAACTAGTCTTTGAGTAGATAACGATTTTTTAACTTGGCCATATGTTCACTTGGGAACTAATTAACTACTTACTGCATGTAAAGCTAGAGTTGAACGAAGATAATGGCTAGAATGCATTTTAAACGAATGTGGCGCCATTCGATGTCTATAAAAAAAAGTGTATAGCACGAAGGTCAATAGATCCTCTGCTTTACTATACCATCAAATAGGTAGTATAGGCTCTGGGTGGATGAACCAGTTAGTCACAACTACGGAATAGATTACTCCGTGCTCACAGCATTAATTATCTTTTAATTATGTTTGAAATAAAAACAAAAAGTCATGTTTAATTACATCAGCGCGCGGATTTGTGTATTTTTCCAACAATATATTCAATTTGATTATGTATTGTTGTAATAAACTATCAAATGAGCCTGGAATGAATAGAGACAAACAGAATCATTTGTAACTAGGTCAAATTAATATGATGTGAGAATGATGAATGACACACGTACTCGTGTAACTTTAGTAATTTACGGGCGTACAAGTATTATTTTTGTAAGGACGCGTTAATTCACACTAGCGTTGGTCCAGCGTAGGCGTTCGATGAACGTACACGCAGCGCAGACGCCGCGATAGCGCAGCGTATGCGTGGCGTTGTCGCGGCGTTTCTACTGGGTGCGCGACGGCGCCCTTATATCCTGATTTAAGTAGATAAACATAGGTTTCCCTCTGATAAGAGTTACGATGTCTAATAGGTCAGATAGGTCTGAAACTTCGTGGCAATAAATCCTCTAAAAATGGCCTCGCAGCGAGTGTTAAATGATATTTTTTGAATATATCATTTTATATATTATATATATTATTGATATTTAAAATTTTCTAGTAACTACGTGGTATTTCTAATATACATATAAATATATATAATTAAAAGGTGACTGACTGATATAGTGATGTATCAACGCACAGCCCAAACCACAGGACGAATCGGGTTAAAATTTGACATGCAAGTAGATGTTATGAGGAAGGCATCCGCTAAGAAAGGATTTTTGAAAATTCACCCCCTAAGAGGATAAAAACGGGGGTGCAAAGTTAATATGAAACTTTTATTTTTTTAGTTAAATTGCGCGGACGAAGTCGCGGTATACCTATCCATCCTAGTATACGTATCCACTTAATTGTAAACCTAAACAGTTTACTAGACTTACAACATTTTATTTTTATTAGACGATAAACAAATCTAGATTAAAACTACCATAACTCTTGGGTATTTCGCAATCAGACCAACGAAGTAAAAAAGCAAGTCATGTTAAGAATATTATTGTTAGTAGGTAGCTACGCGGCTATTGCACGAAGGGTGTCACAGCCGACTTCGTGGAATCATAAAAACATATTCCCCGAACAACAGATGAAGTAGGCGGGTGGTCAACATACCAATAATAGGTACTTTGCTTAAATTGTTATTAATATGACGCAATCGGCTACTTGCCCATCTATAATCATAATATAAACTTTCCCATTTATAATATAAGTTAATTTATTATCATTTGCAGAGCTCGTTAGGGAAGCGACTATTCTGACAGCATGGGAATTCCGTTTGCTGTCAGTGTCAGCTTAGTAACTCTTATAGATTTTCTCCGGACTACCCTAAAAAAAATGTATTTTTGCAACAAAAATAAAAACACGTCATGTTTTTTTTTATTTTTATTCAGACACCGTGTGTATTTTCAGCGAGTTTCTTCCTTACGTCCATTGCTGCTTGACTAGCGAAAACGCTCTACGTTCGCATTGTGTTCGAATTAGGACAAATCCTGGGAATCCCGGACGGATGGCAGCCCTAGTCTGGGGTCATATAACTGGACTATTCATTGGGATTAATAGATATTTTTTTTTAGATAAAACCCAAATTAATGTATACATTGTATACATATAATATATTACTTACAATTAAACTATTGTGTAGGTTAATCATGAAACCCAATAAGGATAATTTTAATAATGACAAAGTGAGTCGGATTTTGTTTACATATTGCGTCTACTCTCCTGAAATAAAAGGTACTTAGTCATTTTAATGTCAATAATTATACAGTTGGCGTCAATAAACATACACGTTGTAAACTATTGATATTTACATAATGCATCAACAAACGCTGTTGTTATAAAAAAATCGATCATCGTGTGTATGTCGGTTTCGCGCACTGAGGGTACCTGCTATACCCTCATGAGGACAAAAATATGGTTAAAGGCAAAATCCCATAAAGCTTTATTTTACTAACCTTATTACAAACGATTTTAATAATTGACTAGTATTTATTTATGGAATATAATAAACCGCGCATCAAAAATACTGATTGAGCGACAAAATTACTGATTGAGCAGCAAAATACAGATATCGGTTAGGTTAGGTTAGAACTGTGACCACACAACCAGAACCAAATCTGAATACCAGGAAAGTGTATATAAGTAATAACAATACTTTTAAATACCATCCTTTATTTATTTCCTTTAATAATACTAATTACAATAATTAACTTAGTATAATAAGTATCTGTATATAAATAACATATAACTGTTGATCGATAGTCACAACTCGCATATGTTATTAGTTTTGAGTGCCATGTGCGACCAGTTTGAGACAGTTTGACGTAATATTGTATGCTCTACCTAAACACAACTCACATACTTATACCTAAAGTTCTTGCATATAAAAAAAATATATTCAATTTAATGTTTCATATCGAAACTAGACTATACTTCGGACCAATTTACAGTAACACATTAACACATATCTACTATTTTGCGTGTAGATAACATTTTCTTTTACTCTTCTGAAGTGGGCAACTGATCACTAACTGGGGCGCAATCATCCTACTTATATCCAGTATTCAGTAGATAAGCTTATAACAGACCGGAAAATGTATCTTTAACAAAAAAAATGGTGATAACCTAATTTTTTTCGATATTATAATATATATCGAATTTATGATATATTAGTGGCTTGGGGAACAAATTTATTATTCTTGTTTTAACTACCATTGTAATTGGTGTTCAGGACTATAGAAACAATTATTATTTCTACAATATATAAATGATACCCTATAAAATGAATTGAATGTGTGACTGAATAAAGGGTTGTCATATGAAACAAAATTTCCCAATTTTTTTACTTTTGTTATACCAATAACGACGTTTAGACGTAATTTTCTGTTTTGAGTAAATAGCTTAGTTTTTCTAATTTGTATTTTTATAAATTCAAAAACAAAATGAAGCAAAAACAAAACCCATTATCGTCAAAGTGTATGAGAAACACTTTCACACCAGGTCTCGTCCCGATGTTTTCCTTCGTCGTCTGAGCATGTGATAAATTCGCAAATGACTTCGAAAAGTAGTACATTAGTAGTGGTAGTATTTTTTTTTTAATAAAATTATTCCTCTAATCTTAAATTCCTGTAGGAAACCTAAAATATATACATATTTATATAGGTATTTAATAATAAAATAATTATCTTAGAAATAGAATTAAATGCAAAAAGGTTGAGATTTCGTGTTTGAAAAAATAGCAATTTTGTAAAATTATATTACATGGAAAATAAGTGGTACATTACGCACGCACTTGTGGTAAGTAATGCCTTGACATTTTTTTTTACCACTATGATTTCGGCAGCATTTACCACGCTAGACAACACAAGTTTTGACACAACAAAAACGACATATGACACACGATGTTCTTTTCGTAATGGCTGTCATCCTATAGATTTTTAATTATTATTATTATTTGATTTTATTTATTTTATATTTATGACATTATGTTAATGTTATGTTTTTGACATACTAATTATTTTATATTTGACATTATGTTGATTTTTATGCAATGGGATTATTTATTGTAACATACATGTCTATGTGAATGTGAGCACTTTGTAGGTAGTTAAACATACGCTTACAAACTAATGTCTGGCGGCTTTGGGTTTTTGAAATGGCCTACGCAAATGTCCCGCTGATCTTGCATAGACGTGCGTCGGGTCGTTAAGCTCCCTCAATGATGGTTGAGCTAAACGATGGCTGACGTATGCGTGCTGTCAGTATGGACAGGTCAACTCAAAGCTGCACTGGTGCTTTCTTCAAAAGGCCATCTCAGACTTTAACCTACATAGTCAGGCTCACATATTGTATCCAAAATGTTTGAACTTTAAAAGAGACCATGATTCTCTGAGTTTGTTTCGGCATTTCTTCTCAGAGGTCGTCAGTTAGGAAATGCCGATGTCAACTAGATATTAAAAAAAATGTACATGACTTGTAAAAGTGTCTTTAAAAAGATCTATTTACAGAAATAAACAATCATTCATTCATTCATTCACACTGGCATTGGCAGAATTGTCGACATCGGCATAGTTTGCCATTATAAATAATTGAATTGAATTGACTTCGTATTGCCATGTATGCGTGTGAACTGACATCCTATTTACTATTGTTGCCTCGCATGTTGTTTAGCGAAATTCCGTCCACCTTTTTTTATAGGTCCATGATGATACCTACTATGAACCTAAATACCATGACTTTATGTCAATTTCGCATGACAAGGAAATCATTTTTTTTTTCAATCTTAATTTCAACGAACAGTCAACGAAAATCTAATTGCAGCCGTAAACTGATGAATGTAACCTCATTGACCAGTAAAATGATCAATGTTACTGGGACACTCAGAAAGTTTTGAGAAACTAAAAAACTAACTTCTATGAAAAATATATTTTTATTAAATCTTTTCAAAGAACTCTCCGTCTGAACCAATTTCCAAAACATTTTTTCCAGTCCTCCGCAGACACCTCTTCCACGGCCTTCTCATACGCTGCTGCTGCTAGCGCGTCTTCCGGCGATGAAAACTGTATCCGTTTGAGCTGATTTTTTATTTTAGGGAATAAAAAGAAGCTACACGGGGCCAAATCAGGACTGTTCCTTACAGTCCTGATTTGGCCCCGTGTCCCAAGACTCTGACCGGTGTGGAGTCCAGGAAGTCCCTCGTTTTGATCGCAGAGTGCGCGGGCGCGTTGTCATGGTGAAGAAGGCCCCGCGGAGGAGCCCTGTGTTCGGTCGCTTGTTGCTCATTGCAGAAAAATCTTTCTGGCAGGTATTTTGTGCTATACCATTCGGCGTTGATGCTGCTTTGGTCTCGAAGTGGAATTGAAATTAGGTACCCCATCAAAGTGAAGAAACTAGCGATCAAATTTTTTCCTGCGCTCTTCGATCGCTTCACTTTCGTAGGCGTTGATTCGTTTTGAAACAGCCAAACTGTCAACGCTTTGTTTCCGGACCGTATTAATAAATCCAAGACTGAACACAACCTCACACTTCGGTGAGAATGTGCAGTACCCAGCGGGAAACTATCCTCCTTACGCGAAGGTGCTCGTGCAAAATCTTGTGAACACTTCCTGAACCAATCAGCAGAGTATGCTGCATCACTTCGTCCGTAATTAGTCTGTTTACTTGAATTTTTTTGAAGTGAAACTTCTTTATCGGGTTTGGAAAAAAATTTAGTGTAACATTTTTGCGTTACGCGCCATATTTATTTGCATAGGCAACCATAGCAACATGATGTTTGTTTGACAACTGAAAACTATACCTTTTCCAATACACCAAGACCATTTGTTTTTCTATTGAGAACTTGCTATTGGTTGTGACATCGACGTTTTGATAAATAGAAGATTATGATTGGTTCCCACTATTATTTGGAACTGACAGAGCTACAAATTGAAGACTATTAATTCAAACGCTCTTTTTCAATTCAATGTTATTCGAGTAGATACCATCATTATATCAATAATCATAAAATACAGTTGGAAAACAATTAGTTTAACCAATGCATGTCTATGATAATAAAAGCCTTTTGCATAAACTTTATCTAATTTAGCTTTATTCAACCAATTTCTGTGAAGTTGTAAATAGTAAATCATTTTTCGAAAAATGATGTCATAAAGAAGTTTCACTTCTTACGTGTGTACACTAATACACACACACTTTTTTTTTTTACTACCAACACACTTTCTTCGGTGACAGCCGTCGTAGGACGACCACTCCTTTGTTCATCCGCCAAATAAGACGACCGCGTTTGAATTCGCTATACCAGCGGAAGATGGTTGCTTTTGAAGGTCCTTCATCCATAAAAGGAATTCGAAGTCGATCAAATGACTCGTCAGGTTTTAAGCCACATTTGAAATCATAAAAGAAACATTGCACGAAAATGTTCTCAATTCAGATCCTTTTTTTTATGAGACAAGAAAATTTTAATTAGCTCTCAAAAAAATGCGGAGGGAAATTTGAAAATTGAACAGTGGTATTTTTACTTTTAAATAATCGAAGTTTTCAAAATAATTACAAGTGGCCAGTGTCTTATACATAAAAACTTTTTGTTGCTAAACTTTCTGAGTGGCCTGGTAAGCCCCCATTCGATTTTGTTTTTCATTCCATGGTACCAATAATATCATCAGCGAAAAATTATTACTATTCAATCAAATGACTGTTACTTACAAGAAAAAGATATGTTTTGTTAATACACCATTACTGTTTTTTAGCAATAATTACTTAATTAATATAGGTAGTGTATTAAACATAGTATGTGTTCTTTAACATGTAATTACCGATATAAATAATAAGTTTTCAGTGGTTGTAATATATAGTATAAAGTATAGATGAGCTAAAAAAATCGTATTGTATGAACAATTCAAGAAATAAAGATTTTTTCATGCCCAAAAGATTATTTTGTAAAAATATAATATTATAGCTTTTAGTGCATGACGTCAGTTTAGAACTTGCAAAATTTTAATGATAAGCTATTCATTCTGCTTCGACCACTTAGGCTTAGCAGTCGCAGATTATGCAGATTAGCAGAAAAAAAATGTAGCCTGGTATTAAGTTATTAAAAGTAATATTTGTTTACCAATATAAACATATTTCAATATTTGGCATCGTAGCTCCTAAAAGAATTCAATCTAAATCTATCCAAATAGATATCTAAGTATATTTTAAATTGATTGAGAGAGAGAATTGATTGAGACTGTTCTTAGGTATGAAAAATAAAGTAATAAGTTTATGTTGTTGCAGAGTTTATAATTGTCAAACGAAAACTCAGCATTGTAGCCGGTTTTTTATTTTGACATTGTGGAATGCGCGTACGTAAATTATTATACGAACACATGAAATAATGACGACTGCTATAGTTGTTCAGCATAATAATTATTCAACTTAATTATACAAACTAACAAAAAACAGGAATTGTTGAAGTACTGACCGCTAATACCGACTAGTATGAAGCTCAGTGTCATATTTGAGAATAATAATCATCAAAAGCCGTCAAGATTTTCAGATAAATGTATGATAATACATATGTAAAGATAAGAAGTGGAGATAAAGAGACCTCCACGAAAAATTTTTGTTCTTCTGGTTCTGATAACCTATTTATTGAAACAATTGACATCAAAACGGTCTGCTGTCACGAAACAATTTGGACGTAATCTACAAGGAAACTCCCGCCAAGGATGCTTCACTATACACGTACATGACATGGATAGGCAGAGATGGCCGAGCTCCGCAATTTATCTATCTATCTGTCCATTTAAGATCGATAATAATGATTAGACAATATCTACCTAACTTAGTATTCAGTACTATGGCAATTTATTGTGATATTTCTGGTTAACTAAAGACTTAAACATATATTTTTGTTTTTTATAAGAACTGGAAAGGAGATCAGTTTTAGCAGTTCAATTAGGTATTATTATTACTCCGATGTGAAAATCTCGTCGTGTTTAAAATGCAAAGAAAGAAGTATCATCTAGGTATCTACTGCATGTTCAAAAAAAGAACTTATTCATTCAGGGATTATTAATATTACTAATATTATAAACGCAAAAGTTGTATGGATGGTTGATTCTCATTCACGAAAAAACCGCTTAACGGATTTGGATAGAATTTGGCATAAAGATAGTTAATTATCTGGGTTAACACATAGGCTACTTATTATTTATATACCTACCATTCGGGCAAAGCCGCAGGTGGAAGCTAGTTGTTTATAAATCTTCATAGATGAGGTTTTAATTTTCTAAAATGATGTCATAGTATGCAATTAAGATAACAAATATCCCGTTCTATTACTTATATCAAATTATAAATATGTATAGATAATATCGATATTTCATGATTTTCCGCTTCAATCATTGGCTTATCTACACTTTTCCTCCAGGGCTGGAAGAGCTAATAAAAAGCTAGTCCCACTCAAATTACCACAAACATTACCAATGACTTATGTGGCATTTCCAAGATAAAAACAAGATTTGTTTTTAGTCCAGCACCTTGATCTCCTTTTTTTTAAGTGCGGAAAAATCCTTTACGGACCGTCCTTTCGCCTGGGGAGGCGACGGGGTGTGTCGGACTCCGCTTGAGCGTTTACCGACTAAAAAACCGCACCCGTCAACGCCACTAACCCTATTGCCGGGGCCATGGGATTCGCAAAAGCATGCACCACAACCCCGGCGGGCTTCGGTCCAGCTCTTGTCGCTGGACCCCGGCTAGGAGCGAGGCATCGCTCGCCTCGCATCATTTTGCGCGCATAACTTGCTCGCAGTAAGAGGCGGCGGCATCCCGTTCTCACTCCCGACCATGGATAGGATCGCGGCCGGAAGCGAGAGGTCACCACCGACTGCCGCTATGAGTTCAGGGCGCTGCTCTGTCCAGGCCGAGCAGGCCTGGAGTGTGTGCTGCGCCGTGTCCTCGGGGCAACCTACGCAGTGGTGAAAACCGGGCGATGGCTCCTGGCCTATGCGACACAGGTACTTGCCGAAGCACCCATGCCCAGACAAGACCTGCGTCAGCCGGAAGCTGAGGGCGCCATGGCGCCTCTCAAGCCAATCCTCCATGATGGGTCTTACCGCCACTATCGTGGCGTGCCCTAGCACCTTGATCTCCTGCTACGCCACTGATTCTGATAGATGTGGAATAATTTTTACTAATCCAAGATCCTAGGGTGGGCAACGGGTGAGAATTTCTAATCGGTAGGCCAACATCCTAGGGTGGACACTGGACCATTCTGGAATGGGCACGGTCAAACAGTGGAGTTCAAACTTTGATCTATCAATAAAAGAAGATAAGAACATCAACGACAAAACAGATGATGTATCGCTGATACAACATTGACATCGTCTCAGGAGGAAGAAGAAGAAGATAATTATGGAAGAAGAAATGAAGAAGAAGAAGCTCAATAAGACCTAATTTACCACAAAAACAGATCGTGGAGTATGCTATCGGGGAAACCACTTTAAAAAACGCCCCTCGTACACTACCTCATAGGTCGAGTGGAAACGTGCATTTTATGGAGAATACCGCTCCAGCTAACTTTAGAGCGGCTTTTTCTCAGAATTGGTAAATCTTCGAGAAAAAATATTAATGACCATTTTAGTAGATAATTTATTTATTATATATGTCAGCGATATACTATGACCGTCCAAGTACAAGATCAGAGCACAAAACCAATCCAACTGTGTCGCGAGGTAAGACAGGGAGACTTCATCTCTCCGAAACTGTTTACAAACGCGTTGGAGGACGTTTATAAGACGCTTGACTGGAACGGACACGGCATAAATATTAACGGCCAGTACATTTCGCACCTCCGATTTGCGGTCATGTATAATGAACATGTCATCCAGAGACCTGTATACGTGAATGGCGCTTACCTCGAGGTTGTGCAGGAGTACATATATCTTGGCCAAACTATACAACTGGGGTGGCACAACTTCGAGAAGGAGGCGGCCAGAAGAATACGCTTGGGCTGGGCGGCATTCGGGAGGCTACGCGATGTCTTTGAATCGTCGATCCCACAATCCTTAAAAACCAGGGTCTATAACCAGTGCGTCCTACCCGTGATGACTTACGGAGCCGAAACGTGGACACTGACCAAAGGATTGATCCACAAATTCCAGATTGCTCAGCGTGCTATGGAGAGAACAATGCTTGGAGTTTCTTTGGTGTACAGAATTCGCAACGAAGTCATTCGCCAAAGAACTAAAGTCACCGACATTGCTCGTAGAACATGCACGCTGAAGTGAAAGTGGGCCGGCCATGTCTGCAGACGGACGGACGGTCGATGGAGCAGACAAGTGTTAGAGTGGAGACCGCGACTGGGCAAACGTAGTGTAGGACGACCTGCGACATGATGGACCAACGATTTGAAGAAGGTGGCTGGCAGCGGATGGATGCGAGCTGCCCAAGACCGGGATGGTTGGCGCTCTTTGGGGGAGGCCTACGTTCAGCAGTGGACGGCAATAGGCTGATTATAATATGTCGGCGCAGGAAGGCCTTCATCGCAATTCATCATGTATTCAGTTGTTGTGGGCGTATTTTCGATCGAGAGGCCTCATCTTCTGGCTTCTCATTATAATTAAATAGGTACTAGGGCACACTATTCGGGCAGATTACAAGCGATTTGTCGCAGATGTAGCGCGCTTGCGGTTCCCGTTCAGCTCATCTCCGAAAACAAGATACCAGCACCGCTTCCATTCACACGACGCTCCGCTAGAGCGACTTTGACAACAGTCACTCTCAAATTTGACAGTATCGACGACGCACGCATGCTCCGTCATATATATACGTAAAAACCTGGTAAAGGTCGCTGGAACCAGCCCAAGCCCAGTCCAGCGGGTGGCCCAAGACCAGTCATTGTGGAAATCTTTGGGGGAGGCTTATGTCAAGCAGTGTACGTCTTCCAGCTGACGTGATGACGATGATGATGATGGTATATAAACTAAAAAACTAACTTCTATGAAAAAAATATTTTTATTAAATCTTTTCACAGAACTCTCCACCAGCCCCTATACAAATTTTCATATCTGAACCAATTTTCAACACCATTTTTTCCAGTCATCCACAGACACCTCTTCCAAGGCCTTCTCAAACGCTGCTAGCCCGTCTTCCGGCGATAAAAAATGTATACCTTTGAGCTGCTTTTTTATTTTAGGGAAAAAAAATTAGTCAAGCGGAGCCAAATCAGGACTGTAAGGACCATGACTAGACCCAAGACTCACCGGTGTGGAGTCCAGGAAGTCCCTCGTTTTGAACGCGTGGGTTGTCGGGGTGAAGAAGGACCCCGCGGAGCCCGGTGTTCAGTCGCTTGCAGAAAAGCTTTTGGCGGGCATTTTGTGCTATACCATTCGGCGTTGATGCTGCTTTGGTCTCGAAGTGGAATTGAAATTAGGTACCCCATCAAAGTGAAGAACAAAACAATGCGGAGACAAAATTTGAAAATCGAACAGTGGTATTTTTACTTTTAAATAATCGAAGTTTTCAAAATTATTACAAGTGGCCAGAGTTTTATACACAATTATACATTAAAAAAAAAATGTCGCAAAACTTTCTGAATGGCCTGGTATATAATTTTATTACCTACTAAATATATTATATTTAGTAGGTAATAAAACCTGTTCTGCAATTTTAGTCTGATCTATTTTTATCATGATATGTACTAAACCATTTGCCCAAAAAATACAAAAAACCCTTTGACCTTGAATAAAATCTTTAGCACTCACGGGATCAGTGGGGACTTTTCAGGATTTAATAAGAGTGGTAGGTATCCCTTACCTGCCTGTAAATTTTCAACTAGTTGTGAATTTATGAAAGCGTCAATGTCTATTTCGACCGGGGGCTATACACTAAAGTTCACTATATTTTTTGAGCAGATAAAGTAACTAAAGTAAGATTAGTCCGAGTTCTTGGTAGTGTTAAAAAGTTTGTTCTTTAACCGGTGTATGTTTGTGTTGAACAAACACCAGTTCAAGTGAATATAAAAAATTACACATCCTACCAATCATCTAATACCAATTAGAGTAATGCTTATGACATCATCGGCAAACATTGACTCTTTTACGTAATTATAGGTCTACATACGCTGCATAAAATAGTTGTTGAAAGAGTTGAAACTGGCTATGCTTGATCTCAAAATGTAGTCACTTAATTAATATAGAACTTAAATAATAACTATATACGTTTCAAGCTGGTACTACAAATGCAATAAACGTTTAGGTACCTACGACGGTACCCTAACTCGAAACTTAAACGCGTGATAAAATCTGTAAGAAAATGTTTTATTTCAATTATCAATATGTATTGATAATACATACTGCAACTAAACATATTTTTAAATAGTCGTGAAACTCTGTTGTAAACTATCCTAGTCAATTTAATGAGGAATTAAAAAAAGAATGCGGAAATAAGATCTAATATTTTAAAGTAATTTTGGTCGATATAGTAATTTATTTTACAATTTAACTCTGTCTGACCGTTCTAGGTCATAGACCAATTACACTAATTAAATATAATATATATAATATAAAATACATATAATAATATATTTAAAAATTAAAATGTAATGATATACCTATATTACATATTTTAAGTACCTAGATGGTATATAACTCAGTAACAGTAGTTATCAATTATTTTAAAAAATTAAAAGAATTTATATTGTATTTTTTACACGTTTACTACAAATTTCTATGACAAAGTTAAAAATGTCAGACCACATTATCATTGTTATAACATTTTGCTGAAGGTAATAATAACAGTTAAACTTTACGAAACCATCAATCAGTTTACACGCCTGCGCGGATGCAGAGTAGTAACAAACAGCGTATTATTAAAATCACGTGGTAATAAGGTACTTACGTTAAAAATATTTTCGAGAGTATATTCGAACGATCATGAGGGTTTTTTTGTTTCAATACCACTTTTGAATCCATGTTTCACGAATTGTGAAGCACATGAGACTTATATTAAAAATAGAAAATTTCTGCCGATTGTCTTGCTATTCGGAAAAATCTCTTAAACGGTATTATCACACGCAGGAGCTTTGAAATGTTTATTGTCACTTTCTCTACAACTCATCGATACCATATGCTTTTGTTTCCAAAACAAATAGTACTTGCATAATATAATACCTATAGGTATTAGGTATCAACGATTTTAGTAGAGTCCGACCGATGCACTGACCACTAACTGCAAATGTTTTATTAAAGGTAACTGGACGAAACCATGTAGTAGTGTTATTAATTAAGTGAGTACTATTGATTTAATTGTAACTACAAAAATATAAATTTCAAATATTAAGTATCACAGTTAAGTATATCGGTAGCAACCGCGAGCTAAATACGGCACGGGCAAATGGCGCGGACGGCGCCGGCGTACTAACGGAAAGGCCGGAAGGCGGGCTCTACAGTGTGCCTCATCACATTCACAGTTTCGTATATTCGACATCAGCTCTACACTCTACAGTCTATAAATAATTCCGTTCGGAACGTTGTAATTGTAATTGTTGTAGTTAACGGCATGAAGAATCCAAGTTCGCAGCTACAGTTTCAATAATCGAACTGATTTTACCAACATAGCATATTACGCTGCTAAATATAAACGTTTTACATTTATATTATAGGTGTTTGTCGGTGCCAAGTAACAAGGTTTTACGCTCATTACAAAAAATAATATAAAATGTGTACATAGAACCTCTGTTTTTTTTTTCGAAGTCGTAGAATGATATGAATAATACTTTACTTCAAAAAACTTAATCAGTTTACAAACGCATTATAAAATCCATTGTCTAAAATAATAGGAGATCGTGGTAGTGAAAAAACTACGAATTGCTTGATGTCATGCTTACGTGTAGGTATGAGGTTTTTTTAACACAACATCACGCCTTTCATCCGAAAAGTTAAGTACAGGTGTCCATCCACATTTCGCCGGTAAGTTCACTAACACATCAACCGGGCACTAATCCAAATGCCGAGCTGCTACTAAGAATTTTATAGAAAAACCCAACTAGCTTAATTTTAATTAGTCGTTCAATCAACAGCCTCGCTTCATACCTCTGCCGAGCTGCTAATGTGGGTGGGAAACGTTTTTTTTCAGAGGCTTACCACCCAAGATTGCCTAGGGCATCCAGTTACCTAATTATGCTATGAAACAAATCTTTCTTCCAATTCACCCTTGGGTGAATGTTTATAAAATAAATGTCCACCCGTGCAAAGCCGAGACGGGCCGCTAGTACCTACCTAGTACCTACCTACATATACATATATATAAAATGCAAAAGCGGAAGAAAAAATATACTGTTTATTTACCTATGTCAAACATCAATTTAATCTTAAATAATATGCCCATAATAAATTACGCCCTAATTTTTTAATCTTATTGTAAACGAATGTGTACACAAACAAACAGATAAAAACACAACTAAACCGATGAATGAGATGAAATGAGACATATGGTTTCTGTCAATTTATTTGGGAATAATTTGTGTCAAAGAAACTTTTCTTTGAGACTAACGAGTTGGAAGGTACGCTGCCTTAAAGTGCCTTACTCGCACTTGACTGTTTTTCCAATACCTACCTATTGTCAGTCAAAATTGTTAAAACTATGCAAATCAATTCATTATCAAAAAAGTCAGTCATCACTCATCAGTAGAAAATCTATTGCGCCTTAGGATAAAAGTCGTTTCCTGTCTTCACAGTTCCCTGATTATGCTATCACTGTTTATAGTCGCTAGTTCACACAGTCAAAAAACTACAAAATATTTTTATTTTCTTACAAACATTTTGTATCATGTATAAGAACATTCGATATAGTTACCTATCAAAAAAACGAACCATATCTACAGTAGTCCATCCGAACGTTTTAGAACGTTGCCATATACAGACACATTCAATGTAGTTACATCAATCAACTTATTGCAGTTCACTGCAATATATAGGCATCTCCCAAACATACATACTTAAAACTTGTAGCACCCCTCTTTTCGGGTTCTTTAAACAAAAGTTACATTACATATACCGTATAGCATATACTAACTAGTCTATTGACCCATTCAGTGCCCAGTGCCCGCTTCTGGGTCGATATTACAGCAAGGCTCTAATATCTCATCAAGGTTCTAACCCATAATCTAAAATTGAATCTAAGAACGATGCGGCTAAACTTGGGCTGCCTTATTGACGAACCAATCAGGCTAATCGTTGAACGGCCGTTTTACAAAAAAACCGACTTCAAAACTAAAAAGTTAAAAATAACTTAATACAGTTTTAACTTCTTTTTAGTTTTAAAAGTATGAAGACGGTGCCAAGCCAAATGTAAAGGTATGTACACCCATCACGCAGTGTACAACCAGGCGTTTGAAAACGGTTTTTTTTAACGCAGTTTTTTATTTTATTTTTTACTTTTTAGTGTCTGTAATAGGTTCGTTGTATTATATGTCTCGTTGGTCTAGTGGTCATACAGAGCGAATGCCGAGCAAGAGGTACTGGGTTCGATTCCCAGGTCGAGCAGTGTTATTGGGTTTTTCTGTTAAATTCTCAGTAGCAGCTCGGAGTTTGGATTCGTGCCCGGTTAATGGCAATAGGCTCGCCACCTATTACATGGGACCTAAAACATACCGGTGAAACGTGGGTGTACATTAGTACACCTCTGCCTAACCTTTCGGGGACAACAGGCGTGATAGTATGTAAGAGGTTGAACAATAAACGCGTCATCTTAGTACAAAATTTGAGGGTTTCTCTCGTTTTCCCCAAGATCCACTCATCAGATCCTCACCATTTTTTATGGGACCACACGGAAAGCATCAGCTTTCATATAAAAAAATAATTTTCAAAATCGGTTCACCGAATCCACAGTTATGAGGTAAGAGGTTGAACAATAAACGCGTCATCTACGTAGAAAATTTGAGGGTTTCTCTCGATCCCCAAGGACCCACTCATCAGATCCTCAAAAAATTTATGGGACCACAAGGGAAGCATCAGCTTTCATATAAAAAAAGAATTTTCAAAATCGGTTCACCCAATACACAGTTATGAGGTAACAAACATAAAAAAAATACAGACGAATTGATAACCTCCTCCTTTTGGAAGTCGGTTAAAAACAGCGCTGTTTTTGAAAACGGCTAGCCGTAATGAAATACGGCCGATTATACTATTCGGCTGCGACATACACAACAGCACAATGATAATCAATAATTAATTGGCGCAAGTATATCCGCGGCGGTCAATCAATAAACTACATAGCTATGTAAACATGTACTCGTCTCAATGTTTTATTAATGTACTAGAAAATAAATTGGCTTTAATTTAGACACCATGGCGGCCTGATATGGAAGAACGTCGTTAGCCACACAGTTTAGATTTTGCATTTTGTATATTATTGTGGGTAGGTACCTAGGTATCTACACCTAATGCTTTTTTATTACTTTTTCAAGCCTAATAATAATACTTGTCTCTATAAGGCACATATTTCCATGGACACACGAGTATGAATTACAATCCCGAAAACCGGATCAAGGTACACTGTCTTACCGGATCCGGGCATTGAATATTTTGGCAAAATAACCGTGCTGTTGCATGAGTAGGTAACATTTTAAATGATTGAATGAGATTTTTATATCTGTAAATAGATCTTTAAAGACATTTTTATAAGTCATGGATTATTATGTAAATGCGTGGTACTTCTGCGAGTATTTTGACGATGAGCCGCCCCGCGCCCCAACTTCTGTCTGTGCCGCTGCGTGTCACTGGGCTGTTCATGATTATTTGCTGACAATTAAATACGACGATAAGGAGCTGTGGTAGCCTAGTAGTGCGACCAGTGGACTGACATATCGAAGGTCTCGAGTTCACACCCAAGGCACGCACTACTGATTTTTCGGAAACGGTGAAGGGTGAAATCGTGAGGAAACCTGCATGCTTGAGAGATTTTCTCGATGGCACGTGAAGTCTGCCAACGCGCAGTAGGCTAGCGTGGTAGACTATAGCCTAATCCCTCTCAAATGAGAGGAAACCCGTGCCCAGCAGTGGGGCAATACTGGGTTGATGATGATGATGAAGCCGACAATTGTAAAAGCTGAGAGTATCTTCTCGGCCGCAGGCTACATTAGTAACTTTATTAGAAGTCCATTGTCAGATAACACAAACGTCACCATTTGTTTCCTAAGATCGTTTTTTAAATCTAAAACTTGATTATCTGTTTAAAAATTAATAAAAGAGTTGAAATATTATAAAGAATAGTTACTCTAATTGTTATATCTTGCTATGCTATTTATTAGATAGATTCGATAGTTAAGTATTAGTAATTATTGTTATGTTTCATTTTATAATTTCGATTAATAATACTGATTTCTACTACTTTAAAATCCAGCTAAGAAGACGGAAGCACCAGTTACGTTACGTTAAAGATAAACATACTGTTTTTTTAAGATTTTAATTGTTATGGCTATTAATTTGTGATTATATGTATTAGTTCTAAAACAGAGAATTTCATCGTATCTTCTTCCTAAAAAAAATGCTTAGAGCCGCTTCAGACTCCGATGCCGGTTGCGACAATCAAAACGTAACTAAAAACGAATATGAGTTAGATTTCAATATCAAATCGATATTCTTAACTACGCAACTGATATCACAAAAACTATAATATCTAAGCGAAACCACAAACTTCAACGAACGCGCAAGTCACCAACAAAACGCAAAACTTATATCACAGTATAAATAGGGAACAGTACGGAAACTACGAACAAACGCTCGAATTTGCACACTCACACAAACAAACACATCTACGAGAGCTCGAAGGGGTTCTCGCAGTGCTGGCAGTAGCGAGTGCCACGTCGAGACGAGTAGTCGCGTCTAGTTTACCACCGCTATCTTTTTTAAAATGCCACGATCGTATTGCACAGTATACGGCTGTTTGAACTCTCAAATTATATTTATAAGTGACATGTTACATTTATATAACGAGTGAAATAAAAACATATTCTATTCTATTCTATATTCTATTGAACTCGGCTTCATCAAAACCGGAGCTATCGTATTTTAAACTTCCTGCTTGATGTTGAAATATAAGAATTATTATGTATTAATTGTTATTGTAATTTTCGAATTATAAGTCCGTGCGATCGTTTATAATGAATTAGTGAACTTATTTGTAAATACAAAATGGAGGCGGTTTTGAGAGTATTTAAAGTTGATGGTTATGTTAAATCCAAGATGGCGGCTGCAATATTTTTTTTCGTCAAGGATGTCGTTTTCTTGGTTTTCGAGGGTGTTGAAGCCGATAGCTCGGAGTTTACATTCGCGCCCGGTTAATGACCGTAATAACAAAAAGATCTATAGTTCTACAAATTGTTGTGTGTTAATAATAAACTGTTTTCCGTGTTTAAACTAGCTCATAAATACAATTTAAATACCTTACCTATTTATATGGTATTTTTAAGCCAGTTATTTCAATTCGATTGATTGATCACAACACAACAGAAATGTTTTAATAAAATGAATTATCAAAAACATTAAAAGTAACAACCCTGTCGCTTTAACGGAGCGTAGGTATTTATTTCTTCAACTAGCCCATAGATAAGAATAAGTACTAAAGTAAACTAGCCTTAGTTTCCATACTGTTTGCATATTTATACTGTGCTTATATCTAGCAGCTAGTTACAATATCCACAAACTACTACACTCGCTTCGTCTCTTTTACATGCGTATGTTTAAAGCAGACTAAAAGAGATGATGCGAATTTATGTATGGGCATCGCCGTTGGCGGTTATCGTATTCCTTATTCCGTCACAATAAGGTTCAATTTGTTATTTATAGTTAGGCCAAAAAAATCAAGGCCATATTTGAAGTTTGTGACATATTTTGTAGTTAATACGATAAACGTACTTGCAAAATTTTATTTTAATTTTAATGCAATAAGGTTTCTTTCGCTGACGTCCACTTTACGTTTGTTGATAGTTTTGTTTATTGGATTGACTAGTAAGTCAATCAAATATTTTTTATTTTGTTTAGCTTCGATGAAACTTGTTGTGAGGTGTTACGGTTAACTTGTTTTTTGTGATTGCAGTTCTTATTACTGGACATTATTTAGTTTTAAGGTTTTTAATAAGTTTTTATAATAGTTAAGTACCTATATCGTAAATACGTGTTAAAAACTAGAGTTTGTGTTAGTGTAGGCTTGAACTTTTAATAAATTGAAATATTGATTCATAATTGTTTAGTTAAACATATCGCGGATACACATTTTATTAAAAAAAGACAAAGGTGTTGTAAGCTGTAGGACTAGCTATTTGTCCTGTCCCTGTGAACGCCTGTTCTCAAAAACAGACCTCAATAACAGGACAGAAGTTGTCGCTTAAAGTCTAAGAAAGTTGAGCAGCTTGCATTTCCTAATCAAAATATGACAATTACTGGGAATAAAAAGGTTAAAGAAGCGTTCACAGTTTAATATAAATAATTCAATCATTGTAAATAGGTGATTTTTAAATGCGCCAGAAAAGTTTCTCAGGATTAAATAATCTATTGATATAACATTTTGGTTGCAAAACCTTTACTGTTAGTCCTAAGCATAACGAAAGTTTGCAGGAGAATCGCCTAACTCAGGGGTTCCCAATCTTTTTCAGCTCGCAGCGCATTCACCAATTTAGAATTTTGCCACGGCGGCGCCCTACTCTGGTCAGCTATTTGAAAAAGATTCAGTAGAAAGAAATAGGCGAATATAATGATACCCGCGAATATTTGTGGTTTTGGATAGTGAAAGATGTCTTTATTAAATAAATTGTCGACTCACAACTTTACCTTCTACGGCGCACCAAGGCGCCGCGGCGCACGCTTTGGGAACCCCGGCCTAACTTGTTAAAAAAATTGTGTAAATTTATCATTAGTTTTAAGTACTTAATAGTCAATTCATCGCACGCAAATTTGACATTTGCGTTTGGCATTCGTTTGAAGTAGCCAAAACCATGGACGTACACTGCCGCGGGGTTTGGCCTTAGTGCGGGTGCGGCACCTGGGGTGGGCACAGTCCATCTATGATAATTTCTAATCGGCAGCCCTAAATCTAATTTTAATAATCCCATTATTAAAATTAGATTCAGATGGTGGGATAATTTCAGTGGGATGACCTTTTTTTCCCCAAAGCCCTTTAACTTCTAGCTACGCCACTCGGCCAACCCAAAAAAAATCCTGAAAAATTACCCTAAATACGCCAGTGACCCCCACTGACTTAAAAGCTGGATCAGCCCTACCGTAGCGTCCTAGAGCGATTTCGTACTAAGTCCAATCCGAATCCGTAAAAATACAGATCTATAAAACTTGGGACTGAATTCGAATATTACTATTTACACTTCTACTTCTACTTCCTATTCAAATCCTTGATTCAGACTCTATTTTACAGAGCAGAGCACCATGGGGGGGAAAGGTCATATTGTCATGATATCGAATGGATTTTGTATTTTTCATTGAATCACAAACAGTGGCGGATTTACCAGGAGGCTGAGTAGGCTGAAGCCTAGGGCGGCAGATTGTAGGGGACGTCACATTTGGATTTTTTTTTCTTACAATAATAAGCTAATTAGCTAAGCTGATATTTCCATTTTTTGTAACGTCAAAACGCGACGATCGTGGACACAGTAGAGTTGTAATTTTATTGACACAAACATGTGTAATAAATATGATAGTGATCAGTAGGATTCGCAAAATTTCAATAACCTACTGGCGGCGAATGTGTGAATCCGCCACTGATCACAAACACCCCGCCCGCCACTCTCCGCCTCTATGCCTCCGCTTTCGAACGTAGTGCGAAATCGGTCTTACTCTAATGGGCCTACAGGTTACAAACACATATTTGGAAAACAAGTTGAGTACTTATAAAATATAGAATTTTATTATTATAATATTATAATGTAATGGCAATAATGTTGTCATATTTACAAATTATAGAGATCTCTGTACTTTACGCACATGTTGGCTCTTAGATTCTTTTAAAGCTTGCTCTAACTTATTAGTTAAATGCAATAAATTAGGCAAATCACACTGGAGTAGAATATGGCTAATTATATTCTGACAATGACTGGCTGCTTTGGCATCTTGTATGCTTGAGTTTATGTGTACAGAGGTTGAGCTTTTATTCCCATCTTCCTTTACATATTCATTTCTATAACTGTGGTCACCATGCTGCCCAAAGTTTTTAGGTTTTATGACCATAAAATCCATTGCTACCATCGGTTTTATTTCTTCATTGCATCTCCTTGATGCTACCTATAAAAGCAATGTTTGTATGTATTAATAAATATATTTTTTTTATCTCTCCCACAAAGGCTTATAATATTGTATTCTCTGACCTGGACTTCAAATCTCCAGGATAGATCCTGGTAAGTGGGGTCTTTTTGTTGTAGTAGATACAATGCATCTGATATTTTCACTTTCTTAGTATTAAGTAACTTAGCTAACACTTCCTGTTGCTCTGTTGAGAAGCCAGCAATGGCCAATGATGACTTTAAGTCTGCCTCTGATAGCTAAAAAACAATAAAAAAAAAAAGTTTTCTTTTCTTATATTTTTTGCTACATTTTAATATGTATTTGTAATTTCGAATAATACCCAATAATGATCTAAACAACATGTAATAATGATATTAACTTACATTCAATCTACATGCCTCCACTATTAGGTAAACCAATGCATGAACCAAATTTTGGACTGCAGTTTGTGAAATATCAAGTTTTTCTAAAAAATATATTAATTATTATTATCTGTTACATAGACGGAAAACAAAAATATGCCAAAAAGATATTATGTTCTTACCAGCAGCAATGCTGTATTTTTTATGATTGATTCCATTATTTAGGTAGTCCAAAGCAAGTTTGCAGAAATCTATCATTACTGAAAAATTAAACAGTATTATAATTAGTTCCAACTATTCAAATGTCGTTATTCATAACTAGATACCTTTAATTAGAATTGGAAATCTTTACCTTGTATGGAATGCTGATTTAACAAACTAAGATGTTCTTTTTGTAACTCGCTTAAAAATATGATCATTATAACTCGTGATTTTATCGTTTGTCTTAAATTAGGTATGTCTCTTTTAAGGTAAGGTAAGAGCTTGTATTCTCAAGAATTAATTAATAGTAAATAAATATAATACAGACGTAGGTATATAATAATTCACTATTTGCTAAATAAACAACGTTACAGTTACAATACAACAAATTACCGCATTCAGATACTAATACAGCAGTCGCGAATGATCCTGAGAATGACAGCGAATGACAGGCGACACTAAAGTGTTGCCAAGTTCAAAAAACTAAAATACAATTGTAGGTTTCGCAGGAAACAACCGAAGAAAACTGTGTGGGCAGGCCCCCGGCAAGGTGGACTGACGACTTGGTGAAGGTCGCTGGGATCCACTGGATGCGAGCGGCATATGACCGGTCGTCTTGGCGATCCTTGGGGGAGACCTATGTCCAGCAGTGGACGTCAAACGATTGAAATGATGATGAACCGAAGAAAGGTTATATAATTTAAAAGTTAAGAATCACATCTTTACTGAAACTATGAAAAAAAAACATTTATAATCCTTCATAAACCATTACTTCACCAAATCATCAACCATTATCACGTTTCATCCTGTCACCCATTTTATACAATAATAAATTGACAAAAATTCTGAAGACTAGGCGTGAGCGTCAGAATGGCTGGTTGTCTGTGGAGTTGGTCTATGAGAGTTGATTCGAATATTGCTACATAATTGCTTATATTTGCTTCATATAATAAAAAATTGCTACATAGGAAACAAAATATTTTTTTTGACCAGCGATCCTGACGTTTGGATGGCTGGTCAACCTCCTAGTTTATAGTCAAGCATGCAGAGTTTCCCGAAATGTATTGCGTCAATAATTGCTTCATATTTGCTTCATTTATCTAATTTAGTTGACCCTTCAAACATATATTAAATAAAGGATGTACCAATTATTTAAATTATCCCAAGGAAAAGCGCCTGATAAAATAATAAATAATTAGCTATGTAGGTGTCGGTTTAATCGTTTAGGCTCTGGTGACATCGGAAGTAATGCCTGCCTGCCTCAGCCTATCGCAGTCCACTGCTGGACATAGGCCTCTCCCAAACTGCGCCACAACACTCTGTCCTCCTCTCCGGAAGTAATGCGATTTTTTTATTTACGATATCCTTTTAATGTACTTATTATCCACTTACCTACTCAAAATATAACATGTCATTTAAGAATTTAAAACGCCTGCCTCCTAAAGTAGCAATATCGCTGAGAGAAGACACATTGCAACTATTTGCCTTTATTATTTTATCAGGCACTTTTCCTTGGGATAATTTAAATAATTGGTACATCCTTTATTTAACATATGTTTGAAGTTACAACTAAATTAGATAAATGAAGCAAATATGAAGCAATTATTGACGCAATACATTTCGAGAAACTCTGCATGCTTGACTATAAACTAGGAGGTTGACCAGCCATCCAAACGTCAGGATCGCTGGTCAAAAAAAATATTTTGTTTCTAAATATATATCCTATGTAGCAATTATTTATTATATGAAGCAAATATAAGCAATTATGTAGCAATTTTCGAATCAACTCTCATAGACCAACGCCACAGACAACCAGCCATTCTGACGCTCACGACTAGGCTGTATGGACTAAAGTCCTTTGCTTTATCCCAAAAGGGAACAAAAGAAGAAAAAGTCTATGGTTGATTGGTTGTCAAATTCTTGACGTAGACGTAGTTGCTTACGAGTTTTTTCAATTTTGTAATTTTGTTGACATGTTTCTTTAATTTATCCTAATTTAATTGATAAATGAATCTTAATTAATGGTCACAGAAGTCATTCCATTAAAATGGCTTTAAAAAAAGTCAAAGGGAACTTTGAGAGGATGTTCGATAAAAATCTGACGGATTTAGTTCGAGGAATCAGAAATAACAAAGATAATGAGGTACTTATATACGTATTTGGGTATTTCTCTCCCAAACACAAGAAAATAACTTACTGAACGATCCCTATCTCCAGTTTTTTTTTCTTGACACTTTCTTTTTATGTACCCCTCCAGTCCTCCACTGTCACATTTCTTACATTACACAGATGGCAGAACAAGACAGATCTACTATTATAATCATATATAATTTAATTCAGTTAGTCACCTACCAGTTCTGTCTTAAAGAGTATATTCACTATATGTATACCAATGGCAAAAAAAAAAAACATTTTTATATACATAATTAGAGAAAATTAATTATTAAATAATTATGATTCTGAAATTTATGTTGAATTAATATTTTATTTTAGAAACAACTTGTATACTTCATAATTTAATTAATTATAAAGTATAATTATTATTTAATTTAATTAACTTTTAATTTTATTAATGATAGTATAATACTTCTATGATAAAAATATATGTTGTTACACCATAGCAAATAATAATATTTTAAAGTAAAGTAAAGGCAAATATAATTGCCACATATCCCCTGAAGGATCACTTCTCTAAATAATTTAAATTATTCTCAAAATATTATCCTCTTGAAAGGTAAACTGATTTATTTAAATATTATGCTAAACTTCCTGTAATTTGGTGCCCATAAGTATTTAAAAAAAATCAGAACTGTTCTTTATTGTAATGAAACAATAAATGCAAATAAAGGTAAATAAGATTCATCCATCCATTTATTGTCTTTCTGATCCCTCTGGCCCCAAAGCTGAGAAAGATAAAAAGAAAAAGATATCCAAGTAATATTAATTTTAATACATTTTTCACTTATAGTCTAAGTACATAGCACAATGTATGGAAGAAATAAAAGTAGAGCTGCGGCAAGACAATATTGCAGTCAAAGCCAATGCGGTGGCTAAACTGACATATGTAAGTATTCTACTCTATTAGTTATTATAGTTTTATTTGCTATAATGTAGGAGGGCCTTGCACTGTTAACATGACTACTTCCAGTTTGATACTCTATCACTAACTAAATTAGAGAATTTAAACAACCCAACAACATTTGGTTGATTACTTCTTTGCAAATATGACTTTAGTTTGCGTTCACTGTAAAAAACTGTAACATAATTTAATTATAATCAACTCTTATTATTTAGTTTATTGTTATCAATTTAGGTATTTTTTGCATTGGATAAAACTATTGACAATGCCAAATTAACTAAGCAGAAGAGAAAAATGCCCAAATACACCAATGATGATCAGATTCTATTAATGTATATTTAGAACAAATATTATTTCAGTTGTACAAAACATTTAATAAACACTGACTCAATATTAATTTGATTTTAATATAGTCTATTGATATGTGTATATTTATCAGAGGATGGAGTGATTCATGAGGAATATTATGGTGTATAATTAATTAATGTTCTGGGCATGTTCACTTTGCTACCCACATGAAGCTAAGATAGGTTACTAGTTGTAAAATAAGATAATAGTAATTGGCAAACTGATAACAAAACCAAATGCCAGCTTATCAGCACATTGAGCACAAATAATAACATAATAAACTAAATAAAATGAGATTTTTAGATGCTCATAGCTTCTAATGCTGGAACATAGTTTAAAAGCATAATGTCAGATATATGAAAGAGTTAAAGCTCAAGTAAAATACTGATATTCATTATGTTCTATAAACAAACAACCACAGATAGCCTAATTTAATTAGAAATTGCAACCGGTGTCATAATTCATACACATTTTTTTTTCATGTATTACAGCTTCAAATGTTAGGATATGACATATCTTGGGCCATATTTAACATTATAGAGGTGATGAGTTCCAATAAGTTCACTTACAAGCGGGTTGGTTACTTAGCAGCTAGTCAGTCATTCCATGCAGATTCAGAATTACTTATGCTCACCACCAACATGATCAGAAAGGATCTCAATGCGCAAAATCAATATGAAGCAGGGCTGGCACTTAGTGGGCTCAGCTGTTTTATATCTCATGACTTAGCTAGAGATCTGGCAAATGACATTATGACATTGGTAAGTAAAAAAAAATATTGTTAGTCTCATTTATTTTTAATGTATTGTTCTGTGTTTATTAATGCACCGTCTAATTTGAGGTTAAAAACTTCCAGTTTTTACAGTAGGAGTTTTAATAGACAACTCACTAAGGAAGAATAATTTCATTTAATTAGATTAGAATTATAATTTCATTTAACAATTACATGTTTCAAAATTAAATTCGTTTTTGTAGATGAGCTCAACAAAACCTTATTTAAGGATGAAAGCTGTCCTTATGATGTATAAGGTATTTCTAAGGTACCCAGAGGCGCTGAGACCTGCATTCCCAAAATTGAAAGAAAAATTAGAAGATCCTGATCCAGGTAGAGAGACTTTCTGATAACATATCCAAAAATGTCTGTTTGGTCATAATACTTAATTAACATATTTTTATTATTACAGGTGTTCAATCAGCAGCAGTTAATGTAGTATGTGAATTAGCAAGGAAAAATCCGAAAAACTACCTCTCTTTAGCGCCCGTGTTTTTTAAACTGATGACGACATCCACTAATAACTGGATGTTGATCAAGATAATCAAATTGGTATGTTGTTTTATGACAATGCTTATAATTTCAATAAACAATTTCCTTTCTTTTCAGCATCCAATTGGTATTCTTAACTTTTAATTGAATTGAATATTGATCTTTGTCTTTTAAGCTTTATTTAACTATTAACATTCCTGTTAAGAAGAAAAAACTATGCCCTAAATTATTATTGAAAAAAAAATGTGAAATAACTTCTGAATTCTTCACAGTTTGGTTTAATGACACAGTATGAACCAGACATTGGAAGAAAAATTACCCAAAGCCTCATAGATCTAATTTGCAGGTACCACTAGTGAAACTTTACAACAACAGAGTTTACCTACCCAAACTGCTAGATTCATTCACTACACCTCACCATTGAACTTTTATAAAATTTAGTTTATACCACATCCTGATTATATTTGAGCTGAGCTGGAGTATTTGAAAAGTACAACTTAATTTGGTTTTAACAAATATTTTTATATGAAGTATTCACATTTGTCTGTACCGACATACATTTCGAATGTTCCAGCTTTTTCAAAGGATATATTATACACAAATGATACTTATAAACTGGCACATCAGACTCACAATTTTGTATTATTTTTGCTGCTGAAATTACCAACAATTACCAAATGTGTCTACAACATTTACGACGGTGGAGAAAGCAACTACATCTAGGAAAGTTTTAGAACTGAAATCATATCATCATTTAGCTCTTGGTTGCTATCACATAAGCTAGTCTTATGTAGTTTCATTGTGTTTGTTGCAGTTTGGTGCCTTAACCCCATTAGAGCCTCGACTTGGCAAGAAACTGATAGAACCATTAACTAACTTAATACATAGGTGAGTCAGTTACTGTCGATAAAAGCGCGATGGAACTCCACCGATCTGTCAAAATTGATGTTCTATTTTATAGACAAGTGACGTCTTAAATGTATTATAGTCTCAATGGGGTGAAAGGAAAATAAATATGTATTGTTTTGCATATTTAGGCTAGTGATATTTTAAAAGTTTTACATATATATATCAGCTATAGCTTGGCAAATTCGTACGTGACTTTACCATAATCCGCAAGCGACGGAGATTACCTGACGGGAGCGTCAGTCGGCCGCCGTCGTGGTTGACGGTAACTTGTGATTTCGTGTGCGGACACTTTAGACAAAACATACACGATATCACTACACGGAGATGAATCCGCCGATAGGCAAATTTGTTGGACGTCAAGCCAAAAAAAATGTTCTTACCTACTTCTTAGAACATAATGTATATTAATAATTATTAATAGATATAACATAATAAACCGAGTCACAAGTATATAATATATTTGTGTATTAATTTTCCAACCGCGTGGACCATGGGCGTGTCACGTACGAATATGCCAAGCTATAACAACTTTTAAACTTTCGCGTTGCATTCTAATACATTATATTTCACGGGAATTAACGCGAATTTACCTTTTAAATGCTTGACGTTTCGACCAGGTTGCACTGATCGTGGTCACAAGCAGACTGTCGAATCAGCGAGGTCACTCCGTTTGCGGGGTAGAATTGTCTTCATCCACCCGCACTTTTTGTTCAGAGACGTAAGGGCCGCAACACACTACACTCACTGTGTCCGTACATTTATCCGACTGCAAATAGACAACTCACTAAGGAAGAATAACCTGGTCGAAACGTCAAGCATTTAAAACGTAAATTCGCGTTAATTCCCGTGAAATATAATGTATGCCAAGCTATAGTTAAGTTTACATGTGAGGTGTGTATTCTAAAACAATGATTGCATTGCTTTTTTAACATTTTGTTTAAATAAGCTTATTCTATACACTGTAGCACTTGTGAGTCTAATTATCACACTAGAGCTTTCAAAACACTAGTTTCCGGCTTGTAATTATTTTCAATATTGGTTTTTAAAGCAATGTACAATAAAAACAACGCCTTGCTGAACATGTTAGTTATGCCTTCAATGCAATAGGGTTATAGTTGATGAAAAATTGGACAGTGCAATTAATAACAATAATTGGATACTTGGTTTTGCATGTTTACATTAGTCACTGTTGGATTTTTCTTATGAAACCCCATTATTGCAATGAGTCTTTATTATAAGTAATGTTTGCTTCCAGTTCAGCTAATGCAGGACACTATCTACATTTTAAACAAAGTGTTCATGTAATATGCAATCTAAAGTTTATAGACAAGTACAAAATAGTGTCCCTCCGATAAAAGTTAAAAGACTAAAAGCAAACTCTTATTGTAATGTGTTTAGTAGGTTTTGATACTATCGAAATCTAACTTCTACGATATTGTCTACCTAATAAAGGGTACAAACTTTTAAATTGGCCAAAGCGTCAAATACCAAACCCAACAACGCAGGCATGAATCCTGCCCTAGGAAAATTTTCTTAAATATAACTTAGTATAACAATACCAAATTCACTCATCTGGAAATCAACTGATTTGGCTAATCCTTAACTTTTATTAGTTAAACATTAGATGTAGTCATTAATAAATACCTATATCTAAAATAATTAAGGGAACAGTAAATAAAACTGAAAAAAGTATATTTATTTACGTAACTGTATGTATAGTGCGATGGGGTAAGATCGGCGCTGAGGTAAGAGCGTAGAAACCATTTCCAACTTATTCGCCAATATTTTTTAATTCGCAACATTGTGCGTCACGTCGCGTGATGCATGCATTAAATATATTATCGAAAAAGTTTGGTTCTCACTTACCCCCGGGGCCGATCTTATCTCAACGCACTCTAATAATATTGTGGAGATATAATGTGGTGTGTTTATGTGCAGTACGTCTGCGATGTCGTTACTGTACGAGTGCATCAACACGGTGATAGCGGTGCTCATCAGCATCAGCAGCGGCATGCCCGGCCACGCCGCCTCCGTGCAGCTCTGCGTGCAGAAGCTCAGAATACTCATAGAAGACAGCGATCAAAACTGTAAACTTAATATCACTACTTCATATTTTCATAATCTAACAGCACTTTAAATGGTAATTTGTTCAAAATTAGGTGGTAACTAGTAGCGCAGTGGCTGAGGAATCGGTTTTTTTGTGCTACGGGAGATGTGTTCGGTTCTGAATATTGGTGTGTGAGAATTTGTGTTGGTCTTGTACAAATCAAATCCTAACGCCTACGCGTTGAAATGTATAAATAGTTTAATTACTAATGCTTCGTCAACTATTCAAATCGGATAATTGGTTCTCGAGTTTTACATTAACTAACGAACTTAGTTAAAGTACGTATTTAGATAATTATTATACATTGTATTGCTATGAAATGCGAATATTTAAAATAGAATACACTGATTTACGGAAGTACTCTAACCTAGATTTTATTAAAACTACTTTTTTTATCATACAATATCGCATACTATTTTGAGCAGCGATCCGTTATTTATAGTACTTATATTTAATCGAGAATTGTATACACATCGACGATAGAGGAAAAAAAATACGATGTGTGATGTAGTGTTTCCTTTTAAATAAACAAGAAAATCCAATATTTGTTCCTGTGATAATTCACTGTAACGTCGATGCTCTTCGGCCGTGTGTTATTTATCTGATAATTTGGATGACGCAATTCTGTCGGGTGTGCGACGGAATGCAGGAATTCACCTCACTAACACGTACTTCAACTTCATCATCATCAACCTATATGCGTCCACTGCTGGACGTAGGCCTCCCTTAGTGAACACCACAGACCTCGATCTTCGGCTCTTTTCCTCCAATCGCTGCCAGCTGAACTTACAAACTTACTATGGTCATATTAATTAAAGTTACGTTAACTATGCTACGTATAAACTCGAAACCAAACAAATGTAGCGACATTGTTGCTAATCCACTTAGTTAAACTGACTCCAGCTATAGCCATACTTCTCGTTCTCCAATGTACGCTCTCATTTCGCCGGTGTGCTTTAGGTCCCATGTAGTAGACACGCCTATTGCCATTAACCAGGCTACGAGTCCATCTCCGAGCAGCTACTGAGAATTTTACACGTTTCGTACCTTGGAATCGAACCCTAGACATCTGCTCAGCAGTCGCACTTACGACCACAAGCCCAACGTTGCAGTTAAATATTGATTGTTGAATAATATTTAAATTTGTTAACAGTGAAATATTTGGGCCTGCTGGCTATGTCGAGAATACTCAAGTCCCACCCTAAGTCAGTCCAAGCTCACAAGGACCTCGTGTTGGCATGCCTTGATGATAAGGACGAATCAATCAGACTAAGAGCTTTAGGCTTGTTATATGGAATGGTGAGTAAAATAATCATCTCTTGATTTAAGTACTTAAATTTAAAATTATTGTAAAGTAAATCGTTTAATCTAACTCCCTCTCCCTGATCTACATATTATTTGACCCCTTTTCTAGCACATCCTTGTCGAGTTAAGTAAACATTTAATTCAATGAACTTGTCATTTTATTAATTTTAAACGTGAACTCACAAAGATGTAGGGGCCAGCTATCTGTTGATTAGGTATATTTTTTAGATAACAATGAAATAAAATGTCGTAGGTGTCAAAGAAGAATCTGATGGAGATAGTAAAGAAGTTGATGGTCCACATGGACCGCGCGGAGGGCACGCTGTACCGCGACGAGCTGCTGACGCGCATCATCGAGATCTGTTCGCAGAACAACTACCAGCACGTGGTGGACTTCGAGTGGTACGTCACCGTGCTCGCAGAGCTCACCGAGATGGAGACCAGCGCCAAACACGGTACAATATTACCACTCCTTTAACATTATCGCGACCGCGACGCACCACGTAGAATAACATTATTCCATTTGATTATTTATTTATTTAAAACAAAAGTCAAACCAGATATAACAACATCCTTTATAACGACGGATCGGTTATTAGTATAACGACCAAATCGCAAGGTCCCGGTTGAATCCCTATGCTATGTGAACAATGAGTAAACGTAACGCCTATAACAAAGAATATTCTTCGACATATAATCATTATCGACTATAAAATCATAGCAAAACAAAACAATACGAGCTGTTTTCAAATTTATACGTCATTTCTTCCTCCACATACGAACCTCTTGCGCGTTTGAGACTATACCCACAAATACTACAGATCTAAACATACATTTGATGAATTTCACGTGTTACGCGACGGCCTTATACCTATCCCGCTGACGGCGCATCAACAGTGGAATTGTACCAAAGTAACACAAATACAAAGAATTGTGCAAGGTGACGGAAACGCTGACGATGCAGCACGTGTAAGCGACGGACGGACCGGTGGCCTACGTGACTACAGAACTCGTCCATTCCGATTCCTACTTCGAATCTGCATACTAGGTTTAGGTTAATTATAACTTTCAATAATTGTAATACTTTATTGTAATAAATAATTTTAATTAATTTCGGTTTTTTTTGAGTCCTCCGACGGCGTTCGACATAATTGGCGCAGTCGGTAGGATACTCGCGGGCCGGTTCGCGAGATAAATTTCGGTATAGAAATTAGGTGAGCCGCCCGGGTGGCCTTAGGCACCAGCACGAGTATCCGGAACCGTCGAATTGCTGCGGAGATCCAGACATTGATACTGCTCAAGAGAAGCTGAAATGTACAAGTAAGTGCACAAGAATCTTTCTAGTGTCGCTTTTCCTACCCTTAACCCTTAGTTTAATCCAAGATTTTTCACCCTAGGAATTTAGGGACCCGCAAGGCTGTTTCTCATAAACAGTCAAGACGGGAAGATTTAGTTGATAGTAATAGAGACATAGATAACACAATGGCACACGAGCCCGATACTATTTGGAAGGCCCTTCGCCTTGTCCCGGAATTTGACGGGAACTCTCATGTTTTAACCAGATTTATTAGAATTTGCGATAAGTTAGTAGCTAAATATGTTCACGAGGGCCCAGAGTATGAGTTAACTAATTTGTCCTTGATTAGTGGTATACTTAATAAAATTACGGGCTCTGCTGCTCGAACTATTAATTCAAATGGTATCCCCGAGAACTGGAATGGCATTAGAAGTGTACTGATAAATAATTTCGCTGATCGTAGGGATGAAACAACCCTCTATAACGACCTCTCGTTGCAGACACAAGGCAATGATACGCCGCAAGAACTTTACGATAGGTGTCAAGCTTTATTCAGCACTATCATGACGTATATTACACTTCATGAAACTGTGCCTACCACAATCGATGCCAAACGCGACTTATATAAAAAATTAACTATGCAAGCCTTTGTGCGCGGGCTCAAGGAACCCTTAGGCTCGCGCATACGTTGCATGCGGCCTGATTCTATAGAAACAGCACTAGAATATGTACAAGAAGAGCTAAATGTGATGTATCTGCAACAGCGAAACGATGGTTTACCTAAACTTACTAACACTCACTCCAAGTCTTCAACTTTGCCTACCCTTTCTCCTATGCATGTTAGTGCCCATGCTTCACGCAATTCTAACGCTATGCCTGCACCTAAACCAGTCACGCCCGCGTATATGCAGCCTCGCATGATGCAGCCACCACAACCAAATCAATTTAGATTTAATTCAGGTTTTAATGGATCCCATAACCAACCCCGTATGCCTTCGCATACGCAGCGAATGTTTAGCGCTCCGCCTCCAAACTACAATCCGCGTAGTAACGTATTTAGAATTACGCCTAGACCTCCACCACAAAACCAAGGACAAAAGCCTATGAGTGGTGTAAGTCATTTTGTTACAAAGCCACTACCCCCTACTCGCAATGATTGGGATTGGACTAAGAAGGGTAATCCGCCATCCTCAAATTATTTCAAATCACGCGATGTAAATGTAAATGAATGTTTAAGCTATGAAGATTATTATTATCCCGAGTATTATGAGTATGAACAGGAGCCTATCTATTATGACGATAACTACCAAATGAATTATTACGACAATCAATCGTATGCATATGATAGCACTCCTCAGACTGAAATAACTGACGTGACAAACGACTGTAACGGTCAAGCAGACGACCAGCCGCAACCTTCCACTAGCCGTGAGGATTTTCAGGGGACTATGAAATCAAAAAGATCAAAATAGAACTAAACCTTCAGACGCAGAGACAGTTACCGTACATTCATGTTACTAACCCTAACTTAAAATTATTGATAGACACTGGCGCTAATCAATCATTCATAAGCCCAGAAGCTGTAGATAGATACTTCCCACATCTACCGCTAAATTATGATCCGTTCGAGGTCACTAACGTGCACGCGACAAGTAGACATAGCAATTCTATCAGTATACCATGTTTTTCTGAATTCAATGACTCAGAACCTATTAAGCTTTTCGTATACAAATTCCATAATCATTTTGATGGTCTCATAGGATTTGACTTACTTACGAAGTGGCATGCTAAATTGGACCTTAAAGATTTAACGTTAACTACGAAATTTGCTGTGAATCATATTAATATATATAATTCATGTAACCTTAATTTATATGAAAATATTATCCCAGCTCAAAGCAATAAGTTAGTTAGATTACCAATTAATTCGCAAGACGGACAAGTTTTAGTTAGCGAGCAGATAATTTGTAATTGTATCATTCATGAATGCTTAACGACCGTTATAAATAACCGGGGTATAGTAGAGGTGGAGAATCCAACTGCGAACGATATAGTATTCTCATTAGACCACCCAGCACAGGCAACTTTATTTAACATTGAGTGCACGTATACCGAACAGTCGTCACCCCGCGCGAAAGAAATTATTTCAAAATTGCGCACCAGTCATTTAAACTTAGAAGAAAAGGCAAATCTAGAATCATTGTGTTCTAAATACGCTGACATTTTTTATATCGAAGGAGAGCCATTAACATTTACCAATAAAATCAAACACTGCATTAAAACAACCGACGAGCATCCTATATACACTAAAAGTTACCGATACCCATTCATTCACCGAGAAGAAGTTAGTAGCCAAATATCAAAAATGTTAGAACAAGGTATAATCAGGCCATCAGAATCAGCTTGGAGCTCACCCATTTGGGTTGTGCCAAAGAAGGTTGATGCTTCTGGAAAGCAAAAGTGGCGTCTCGTCGTAGACTTTCGCAAACTTAACGAAAAGACGATCGATGATAAGTACCCGATACCGAATATTAGTGATGTCCTTGACAAATTAGGAAAATGTCAATACTTTACAACACTAGACTTAGCATCAGGATTTTATCAGGTAGAAATGCACCCCAGTGACATACCCAAGACCGCTTTTAATGTAGAACATGGGCATTTTGAATTTTTACGAATGCCCATGGGACTTAAAAAAGCACCTTCCACTTTCCAGCGTGTAATGGATAATGTTCTCAAAGGACTCCAGAATGTCATCTGTCTGGTGTATTTAGATGACATTATAGTATTTAGCACATCATTACAGGAGCATATAACTAACCTAGAGAAAGTTTTCCAAAGATTAAGTGAATCTAATTTCAAAATTCAACTAGACAAGTCCGAATTTTTAAAACTAGAAACTGCTTATCTCGGTCATGTCATAAGTAGCGAAGGAATTAAGCCTAACCCCGATAAGATAACAGCCATAGAAAATTATCCATTACCTAAAACTCCTAAACAGATAAAGCAATTCTTAGGACTTTTAGGGTACTACAGGAAATTTATCCCTGACTTTGCCCGGATTACTAAACCCTTAACACAATGTTTAAAGAAAGGGAAGAAAATTACTTTTGACACTGACTACATCAATAGTTTTGAGAAATGCAAGACATTACTGACTAACGATCCCATACTAAGATATCCCGACTTTACAAAAGAATTTGTACTGACCACTAACGCATCTAATTATGCTCTAGGCGCGGTATTGTCACAAGGCCAAATAGGATCAGACAGACCTGTATCTTACGCTTCACGTACGCTTAACGAGAGTGAAGTTAACTACAGCACCATAGAAAAAGAATTGTTGGCTATTGTTTGGGCTACTAAGTACTTCCGACCCTATCTTTTTGGACGCAAATTTAAAATCGTGACCGATCATAAACCACTTCAATGGATTATGAATATAAAGGAACCGAATTCCAGGTTAACTCGATGGCGGTTAAAGCTTAGTGAATATGACTTCACAGTCGTATATAAAAAGGGCAAAAATAACACTAACGCTGACGCTTTATCTCGTATCGAGTTAAACAATGAAGAGACTAACTCAATGATTGCGAACCCGACAGACAAACCCCCAACTCTAAACGACTCAAATACTCTTACTGCACATACTGACAGCGAACATCCTATACTAGAGATACCCATCGTTGACGACCCCCTTAACAAATTTCACCGGCAATTATGCTTGACTGTAGTAGGTGACATAAAAAGACGACCAACAGCATCTAAACCGTTTGACACTCATACCCGAACGTCTGTGCAACTATCCGAGTCCAACTTAGAGGAAGATTTAATTAATGCAATAAAGGAATACGTTAACCCTAAAATCAAAACAGCTCTCTTAATAAACCCACCTCTGGCCATGTACCAAATTGTACCAATCTTGCAAGAAAAGTTTAGAAGTTCAGCCATGAATTTAGTAATAGCCAAATCAGAAATTGAAAACGTCAAAGAATATCTAAGGCAACAGGATATTATACGTCATTATCACGATGGTAAAACTAACCATCGTGGCATTAACGAATGTTATCTGGCTTTATCACGCAGGTATTACTGGCCAAAAATGAAGGAGCACATTTCCAAATTTGTTAACGATTGTACCATATGCGGCCAGGCGAAATACGACAGAAACCCCATAAGACCTAAATTCAATATAGTTCCTCCGGCTACAAAACCGTTTGAGATTGTCCACATGGACTTATTCACTGCACAAAATGAAAAATATGTAACGATTATAGACGTATTCTCCAAGTATGGTCAAGCGTATAATCTTAGAGATGGTACAGCTCTCAGCGTTATACAAGCATTACTAACATATAGCACGCATCATGGTTTGCCACTCACCATCATAACTGATCAGGGTACAGAGTTTACTAACCAAATGTTTTCAGAATTTTGCAAAATTCATAAAATCACTCATCATACAACTCTAGCTCATGCACCAAACGATAACGGCAATATCGAGAGATTTCACTTAACATTGTTGGAGCATTTGCGCATTTTAAAATTGCAACACCGAGATGAATCTGTTATTAACTTAATGCCCTATGCTTTAATAGGCTATAACAGTTCAGTACACAGTTTCACGAAGTGTAGACCGTATGATATCATCCTAGGACATTCAGACCCAAGAGATCCACTAGACATTGACGTAACACAACACTTATTACAACAATACACACATTCACATAGGGAACAGATGAAAAAGGTTTATGAGTTAATTAACGAGTCATCTCTAGCCAATAGAACAGCAATTATAGATAGTAGGAACAAAACTCGTGAACCAGAAATAGAATATCAACCACAGCAACAGATATTTGTTACAAATCCAAGTGCTAGCCGCCAAAAGCTTGCGCCTAGATACACTCAGGACACAGTTTTGGCAGATCTTCCAATTCACATATACACCTCCAAAAAACGTGGCCCCGTGGCTAAATCCAGACTCAAACGAGTCCCTAATAGCGCAAAATTGTTACAGGATACCGCTACTGATGTTGGTCCTCCACCTGATACAGGCGCAAGAGATAAAACTTGAAGGGCTAAATGATGGACCAGGAATATTACCTTTTAAATTAGGACCCACGAGACTTACTACACACTACCATACATTTTTACAATACGTTGAACTCAAAGATATAAGTGACAAAATTTCTTCCGTACATACACAATTAGGCGAAATTAGCGATAGATTAGATAACCACACTTACGCTTTGTACGAATTACAGATTGACCATTTAACAAGCAAATTAGATAAAGCATCAAGTCAGTTACGCAGCTTAGGGCCTAGTCGTCATAAAAGAGGTCTTATAGATGGTTTAGGGTCCGTAGTTAAAAGTATAACCGGTAATCTGGATTATACCGATACTATTAGATATAACGATGCCATTAAAATTCTCAAGGATAATCAGGATAAAATAGTCTCAGAACAAAATCATCATATCAGTCTCAGCAAAGAATGGATGAGCCATCATACCGAAATTATAACTAAAATAGTCGAAAATCAGTCTCTAATCAATAATACCTTACATACTTTATTGGATAAACACATGTACGCACAATACAGTCTCTTAAAATTCGCGAAGTTCGCGCAAATCTTAGCTATAGTTAGTGATAACGTAGAAAAGCTATTAGATGAGTTACATAGAATCGAGGATGCGATAGCTTTTAGTAGTGCCTTAAGCACACATCATTCTATGATAAAATTAGAAGTAATGACTAGTATGTTAGGAAAACTTAGTAATATTTATGATAAGGATCAGCTTTTAGACCTAGAAATTAGGGAGTACTATGACGTCATTAAACCGGGATCATTTTATAATGGCAATAATATTGTTATAGTCTTTCAATTTCCTATCTTATCACCTCTTAAATATACTTTATATAGATTAACTGTAGTACCGAATGAACGTAAACAGGTAATAATTCCCCCTTACCCCTTCATAGCTATCACTAGAAATTTTCACGTGTATATAGAGGCTGAATGCCCGAAGTTAACTGAGCAGTATCTCTGCGAAGAAGAATTTAATCATCAGATAAGATCACAACCTGATTGCATACAACGAATAATCGAAGGCAAGACCACAGATGAATCCTGTGTGAAGACCACTATTTCCCTCTCGAGAGAAGCCATGGAGAAGCTGGACGACCGTCACTACGTAGTCGTTTTCCCACAACCAACAAAACTACAACTTACCTGCGAACGAGATGAATATAACACATTAACCGGCAGTTTCCTGGCTACCATTCCGCATAACTGTCTTCTTCGAACGCATGAATTCACCATAGTCAACATAAATGATCGAGTAATTGGTCAACCAATGAAGATAGCCGAAATCGATGCAAAGATGTATGAAGATCATGAATCTCAGATACCCGTCCAAATCAACTCTATAGATTTGAGAAATCTACATAACCTACAAGATGAAATCAATCTTCAAGCACCTGTTCAATTGGAGTCATCATCACTCTACCACACAACTATACCATTCTACTCGACAATATTAGGTGCACTTGTACTAAGCATCATAGTACTGTGTTACCGCCTCCGAGCCAAGAAACTTAAAAACCCTGCAGAACAATCAACGCCCACTGTTCCTGCAAATACACACCATGCCTATGAAGATCCAGAATCATCACGCCAGAGAAGAGCACAGATGCCAGCAACATTTTCACTAAACGTCTTAAAATAGTTGCTGAGCTACAGGGGGAGATGTTACGCGACGGCCTTATACCTATCCCGCTGACGGCGCATCAACAGTGGAATTGTACCAAAGTAACACAAATACAAAGAATTGTGCAAGGTGACGGAAACGCTGACGATGCAGCACGTGTAAGCGACGGACGGACCGGTGGCCTACGTGACTACAGAACTCGTCCATTCCGATTCCTACTTCGAATCTGCATACTAGGTTTAGGTTAATTATAACTTTCAATAATTGTAATACTTTATTGTAATAAATAATTTTAATTAATTTCGGTTTTTTTTGAGTCCTCCGACGGCGTTCGACATAATTCACGTAACGTCATTCATTATTTACCAATATTCGACGTATGCGTGTTAAATGTGGCATCGTGGACATACTTACGTAAGGTGACGTTTGTGTACCTACTCATAAATATATAGATGGAGGTCACATTGCTTTAGATTCTTTTAACTTTTGAGCTGGTTGTATATTTTTAACCGACTTCAAAAATGAAGGAGGTTCTCAATTCGGCCGAATGATTTTTGCATAAATTTTACGTTTTAAAGTTTGTAGAATGATTATAAATATACCCTCCACGAAGTTGAAAGTCCCATATTCTTCGTCATCATAGTAGTTGCGAAGAAAGTTTTTCTGCAAAACATGTCACCAGACATAACGATTGGAATTTTAAGTCACAACTCTCGAGATCCAGTCACATATTTACAAGGAAACCGCTGAGATGTCGAAGATGACGCCTATTTATTTTATCATTTGCTTAAACGGTGAAAGCGGCTGCATGTCTGAAAGGGTCAACTCTGACTAGACTAGCGTGGTTGGTGGTACAGGCAGCTTTAAATAGTGACACTCAGGATATTCAAATAAATAGACGCAACCTATCAATAGATTTTTTAAACGTCTTGACCTTTTGAGCGACTATATTGTTGACAAGACATTACTATAAGGAAACTTTGTTTGTACTGATATTATTGACTGTTGTAAGCACAACAGTCAATAATATCGGCGATACAAATAAAAATGGACGTAACCACGTCCATTTATTCGAATACTCTGTCTTCTGAGTGTCACCAACTATTTGACGCTGAGTGTACATTAACTGTGCGGGTGTGCAGGCCGCATCGTGGCGGCGCAGGTGCTGGAGGTGGGCGCGCGCGTGGCGGAGGTGCGCGTGTTCGCGGCGCGCGAGTGCGGCGCGCTGGTGGGCCGCGCCGCCGCCGCGCCGCCCGGGCCGGCCTCGCGCGAGGTGCTGTACGCCGCCGCATACGTGCTCGCCGAGTACTGCCGGTATGTACACACTACACTACACGGTACACGCGCTGGTGGGCCGCGCCGCCGCCGCGCCGCCCGGGCCGGCCTCGCGCGAGGTGCTGTACGCCGCCGCATACGTGCTCGCCGAGTACTGCCGGTATGTACACACTACACTACACGGTACACGCGCTGGTGGGCCGCGCCGCCGCCGCGCCGCCCGGGCCGGCCTCGCGCGAGGTGCTGTACGCCGCCGCATACGTGCTCGCCGAGTACTGCCGGTATGTACACACTACACTACACGGTACACGCGCTGGTGGGCCGCGCCGCCCGGGCCGGCCTCGCGCGAGGTGCTGTACGCCGCCGCATACGTGCTCGCCGAGTACTGCCGGTATGTACACACTACACTACACGGTACACGCGCTGGTGGGCCGCGCCGCCGCCGCGCCGCCCGGGCCGGCCTCGCGCGAGGTGCTGTACGCCGCCGCATACGTGCTCGCCGAGTACTGCCGGTATGTACACACTACACTACACGGTACACGCGCTGGTGGGCCGCGCCGCCGCCGCGCCGCCCGGGCCGGCCTCGCGCGAGGTGCTGTACGCCGCCGCATACGTGCTCGCCGAGTACTGCCGGTATGTACACACTACACTACACGGTACACGCGCTGGTGGGCCGCGCCGCCGCCGCGCCGCCCGGGCCGGCCTCGCGCGAGGTGCTGTACGCCGCCGCATACGTGCTCGCCGAGTACTGCCGGTATGTACACACTACACTACACGGTACACGCGCTGGTGGGCCGCGCCGCCGCCGCGCCGCCCGGGCCGGCCTCGCGCGAGGTGCTGTACGCCGCCGCATACGTGCTCGCCGAGTACTGCCGGTATGTACACACTACACATTACACACTTGCAATTCACGGTTGTACGTACTACTGTGAGAAAATAGACGTGCTAGAAAACTCTTAAATACATCACAGAACTTCATTGTTTACTTACTTGACACACCCATAAGTGGTACTCCGTTTTTCAAAATGCTAGAAAGTTCTTTGAAACGTAAGTTGAACAATTTATTCACTGTTGATTCCTTTTATGTCATACAATAGTTCTTGTAGTGACGAAACGGCCGTGCCTAGCAATGAGACAGTAAAATGGGTTGAGGATGATCAAATAAAGCATGTTGATGTGTGCAGCGAGGAGTCGGTGATGCGCGAGTCGGTGTCGCCGCTGCTGGCGGTGGCGGGCGGAGGCGCGGGCGGCGCGTGGGTGCGCGCGCGCGCCGTGTGTGTGCACGCCGCGCTCAAGCTCGCCGCGCAGCTGCTGCTGCGGTACGAGGCCGCCGCCGACAAGCGCGCCGCCATCAACGTACGTTACTGCATTACTACACTGTTATCTTACTTACCCACCATTCGGTTGGATATTTATTATTCTAACTACTAAATATTTACACATCTGTTAAGGTAGGATATAGTAGAGCTGGTCCTAGGGCGGTGCGAGCGATGCGATCGCACCGGGCGCCTTCTACTCCTTCTTCCTCTTCCTTCTTGGGGGGGTTGCTGAAATCAACCAAAACTTGAAACAAATGAGTAGGGCCGGCTTTGGAATGGACATGGAATGGACAACCGGGGCGGCCGCCCAGGGCGCTGGGGCTTACAGAGAAGCGCTAACTTACTATCCACTTTTGTAGGAAATTAAAATAGATGAACTTTATTTTTAGCCCCAGCACCCATACGCCAATTTAAAAGGCGGTAAAGGAATCACTCGCCCCTGGTGCTTAGATGGTTAGGACCGGCCCTGGATATGATACTAAAAACTTTTGTTACATGTATAACCTATGTATACCCATATTCAAATAAAAAAAATATGATATTCCTTGCAATTCTCAAATAATCTAGATTCTCATGATCAGTAAACGGTAGCTATTTGAAAATATTTAGCTAATCCGACATCATTCTCTTACACTCATACGAAATGAATCTACATTGTTCTGTATTTCGGTGCAAGACCGCGTTTCAGTCCGCTCGTTCACCGCTGTGTTTCTTCGGCAGCTTATCCGCGAGGCTCTAACGGGTCTCCGTCCGCTGTTGTGCAGCGAGGACATGGAAGTGCAGGAGCGCGCGCACAACGCGACGGCGCTCCTGTCGCTAGTGCTGCGCCGCGTCAGCCCCGACGACTGCGCGCTGCAGCCTGACGCCGACGCGCCCGCGGTGGATACCATACTTGTTGAACATGAACAGAGGTACGAATACACCCTACAATGAAGGCCCGGTTCTCACCAAAGCAGACAGGAGAAGAGAAGCAATGTGTTTGTATAAACCAATCTAATTTCGTTTTCCACATCTCTTCTCCGCTTAGCTTCGCGGAGATGTCTCATTTGTCCATAGATTTTTGTGCAGCGAGCGAGCAAAAGGTGCGGCAGAGTGGAGAAGTGTCTAGTCGCGTTCGCGCGCCCACTTCCCCGCTTACTTCTACCCGATCCTCCCGAAAGTTGAAAAAAAAATTTTTTCTGTAGATTATCAGTGAAAGACGGGCTTTTTGGGAACTATCTTTATTGTTGACGTTCAAATTCAAAAAGAGCCAATCTGTATTTGGTCTACTTTGAATAAATTATATATATTGTAATATTTTTGGCTAGCTAGGTAGCTAGAATATTTTCAAGGTTGTGGAGTGTAGTTTTCCTTTGGTAAATCCCTAGGACATAAAGAGAAGAGCTAAAATCGTAGCAGAAGAAAACGTATGGTGTCTAATAGGCTAATAGTATATATGTGTATTTCACGATAGGAAATAATAACTTTCAGGGCGAATTTGGTTTATTTATGGCAATCTGTATTCTTCAGCAGCAGTATTATATTTCACATCTCACACAAACAAACTGCTAATTATTTGCTCATTTTATATGTAGGAAGCATTTTTGTAATTAACTTTTAACAGTGTTGCTTGCAGCGATGGTGTTGAAAAAGCGGAGAGTGTAAACGGCGAGACTCCTGTTCAGAACTTTAGCGGCGGTCTTATCGAGGAGCTCGCTGAACTGTTCGACGGTGAACTAAAACCCGTCGCACCTAAAGCTCAGAAGAAAGTGCCGATGCCCTCAGAGTATGTAACATATACATACATATTATGATCTTTTATACTATATTATGATTGTGGAAAGTCATTCTTACCGTCAATCATCGTTACACTATGTATCATGAATTACGTCTTTATTGTAAATAATTGCCGTTTCATTGGGTCATCCAAATCATCCAATTCATATAACATTTTCAATCTCAATAAAGTGATATTGCAATAATAGTATCGTGCGTAACGCGACAAATGTATATATTTTTGTATTTTGAGCACACATCTTTCGTGGCAGTTTGAAAATAGTAATTGTAATAATTTACAAATTCCTTCAAAATCATTGTCATAATCTGACCAAATTACTCTTATTTGTGAGTCATAATTTTAGGACGCAAAATCTGTAAAAAGTATTAGGTTTATTTGAATCGTTTAAGAGTGTCGGTGGTTGTTGTGGCAGCTTGAACCTGGAGCAGTGGCTGTCGCAGTCGCGCTGGTCGTCGGATAGCTCGAGCTCGGAGGAGGAGGGCGAGGCGGCGCCGGCCGTGTTCGCGCCGCCGCCCGACGCGCGCCCCACCGCGCAGTTCACGCCGGAAGAACTTGCCATGGTACTTATTAACCATACAATATTATAAGTCTTTCTCACTCGGCATACACTGAACCCCGCCACGACCAGTATCGTATACATCTTTTAATATTACTAATTTTTGCCGTAAATTTACCCTAAAACCCATTATAGGTTCAATATATTTTAGCCAAAAGTTAATTTTAACATTACTTGTCTTTTGGGGATTCCGTATCCGAAGGGTCCCAACGGGACCCTATTACTAAGCCTCCGTCCCTTCGTCTGTCTGTCACCAGATCGCAGTCGAAATTTTCACAGATCATATATTTCTGTTGCAGTTATAACAACAAATATAATAAAATGAATATTTGAGGGGGCTCTAATAAAACAATCGTGATTTGATAGCCATTTTTTGATCTGTATTTATGATATGACAGGTAGCCGGTAAATGGTACGGAACCCTTCGTGCGCGAGTCCGACTTGCACTTGGCCGGGTTTTACTTAATTATTATTATAATTACGTAAAAACCGGCATAAAACACGGCATAAACATGTTATACCGAGTTGTAATGTAACAGTACCATCCATGACTGTTCTGTACTTTGTTATATGATATGACAGCTGCGAGAAGCTCGGAGGCAGGAGCAAGCAAACAACCCACACTATCTGAAAGATGACTCTCCGCGCTCGTACCAGCAGGATGACGTACCCATCGCAGAGATAGCACTGGAAGTCCCGCTACAAGTTCATAGTGTGTATTTTTTCTTTAAACTACGATATTATTAATTTATAGTTATGACGTAACTGAGACCGTACTCGCTCTATTATGATCGCTGACCAACGTGTTCCATTCCTGGCTAGGATTTTCCAAAAATCTATTTTTAAATCATTTTATCATACACAATTTCCGAATTTGCTATCAAAACCTGCTTAGAAATTTCACCTTTTGAATGCTGCAGTCATTCATAACTGCCTACTACTCGTAGATTTCATCAGAATACAACACTTGATATCATATTATTTTAGAAACAACCGGTGGACTTTCGTAGATTTTCTCGTAAACATTATTTCAATTGAATGAGTTCATTTATCATACTTCGTTAGGTAATAATTTCAAAACGTTATCGAAGATTGACAACTTAAATATTTAATTATCTTTTCAGCTAAAAGATCTGATAAATACTTGATATCACGGGAGAGTTCCAAAAAGAAGAAAAAGGAGAAAAGAACGTCGAAGAAACGACATAGCAAAAAGGATAATAAGCCTTCGAGCGACTCGGATAGTGAAGGTAAAATTACAACTAATTAGTTTTTTATACGGAAAAGGTTCTCTAGAACAGTCGAGTTGCTAAGTATGCTCACACAGTACAATCTCATCAGTAAAATTCCTTAGTTGCAAGAAGTATTCACGAAATAAGTAAAATTACAATATAATGGAGGTACTAATAGCCTAGTGGTGAAGCTAGTTAACTATGCAGTCAAATGTATCAAGTTCGATCCCTATGCATCACTGCCTTTTCAAAGCTAAAAACGAAAAGTTGTATACCTTAAGTAAATCTGCTGAAAAATCTAAGCAAGCAACTGTAATGTCAAGCATTTGTAATGTCCGTGACTAAAGTTGAAGTTATAATTTAGAAGAGGTGAGCATGGGCCGGCCGGCCGTGGCCGAGGGCGGCGAGCTGCCCGAGGGCGCGGCGCTGTCGGACGACGAGCCGCCGCCGCCGCCCGACGACCCGCACCGCGCTCTCGACCTCGACCTCGACCAGTAAGTACACCAACACAACACTTACACCAAAGGGAAGGGACTTGATTCCTGGATTAGACACTTATTGCAATATTTTCTAGTCTATATAATTTACACCTTTGCAAATTCAATAACCACAGTCAAACCTGACAAAATATAATAAAACAAAGGGAACCAATAACCCACGAATGAATAACATTTCTTTGGGAATTATGTAGATAAAATATATATGTATGCAGGTATAGCTCAAAAATTGACACAGCCCTTTAAAAAAAAATTGGGCCATCTAATTCAAAGTTTTTTTTTTCACATACATAGTTCCAAAGATGGAACGATACAAATAGAATAATTCTGCTCTATTCTATATTATAAATGTCGGAGAAACATTATTTCCGTTGACATCGTCATTAGTGAAGGGTAGGGTTAAATGCGAGCACAAACACAATGATCATGGTTTTGTACTACATATTTTAATTCGAATTAAATAACAATTTATCACTTCACAATAATATCGAGGGAAAAATGCAAGACTGAGCAGCGAGTTTAGGGCGCCGTTCCTACTTTTACCAACAAATACTCTCTTAATCTCAATGATCCAACTCGATCAGTCGCTCAAGTTTGTGTGTCAAAAACTGTTAGCGTCCCTAAAAGTAAAGATGACGCCTCGACGCCGATGCCGACGCCGATATTGACTAACAATATTTTTTACATTTTATTAGACTAACGAGGTTTTAAAACTATGGAAATATGTAACAAATCATGTTTTGCGTTATTCTTGCAAACAACAATCAACCCGACTTATAGCTTCTAAAAGTTAAAAGTGTGTCTGCACTTTCGCATTTATAATATTAAGTATGGATAATTTATTCACCAAGTTATTATTATTATATTTATTCTGTCTGTTACCTCTTCACGTTATAACCAATAAACTGATTTAGATGAAATTTGGTATATAGTTTGAGTCCCGGTGAAGGAAATAAGATAGTTTTCATCCCGGAAATTATCGCTTAACAGAGGGAAAAGGGGGCGGAAATGGGGATAAAATGACTAAATCGCGGATAAAAGCTAGTTCATAAACACTGCTTGTATTTTCAGACCCTTGCGTGAAGAAGAGTTACTTACGTCAAGAATACATCAGTACCCGTCGCCTGAAAGCAGTCTTTTGGAGAAGAACTCCAAGTCTTCCACAAAGAAGACTAAGACTACAAACAAAAAATCTAGTGACAAACCTACGAAGAAGAGGAAGGAAAAGAAATCTAAACAAAAATCTGTCGATTTAATGTTATCCGAAGAACCTACTAAACATGTAGATGGGGAACTGCTGATTGATGATTTAGGCAAATCAAATGGAAACGAACCAGCGAAAGTTAACGAAGAAGGCGATCACGATTCTTCGTTTATCGAGCCCCTTGCGAAGGGTATAAAGACTGAAAAACATAAAAGGTCAAAAAAGGAATCAAAAGACAAAGAGTTGAAGAGAAATAAATCTTCCAAGAAAGGTATTTATTTTATTTTAATTAGCCTCACCTTTTAAAACAAGTACACAATTAACATAAAATTACATAATAATATCCTCAGTAAGTAGTGTTATAAAACTAATTTAAGTAATTAGTAAAGCTCTACTAACTGAACTTTAGGTATGGTCTGCATTTTATAACTTATGTATGTTTCAGGTAAGCATGAAAAGAAGACAGGATATGAAGAAGCATTAGGTATCTCTACGCCTAGCAAAGAAGTTATATAGTGTACATAATAAGTGAATTGCTTTATTCATGTCACGCTACTCATGCTGTCTCAGTGCAATTGTTAATTTGAACAATTTAAGAATATTTTTTATTGATGGTCAGTTCATCTTCCGATAATATGTATTCATTTTAATCTCCACTCATATGTCAAAGTGAACTATGTCCATTTATATGCATATATAATTATTCCATATAAGTCTATATTGTAACAAATAAAAAGCTAAATATACGAATCATGTACAGTTTTATTATTGTATTAAATATGATTTAACAAAATGCAGCTTTTCAATTTGGTGAGCATTTAATTAGCGTGGCAAAAAATATATTCTGGTCCCTCCGTAAAAGTATCAAGTAATCAGTGACGACACGTTGAGGGATTTAAAACATGGTCGATGATATAAGATAATTTATATTTACAAAAAATCTTCTATAAAAACTATGTGCACACAGCATTACAATCACGTGGCCACTTTTTTTTTTGGCTTTTGTGGTGGTGGTGGTGGCGGCCCCGGCGGTGCTGTTGCTCGCTTGTAAGTTATGGCCACCTGCATTTTAAACAAAGAAATGAATGTTAAGATACGAATACAATAAAAATAATGTCTGTAGGTAGTCAGACAGTAAAGGGGGCCTCCCTTTAATTTAAGAAGATACTTGCTTCCGGGAAGCTTATTATCAGTAACTGATACTAATTAGATGCAACCTTTACTTTCATACAGGATTAGGATCTCGTTTGTGGACCATAATTTACCTTTTATTTGATTCTGAACTGATTAGCCTGAGTATTGAAATCTCTACAAAACAAAATTACCGTGTAATACCTATAACGAATGAATCGAAATAATTTAGTTCGCCAAAGTTATTAACAAACGCTGTGAACGGCGCGGCGGCGCCGGTGAGATTATCCCATTTACACTCGATGCACGCGCTCGCGCTAAAATTTATTGCCCTCTATGTACATTTCACTAATAACACTAATTACTACGCAGACAAGCTTCAAAGCTTCAAGCAGAAATCCTCATAGGTTTGTCCCAGTGCCCCATGGCACGGTCCACCTATGAGAATTTCTAATTTTCTAATGGCATCCTAGGGTGGACACTAGGCCATTCTGTGTTGGGCATGGCTCATGGCACGAGAACCTTTCTAATGCTGGGGCTACAGTAGCGTTTAACGTCAATGCCCATTATCTCGATAATTTTTAGCGCATTAAAATGGGTGGCTACACTTCAACGGTCAACATGAATGCTCATTATTGGCGATAAAAACGGCGTTGAATTTACTTTAATTCAAACAAGATGGACGTCGACAGAGCTCTTTATTTCATGAGTGTAAACTTTTGAGTTTCGGATCCTACAAACATGATTCTGTTTGCAGAATCTCAAGAAAAGTAATTACTTTCTCGTTACTCCACTCCGTCGCCATAGTACTTATTTCGAGACAAAAACGTGCGATTTTGAGGCAAATCCGTCATAAAAAAACAAATACGTCCGCTCCCGTTACGCTCTCGACGCACACTGACAATACGTAATGTGGCCGCTTCATCGCATTAATTCTCGCGTTAATCTCTTTGATGTACCGCCACTTGAGCTATCGCCTAATGCCAAACGGCAACGCCGTTGTCAAATTATCGCGTTAAGTTGTGGCTACACCAATGCTTAACGTCCATTATCGCGATAATTAATGGCATTTCTTGTTAGTGTGGCCCCAGCATAAATGTTCGCAAACGGTTAGCAAGTCAGTCGCGAGTAAATTTATAATGTCTTTTCCAGGGCACGCACATGCTCACCTGCGTAGTATGTGACACGTCTATAGCCATTCAAAGCGTTAAGCGTGCACAGTATACGCAGGCATGGATCTCCATTTAAATATTACACGTGACATATAACACGTCTTAAGGTTAAAATTGGGTGACAGAATAAACTGGCAACGTTACAAAAAAATAAATTTTATTTCGCCCGATATTAAAATGTTTAATTCTTTATTAAAAAAAAATACAGTCGAATTGATAACCTCCTCCTTTTGGAAGTCGGTAAAAAAATAGATAAGACTGCAATATATCTAGTAGCTGATAGCGGATGCATTTATGTCTGCAAGTTATTTCCAATGAGGCTGGCCAATGGTTTTTTTTCCTAAATATCATCTAGAAGAAAATACAAAAACATCTGCAGTTTTACTTTTTTTATATTCGCAAAGATAGCGGAGATAATAGCAATCAAAGTGCGCATGTTTGCGCGGAATTACTTAAAAACGCACGCGGCGTGTGATCGCTTGACGTCACACACAGGTGAGTCCCCTTAACGTTAAGATAAATACAGCGCGCGAGCGAGACATCAGTTCAATGAGTATCATGATGGCGTTGAGTACGAGCGAGACGGAGCGTAGGGACCGCTGACGTCAAGCACCAAGCGCGCGCTTCTTGGAAATTTAAAGAGCTCAAAACTTCTTGCGGCCATAACTTCCGTATTAACGTGAAATAAAGATATAACTACGTAAATAACGTACGTAATCTAAACTTTGCCGTTAATTAAATAAGTTTTAGAGCAATATTCGCATGTATTAGTAACCCCGATTACGCACAGTAAGTCTTTTCACATTCATATACGTTCCGAATTGATATGGTCATCGCAAATTGACCAGTTACAGGTCTAAAATAGCGAATATTAATTTTTTTTTACCACTGCTTCTTTTTATGCAGGTTTATGGTAGGTCCACCATGGCGTGATGCAATTTGCAATTTGGGTTGTTTTCATACTGCTCGTTATTGATAGATAGACGAGTCGCTGAATGTATTGTAGTGTTTCGAGCCGTACCTAGGTTTCTTAGATAAAATAAAAATTGCTTGAGATGTTTTGCTCTGTGCGGGGATCGAACCCGCAACCCGTGACGCACAAGCCGGTCGCTCAGCCGCTGCGCCAATCAGGTCGTCATTTTATTTGAAAGCTGGTGCCTCCCGTGGATCCTTGGGAAATCGAGAGAAACACTCAAATTTTCTACGTAGATGACGCGTTTATTAATTGTTCAACCTATTAAAGACACTAAAAAGTAAAAAATTAAAGAAAATAACTGCGTTTAAAACTAAAACATTAAAAATAACAATACAGTTTTAACTTCTTTTTAGTTTTAAAGGTTATGAAGTCGGTGCCGGTGCCTGGTTTGAAGCTCAAAATCACGCGCGATGAGTGTCCATGAACATACCTTTACATTTGGCTTGGCACCAGCTTCATACCTTTAAAACTAAAAAGAAGTTAAAACTGTATTAGGTAGTATTTTTAACATTTTAGTTTTATAATTTGATATGTGCGATCAACAGTTACGGTAAACTCGTTTTGGGTAAATTTGTGAATAATGGTAGCATAGCTGTTAGTAAATTTAATACCTAGATGAACACAACACAACACCTCATTTTACCCGCATATGCCGTAGCGTCATGTGCATGTGAACTGAGGGTGCACTCAATATTAAATAATATCAATATACCGTGATAAGATCCTTAGAAAGTGATTTTATTTATCTTGAAATATGTATTTTGATTGAGTAGGCCGATAGTGATTACATAAAAAAATTTTACCTCAAGTTACACTCCCTACAAGCCTAAACTCATTATCAGTATGGATTGTGTACAGAGGTTGATTATATTTATAACCCCTTTTCCGTGTAATATGCTGGAATGTGGTCTATGATCTTTCGAAATTGGAACCCATCCTATTTTGGTTAAAAGTCGTCTGATTTTTTTTTTATAAACGAAGAGAGACATTTGAGATGGTTGATACTTACTACCCACATATTTATTAAAAATACTACAGGCACTTATTGATTTCTTACACTTACGCGAATAACATAAAATGTAAATGAAATAAAACTGCTTTTTACGGATTTTATCGAGGAATATTGATATTAATTTAACCCGACGTTTCGGATCCTTTACAGCATCCATTTTCACGGGGCGACTGAGGTGTTGGTCGTCTTGAAGTTATAATTACTAACAGCTACCTTACATTTTTTAATTATTATTGACAATCCGATTTACACAGAACGAACTTACCGAGTCCTTCGGTCGTGGAGTTTTGTTCTTGAATTTAGATTTAATAGAATCTATGATGGGGTTCCAAGCAGGTGGTAATACCCATCCATCTTCTCTATTGAAATTTGGGTGTTTTTTAATTTCAATAGCCTCACGAATCATCCTGGGTAGGAATCGGTTTTCTTTTGCGAGGACTTGTGGTTTATCAAATCTGATGTAATGCTGGAGTTTGTTTATGGTATGTTCACAAACTGCTGACTTCTTGGCACGGCGGTGTTTAACATCAGCGATGTGTTCTTCCGTAAATAGTAGTTTTATTTCACTATAGGTACTTACCCAATACTTAAAAAAATTACAAGCTGACAGCTCCATCTTGCTTCTTGGCCATGTTTGCCGAACAAGACGATTTGAGATGACCTTCGAAAACCTATTATTATAATAGAATTCTCTCTTAGTAGCTAGTTACTCGCTAACATATTTACTAACTACTAACTCAGGATGACTGATACGATAAATGTTTATCTCGGATATGATGAAGATATAATAAGTAGGTATGTATACATGTCACGTTGTCGCACCACTACCATGAGAATACCAATAAATTATATTACTTACGAAATGGCCAATCTCCGTCTCTCCCTACGTTTAGATACCTACCTCGTCTGTTCCAGTAATTTGTTGTGGTGTCGTTTTTCTCTAAAACAAGATCTGCCAAAAAACTTATTCGAAAATTTCCAGAAACAACACTCAAGTGACTCACAATCATAAGACACGATATCAAATTTTTTTGTAGATTTAGTAAGTCACAAGTTGCTACCTGCTCAACGGATAAATGTATAATTTCAAACCATTATGGTTCGACAATTGTTCAGGCCGACCTATAGGAGTGGAGGGAGGGACAATTGAGTGTTCTATGTAAAAATATATCTAATAATAAAAAAAAACTACGATACAGATCTAAAATAAATTTATTAAATAAGTTGAACCTTCAAAAGCAACTAAAAATATATACATTTATTTATACTGTAATACACTAATATGCATAATATTTGGATTTAACTGTCGATACCATATTTTATTGTACTTTAATGTGTGAAAAATCTCTACAGAGATTCTTAACTCAACAAATTAACATACTTATACTTATACGAATAATCATACACGACTGATGTACAAAATACTAATGATTGGCGTCGTTACACGTTGAGACGTTGTCCATGCACCTATCTACTGATGTTCGTAATACAAAACCAACGAATGTTTACTTGAAATACTTTTGCTTGATCATGATCACTAAGTTCATGTGTGATAGCTAATTACATTTATGTAATTACTCGCAGCATTTCAACACTTCACTACAACATTCGATGAGCAGTCAAACATATTATATAATAATGATCACTTAAACTAAATGTGTTTCAATAAATAACAATTAATGACATAATTTAATTGATTCTGATACAACCACTTCTATGTGACAAATCGTAATCGTGTTTTCGATTATATTGCATTTTTTCGGAATCTGACTCTACCGTAAGAGTAGTTTATAGTGCTAACTATTTAAATATAGATATCACAAAATACTCCAGTATTGCTCAAATACAAATATAACAGTAAAGCCTATATAAGTATATAAAAAAATGGAATAGCAAAATTATGTAATAAATAAATTATCACTTTTATCTAGTTTTATGTCACATGAAATCACTGAAGTGTCGTAGACACGACAAGAAACTACAGCAGTTATCATAAATTCGAAGAAACAACAATACAATGATGATCAATTAGATAGTGACAATATAGATTATTGAAAATACTGACTTTAATATGCAATTTTAGGTAAATCGAACTTTACCGCGACACCGGCCGTTTTGGCGAGGGACGTAATCTCGGAGAGCTGCACAGCGAGTTGCGCAGCATCTTCAAGGTCATCACGCGGCACAATACGCAGTCCAGATTCTGCTATCAGTTTTCTCGCCTCGTTCACTTTAGTGCCCTGAGACAATATAAATATTTGGTGAAATCTAGTTTGCCAGCCACATCAATAACGAAAAATCATAACTCGTCGCTGGTTGATGATGCTTATAATTTATGTAATGACATACTGTAACTATTTACATGACAACTTATTATTGGAGATATTAGAGCGTGGCTCTATTCGGCAAATTTTTACTTCAGTCCAGTTCATCCCACGATATCTGCCTGGGCTTTTTGCGTTACTTTACGCAAAAATGGTTGATGGCCTAAATATAACAATTCTATGGTAATGCAACTGAACGTACCTGCAGACGAACAATAACTGGAATCTGAATGTTAAGATTCTTAGCTGCGGTTATAATGCCCTCTGCGATAACATCACACCTCATGATACCGCCAAAGATGTTCACCATTATGGCAGTCACATTAGGGTCCGACAAAATAATTCTGAAAGCTTCCTGTACAAACAAATTTAATTGGTTGATAATAATAATAATAAAGTCATTTATTCCATGTCTACTGTACATTTCAAATTTTATTAGTACATAGTATGTTAGTAGGTTTGCTTAAATTATGTTAGTACGTGATTGAAATATGGACCCATGTAAGGGTAAAGGCCTCCTCCATCTTTTTCCATAATAGAGAGTTATTCCATCTTTACCAAAATGTATCCAATCGTTTCCTGCTGCTTGAATAAAATCATCAGCCCCCCGTCTCATTGCTCTTCCAACATTTCTTTTCCCTGATGGACCCTTCCATCGTGTGCTTTAAATGGTCCATCTCTTGTCTGTATATCGTGAGATGTGTTTAAGTGTGAGTGCATGTATATGTGACCATCAGACAAAAACTAAAGTTACAGACGCTCTTATATATTGATGATATAATAACTAATTTCTTTTTGTAATAAATGAAAGAGGATATTTTGACCTGTCGTCGAAATTAACTCCATAACTAGTGTCCGACCGAAGTTTCAGCTTCAGCCAGTTTCGGCCTTAAAATAATGTTTCGGCCTAAGGTTCGGTTTTGGCCAAAAACAGCCGAACCTTTCGGCCGCGCCGAAACTTACATAGTAGGTACTTTCGGGTAGCATTTGGCTAACCTCGGGTACGCTCAATACGACTGGGAATATGGCGTCGTTCGCCTGACTTCGCCCGTGAAGTGACGATTATGTTTATTTACCGAATAGTGGTCAGTGATTAAGTATTTTATTTTTGTTATGAACTTACCATGTCCTATTGCAATTCTATTTATATATTATTAAGGATAATAATATAAGTGCGAAAGTTTAGCTTATTTTATGTTTGTTGTTTCATTAAACGACTTGAGAATTCGTCTTAGTTGCATGTATATAATAAATAATAATAAAAATGTTTATTCTTTCTCAAACAATTGACATGCATAGCAATGATTAATTCAGCTCCTCATGAATGTAATAACTAATTATTATAGGTACCTACGTAATAAAATGACAGATGAATGTTTGTGTAGTTTAATATAGACTCAGTGTCATTATCACAATGTTCAAATTCGATGAAAGTGAAATGTTTCATCATCCAAATAAATAAAATGAAGTGTATGTTTGTAATTTCAAATTAACAGCTTTGCTTTATGGATTTACATAAGAAATTAAATAAGGTATCTACTCAGATCAAAAACAAAAGAGCGCGACAGCGGGTGAAGTAAATAAATATAATTTTTTTTTCGTTATTTTGCACGCGGATGAAGTCACGCAAGTTATACTTATATCTTGAAAGAACGACTCACTGACGATTGAACGATTCAATGTTTTAATTGCGTTTATAAAAGGTTCGGTTTCGGTTTTGGCCGAAACTATAATATGAACCGAATCTTCGGCTACGGTTTCGGTTTCGGCAGAAAAACAGGTTTCGGTCAGATACTATCCAAAACATTTAAATTCAACTCAAGTTAAATTCTTTCCTTAGGATGATCACACTAAAAGCAAAAAGTGTAATAGAGGATCATTGCTACGGCTAAAAACAGTAACAACTTGGATGGGCATATTTCTACATTATACTGTAGTATAGTAGTAGTATTGTTTCACTAATTCTGAAAATTTCGAGGACTAATATTTTTTTAATTGTAAGTAGATATATTAACTCATCATAAATTATGATAACATACCGACACAGCTTGCGCAGTGGCACCACCGCCGACGTCGAGGAAGTTAGCGGGGTCACCACCATACAACTTAATAATGTCCATGGTAGCCATGGCTAATCCGGCACCATTTACCATGCACCCAATGTTTCCTGGGAATTAAAAATAGTTTAACAATAATTACTCAACCTATTGTGCAGTTTATACTGTTTCATAGTAAAATATACAATCATACCATCAAGAGCAATATAGTTCAAATTGAATTTGGCAGCTTCAATTTCTTTGGGATCTTCTTGAGTTATGTCTCTCAGGTCAAACAGTTCCTTCTGTCTAAAGTCAGCGTTGTCGTCGAATCGGAACTTGGCGTCCAAGCAGAAGACTGAAACAATATACATTGAATAATAAATAAATATTGACACAACGTCTAATTGTAATCGAGTTGGGTTTTAATTGTCCAAATCTCTTTTCTATTTAAAATTGTAAAGGATGTGTCTATTTAAGATAGAGAACAGACGTGTATAAAGCACGACCAAACCATTACATTTCGAATTCTTACTTGTTTTTTTTCTGGATTGGCGCTATAACTTTTGAATATTGTTTAATTTAGTGCTCACTATTACAAAACATATGGTTCACTTACAGGATGGCGCACTTGTTAGCTCAATTAATTGAATACATTCTGGGATAACGCTTATTTAGAGCGGAGGCATGTACGGGCGCGGGTACCTAGCGTAATGCGCTGGGAAATCAAGCAATTTATGTATCTTCTGGGACATTCCATTGGGCTAGTCTCTTAGTGATTTTGGAATGTAGTTCTAAACTATTATAATTCACCCGGTATATTATCATTAGTATAGAAATTAAGAAATTAAATTCTTACAATATTTCTCATCCTTTTTTCATTGCACGTGTAGCAAACTTCACATATTGAACCTTTCATTTAAAATACGAATTTTCCATTAATTAGATTAAGACTGACAAAGCTCTTGTGAAGAAAAAAAAGACAGAAGACCCGAGAACCCACACCCACTTCCGCACCAGACCGTTTACTATGTAAGAGCGCATAGACCTTGACCACTGACAACTAATAGTTGCGCTAGCGACGAATATTTACGTTTAAATTCAAAAGCATCTTTATATTTCTTAAATGGTCAATATTGCAATACCAATAATCAGGTTCTTGTTTTACTTTTTAGACTATAAAAAGAGTATGTACTGTACACAAAGGGGGCCATGGCCCCGGGCGGAATGTGAAAGGGGGCGGCATCAAGTGCTACGTCATTTTTATACTACTAGAAAAGGGGGCGGCCAATTTCCAGACGGCCCCGGGCGGCAAATACCCACGCTACGCCAACTGAGTGTTTTGAATTTAGATTATACGATCAAGATCATGTCATAAAATAACTGCCCTTTTCAATTGACAACAAAGGCTAAACCTATTTTAACATACATGTTGGTAATCTAATCTCGGATTCTTACAACAAAACATTGCTTAATTAAAAACATTGATTAACTAGTAATAGGCAGGCAGACTGTTAATCATACTGATAGATAGAGTAAGTCATAAATACACAATCATAGTTCACAAAGGTTAAAAGTAAACTGTAAATTGCTTACAGTTTCCAGAGATGGCATCTTCAGCATATGGGTTCACTTCAATGAGAAGAGCATCTTTTTTCAAAAACAGGTCATACATCTTCTTAACCATGTCTACAGCTGTTTCTGTTTCTAGACCAATCTTAAAAAAAAAATTAATTACATAAACAAATTGAACAATAAAAACAGGTTTATCGTATTTCTGTTAGTTATCTTGTAAAGATAAAGCACCTTTTGTAAAACACGTTTAATTTGCTCGTCATTGATTCCCGCCTGTATATCGATAGGCTCGTAAGTGATGGCTTCTGGATTTTGAGCAGCAACATCTTCTATATTAACTCCACCTTGAGATGATGCTATAATCACTGGACCCTAAAAATAAACTGTCATGGTTAAAGGGTAAATGGACACATGCAAACGAATACTGAAACCAGGTTTGATATGGAATTACTAATTATGTAGCTTTTTTATTTTTAAATCTTAATGAACGAGGGGTATAGTCGACATCTACTACACGAGGATGGCACATTGACGTGAATGTGGTGGTGTCTCTTGCAATTGTAATTCAGTTAAAAGTTTAAGAATTTATAACATCAAGTTTAGAATTTAATAACAGGATATTTTTAGTCATACATACGTTAAAGCTTCGCTCCATCATAATCGCAAGGTAGAACTCACGGCGGGGAAACTTGCGCTCAGTTACCATAACCTTATTACAGATACGCCCCACCGCACCAGTCTGCTTCGTTACCAGGTACTCCTTAAGCATCTTGCTGGCCACCTCACCAGCTAATTCAGGCCTGTGTGACAAATTCAACAGAATCTATACAAACAAAATTTTATTTACCCGTCATTACGTAGATAACATTTTGTATTCAAACGTGTATGTGCAAAAAAAATGTATCTGCAACTACGGCATTGAGGCGGAACCAAGCTAAGTTTGTTTATCTTTGCTCACATATCACCAATATGTGATTTAAAAAAGTTGGTTCACACCTTAGAATCGGAAATTAAAGTTGACGTAGGACTTTGTGATACCACATCGCTCTACCTTATATACGATATAGGATAGTCCCAGCCGCAGAGATCCATCTTTAATTCTGCATGAGTCGGAACTTCGCGAACTCGCAAGTACGCGTCGCAGAGCTGCGAGAGCTACGCGAACTTAGCTTCGTTTTGGTTTAGTCCTAGTGTAGCCTACACTTAAACCTGGGTTGATATTGAAATTATACTAAGCATATGTACTTCAACTGCACGCTGCAGGGGTCGCCAACCGGTGTTTTTTAATTCCCAGTGCAGAAATGCCTATTAGCGTCTCCGCCTGCAGCGAATGGGTAAAAAGTTCTTCTATAGAGGAACTAGAAATATTTTGTTATAGAAAACTAATTCAACAAAATATAATAAACTTTTAACTTGTTTAGATTATTATTCGATTATTATAGTTTAGTCACGCATAAGTACCGCAAATTCAAGAAACTCCCACGAAGGATTTATAGCATAACGAACACCTGCTATTGTTCGAAAACATGTTAGCTAAAAGGCTCCATCGGGTGCGTTTACAATGTCAATGTTATACAATACGTTTTATTACTGTAACCCATCCTACAACCTTGCCATGCACTGCGCCATACTAGCAAGAGCGCAGTGTCTCGTCCAGAACAAGGCATCTGGACAAAAACAACATTCAGATTTCTAGGATCATTAGTGGGAATATTTAGGGTATTAGTTGCTAATTACACCCACAACTATTGTTTTGGCGTTAGTCCTATAATGCAGCGTTAATGAAGGTAATTATATAAAACAATTAAATAAAATGCTTAATATTATTTGGGTTCTTTCTACTGACACGATAGCATTTCCTGTGGTTATTTTGTAATAAATTTTTGTGATGGATTCTACTGCTAAGGGTAAGTATTTTTTTATTTACTTACAATCCCAACAAAAAACATAAATGTGAAATGAGAGCCAAGTTCAGTATTATGATAAATGCCTGAGTTATTGACTTCAACCGTCAACGACAAAAGAAATGATATCAAAATGGGTGCCAAGTTCAATGGTCAGTCCTGAAATTTATTTATAACAGCATAAAATATAAAATATTTTATAACTTAAAATAGTATTTCTTCGTATAACTTAGGATAATATATTGAAGCCTAGGGTCTGACTTGGCTAGTTCTCATATACGAATTATTATTAAACGTAACTACTAAAACAGTCATGGAAGAGCCCTATGTTCGATGATTAGTTTCAACCAGTGAGCAAGAACTTACGAAGGCTATATCTTCTTCTTACATATAAAAATCTCGTGTCACGGTGTTTGTCACTGAACTCCTCTAAAACGGCTGAACAAATTATTATGAAATTTTGAATGTATACTTGGTAAGTCTGAGAAGGTAGGTCGGCTTGGTAGGTCGTAGGCTATTTTTTATATCCCTAAGTGATAACGATGTCCCTGACCGGACTTTTTATTTGACTAAATATAATTTTTATGATTCGGCATTAAGTACCACCAAGTCCTAAAATGTGGCAAAACAACGTTCGCTGGGTCAGCTAGTAATTTATTATATTATATAAAATATTACAGCTTGGTCCCTGAAGAACGCCAGTGGATATGGCAAATGCAAGTGCCAAAACGATTTGGTGGGGTGGATGTTATCCCGGCTGGAGGAAGCTCAAGAAGTTCGCCGTAAAGTTGGTAGAAGTGGTGCCCAAGAGATAATATCCGGAAACGGTCTCGTATTGCAACGAATACAGATTTGCTGAATTTGTTGATCATCACATCTGATCCTTTAGTTAACAATCTCCGAGTTATCCCGAAAAAATCTGGTAGCCTCCCTTTTGCAGTCATAGATCTTGCAAGTAAGCCCAGCTGTAATGTATTGTAAAAAATGAAAATATGTACTGTAAATACCGAAGATTATTTATTATGTGGAGGATTCTTCTGACGATGAATTTAGTGATGATGAATAATACTTAAGTTTGTTCTGATTGTAATCCAATCAATAGTCGTTTTTTTAGTAGTAAGTTATATCTAATATAGTCATTATTTAATAGGTTTTTCTGTAAATCGCTAAGTCGCAACTTTTAATTAGAGTTGTAATTATAAATTAGTTTTATTTATTCTTATAATACTATTGAATCGTGCCATAGACACCATTATTTTTAATTACTGCATTATATTTCGGGGTCCCGCATTTTTAAGGGTTAATAAGTATTTTTCACATTAGTATCTAGCAGACGCTGAAATCTATATCCATTAAAAAATAATTTTGACCAGCTAGCTTGTTCTAAACGAAACATTGCGCAAGTGGGTAATTAACGTATCGTAATATTAATAGTATTTGTTAAATAGTAAATTGTTATCAAAAATGTACTTAAACCGTTGCATTTTAATGGGTTTGTAAGTTCGCCCGCGTCACAATACTCCTGGCTTCTTTTGAGAAACTGTAAAGGAATCCTACTAATATTATAAACATTAAAGTTTGTATGGATGTTTGTTACTCTTCCACGCAAATCTGTTTCAACAGTATAGTTTCGGAAAAAGTGGCTGTGACATACGGACGGACAGACAGACAAACAGACAGGACGAATCTATAAGGGTTCCGTTTTTGCTATTTGGCTACGGAACCCTAGTTCCGTAGCCAAATAGCAAAAAACGGAACTTTGAATATTTGCAAACGAGCAGGCGGCTCACCTAATTGTAAGTGATGACCGCCGCCCATGGACATCTGCAACACCAGAGGCTTGCAAATGCGTTGTGAAACCCCTTAGAAACCGTTCAGGTTTCTTAAATAGGGAGTTACTGAACTGACAGCAAACGGAATTCCCATGCTGTCAGAATAGTCACTCAATCAATGAGCTCTGGTAACCTTACTCACTCGTAGAAAGACTACTATTGTTGCATTGTATTCACTGCGGTCTTCTGTAAGGAACTTCCCCAGTCGGGCAGCTCAATTTGAGCGAGAAATCTCGCTATACTACAAAACTTAGATATAATATCTAATACGTTGTATAATCTTTTGGCAATTTTGACCTTATTTTTGACTGGAATTCAATAAACCCTCAGACTGATTTGACGAATATGTTACAAAGCAGCCACAGAGTCGAGTCCTAACATATTATAGTCTTATTTTGGGTTTTTCCCTAAGATCCCAATGTTTCATATCTGGTTACATAATTTTGGGTGTAATAGGTATAGATAAAAATCCGTTAAACAGTAAACATTAGATTAGGCATTCAAATATTATGTGTGTGTAATTAGAGAACATTAATTTTTACTTACGTATCGACCATCTTGACACCACCTCTAAAGCCATTCTTGAAGGTTCCCCTGCCTCGACCTCCAGCAAGTACCTGGAATAAATCTTGTAATGACATAATATTCTTTATAATAAAGTACAGGTGCCGTTATGACTTTAGAGCGCTGGCCTTGAATGCGCAGATATCATTTTTTGGATCCGTTTGGCGGAGTGGGCGGTGTGCGGCGGGTGAAGCGGTCAGTGCCGGCGCCGTATTGGTGTATCAGTCGCTCCAATACATTCACGCACATATTGCACCTTTCAACAAGTAGTTCCAGTCGCATCCATCTACAAACTTCGGCTTCCTTAATTAACGACGATTTGATGAAAGGAATAGGATTATTGCCACATGATTAGAATTTAAGTTTTTTTAAAAACATAATTGATTATGTAATATTGATTCTATAGGTATGTACAAAAAAATATCAATTATTATTATTATAAAATAAACCACCAATAAACCACTAATTATTTTATAATATTTTTTTTTGAGTGACAAGTCAAGTAAAATTCAACTTTTCTAAATACACTTCTTAATATATGTGAGCACGAGTGTACACATGCGCAAGTCTCCCCACTACTTTCGTCGAGCGCTCAAAACTCGTGACGGTGCCTACACATGCCATTATTTCCGTAAAATGCATTTCTTACCTGGGCTTTGAGTACAATATCCTTTGTGTTAAGTTCTTTTGCAAATTTAACCACTTCTTCACGTGTCGTCGCCACATTGAATTTGGGTACAGGTATGCCATGGTCTCGCAGGAGGGTATAACTGACGTATTCGTGAACATTCAGGTTACGGACTTGTTGTTTGCTTGGGGTTTGATTTGCAGTAGCTGACACTAGCAACTAAACAAAAAAATATGAAATATTTAAATATGATATTTAATACATTCTAAAATAAAGACTGGTGCCCAGTGGTGTGACCTGTGAAGTCAAAGTCGCGATGTTGGAACTTTTCAGTGAAGGAAAACATCTCGAGTGAACTTTGAGAAAGGCATGCTGAATGATTCTTTGTGTGTGTAAAGTTTACCAAATCATGGCGTTAAAAAAATTGTGCAGAAGAGAATTTTGTCACACATTGGTCAAGAGTAAATGCACTGGACTATACAGTTTACCAGCGACCAACTGCCCTTCTCGGGGGGGCAGGGTGGCACCATGCTGTGTTTGTGTTGTGTGCTGTATATTTTCTATCAAATGATAGTCTCCATTAGAAAGCAAACGGCTTGCAGAAGACTAACTCAGTTGAAAAGTAGCTATGAGCAGTAAATGTAAAATAAGTACCTCTACATAAAAAACTAAAAAGTATGTTATTCTTATCTTAACCAACTGGTAAAGCCAACTGGTAAAACCAACTGAGTCTTTAAGGCTTTAAAAGGATTTATTTAAATACTGGTAACATAATATGTTAACAGTAACTGTAGTACTATGTTAACTGTTGTAAATAAATATAACTGTATCAATAGAAATATTAAATGGTATTTTACAATATGTTTATCAACTCACATGCTTGTATTTCTTTTGGTTAGAATTTTGTAATAAATTATCTAGACTTTAAAACCACTCAGATTTTAATGACAATGCAAGAACATTATTTATGATTAATGGAAAATAATATTTTTCTGTATATAATATATTCAAAATCAATTATTCTTAATTAACTTAAACTTCTGTAATATTAATTTACAAATGTTAGTTTACAGCTGTTATTTGGTATATAAACACATCTGGCTTGACCCTTAGACCACAAAATTTAAAAATTATTGGATATTTTATCCATTTTTCAAATGAAAGAAATATAATTCAAATTAGATGTCAATTTGAATACTAGAATATTTATTCACTTTAAGATTCTAACTGGATATCTAAAAATCAATTCTCCAACTGGTACTGATTAGCATTGTATCCTACAAATCTGTACTTTACATATTTTAGGACAAAAACTAAGGGCATTTAGTACATACTTCATAATTTGGTTCAGAATAAATAACTAAAAATTTTATCACAATAATAATTAAAATCTACCCTAGGCTCTTTAAAATAGAGAGAAGATAAACACTAAAAGGCATCCAATAAAAATACATATAAAACTTTTAAGAACTTTTTTAAATTAAAATGCAAGATTATTTCAAATATCTTACTAATAAGACATCTGAATTTTATTATATTAATAAGTTACTGCTACTAGAAAGTGATTACGTTTTACCATATAATGCAAAACTACTGCTAAGTTTACAAAAATAATAAATTTCGAGGGTCGTAACGGGGATTAAAGTGCAGTAAGTAAATATGGAACGTACTACGGCATTGGAGATGTACTACGAGATGACGTAAGGTTATTTTGTCTGAAAATTTACAAGGTCAAATTTATAAATAAATGTTATGCCAAATGCCATCAAGGTCAATTATTTTGATATTAAAATTACTGTAAAATTTGACCTTTTGATTTAAATTAATAAGGAATTTACATAGTTTTTATTCATTTTTATAACACGATTATATTTTAATATTTTTTACAATATGGATAATAACTAAGAAGGTCATGATAACTAATACACGAACAATAACGTGATTGCTGTCGTATAACGAATATCAAATTTGTTTTATTTACCTTGTTTCCATTTTTTAAGAAAATTGAATGGGTAAGACCAAGGGAACGGGGCAGTAGGGTCGCCATTTTTGCACTACCAACACCACAGAAGCAGAAAAAGTCACAAATGACGGATCAATGAATTATTTTATGCAGATGCCTACCGTACAAATACCAACCGAAAGAAAGATTTAGCACCTGCCAAAATTTGATATCGTATATATGTTGCTTACAGACCGGTCTTACCGACGTCTCTGAAGTTTTTAATGTTTTTGTTAGTCTTGTTTGGCAATACGTTGTATTATAAATATCCTGGTGTAAAGAAATTACAAATTTACATTTAACCAACCGTTTGTGTCTATCAATATTTTAAATTGTGGGAATGAGCGATAATAATAATTGTGTTATGAAAGGGTGCTATTAATATAGAAGGTCCAACTATCGCTGGGTTAATTTGGTCATCCTCAATATTAGTGAATACTAAACTTTTCACTCTATTTTTAAACCTCTACAGGCTGATTGAGCATATAAAACATTATTGTCAATTTATTAAAGGACAATGCCCATTTCGTACCTGACAACAAAGTGTCCCGATATGCCATTTATATGAAAAAATCCCTAATTTTTTAAGGTTTTCAATAAAAAAAAAGGAATATCTCTTGAAGCCACAAAAAAGTATTTTTTTGTTTAAGTAATTTCTTGGAATTGTTAATCATTATCGTGTTCAGAACGCACCCATTTACTATTCATTTTACTGAAATGATTTAGTACTCAAAGACTGACGTTATTTCTGACTGATTTTAAATAAAATAAAATTCTATTCGACTATTGTTTTGGTTACTAGTGATTTATTATTAACTGGTGTAGCAGTTCTGCGCCTGGAAGAGGATCGCATACATCGCAACGACGGCCGCACGCAACCTCTTCGGACACTGGCAATGCAGTGACATTTTTATTATTTCTTTTATTGTTTTTGACGTGCTCTGTTTCTGTATTACTTTTTCTTCAGTGTATTTTGTCGGTCCATGATTACAATTATATACGATCCCACGAGTAATCTCTTTGTCTTCGTCCTCTAAACTGTATTATTGTTAAAAAAATATTGTAACAGATAAGTATCAGCGTTTTATTCAATCGCGTACAGCGGAACGTCATTTAATAGGTTATCGATGTGAGGGCCAAATCGCACATTAGTCTATGATTTACACCCTGACGATCATTGACATTCGCATCGATTGTTGTTGATTTCCTTCTAAGGACGCCTACACACTGGAGTTTGTCCAACGTAGGCATTCGATGAACGTATGCGCAGCGCAGACGCCGCGACAGCGTGGCACACACGTCGCGTTGTCGCAGCGTACATGAATACGCTGCTTTAGCGCCGCAGCTGCGCGACGTATACGCCGCGTTACTAGTCGAACATAAAATACTTTACCAACCTTAGATTAAATTGCATTTTCACATCACAAAACAATAAGGTCAATTTATAGCTTTAAGACAAAATTACAGATAACGTTGGCATCAATGTGTGACAAGCTGTAGTACGCGTTTTGTATCAATACCTGAATAGATTGTTTAATATATTTGTTTTAAATTTGATATATATTTTATTGTATTTTTTAGCATATTTCAAGCTAAGATTTTTAATCAACACATCAGGCGGATACCTCGGTTGCTCAGTTGGCAGAGCGTCTGGAGTACTTATCCAGAAGACGCGGGTTCGAGTCCCGCCTGAGGTTGAATTTTTCTTTCTTAATAAAATTAAAAAAATATATATATAATTTGTTATTAAATTATGAATGATTTATTTTAATCGCCATTTTTCGTGCACACCACCTATTTACCTATAATGTTGCCTATACTATCAAATCCAAGTAGTTTCGGGTATTCCACGAAGGTGTGTGCATGTAACTATAGTTTAGACTTTATTTGAAATGATGAATAGTTCTACAGAAATTTCACGTATACAGTATTGGGCAAAATGTAATCTAACTACTGATTACTAACTACGACTACATAAAGTAATTAGTAATCAAAACTACAAACGACATAAAAAAATATAGTTAAAAATTTTTCTTTACTTTTTTACTAATTACAATTAGTAGTTAGTAGTCAATGTACTTCACATTACATGTTTATTTAATTGCAAAAAAATATATCTTTTAAGTAATAATCAGTAATTATAACAATTATAACTACTAGATTGCAGCTATCAAAAATTAACAACTACATAATGTAGTTTGATTACTGCAGTTAAGTTACATGTAATCTAAACCTAATAACCTGTAACTAATCTAATAACTACATGTAGTTTTAACTATGCCCTACACTGCACGTATGACAACATTATCTGTCATTTTGTCTTGTAAGCAAAAATAGACCTTGTTGCTTTGTGATGTGCAAACGACATTTAATAAGGGTGGTAATGCAATTTTATGCTCTATGACGCCGCAGTAACGTGGGGTATACGTCGCGCTCCTGCGGCGCTCACGCAGTAGGGATGGACATTTAAAATATACATCGATGTTTTTTCCGATGTAATGCATCGATCGGTTGCATTGATGTTAATACGATGTATTGAGAAATACATCGATGTTTCTAAAACATCGATTGTTTTAGCAATGACATGTTTAGGCCTTAAAAAAAATTACGTAAGTACAAGGAAAAATTTATAATATACTAAATAATATATAAGATAGGGGCCATATTATTGTTTTGGTTTTAATTTTGCTCTGCGCCAAAGGAAACCTAACCAATTCATCCAAACCAATAAGGCGATCCAAACACTGCTCCGCGCATTCGAATGTTCGATGCATCGAATGCAAAAACATCGATATATATTCGATTCTGAAGTATTAACGATACATCGAGTGTTTAAAATACATCGATGTATATCGTACATCCCTATCACGCAGCGTATTCATGTACGCTGCGACAACGCGACGTGTGTGCGCTGTCGCGGCGTCTGCGCTGCGCACGCTTTCGAATGTCTACGCTGATACAACGCTAGTTTGGAGGCGCCCTAATTATAATAGTGGAGTGCCGTAAGACGTAAAATTGGCAAATCCTAGTAATCCAGGGCCAGTCAATGAATCTTCATAGAAACTATTGGACTGCATTGTTAAAAGCACAAATAAAACGTTAAAATTATGCGATCTTAATTATTGTTATTTACTATTTACTGTACATTTAATGTTAAAATTTGGTTCATATTGCAAACTAAATTTCATTCCTTTTAAACATGATAAGCAATAATAAAATATTTACATCAGGTACAGCAATGAACAATACCTACCATTGTGAAATCTGCTTTAAGTACATATTATTTTCAAATTATTGGTGACTTGTGTAAAATAGGTAGGGAAAACAAGTTCATAATGCCTTTCGTTGTGAGCTTCGTGTTCCTCTTACCTTCAACACAAATTAAATTTTGTATTCACAGTTGATGGATAAACATTCTCTTTTCCATGGGAAAATAATAATGCAATCCCTTATGAAACAAATATATTAATATAATATATGGCTGTATTTCATCCTTCTCTGCTCTGCTATTCAGTTTTTATATAAAATATATTATTTTGAGTTAATAAATAATATAATTTAAGTACTTATAAGTATACTAATCTGTGAAAACAATCGGTATAGTACTACAAACATAAAACTTATATTACATCCATTTGTTTCCCTAAAACAAACATTCTCTCACTTGTACCTACCTAATCGGCATTTTTATTTTTTTCTTCGCTCCATATACCATTTCCAGAAAAATAATGTTTTTTTTCTAGAAAATAAAGAACTAAGCTTAATTTCTGAGAATCACTCAAAAACTTATAGTTAAAATTTTCTTGAAATAAAGGTAATTTTTTCAATTGGCTTTTATCAATTAGATCAATAACTTCCTTTACTTTTTTCCATGGGTACAGTAAGATAAGGCAATTATCATAAATATCTTGATCTGTAAACTGTCTGGACAATTGATCATAAATATATTTTACTTGGAAAACTGGTGTGTTAATCCAAAATGGGTGCCTTTTAATCATATTACGAACATGTGACATGTTAAATTTGTTTCCTAATGACTGTGATATACAAAATAGCAAGTCTTTCCCTTTGCCTAACCTATCACCAGGAGCTTTTTCAAATATGTGATAATGTACAGAGCTACCCGATAAGACATTTAAGCTAATACACTTTTTATTATTACTATATAATTTGTTCAGTCTTTTCATTGCTGTTGTGTTATAATGTATCATCTTTAGAAATCGAGGATGGTTTATAAATGTATTGAACTCTGGAATTGACTTTGCATGTTCTAATCTTTCTCTTATTGTATCAGGGGCTAAAGTATAAATACTAAAACACCTTCTCTGGGCCTCATTACTTATGCCATAATCTTCTAAAATCTTCCTTATCTCAAGCAAAGTTTTATAATTTCTTGTAGCTAGTTTTGGATGTAGCCTGATAACTTCTTTAATATCAATTCCACCAACAGTTCGGAAATAATAAATTATGTTCTTTAAATTTTCTGGATCCACATGGATTAAGTATAAGTTAGATTTTATTTTTTGATTTGGTATCATAATTTGTGACTGTAATATAGTTAAGGTTTCATTTATAAATTCCAATGGACGATGTTTCACTGTAGGATATGTTTCAATACCTCTGCAAAACTCTTCATTAGTAAGATCCAATACAAGCTCAAGATATCTTTGAATAATTTTCAACCGCAATGTATATAATGATGAGTTATTAACATCTTCATCTATTAAAGTTGTTAGTGATGTAGGCCATTGAGTCATTAAGCTTGCTAGTTGGTTTTCAATATTGATATGAGCAGCTAGATATCCCAACATCTTTAATTCACCAATTTTCTTCTGTTTTATTATTGTCAAGTATGATGTTAGGAGGGCTGGAGATATATCTTGAATTCCACATTCCTTCAAAACTTGGTATCGGAGTTTTAAAGTTATGGGTAACATCCCAAACATTGCAGGCTCTTCGATCAATAAATGATTAGAAAATCCTATATTGTTGACAGTATCCACTATGTTTTTTATTTTTTCATCATTCAATTTAGTTATAATAGGATATTTCATACACAAATACTGTGCTTTGTTTTCACTTACATTGAGATATTTACACAAACTTTCTATGTAATTTATATTATCTGTGTTTTTTGTACTAGTCTGGATACATCGGACCCCCTTGTAAAGGAGGCATATTAAATTATACCGTTTAGAATTCATGACTAATTATTATAGGTACTCACATTCAACAAAATCTTTGTCTTATAAGTATAAGCAAAAGCATATCTTTGCTACATGCTTGTTTATATTATTATTCCAATTATATTTTTAAAGGATTGGTGGAATAATTAATAATCTGACACTTGTCAACTTCTAGGCAGTGTCCCTGTCAGTAGCTGTCAGAGACTCAGGAGGTGCTCAGAGTCAGGATAATTTCAGCAGGGCTGCCAGTAAGCAACGACGCGATTATGCCATTTAGCATCTGAAATTATACCCCAAATGAGACGGTATTATACCATACTGCCCATTCTATATCGGATGAGCTTTTTCCCTCGATCCCTCGATCATTCGATTAATTATCCTTTGCAGAATTAGCGGACAACTTCTTGGCATGACCTTTTTTTGTGAGCGTCTTGCTTTTGTATCGAATTATGAATTATACCAAATGATCATGGATACCACATGGATACAATACATCGTCCAAAGTGCCCTGAATTTCAAATCCACAGATTCCACAGAATTCTCCAAAATGTCTATTAAATATTAAATTTTTATGCTCGTGGGGATAATGCAAGGGAATCTAGTTAATTCAGCCACGTCCAATATTTTTTTTACAATTGTCTAAGATTGTTGTGGGATGTATGAAGTGAGTTGAACGAAAATCATTTATTCTTCTTCTTCTTATCTTGTCAATGGCTAAAACAATGTTTGAATACTAAGAGGCCACCTTAATGGCATCAATAATTTATTTTTTAACTTGACGGCGCTGTGTTTCAGAATATCCGGATATATCTATTAAATTTTATTTTAATAATCCACCATCATAATAGGACTGTTTTACATTAAAATAAAACAGTTATTATGTGCCGAAAGAAAGACACAGCGTTTATGTGAAGAAGCTGTCTATGATCTTGCCATCAAGGAGCATATTTAGTTAAAAACATACCTGTTTGTCTCTGTTTACTGAAGTTACCATGAATTTCAGGCAGGGGTCGAGCGTCCTTCCCGCGCGTCCGTTGATTCACTTCATAGTGTCTTCACTCACCAGCCAGGCCCTTGCTCTAACGCTGTGTCTTTCTTTCGGCACATAATAACTGTTTTATTTTAATGTAAAACAGTCCTATTATATGCCTAGTCGAAAGACACAGCGTTTATGTGAAGACTTGTTTGATATCTGCTGGTGATGGTAACTGCAAACGCTATGTGAATTGGATATAAATGTGTAAAATACCAAGAATTGTTTCTCATACTTTAAACATTTATTCTTATTAATAATCAATTATTATTTTTTCTAACATTATATAACAAAATATAAGTAAGAATTATAAACGACTCATTTATATAGTTATATATTATTATGTAGTATGGTTATCTACTACTACAATAAACAAAATGTTATTAATTAAGATATTATAATAATTTGGCACTCAGTCTCATGATCATTAACAATCAATATTATAAAAAAGGTGCATCTACAGTAGATGCTAATTAAGATCAATTCTATATTTGTAATTATCAATTAAAATATAAACTCTAGACACATGAGAAATTTGATCTAAGTAAATCCTCATTTTTATCTTTCTGAATGATTTCCCTGCAATGAAATAAAATCTTCTTAAAGTTTTATCACTTTTCCAATTGCCTGTTTTTAGTCTTTCTTCAATTACAATGTACATTTTTCCACCAGCCTTTGAATGCTACTGCAGCTCTAATACTCCCTGGTGGTGCACTTATGCCTACTGCTTTAAAAACAAATTTAACCCATCCTGCAATTAGGGTTCTAGTAGTTGGCTTAACTTACCCTTTAAGAGGAATAAATAAATAAACTGGATATATTACTATTTACCCGACTATGCTGCGAAGTCTAAATTAATTGTTTGATATGTCTTACAGGACATATATGTACAGGGCATTTGGGTGTTTCACCAATGACCATCCTGACTGCCTGTAATGGCTTGAATCTGTTATTATCCAAACCTGGACCACAGCACAATGATGTCCTCTTCTTCTATGCAGTTGTTTTGAGATATGTCTAGTAAGGTAAGGTCATGTATTCTTGGACCTGATGCTAAGAGCAAAATTAATGCAGTTCTTCTATATATATCAAAAAGCGAATTGGTGCGATAAACAGTGGTTTCTAACCAATTAAATAATAAAGGGATATGCCATAAAGGCGATTTTGTAGGTTTGAGTTTAATCAATGCAATGGCTTTTATTACTTGTTAACAAAGGAATTTTTTTTTTTGGAAAGGTTTTCTACTGTTGAAACACAATAAGTAGAAATAGCAGATTTATGTAATAATATTGTGTTATAGTATATATAACACAATATTATTGTATATTTTTTGTATATAGTGTATATTGTATATTATATATACATATACACTATAAAATAGTTCTAAATAAAGATTTGTTACAAAACCTTGCAACATCTCTGCCATCTGGATTTTTATTATTAACATTATTTGTGGTGGAAAATGCTAACCACCTGTTTATAGGGGTTTTGTATGTGTTTAGAGTGCTAGTTCGCCAACTGCTACTCAATAATTGTATTTCCTTTCTATTACAGTTTGAGAGCTGACCCCCCCCCCCAATTTTGGGAGGTTTGATTCAGGTTTGGAAGGACAATTTGTCCACCTGTGGGGGACCTAGACCTGTTGTTTGATCGATTAGATTCTGCTGCAGATCCAATGTTGGCAATGGATCTGCTAGGGCTCTGGCTTTGAGGTCGGTTAACCCAAAGTACTGGTCCCAATGTGGGACTATTAAGGTGAACATTCCCTTGGCTTTGTTCTAATGTGCCAGTACCCAAGGGACTAGATTGGGTGGGGGAAAACCCAGCCCAACTGACAGTTCCAATTTTGACTGGAGGCGTCGCAGAAAACTGCTGACCCATCTGTCGAGTCCCAGGTTACGTACCGCGGGACGACTGCGGTTTCTTTTGATGCAAACAAGTATATGTCTGGCACGCCCTATTTTTTGAATATTGCCACCCTGGCTTGGATTTGCAGATGCCACTTGGGCACAGGCTTTCCTCTTGAGAGGTGGTCTGCAATCCTGTTTAACCTCCCTAAGAGGTAAGAAGCCGACAGCGTTATGTTGAGCTGCTCGGTCAAGTGAAGGAGTTTGTCTGTTAGGCCCAACAGGGGTAAGGAACGGGTACTCCCTTCGTTCCTTATGTAGGCTATCAGGGTGCGATTGTCTGAGTGTACCAGTACGTGTGCACCCCTCATGTCTGCACCTTGTTGTGATAAGGCTGCATACACGGCATACATCTCCTTCACATTGGAGTGCCACTTTAGCTGGCGAGGACTCCAATTGCCCGACAACATTGTGTTGTTCAGGTGTGCTCCCCAGCCCGCGTCCGCCGCGTCTGTGGTTGCACTTTTAACCTTGCATTTTTTAGCCACTTTAGTAACTCTACTCAAGAGTCTACTAGAGGAGGTAACATCCTCTCTTGCCTTGGTCTGCCTCCTCTGAATGATTTTAGTAAAATCGGTGTTCTGCGATAGTGCAGGTGACCATTCAGTGTCGCTAAATTGGTAAAGTTTATTATACCCAGCCATTTCTGTACCTTCCGGAGACAGGCCATTTTCTTTTACAATAAATTGGTTGACATTTCTGTTATATTCAGTACTTTTTTGACAGGAAGAGATATTAAATTGGATTTTGTGTTCCATGTCATGCCTAAGTATTCTAGTTACTGAATTGGGGTGAAAAGTGATTATTGATAATTCACTTGCCAACCCAACTTTATCAGGGTTCTACAAGCTTTGCTTGGTTTTGATTGGTTAAATAAACTATTAATAATTAATAAATGAAAATTAATTTTTATCCTTATGCCCTGTCTCTGAAGGATTTCCGCAATCCAATTGGTAACAGAAGCGAAAAAGTGAGGGGCTGATGAAAGACCGAAGGTTAGGGCTGTTTACTGCAATATCTCGCCTCCATATATTATATGTAGAAAACACCTGTGGGTTTCCTTTATGCATAAATGGAAGTAGGCTTGGTAGAGGTCGATTTTTTATCATCCAGTCCTGATCTTGAAGGAACAGAATAATATCCACTCGAGAAATGAGTTGGAAATTACGAGTTGAGACATGCATATTCAGTTTTCTTAAATTGAATATGAGTTGTACTCCTCGTCTGGGTTTTTATCAAAATCATCTTTGAATGAAAACCTGGTGCGGTTAATTTTAGTTTCTCTAAAATGCCCACTTCCTTGAGTTCGCTTATGACTTGTGTCATTTTTGCTGATTGCTTTGTAGCAAATCTGGTTATTATTTTCTTGCAAGGATATTGCACGGGAGGTTTTGTTAAAAAAGGGTATACAGCCCCTGGCTATAAAATTTTGAACATTTTTGCTCGCCCTCAGCTGTGCTCATATCTGAACATGGTACCCCCCTTGAATATCCTGCTTTGATAGTCACTTGTCTTTATTAATGTTGGAGTTGTCATGGGAGTCTGTGAGACAGGGGAATATTTTATATGATAGTTATTATAGTAATTTTTCTCAACTTTTGATTTATTTTCCTTATCAAATATTCTTGATTTAGAGGACTATTTAATTTTTTTTTTATTTTTTTTATTTAAGTTAGTATTATTACTGTCACTAAATTTATTTTTATTCTTTAAATAACTTGGCATGTTTAGCCACACCTGGGATCTCCCCAAAGAGTATACCAGCGGAATACGAGCATCCCTATTAATTAGGTGTTTCAAACAGGGTGGAATGTTTTGAAACGCAATTTTTAAATTGACATTGTTTATTTAGAATACGGTCACATATAACCTCAATACATTCTGCCTATTTTGCGCAATTAACCTGCATACATGACTTCATATTTTTATATGATGGAGATAACAGACCAAATATTTCTGTAAATTTACCCGAGTTTGCATTAAGTTCCGTACCTGCATTAGAAGCCTAATCTATGACGTCCTGTAAACCATTTACTTAAATAGTTGTCGACTATGTAAGACTGCATTCGATAATCCCGCTAGTAAATGTTCAGTATTAGTTAATAATCTGTTCCCTTATTTAAATGACAGAGCTCCTCATCTAATTTCAGACCTGTAAATCTCACAATCACATCGCTACTCCGGGTAGCGAAGTGAGCCTGTAATGCTTTTTTATATCTTATGCCTTTCCAAGCTTGCGAGTTAGACTGTTGTAAATTACTGATTTCCGCTAATTTACTTGGGTCAGCACTAGGTATAAAGTTATTATTAACTTTCCTAATGACATATTAGTTGTAGGTATAAAAGAAAAAATTGTTTCGGACATCTTGGAATGGCCGGCATTATCTGAACTATTATGAGTTTTGTTACTATTTAATGCATTTAGGTATGATGGAATCTGAGCTACGCACTCTGAAAGGAAATCGACTTGATTTATTGGCGAGTCTTAACAGGTATCGACCTGCTTCGACATCCGCCTGGATCTATTGTTTGGTGGTGGGTCCGCAAAACCCTCCTCATCTTCTGAAGATGAGGAAGAGCTGCTGCTTTCTATTGAGCTAGAGCTCCTAGCACTTCGCCCTCCCTCGGGAGCGACGACTTGCGCATCGGAAGCCTCCGACTGATTCATAAGTATAAGTAGGTACTCACCTAACTGCCGCTAACGACGACACCCACACACACTACATTAAACTTATGCGATAAAGCACTTATTTCAGCTAAATAAATAAAAAATCAAAGTAGGAACACTTAGTTCTCACTTTTACAACTTTGGAAAATTTTCGCTCCTTACGCGACGAAAATCACAAACGCTATGAAGTGAATCAACGGACGCGCGGGAAGGACGCTCGACCCCTGCCGGAAATTCATGGTAACTTCAGTAAACAGAGACAAACAGGTATGTTTTTAACTAAATATGCTCCTTGATGGCAAGATCATAGACAGCTTCTTCACATAAACGCTGTGTCTTTCGACTAGGCATATAATAACAAATAACTGACAGAACGGAGTGACATGACAACTGACACTGACAGTATCACAGTACACTGTTTGCTACGGTTATTGTTACGGTTATAATCTAGTATATTATTCTACTCTTTGGTTATAATATTATGGGCGTGTTACATTAATTTAAATGAAAAGCTTGTTTTACAAATTTTTACAATGATTAAATCTAAAACTGGAACCTTTGCTCTTGGATTCTTCGTAATTGCAGCATTATTTATGATAATTGCTTTCGTTAGTCCATATTGGCTTATCACTGACGGAAAGCTTAAAAATCCGAAGTTCGTAAAAATAGGTAAGGAAGTACTATTACTAGTTTTTATGTGTGTTAACAATATTGTCGAATAATAGAATGTCTTAAAGGACGTCTAAATTAAATAGGAGAGCAAGAAATCATCCTTATTTATTTCATAATGGTGCCATAAGTTGAGAAACAAAAATATGTCAAAAACCCTTTTTATGTACACGCTTTAATAATTAATAAGATTAAAAATCGCAACATCATCTGTAATGTCTTTTTGATAGCAAACTTATGTACTTATATATTTCGTATTTGATCATCAGTACCTCTACTTGTGAAACACTCAAAACATTTTTGTAATTAAATTTTTTTTTTACTATTCATTGCAAACATTAATAAAAAGTATTTTTTTTTAAATTTAAACTAATTCTCACTACTTTAATTTAACCTGTCATTTCGTAAAGGACAACAGTCCCTTAATACTTCAGAAACAAAAATATGTATATTATAAAAAAGTTATTGGTTGCAAAGAAACTGAACATAGGAGTAGTTAAATAAAAGAAATATATAACTTTTGTGATTTTTATAAATGAAAAGCATTTATCATACAGATATTTTTGATTTAAGTTTTAGGAGTAATGCCTTTCCCAAAAAGAACTCTGATGTTCATCCAAAATCAAATATTTTCAAATAACTGTCATTTAATCATCTTATTTTTGATGATTGCCGGCCAGGCAAAAACCTGTGTATAGAAAGTTTGGTACTCTGCTGGAATGTATTCTAGTTTTCTTAAATCAGACATTTTCTTTTCATTGATTTGCACTTTACCAACATATGCAGGAGTATTACTTGATGGTAAGGTGGGCCTGGTACCCATCCTCTGTAAGAGTTTGAAATCATGACTGACTCAACTATCTATCCAAAGGGACATATTTCCGGGCCTTGTGCCATTTTCAAACAGACTTGAATTTTCATTTGCCTTTTAAGTTTTCTGTGATGTATGAAGATGCAGCCTTTTCACAGGGGATATGTACAACGCTTTAATAAATAAAGTGTGACTTGTCTTTTTCAAAATGACGGTTTCAATTATATTGGCCAGTTAACTTTTTCAGAATAGAGTCTTATTAGCAAATAATTCAGCTGTGATACACCAAATCAATAATATTCATTAAAAACAATAAGATTCATTATATTGCAACATCTCCCTTTTACTTTCAGGTTTGTGGGAAGTATGTTTCAATGGGTTCAAAGAAATTCATCACTGGTATGATACTGTATTTACTGGATGCTGGTGGATATTTGAAGAGGAATACTACATCATACATGACATTCTGCTTCCTGGATTTTTTATAGCTACTCAATTCTTTTTCACCATATCTATGTGTTGTGTTATTTTATCTATGTTTCTGATATACTTTTATATGAAGAAAGATAGAGACAATGACAATTACTTAACACTCCTGGTGACTTTAGGCACAGTGCTTGTTATTGGAGGTTAGTGATGGCTCTATATTCTTTTATGGATATGGTTATTTTTTATAGAATAGCATGTGTTCAAAAGAATACACACATACAGTATTATGAAAGTTAAACTAAATATTTATGAGAAGTATGTCTTAAACCAGAAATGGCAAATATCTTTGCATCTACAAATCTGTCTTTTTATTGCTTTCTCAGCCTGTAAGTAAAAATAATTTCTACTTTCAGGATTCTCCGGTATCATATCTGTAATAACATTTGGTGCCAGAGGGGATGGTCGAGACTGGATGCCAAACTGGGAACACAATGATCTGGGTTGGGCATATGCTCTAGGTGTTGTAGGCGTTATCTTCCTATTTCCTGCTGGAATTCTATTTTTAGTTGAAGCGAGGGTTCAAAAATATAAGAGACTACATGAAATGCAGAGCAGGGAGCCATCATCCTATAGTATGCATGAAAGAAAAATTGGCTATACAGGAGGCCATACTGATATATAATTTAGCCCATAACGACCCCGCAGTAGGGCAGGTCCTTGAATTGAGTTATTTGATCTGAATGAAATTATTTTTCATAGATGTAAGATATTTTTAGTTATAACTCCGTCCAATATATATCTCTGATAATATTTTTTTAAGAGTTTGTCTCTTTATATTAATATGCTTAATTAAGTAATAATGATAACACAATTAATGCTTTAAAAATATGAATAATCTTTTGAGTGATCTGACACTTAAGAAATAGTCTGAGACTGCCTTTTAGAATATTAATTGTACACTAACAATACCTAGGACAGCTAATTAGATAAGATTTATAACCATGTAGGTACATTGCATAAAGTAGTGGTAAGTGGAATTATTATGAAATTGTTTCATTTATTACTAGCCATTATAAACTCTATGTTGTCTACATTGACAGTGTATACAATAAATGAATGCTTTCATTCTATGTAAGTTTGTGCTGCTACAGTTTATTTTGGCTATATTATAAATTGTACCTAAGTATTTGATTAAGTTAAAATTATACCTATGTTGTTAGGTAGGCTCCAGAATTTTAATCAATAAAATCGTAATATAACCTAATTCATTCAATGTAATTTTTAGAATGGAGTGAAGATGATGGAATGCAATAAAGTATTGAGTAATTAGGTAACACATTTACAATTTTAGGGCATAAATGGATCTTAATCAAAGGTGTTAAACTCTATACAATGAATATGCAAATACGCGCTTTATGTGTCGCGCTTATTCTCAAAATTCGTGTTTACAGATAACATACTTATTATTTGATATAATTTTATTTTTAAATAAATAAAAATTAAAAAAATTAATACAAATTTGAGAGTTTTTTTGGGTGGTTGGCATGATTTGTACAGTGTTCCTACCGGTACATACTTGCTGCTTCCAGTAAAATAGTAATTAACCTTGTACGACAACGTCGGCTATACTCGACAATATATAGGTCACGGAAATATACAAAATATTAAATCATTACTTTCATGTGATTTATTCCAATTATTACTTATTAGTACATAAATTGAGGGTCACATGAAGTTATGACTAAACAGTTGACCATGTGACTCCCCTGACTTGAAGGCTGGATCCGCCCTTAGGACGGTAGTTAGGTACGCAGCAAACAATATCATTTATTTAAATATTTCAAAATAAAACAACACAATTTTCCCAAAGAAGTACATATGGCTTTACCACAAATTACATCGTGTATGTAGTAAGTACTCGTGTGAATAGATATTTGTCGATTAACAGCGTTTCCTTTAATTAATTATGTTTAGTGTCTTACTAAATTACGTTGTACATGTACACTATTTAGCTTTTTTCTGGGTCCGTATGTTAGATTAATAGAAATTATTAGAGATTCATTTATTTCATTCATTAATTGAGAATAGCATATGTTTCCTTTTCAACTACTAAACTAAGAAACTTCCCTGGTGTAATCGTTGGGTTGGTGGCGCGGTCGCGCGTATTCTTATACCCACATACCCATGGGCGTGTCTAGGGGGGGGGGGGGGGGGGGGTGTACGGGACGCGGTTTTTCCTAATTCGTTTTATTTCTTAAATTACCGTTAAAAGCTAAGTTACTCCATATCTGCGGGTGGAAGTCCCGTCAAAATCGATCCAGCCTTTTTAGTGATTAACCGAAACAAACAAACAGACAATAATTTTAAAATTTATTATTTAAGTTTCGCCGTATCTCGCCGAGGTTGCTGATGTTTCGATTCAGTGCCCGCGTTTCTGACGGAGTCGCCTGGCTAACTTTCCTCCCGTCTAGTCGAAGAATCTCGACAGAGATTTGACTTCGTACCCGTAATTAAAACTGCAGCTGAAAGAATTTCGACCCTTCTACCCTTAGGAAGAAAACCGCCTAATAAAATTGTAATAACTAAAATAGAAACACCTATTGTTTATATGTATGACAAATTTGAAAGTGGCTGTTGCCAAAGTCGCTCTAGCGAAGCGTCCGCGTCGTCGTGTGATGGAAGCGGATGAATTCTGATGAAGTCCTTCCTGCGCCGACATGTATAGTAAATACATAAATATCTCTGGACGTTATCACACAGCGCCATCTAGTTCCCTGGTAAGCAACGAGGCTTGTGTTACGGATACTAGAAGGTTCATATACGGGTAGTATATGAACCTTACATGAACATAATTATATACTTTTTTTTGTTGGAAATACATACTTATTATACATAAATACACCCATGACTCGGATACAAATGTTGATGCTCATCACACAAACATTAATTGTCCCTACCGCGATTTGAACCCGGGACCCGTAGCACAGAAGGTTAACTACCGCTGGGCTAAACGGGTCGTCATAATGTTTTGTAATGGGTGAAAAGGGGATCGGACAGTAATCAAGTTAAAATCTAAAATGTACATAAATAAATTAAATATACTGTTTTACGATTATATGAAGAATAATAACTTAATATAGGTAATTCATTTATATACTTGAGGAGGAGTTGAGCAAGGTTCGATGGGATATTGTGGGATTATCTGAAGTCCGAAGAAAGGGGGAGGACACGATAATCCTAAAATCCGGTAACCTTTTATACTTCCGGGAGGGCCATCAACAGTCCCAGGGTGGTGTCGGGTTTATCGTCAACAAGTCCCTTGTCAACAACGTGTTGAAGATCGAGAGTGTGTCGACCAGGGTGGCGTACCTTATACTCAGAATCACCGAAAGGTATTCGTTGAAGGTCATACAGGTTTACGCCCCGACTTCGGCACATTCCGACGATGAGGTTGAAACTATGTATGAGGACATATCAAGAGCCATGCATAGTTCGAAATCTCACTTCACCGTTGTAATGGGGGACTTCAACGCGAAGTTGGGCAAGAGAAACGGCGATGAGCTGAGAGTGGGGCAATTTGGATTTGGGCGACGGAATCACCGGGGACACCTATTGGCGGGTTTCCTGGAGAAGGAGGGTCTCTTTATGATGAACTCCTTCTTCAGGAAACGCGAACATAGGAAATGGACCTGGATGAGTCCCGATGGTACGACCAAAAATGAGATTGACTTCATCATGTCGACGAAAAAACATATATTCAATGATGTCTCAGTGATCAACTATGTGAAAACAGGCAGTGATCACCGCATGGTCAGAGGCACATTGAATCTTAATGTTAGGATGGAAAGATCTCGACTGATGAAGTCTACGCTCCGTCCTTCACCAACCGAAATCCAAAACCCCGAACACTTTCAGCTCCAATTACAAAATCGTTTCGATTGCCTAGGTAGCGATGTTGACGATCTCAACGACGGATTTGTAGAAGCTGTCCATGCAGTCGGGTCAAACTATCTTAGACCCCGACGAACTGCTAAAACTAAGAAGCTTTCCGATTTAACTTTGCGGCTCATGGAGGATAGACGCAAGATGATTCTGCAGTCTTCAGCTGATCAATCTGAGTACCGGCGATTAAACAGACAGATCTCAAAGTCTCTAAAACGTGACATTCGTCAATTCAACACGAACTGTGTGAACGAGGCAATAAGCCGGAATAGAGGCTCTAAAATATTCACCAGAGATCTGTCTGTAGGCCAAAGTCAGTTGACAAAGCTGAAGACCGACGATGGCAGAATCGTGTCATCCAAACCTGAGTTGCTTAGGGAGATCGAGGGATTCTATGGGCAGCTGTACACTTCACATAAATCCGTCGCCAATCTAGCGGGCGATCCAAGAGCTAGATTAACCCGGCACTACACTGAAGATATCCCGGACGTCAGCCTGTATGAGATTCAGATGGCTCTCAAACAGCTTAAAAACAACAAGGCACCAGGTGATGACGGAATCACAGCAGAGTTACTGAAGGCGGGTGGAAAACCAGTCCTTGTGGCCCTTCAGAAGCTTTTTAATTCAGTCATCATCAAAGGAAAAACGCCACAGGCATGGAGCAGAGGTGTGGTCGTTTTGTTCTTCAAAAAGGGCGATAGGACATTTTTGAAGAACTACCGTCCTATATCACTTCTGAGCCATGTCTATAAGTTGTTCTCGAGGGTCATCACAAACAGAGTCTCACGCAGGTTTGACGACTCCCAGCCTCCCGAACAAGCCGGTTTCCGAAAAGGTTTCAGTACCATAGACCACATACATACGCTACGGCAGGTTATACAAAAGACTACAGAGTATAACCGACCCCTATGTTTAGCGTTTGTGGACTATGCGAAAGCCTTTGATTCGATCGAAACTTGGGCGGTAGTGCAGGCTTTACAGCGGTGCCAAATTGACTATCGGTACATCGAAGTGTTGAAGTGTTTGTACGAAAACGCCACTATGTCAGTCCGACTACAGGATCAGACCTCAAAACCTATCCTCTTGCAGCGTGGTGTGAGACAGGGAGACGTTATTTCTCCTAAACTGTTCACTGCTGCAATGGAGGATGTCTTTAAGGTTCTGGACTGGGAAGGACTTGGCATGAACATAAACGGCGAGTACCTCACGCACCTTCGATTTGCCGACGATATAGTCGTAATGGCTGAGACCGTTGAACAGCTAAGCACTATGCTCAATGACCTCTACAGAGCTTCGGAACGTGTCGGTCTAAAGATGAACATGGACAAGACCAAAGTGATGTTGAATGTCCATGTTGTACCGACTCCGGTGAAGGTCGGAAGCTCTGTCCTCGAAGTTGTTGACGATTATGTTTACCTGGGACAAAATATCCGGTTAGGTAAGTCCAACTTAGAGAAAGAGGTCAATCGTCGAATCCAACTCGGCTGGGCAGCGTTCGGGAAGCTACGCCAAATCTTTTCGTCCCAGATAGCGCAGTGTCTAAAGACGAAAGTCTTTGACCAGTGTGTGTTGCCAGTAATGATTTACGGCACCGAGACGTGGCCGCTTACAGTGGGCCTTATAAGTAAGCTCACAGTCACTCAGAGAGCGATGGAGAGGGCTATGTTAGGAGTTTCACTACGTGATCGAATCAGAAACGAGGAGATCCGTAGAAGAACCCGGGTCACTGACATAGCCCGAAGAATCGCCAAACTCAAGTGGCAGTGGGCAGGGCACATTGCTCGAAGAACGGATGGCCGTTGGGGCTTGAAGGTTCTCGAGTGGCGACCGCGAACTGGAAGACGCAGCGTGGGTAGGCCTCCGGCAAGGTGGACCGACGACCTGGTAAAGGTCGCTGGAACCAGCTGGATGCAGGTGGCCCAAGACCGGTCGTTGTGGAAATCTTTGGGGGAGGCTTATGTCCAGCAGTGGACGTCCTCCAGCTGATATGATGAATTCATTTATATATTTTTAAATGAAGAAATACAATTTTGTTTTTTACAATTAGTATTTTTGATCTATACCTGTTTTTCAACAGGAAACACCAAGCACAGGTCGTGACGTCATCTGTATATGCTCTCGTAAATATAACCTCATTACACAATGCATATTTACTAAAAAAATAATATAAGCACATTATATTTATTTGTCGTAATAACATTTTCATTCCACAACAACAAATAAAGAATCTATTATCTACTCCAGCTGTTTTGTTATGACCACAGATGAGGTCATGCGCTCTCGGATGACATAAAGTGGCGTTTTGTATAGTAGTATACTAGTAGTGGTATTTTCAAACAAAAAATATTAAAATATGATTTCGAGTAGGTACCTTAAACGTTATAAATAAATAAAAACATATTTTTTATGGGAATAAGCAACCATGAAGATTAATTTAAAACACTTCCTGAAAATTTGTCCAATCCCCTAATGTAAGTAGTGAATAAAAAAACGCATCTTTTAAAGACATATTTAAAGAATCTAGGTAAGGAATCAGCAGTAATGTCTTCCAAAACTCGCTAGGAGTCTATGCCGAAGGCTTAGCACGATGTGTTTGCCTATTTTCAATCCATGGCATTCTAAAATCTTTATCGAAATCGTCGACGATTCACTCCATTATTCTAGCTATTGAACTTTCGCTTTGAACTTCATTTTTACTATGTTTTTTCAAGGTATCATAGTTATTATTTTAATAAGGTTTGTACGATGACGCAAGTTTTTACTTTTCAACTCTTACATTTGAAAAGTACTCATATGAATATAAAATTTTGTGTAAAAATTCGTAGCTTCAATTCAAAGTATCTCTGTTCTGTCTCACCGTGGGTACGCCCATGAAAATAAATATTTGTAGCAAATTTGTATTTTTAACCGGTCGGCGATAATACAATTGGTTTTGAAGACTACACAAAACTTAATAATATGTCTTACATCTTCTGATGTCTAACTGTACAATACGCGCATAGAGAACACTAACTGAAAAACAAAATCTATAAATTAATTATTTCGTACTTTGCTTCTTCAAATGATAAAGAATTTAAACTGTACAGATTTGAAGGCACGGTTTTTCGGCTTAATAACGCCATTTTAGCTGCTTGAAAACCTACGAACATGCTCTGTGATTCTTCAAGGCCCATTAGCATACCATGTATAAATCCACTAGCAAAGCAGTCACCTGCTCCTGATACATTTTCTATTATATCAATTGGTACAGTTGGGTAAAATCTTGCTGATATATCACGTTCCTGGCTGTTGATAGTGATCACTCCTTTAGATCCCATTGTCACGACCATACATTTTATAAACCGTGAAACAATCGAAGATAGTTTTAAAATTTCAATTACTTCATTTGATGTGACATTAACCCTTTGGAGTAATCCAAGGGATTGCGCCATTGCTCGTAATTCTGCTAAATTTGGTGAAGCAAAATATGTAGTGTACTTATTGTTAATGATTTTAGCCGCTTTTCTTCTATCCGTTGGCTCGAAAAAAACTGAAACAAAACAATACTATAAATCTTAAATGGATTGTTGGGTTTTGTTATATTTTACGGAACCACCTAAACTAAATGTAAATAAATGCGCTAAGGTTCTGTTGTTAGGATATTAATTTGAAAAGTGGACTACCGTAAGGGCGCCTTCACACTGGCGTAGGTCCAGCGTAGGCGTTCGATGAACGTATGCGCAGCGCAGACGCCGCGACAGTGTGGCGTACGCGTCACGTTGTCGCGGCATCTCTACTGGGATACATGAATACGCTGCGTTACTGCGGCGTCATATGTATAGTCGACCATAAAATGCTTTACCAACCTTAGATTGAATGTCATTTGCACATCTCAAAACACAAGGTCTATTAAGATAACGTTAGCTTTAATGTGTGACATTGCTGTATTACACGATTTGTGTCAATACGTGCATAGATTGTTTAATAATATAATTTGTTATTAAGTTATTATTGAATTATTTTTCATTATTATATTTTTCTACAGAAATTTCACTCATGCCAACATTATCTGTAATTTTGTCTTGTAAGCAATAATAGACCTTGTTGATTTGTGATGTGCAAACGACATTTAATAAGGGTAGTAATGCAATTTTATGCTCTACTATACATGCGCGACGTATACGCTGCGTTACTGCGGCGTTAACGCAACGTATTCATGTACCCAGGTAGTGACGCCGCGACAACGCGACGCATAAGCTGCGCTGTTGCGGCGTCTGCGCTGCGTATACGTTCATCGAACGCCTACGCTGGACCAAAACCAATGTGAAGGCGACCTAAAGGAGCTTTTTAAAAAAAACTGACTACTTTGAGTGACTTATTTGTTGGTCCAGTTTCGGATATCCCATAAACAGTCATCAATCAGTATACTGAGCTTCTCATTATTTATGAAAGAGAGATCTAAACTAAAATTCCGATTGATCAAATATCTCAAATTCTCAATCTATAGTCTATACAAAGGTGATTTTCTCGATACTACTGAGTGACTATAAGTATAAGCAGAATTAGATATAAGTTGGCCTGTCATTGAGTAGTTAGCCTGTGACTGTGACAAAAGAACTATGGCTGTCTATGGTTGCATATAAGGTTCAAATTCTTGGCCAAAATGCCAAATCCTAACTGACTTGTTTGTAATTCATTCATGTGTGTGTAAAATTCGCTTGATGTCAGTAGTTACTGGTAGGGTTGGGCGTTGTTTGCTTGAGTTGTTTTTAATAAATTGACACAGTTTAAACTGAGACCTTATTTTTATTCTACGTATGGTATTCTGTACACCAACATCTACATATTGTTTATATGTGTTTCAATTCAAGACTAATCAAACATCAAATCTTCCAAGTTTCTGAGCTACGACTTTCCGAGTGAGTAAGTAAACCGTAAACAGGCAAACTTTATATGATTCTGATGTGTATTGAGTAAGTTTAATATTAACTAGAGAAAATCCTTTTTTTATTTATGTTAAAAATATGATGATGATCGACTTTATACATGGTTTATTTATGATTGTCTTAACAAATGACTCTGAAGTTAGTTAACTCTTGTATCAATCATTACATCCGGACGTTTAATACTATCTTATGCTAAAAATGCCATAATATTTATCAGCATTATAATCAAACTACTCATAACACCCAAATATAACCTGTTGACCATTGGTTATTGGTTAATGTTGACTAGTGAAGCTTCGTTAGGCAATCTAAGTAAACTTGTAAATAGTTATCCAATATCTGTAAATACCTTTGTAATACTATCAATAAAAATAACTGGTACATATATTAATACAATTATTATACATAATAATACAACAAATTAAACAATATTTAATTATGCTTTTGGCAATTAGTATAACTAATAATATTTCTAGACATTATGACACAGCGCCAACTAGTTCCAAACTAAGCAATGAGGCTTGTGTTACAAATACTACATGGTTGATATACTACATTTTTTTTGTTAATACATACATATTCTCCATAGATACATGCATGACTCTGATAAAAATGCTGATGATCATCACAAAAACACTTGTCCCTACCGGGATTCAAACCCGGGACTCATAGCACAGTAGGCAGTGCTAACTACCGCTGAGCTAAACAGGTAGTCAGTAACTGTAACTAGCTAAATAGTAGAAATCAGTCAATTCTCATCAGTAGTCTTCACTACTACTTCTAAGCAAGAACAAGAACTATCCTTAGTGCATAAATAGTAAAATAATTATAATAATAACCTTACAGCGGTGGCAATTTTTTATGTTTATCTGTTTTCATTAACTTATTCTCTTTAACGGGCTGGATTAGGGTCTAACATATACACACAAGTTCATTAAAAATTATAGTTTAAAATACCTACAAACCATAGTAGGTATTATAGGTGGCATAAATAATTTGTAGAAAAAAAATGAGTGGTCCTTATTAGCGTAAACTGAAGCATATTTTTTTTTACAAATTCTCACTCTATTTGTATAACCTCCCGAGAAAGGTTCCAAGGCTGAGTGCTACTAAGCCTTTTTAAAATAGCAAACATCTATAGCCAAAAACATAGGTAAATGACTGCATGATCAATTGCTAATGCTGAAGATCTTGGTCAGAGTAATGTGATAAACTAATTAAATTATTATATTATTTTTATTTTTGGTTATACATTTTTTGTATCTCGGCTCTAATTGCCGGCTGTTAGGATAGCACGGGCCGAAGCCAAGTCCTACCCTAATTTGTTGATGATATAGTACGATGGGATGGTAATGAAGTGATGTTTTGGTTTGATGTATAATTATGTAGTATGATTCTGTGACAGGGTGTAAGAAGTTGGCGATGTTTGAAGGGGTGATGTGGTTATTTGTAGATCAGTTTGCAAAAATTTCCGAACTATTCTACAAGTGTTTAAGATGGTAGCCTTTTGTAGGCTCAGGTAGGTGTATGGAGCTAGGCCTAAAGTTTGTAGTGATTGGTGTAATTGCTTTGGAATTACTCCTGTGGTTGATAATACTACTGGAACTATGCTAACGTTACTTAAACGCCACATGCGGCTGATTTCAATTTTTAAGTCGATATACTTTGATAGTTTTTCTGCTATAGTACTTTGTAGGTTGTGTGTATTTGGTATGGCTATGTCAATGATTTGTGCGGTTTTGTTAATTTTGTCTAATAGTGTAATGTCTGGTCTATTGTAGTGTGTAGTTTTGTCTGTGAGTATTGCTCGATCATAGTAGAGTTTGTGAGTGTTGTTTTCAAGGACGGTTTGAGGGTTATATTTGTAGTACGGTAATGGTGACGTCGAAATTAAATTATATTTTAGTGCTATTTTTTGGTGAATTATCTTGGCTACTTGGTCGTGTCTGTGTTTGTAATCAGTTTGAACTATTGATTTACATGCCCCAGTTATGTGTTGGATAGTTTCGGAGGAACTGTTACATCGCCTACAAGTATCCTGGACTAATGGACTTCGCATGATATGTTTTTGGTAGTTACGGGTTTCAATAACCTGATCTTGGATCGCTATCATGAACCCTTCTGTCTCCGGGAATAGATCTCCGCGACATAACCATTCGTTCGACGCTAACTTGTCGACGTTAAGTTGGTTTAAGTCTTGGCGATGTCTTCCGTGTAATGCCTTCTGGGTCCATTGTAATATTTTTGTCCGTCCGTCAGTCTGTTTTTCGTTATTTTGAATATTTTTATCAGACATATTTAGTGGGGTTAGTTTTCGGTCATTATAAGCAATTGCTTTGTGTAGGGAAGTGTTTTTAAAATTAAAGTATGTTCTTAAAGTACTAATTTGTTTGTTGTGTAGGTTTGTAATGTCTATTATCCCTCGTCCTCCTTGTCTCCTTGGCAGTGTTAATCTTTGCACACATGATCTCGGGTGATGTTTCCTATGTTTGGTAAGGGTAGTGTTAATAACGCGTTGTAGATTATTCAGCTCCGTTTTGGTCCAATTAATAATGCCAAATGAGTAAGTAAGAATGGGAATCGCAAAAGTGTTAATTGCTTTAATAGTGTTTTTAGAGTACAGGTGAGTATTGAATATTGATTTAAGTCTATGTTTAAACTGTTGTGTGAGTGTAGATTTTATCTCTTTGTGCTTAATTTGTTTACCTTGAATATATCCTAGATACTTATAAGTGCCGTTATCATCTAATGAATCTATAATTTCGCCGGTTTGCGTTGTGTGTGTGTGTTCAAATGTTTGTCCTCCTATAACTGAGTTAATTTTGCACTTATCAATACCAAATTCCATACGAATGTCTTTAGAAAATTGTTCTGTGATATTAGCGAGTTCATACAAGTCTTCTGGTGAAGATGCGTACAATTTTATATCATCCATATAAAGGAGATGGTTAATTTTATAATCTTGTATGTCGGTCGGTGCGTCAGTTGTTGTGTTATTAAAATTTAGTAAATATCCTAGCATCGCAGAATTTAACATTTTTGATAGGGGGTTTAGAGCAAGGCAAAACCATAGAGGGCTAAGTGAATCACCTTGAAATATTCCTCTTTGGATCGTAATTTGTTCCGTTTGAGTATTTCCTGATAGATGTAGGCGTGTTGTCCACTGTTTACTTAAACTACTTAAGAATTGAATGATTTGAGGGTGTATTTTATTTATTTTTATTATTATTAGATGGTTACTGGTCCTTGACGAGAGCAAAGAAAAATTTTAAACTAATGTTTTGATGTACTTAGATGTAAATCAAGTTAAAAGCTTCTGTTATAAAAAAAATACATACATACAGACAGGTGAACCTAGTAAAAGTTTGTTAAAAAATACTTTGATAGCAGACAAAACTAAAAATAGTAAACAAAATTGTATACAAAATACTGCAAATGCAAAATACTGCATTATTTTATAAAAAAAATTGTATGTATACAACACAATAAAATGTAATAAAAATGAAGTGAAATACACCTAACACACCATTTATCATTATTTTACCATTATTCTTACATTTTCTGCTGATAAAAGACTGTTAATTTTTCAACTATACCTTGAAACTAACTTATATGTGTGCTGCCTTAGTCTTGTCTAATGCTCAAGCAGGCACATATACATAATATAAAAATCAAGCTAATGGCTGTATTAAATTGAAATGTTTAAAATACAACGTTAAAAACAACTAAAACACATAAATATCTTCTTTTGTTACTTCATTCTCTTGAATTATATTTATTATAGCAAACGTTGTTTTACCACATTATAGGGGTTGGTGGACTACCCCTAACTTTTAGGGGGATGAAAAATAGATGTTGGCCGATTCTCATAGATACTGGATAAGCACAAAAAAATTCATCAAAATCGGTCAAGCCGTTTCGGAGGAGTTTTATATATTAGATTTAAATCTAAACTATGTTCAAAATTTCAAGTCCTTAGAATGAGATTTAAGTCAATTACAAAATTCCACCTTTACTGATAGCAAGTTACTGAAATTGTGGTTCCTTTAAATAAAATTTAGTACACCATCAAGATAACTATGCATATACTCATACATTTAAGCTTATAATTTGATTATGAAGTTCATTGGTACTTAATTATGTTTCCTCCAAAAATAAAATTTTTGGTCCTGAGGTACAAAAAATACCTAGGTTTGAATATTATATTAGTTCCCACAGTTAAAAATGTGTGTGAACTTTTTGGCATTGTGTTTCTGGGTGAATGTTATGCTGTGTTTAACACACACTAACTCCATTGAGTGTGTATTGCAAAACTTTGCATGGAGGTGGTTGTGTTAGCTATTCATCTCAGTGCTTGACCTTGTGTTTGGTGTAAAGTGACATACACTTATAAAGTTCTTACAAATTGCTCTGACATTGGTATCAACTAATTAATATTGCTCTGCTACAAATTTCAAAATAGTTGTGACTCAAATAATTACTTTTAAGACTATTAAATTTAATATTTCTTCAAATTAATAATCATACATACATAACTAAAGGTAAGGATTATTATTAAAAAAAAGGCTGCTGCTGCGTCTTTTAAGTATCATTGGCGCTGCGCTGACACAATTATTTTTTACATTCATTTAGGAGCTTATTTTCGTTTTTTATTATTCAATAACTTCCTTTCATTACGGAGCTTTATTCTTTTTTACTTTAGCAATATTTTAAAATTAAGAATACAATTAATAAAACTAATATTATATTTAATAGGAAATTAACGAAAATATGATGAATGACCTGTTACAGAGACAATGAAGAATAGAAGTTTAGCCGGTAATTGTGGCATTGGCGTGTTTGTCATTGCCCTTGTGACGGTGGCATTAGCATTCGGCACGCCCAGTTGGTTGGTCAGCGACTCAAGAATAAGAGGCGCAAAATTAGATAGGTAATTATATATAAATGCATTCGTAAACCATTTTCTCAATGCCTTATCCAATGCTTTGTGGACCGCGGCGTTTATACACCCATACGTAATAATATTCTAAATACGGAAGTGTGTCTGTCTGTTACCTCTTCACGCTATAACCGCTGGAAGTTTGAATGCGGATAAAATTACTTATTTTACGCAGACAAAGTCACGGACAAAATCTAGTAGTTATATAATTATGGTAAATATCCAGCCCACGTATGGTGCCTGTACATCTTAGTCATCCGCTTCTCCATGCTGGCAATAATATTATAGTAAGCTCAAGCTTTTTCCGAAGATAAAACATTAAATTAGAACAAACAGTCTGGGACTAAGTAAATGTGTGACAGTCTTCTTTCTACACAAATTGTTACGAACTAAGTATATTTTCATATTAGAAACTGTAGTAGATGAAAAAAAAAAAACACAAAACAGTGCGGTCATAGAACAAACTAAGTAACTTACGACTGATCTATTGCAGAAATAGTTAATAGGTACGTAGAACATAGAGGAACTTTAAAATTACTGTCTCTCACCAGAAAACGCACTTAAGAGTTTCCTAGTATTAAGAAGATAATAAACCGCTAACAGTGAGCCTAATTGCCTAACATTACATCGTTTGATAAGACTTACAAATACAGATACCGTAACATAGTAATGTCGCGCTGCTACATTACTAGTCGCGGTTTCGATTATTACACAAATTTGTATAGCCTACAGTTTTGTTCCGGGTTCGAGTGTTTTATTTGTAAATGCAATGCACCCACACAAAACATTTTATTTTATGTTTTTAGGCTTGGGTTATGGAGTCACTGCTTCAGATCGCTGCCAGATCCTCTAGATCAGTATCAAAGACGATTCTTTGTTGGATGTCGTTGGGTCTATGACCCCTTCACGACGGGTTATGATAAGATACGTGGATATTTACTCCCTGGTTAGTTATTGATTATTTTATAGCTGTAAATTCATGTTTCTAAATTATCGCATATAAATCAAATAGGTACAATATATGCAAACAATTTAAACATTGTCTCTAAAGAACAAAAATACTTATATCTGTAACTTTTATGTTGTATGAATGGTAATAATACCCAAAGTTTTATTTTGCAGGTTTCATGATAGCAACACAGTTTTTCTTTACATTATGTTTGCTGGGAGTTTTGATATCTACAATATTAGTGTTGATGTTCTTCCTCTGTTGTGGGCCCGACCAACATAGATACGTGACGTTGATCAAAAGTATTGGATATATTATGCTAGGCTCAGGTAAGAAACATAACGTCTCAGACTTGAACCTTTAGCTACTATGTATCCCGGATCTTTTGGCGAACTAAGCTATCAAGGTCTCTGTCTGAAATGTCAAGTACTTCACATTGTTTCTTATGCTTACGTCACCAACATCTATTCCGAAGACAAGACTATGTCCATAAACCGACATGACCTACTTTATTAGTTCGGGCGAAGACCTCGATACCTTAGTTGGCCGACCGATGTACTGAGGTCGCAGGCTACGATCACTCAAGTGTTACGTGCACAAATAAAAAACAGGGCAAGTGCGAGTTGAACTCGCGTGGAGTACCTACTTCTGGAACCACTAGTTTTTATAATTTTGGTCTACTTGAAATAAATAATTGCAAATTATCAAGCCACTGTTGCACAATATGTCCAACTAATATTCCTTATGCAGGCTTAGCCCACTCATTTAAAAAAAATGCTATGTTGTTATTATTAATATGATATTCTTGTTTTAAGGTATATGTGGAGCAATAGCCGTGATCGTTTTTGCCAGTCTTGGGAACACAGATGGTTGGATGCCAAACCATCCTAACAATTATTTGGGTAATTATTTTCTTTATGACAATTATTATAAGAACAGCTTTATTTTTCCTAGCAGATATAAGCTGTGGTGGCCTGTGATGGCGAATCCCAAGGCTTCAACCACTGACTTTGCAGTTTAGTGTGTAACTATTTAACATGTTATAACAGTGAAGGAAAACATCATGCAGAAATCTGAGAGATACCTGTACTGTAATAAGAGGAGATCCTCGCTCAGTAGTAAGGACAGTTAATAAATAGCTTGGAATTCTACCTATTTCAACTGTTAAGTAATTTAATATTTTGCAGGTTGGTCATTCGGTTTGGGCGTCGTTGGTTCCGTAGCATGCTTGGTGGCTGCTGCCCTGTTCTTGACCGAGAACAACATCCAAGCCAAGAAACGCAACAAAATGAAAGAATCGCAAGCTCGATTCGAACTAGAGTACGAAACAAAAGCTTAACATACTTTAGACAGAATAAGAATAATATAAGATCTGACAATATACCAGTTCCGTCCAATTATGAGTCTTCTCGTCCAAACAATATCATTTACGATATATTTATATTTATTACATTATAATTTAGAATTCTTGTGTTTAATCTTAGTTAAATATTGTAGGAAAGACTTGGCAGCTTTACATTATAGATTTAAGTATCGGTTTTATTTTTTTATACTATAGTATTTACTAAACTAGAGTTAACAACATTTTATATTCAATGTTTATTGTCTATTCTTTGCGTATTTTTTGTATAGCATATAAATACATTTCACATGTAGAAAAATTGGGTGCATTTTATAGCACAATATGAACTTTCTGAACAGCGATTTTTTTGAGATATAATTATGAGACATATCATCCTCGTTACTAAGTATAAAAGTCTAATTGGTAACGGTTGATATTCTAATCGGAGTAATATTACTCATAATGATTATTTATGTTGTGTAACTTATTGCTGTATCAAATAACCTCAAAGATAGAGGTATAGATATTATATTATGACGATTGGTAAATCCTGTACCTGTTACTGAACTACAAAGTAATAGCTTCTACACCTGAATGAGTGCCAGGTGTATTTTATATGAAACATACTCAACCATATTGATGAATGTTACATTGCCAAACTCAGCTGAGCATTTATGCACAGATTTATTTTAGTGTATAAATAGTATGATTGATTATGCTATGCCACCTAAGTGCCTTTGTCATGATTCATGAATTTTTACAGTCCCCGCATATCACCGAATTTCTACGGACTGATAGTTTTGTCGTCTTTTGAAATTGAATGTGAAGAATTGAATTGAATATTAATGCTGGTTAATTAAAGAAACCGGCTAAACTATCGGCCGACAGAAAATGTGGGGTCTGCGGGAGGCCTAATAGTGTATGTGTGCACATAATTTTTAAGTACGTTGCTGACAATATTCGCGTATTTGTGGTAATGAAAAGCTTTCAGTACCTTATAGCTAGGATACAAACAAAACTACCTACCTACCTAGGTCAAAGTCATTCCATCGTATCTACATATTTTGTATTGTATTGAATTGGTTTATTGGTTTGATAAGTATTTGTGCTATAAAACAAAAAGTCTCATCAAGATCATTTTAAATTCTGGCGCGGAGACGAGAGTGATATTTTAATATGTATACATTCCAATAAATATCAAATATTTCTACTTGTAACGTGATAAGCGAAACGAATGTTTCAACAAGTTAAAGGACAGATACCTACATCATACAAAATAGACATTTAAAATTTAATATCAAATACATAGATTTTCTTGCATGGTGCGTCATACTAGATTTTCTTGCATGGTTGCGTCATACTGTTATTACCTGCCATATAGAAGTTCTGTTGTATTTATTTATGAATACTGTATTGGACAGCAAATAAGATACCCATGCGCTACAATCTTGTATTTACTGGCAATATTTTAAGTAGATCCTTACAATTTTGTATGTCTATGTAATTTACAAATAATTTTGTTTTATTATGCGTATTAAAATTAAATTTTCTTTAACTAAAATTTGTCTTATTTAATTTAATGTCAATTTGTTGACATCGGATTGCTAGAAAAAATAGCAAGACATTAATTCAGTGACTAGACTATTTTTAGTCAAACTTTAAGTTTTAAGAATAGAGTAAATTTAAATAATAAAAAAATATACAAATCCTGGAATTTCGGGACATCACTGAAGTTGAATAAATATATTTTAAATTAAGATGAATATTTCATGTTGTTCCTACAGTAATACGAATGAATACGTTTCCTGTTTTTAAGTGTAAGAATTTATATCTGTTTCTTTGACACGCCCTATAGCCTAAATGACAAGGTTTGGGTTTGGAATTTTAACGTAATTATGACGTGTCGTTAGATTTGTTTTGACCGTGGGAGTGAGTGGTTTTTAGGTCTATTATGTAAGTATATAACTTTTGTATTGAAACCAATATTTTTCGATTACTTACTGCAAAAGGTACATAATAAAATATTATTTTCGTAATATCCCGCTGGGGTTGTGGTGGATGCTTTTGCGAATCCCAGTAGGCAGTACAAAATGCTTTCACAGAACTAGTGCAGAGTTCTATCGCAATGGTATAAATTACCATCCCATTAGATGGTGGCAATGTATAGATAATAATGGTAATTATTTTGAATAAATAAATATGTTTAATTAAAAAAGAAATTCAGTAGGTACAAATCAGCAATTTCATACTTTAACCCCTAATATATGAAACAATTCTTCCCAACTTCCCCGTTACCCGGCGGGACAACCCGGATTGTTGGGGTACCCTCTAACTCCGTCTGATCTATTTCTCAACGGGTCATAGATTAGGGTGTTACCACACCAATCGATCGATGCGATCAATCGATGGTAGAATGGATTAGTCGACGTCGATCGATAGCTTCTATCACACCAATCGATCGCTAGTCGATAGATACTATCTATCGATGGTAGAATGGATAAGTCGACGTCGATCGAGCTGCTTGAGCTCCCCATGTCACCCGGTGCCTGCCATTGACCGGCAATCGATCGATTGGTTAGACGACCGGTATTCGTCGATCAATTAAAGCTACCACACCAAGCGATCAACGTCGACCGATGTCGATCGATCGATTGGTGTGGTAACACCCTTACGCTTCTTACCTCTGTTATACGTCTGGTCCATTATGACGAAATTAGATTTAAATGTGATGAAAACAACGCTTATCAATAAACAAATGATTTGAAATAGCCAGAGATCACCAATTTTATAGGTAAATATTTAGTATTTTTATCCTCAGGGACTTTTTTAAATATTTTCTTTAGATTGTCATTTTTTATTTTGTAATAGCTTTTGAATGGATTGTCCGATTTGATAAATTACCAAAATATCCGCAAACTGCCTGTCACTGTCATCGTATTTGTCAATTTTGAGGTTTTGTCATTTTTTATACTGACATCTGACATATGTCAAATTGTCACAAAGCATTTGAAGATTATATTAGACGCTTCGTTTACTTGTTTTCATTTAATTTATTATGGTAAACTGGTACTGACAAAGGTATTTTAAGTATCAAGTGCATTTCCTTAATAATCACTAGAATGGCGGCTGCTGATAATGAATATCCGAAGGCTTCAAGTAAGTAACAAAATTCGGTCACGCCCATACAAGTTTGAATCGGTACGTTTAATGTTTGTATCCAAAGCAGCTAGAAGGCATAGCATAACATGGACGGTTATTTACGTGTGCAGATATTGTAACTGATTTTTTATAATAAACATTGATATCAAATATTATTTACAGATGCCACGCTCATTGGAGCCAGTATCACATATATTGCTGGCTTATTTCTACTTCTATCATTTGCCGGTCCGTACTGGATTGAGTCTTATCCTGAGACGTTTTCAAGCTTCAAACATATGGGGCTATGGGAATATTGTTTCGATCGTTTTCGATTCCCCTCTTATCAATTCGACAAGCTCTTTCATGGCTGCCACTACATCTTTAGTGAGGTAAAATTAGCACTTAATTTATTTATATATAATAAGAGAATGTGGTACCATTACTGCTTTAACTTATGATTAAAATAAGTACAGAAAATGAATATGAATGCAACCAATGTTTCAACTTAGTTCCCTCACAAATTTAAATAAGTTAAAAATGTTTGCAATACTCAATCTCGGAAATTATAGTTTCATATAAACTATTTTGATATTCTTACCCTAAAGTTTCATCAATGTTCATGAGACAATATTCTTTTTTTAGGAGTTTTATGTGATTCGAGAGTGGTTGCTGCCTGGTTGGTTGATGGCAGTTCAATCATTTGTTACCATGGCTCTGATATGTTCATTAACATCCCAAGTGCTGCTGGCATGTGTGATAGTGCGGTGGCCATTGCGCACTGTGTTGCGGTATGAGTGGATCTTTGTTACAAGTGCTTTTATAATGGTAGCTCTGTCAAGTAAGTATAATATGTTTTATTACATTTTAAAGAGTTAACTAATATGTTGCTACCTCAGTTTAGATTTATTACTTAAAGAGTGGACCACCATTTATACATGTAAATTATAATGAACAATACTAATAGGAAACTTGCATTAGAAAAAAAATATATAGCTTAGAATTTCAACACTATTTAATAGAAATTATATTTCAATAGTATTAAAACTAAAGTACTTACCAACAGAGTGCCCAATGCCCAGCACCTAGCTATAGTTGAGATTCAACCCAGCAGCCCCATGTGGTTAAGAATAAGTGTATTGTCCCATTTTGTGTTTATCTAGACTTATTTTGTTTGCAGGTGTATTTTTGTTTTTGGCAGTAGCCATTTTTGGTGGTAACTGCTACCGTCGTGACTGGCTGTTGTATCCTTCATTTAATGTGCTGTCATGGTCTTATGCCTTCGCTGTGGTTGCCTTTATGTTGTTTGGTAAGAATTTAGCTCTATTGTATCAAAGCATTTGAAAACTTTATTGTATTTTCCTTTCGTTATATTATATGCCATTTCGGAGTTAAACAATTGTCTTAAATAGCTACAGGTTACATTTTTTCTCTTAATGGGCATAATCAAGCCTTTTGTTGTAAAATTATGCAATACCAATGATATTGGATTTAAGTACAAAATTTAGTAATATTTTGTATGAAGTTTAAAGTAATCAGGACTCAAATTTAATGTTATACTGCAAGTAAGATAAGTAAGTTTACTATAAGATCATCATAATAACTGAATTGGTAACACCTATTTATTTCTACAGGTGCTGCAGCAATCCTTCTGTACTTAGAATCTCGAAAGCTTTATGAACTGCGTTCGGAAGCAAAGAACTTGGTGGCTCAAATGCAACATAGCCAGCCGGAACATGCATTGCATCAGCTGCGTGATCAGTTACAGCAGCAACGTCAGTTGGGCTACATGTAAAGTTGAAGTAATAATCATAATTTATAGCAATACACTTAATCTTCAAGTAGATAACATAATAGGGTGTTACCACTAAAAAATACGGAATGTTGTAGCTTTTGCGGTGAATAACTGTGAATTCTTGGTTTCTACTCTACTTTTTTCTCTTCTACAGTATTTTGGAACATTGCTTTCATTTATGTTAGTAAAATTGACATTTAATGAAAAAGATTGACATATTATTTGTGCATGTGTATGCATTGTTTACTGTTAAAAAATCTATCACTACGAATTTTGTAGCTGTATATTGTTTTAACAATATAATATCATATTATTTTAAACTCGAGGTTGGATCCCACATAGCATCAAAACTTATTATTGTTATTATATATTTTTTTCTTATTTATAGACAATACAGCTCGTATTACTTGCAATTGTATGTTTGGATTTAAATTTCGAATCTAAGATGAGTTTCTAATTCTAAGTATTGACGGGACTCAGACTTATTCTTTATTAAAATGATGGAGTCTATTCACTCCAGTAGTCTACAAATCTACTTGAGTACGAATGTTTTTCGTTAAAAGACTAAGGTTTATCTGATGTAACGTACGTCGTACAGGATAAGAAACGTCGGAATTAAAAATCAATACGGCGACAAAAACCGTAAAAAGTAGTTTTATTACAATGTTCACATAAGCTTCTTCGACTTAAAGATTGCTTTTAAGTCACATTAAAAAAATCTCAAATACCCTGTTATGAATTTGAATTAATGAATCCCTATGTAGTTTTTATGCGAATAAGCTCACACGCACCATATACTTGGCGTAAATGGAGTTAGTTTTAGTTTTGCATTTATTTTTAAGTATGCTACTTAAATAAGTATGCTATATTTAGTGGATTAATGAATGGAATAGAAAATTAATTACCTAAATATGTTTGTGTTTTGTGATGTAGTTGGACTTATCAGTTTATTCCTTATTGTGTAGACATAGTACTTATTATTGATATTAAAAGTAAAAGAGCCTTATGGATGTGGACTATTATAAACATTTCAACTCTTCTTTATGGTTATATGAAATATGTAATGCAAATATTATTGTAAGTACCTAATCAATTATATTCTTTTTACTTTGTGTGATGTTTTATGGAAGTGTGTTAATTTGAAGTAAGTTAACATATCGGTTTTAGTTATTTTTTTTACTGATGTTAATGTGGCCTAAATTGGTAAGATGTTTATAGATATTACTAATTTAGATCCATATTTCAATATGTGAAAGAGTGGGTTTTCGCCTCATAAATATTCTTTAATCTGAATGTGTTATGTTTGCGACTTTCAAAACTCCTCCGATTACAATGTTGCTTGATGATAAAAATGAACATTTTGGAAGGATTCAACTTGTTTATAAAGTTTGTAATTATTATACGGAATATGAGTTCAGGCTGCGTAGCCTATAATATTTTTCTACTAACAAGTAAAAAGCATAACGCAACAAGTAATAAAGATATATAAAGAAAGAAAGAAAGATGAAAGAAGAAAGATGAAATAATAATTATATATAAAGAAGTAATAACGACAGTAATCGGCATGTTTTCTCTTTATCTTGTTTTGAATTTGATTTGTAACTAACTGAATTATAATTTGGAAAATGTATCTACTAGGTTTTTCGAAGATGTGTCTTTATGCGCTCTCTTACACTTTTAATAAAGGGTTACAGTTTAACGGTAATCAAAAAAATCTCCATAGCGAACTAACAATAACTGTACAAGGAGTACCTACATTTTATATTTATTCAATAGTCTGTGACTCAATTACATTCAGCTCAAGTCTGCAGTAGTGAATAAGAAGAGATGGCAGAATCAGTAGAGGTACCGGTTCTATGCCATGCGTTGCGCTGCCCGAATAACGCAAAATTGGCAGTTTTTGTGGGGACTTCAGCGACTTCGTAGAACGCTACTAAAGCCTCTAAAGTCTCCACAAAAACTACCAATTTTGCTGTATGAAAAGTAGCTGTGAATGTTCAAATTCAATTCACTATTCATTTATACGTTGCTGTCGATCCATGTTTAGGGACGGCAACTGACCAATAAAAGCGCAGCAGCAATGGTTGAATTTAATTGAGGCGACTCGTATGCTATTTTGTTTCTATTTTATTTGAGTGAGTGTTTCTTTTTTACTTAAAAAATATGATAAATGATGTGTAGAACGAGTGCCTTATAAAAATGTTTTTTGTGAACAAAATATATATTTATATATTGTTGTTAAATATAACGTATCCGTCCGAAAAGTAATCTCATTTGATAAGCCATTCCAGTGATGAGCACTCATTGTACTGATAATTTTAAATAAAACTATATTTTACTGATATCACTTGTTTGAGATGTTTACCTACCCTCATTATAATCTTTGAATACCTAGTTTTAACTATATAAGTAGTTAAGACGAATACAAAGCTTTGCTCCAAATAAGAATTATAAAATACGTACAGTCGAGTTAATTAATATACCTATGCGCATTTCTAGGGTTGAAAAATATATTAACGTGAAAAAGTTCATAACAATGTGACAACACTGTAAGTATCATTAAATTGTGGTCAAGATTTAAATTCGTGACTGCTTTTTTTCAGTAATATGTTAATATCTAAACAATTCCTGTTCAACCTTAATCTTCGGTATAAAGATGATTTTACTAGCAATCTTAAAATTGCATGATTAAGGAGTTTGCAAAATTATTTGTCACTGGCTGGATTAATTTCACTACGGCATCAAAAACACTTATTTTAAAAACTTAAAATAAGCAAACGCGGGTGAATAATGGAAATTACTGTCACTTCTGTAACAATATAAACTAGATCTTATTTATTCAGGTACCTATGTATATAATTGACTTTCCATGAAAAATGATGAAGCTTAGCCTGCTCAGATATTATTGAAGCCACAAGGTGATAACATATTACCTATTGCCTTATGCATGGTATATATTACTGAACCGTTCACAAGAGGACATATTTTTGACCCATAAGTTGTATAGATTTTACTGAGCTTTCGAACGCTTACAATATTTTGAACCCTTGGCAATGCCAATATATTAATGAACTCGACTGTATATGTACCCAATTTTATTTTACCTCTACATAATTATTATTCATTGCTATTGTTTGTACTACGTTTGGATTTTTACGCAGTTGATGATTTGATATATCAATATTTTACTAGTTAAAATCTGTACCTATAAAAAATCTATGTAGAAATCTTAGTGCCAGTTTCTTGTCATAATCAAAACGTACACGCATCTGCCATATTCGCAGTGTTAGAGCTCTTTTTGGTCGGAGAGCTCGGAACACGCCAATCGCAGTAAGATTTAATTACGATTCAACAATGTAAAGAAACTCATACTAGGCAGTCGGCACTCTGACAACTCAGACAGGCAGCAAATATTGACTATCTATCGACTAATTTTAAGTAAATTCGACCATTCACCATCGTGACGGACCCACAGCATTTTGTAGAGCCACTTATAATAATGATTCAACTTACCTGGTTTTTTGAGGTCCTGACACACAGCCAAGACGTGGTCAATAGTAGGTTTAGGAACATTGCCATCGAGGATAACTATTGGAGCATTCTCTAATGTTTTCATATGCTTATTTACCTGAAAACAATAGAAATTGTTTGTATCACTTGCTAATTGAGATTTGATGAAAATTTCATGGAATGTAACCATACGACGCCCTTTGTATGTTATCTAGCTTTAGCGTTTGTAAGTTTATGTGAAACATATTGGATGTTTATAAATATAGCTTTATTAGTGCTCAAGTAATTGGACTTTTAAGATGAAGTTTTTATTAGTTTTTCATTCAAGTTCTACGTACAAGATCTATAGTGATGTGATTGTGCAGAGCCATGTCGCCGAGGCCTAGCAGGCATTCCCCCCGAGAATCCATCAATGCAGCGTAGGATGGAGTGAGAGCATTTTTTATTATGCATCCTGAAAATAAAAATATTGTTTGCTATCATCACTTATAGGAACCTAACTAGTCTAACTGCATTATGATTGTTGAAAACACCGTCTCTAACGAACGCAATCGAGGATCGTTCGATAGATGATCGATCGTCGAGAACTACTCATGAAAGTAAGGTAGAAGAATTAAATAAATATTTAAATATTTCTGGACGTTAGGAAACAACGCCATCTAATTCGGAGCTAAGCAACGAGGCTTGTGTTACGGATACTAATTGGTTGATATACTACATAGGTATATACTTTTTTTTGTAAATTCATGCATATTATACATAGATACATCCATGACTCGAACAAATGTTTATGGTCATCACACAAACATTTGTCACTACCGGGATTCGAACCCGGGACCTATAGCACAGAACAGTGTTAACTACCGCTGGACTGATTCGGTCGAATTGGCATAAAGACGACTCTAATTTCCGGCGTTGTTATCGGTACTGTTATCAAATTTCCCTGGAAATAAAAACAAGTTAATTTGTGCACCTCTCATATGCACGCTACGAGATTAGGTAATACTCCTGAAACTTAAAATTAGAGTTTTTAACTGGTCTCTTTCATCAACCCGTCTACTGCCCCACTGCTAAGTACGGGTCTCCTCTCATATACCCAGTAAGGGTTGGCAGACTTAATACTGCCCAAATGTGGTTAACCGCCATGTTTGCTAATAGTAGGTACCTAAGTATATTCTATATTTTTGTCTTGGTGTATGTACAATAAAGAATGCTCTATCTGTCCATCTATCTACCTATAACATACCGTCTAGTAGGAGTCCCGGTACTATGTTGGCTAAGTAATGCCCATCGGCGTCATCTCCGACAGCGGTGAGCAGTCGCGTGCGACCGCCGCGAAGCCTCCACAGCGCCTCCGCCATGTTCCGGCCGACGCCACCGCCACCCTGCTCCGTGCCGCACACGTGTGTGCTGCCGTCTAACTGACACATGAGACGACATTTGTCAAAGATATTGAAATATATCGGTCTTCACATGGACGTATAAAAAAGGCGGACGGAATTTCGCTAAACAAAAAGTGAGGCACCCATAGTAAGAGCCTTGTAGGGAGCGAGTCTATTGCAATTAAACAGGCACAAATCCAAGTTCTAACTGGGAATTTCTACTATCAGCCGTGGAAATTGATCCCAAATATCACGCTCAGCAGTAATTCTTGCGACTTTTACACCAGTGAGGCTAACATTGACCGTTCCAAAATGTCAAATGAAGGTATGAATAAATATAACTTTCCCACACCTAGAAATTCAAAAGAAACAAGTTTAATGTTAGTATTTCCAGAAGTTAGGTACAGAACATTATTACGTTAATGAAGGAAACAACAACAAATATCTAATTGGTTTGCTCTTAACAACAAGTATGTAACTACGTGGGGCATAGAGGAAGACACTTAGGTAGATAAAAAAAAGTAATTATGGCATCCAAAAATGGAATTCTCTAGGAACGTCTTTATTCAATTTCCTACATCACGTCAAAGTGGAATGATTTTCGAAAATTAAAGTTATTATTAAAGATTTCGGATAATGCGTTTCACTAAGCCATTGAAAAGGTCTCTAGGGAAGACAAGATCCACTGCTTTACACAAGCGTTAAATAGTGACGGCATATCTTAATTCGATAAACAATAAATAGGCCATAAATATAATATCTGGCCTTTTTTATTAACATAATATACCTGGTTCACACTGAAAGGTTCTCACGTTTCAGTGTGAACCAGGTATAAACATGTCTTAAATAGCTATCTACTTTATTCCGTGCCGTTGTAGCATAATGTGCTTAAAATGTAAGTGCATTTTATTGCATGTGAATTTTAATTATAAGGCTGGTCATGACGGCGCACGATGAATTACGTGGATAGTGGGAACAGGCTAGTGATGTGGGTTTGGTTCGTACATTAATGGGACTACTTAGAGATCTTAAAAATGGCGTGTTTCGGGGTACGCACTATTTAAGGTATGATCAGGACGTTAATAACGTCAAATTACGGTTAAACGTAATTAGTACGTTTAAAGTTATTAGTTTGTACCTACCTCTTATTTTGCCGTCCCGAGTTTTGACTAAATGAGTGGTTCTGTTCATGTTCATCATTCACATGTTGGACATTATGGACGTTTCTTATAACTTCTCTAAGTCATTGAACAGGGCTTACTGGCTGAGTGGTCACGGAGTTGTTGTTCAGGAGTTGTAAGCACTGAAGACTAAATGTTTTACCAATCGGGAAACAATACACGAGTTTCGTGACGCTTATATAAATAGGACAATATCTAAATGCAGTTGATGCAACGCCACACACAGCCGTTGCACCATTCTCTATATTTTTAAATAGGTACATATAAAAGAGAATCTCTGGTCTAAATAGTTTTGTTTTTAATAAATCAAATCCGTTACAATCATCGCTTTTTATTCGTATTTCTAAGTGTAAAGTAAATTTTAACGCGGTCTTAAACATTCGCCGCCAGTAGGCTATTTAAATTTTGCGGCTCCTACTGATCACAATAATATTTCTTTCGCTTTTTTTTGTCAATTAAATAAAAACTCCATAATTTGACCACGAAAGTCGCGTTTCGATGTTACAAAAAAAGGTAAATATAGCTTAGCTTATTCCTGTAAGAAAAAAAAATCCAAATGTGCCGCCCTACATAATACGCTGAAGCCTTTCAGCGTACTGAGCCTGCTGGTAAATCCGCCACTGCGTTCATTGTACTTAAATGTCTTATAGTATTTAAAACTCAACAAAGTGTCATTAGGCGGGCCGATAGCAAAAAAAACTTTAAGCCCGCCCGCCCTTACGTGTCATAAGCATGCTTTTCCTATTTTAAGAAAGGATGAATAAGGTAAAAGTGTTATTAGGCCCATAGGCATTGTTATTATACAGGGGCACGTCACTATGGTTGGCGACAGGCGCGGCAGGTGCGGTGGTTGCGGGTGGTCTCGTCAGTGGGCTGGTCCCGGCGCATGCCGTTGACCGCATTGATGCTATCAGCGGCCGGCGGCGGCGGCCAGGACGTCGCGCCGCCGCTGCCGCCCCCGACCGCAGTATGCCACTGCATTATGTGATCCATTTGTTTTTGCGCACAGATTTATGCTACGCTAATGTTTTTACGCTTGAATTTATTCAATGACATTTTGTCGTCGCGGTATTTTCAACTTTCCGTGTCTCATATATTTTCTTGACTGACATCGTTTCGTGTGAGCAATGGGTTTTGATTATTTTTAGGAGCAATTTAGGATGGATGCCAACTTTAAATTAATGCGAGGCCTAGATTAAGGCAGTGAAATTTAAATGAATTTCATTCCTATTTTTATGATTCATGATTTATTTAGTGCCTACTAAATGTTGAGGATATTATTTATATCTTTATAACAAAATTACGATAAGGTAAGTATGTTTACCGTCTTTATAATTCATACATACCTACTTAAAATTTAATCCACAATTAGTGTCACACTAATTGGGGGAAAATCTTGCATTTTCATGTGTGTTTCATTTTATATCATCAATTTTGGTATGATATCACTTTTTATCTGTGTGTTATTGCAGCCCAGAAGCTGAAGAAGCTGTAGCGGAAATCGGCCAGAAAGACATCATTATTATCATGTAAGTGTGTAACAGAATCATGGAACATTTTTTATATGATTTCCATTTATATATTTAAGTAGGTATGTGTTTTCCAGTTCAAAACCTTATATTTACTTGAAATTTGGGATTCTCAAGGACCGATGACCATATAATGTTATTTAGACTGCACGACTAGCGATTGATCATAGATTCATTTATTTTGGTGCCCTGCTGTTTGCTGCTGGTGGGTCAACGGATAGTATCTGAACTTGAAATCTCAAATTTAACAGAAAAAGTCCCATTTATGCATTAATTAGATTAAACTATAACACGATCTTGTGGACGAGGCAAAAGTGGTATGATCGGGTCGTAGCGCGTGGCATTTTGTAGTCTCTGCGTACCCATATAGGAAAATGGCGTGAGTTTATGTATGTATCTATAATACGAAATAATTCATAAACTAACTATAAACTTTATAAGCTGTTCTCACACATATAAAAATAATTATTTAGTTACCACAGTACGACACAAATAATCGCAGTCACGAATTCTAAGCGTGAAGTTCGACTCTCAATCGTAATTAAAAAAATAAATGGCAATAGGTTTGCTCTCTATTAAATGCCCTCACCCCCATAACATATCGGCAAACTTTGAGTGTATCTAAGTAGTTTTCTGCCTAACTTGGAGAAATAGGTGTGATAGCAATAAGCGATTTATCAACGATAAGTAATCATTGAAGTAAATATATTAATTTGGACAGTGGGTAGCCTTGTTTCATAGTGGGTAGTCGGACCCTCTTCAGCGCTTGGTGCGTATTCTGCAGATCGGGGGAGAATGGTTTTTCCTCTCTATGCGTCATCTGATGATATGCGAAGGTAGCTTACCGCACGCTATTTCAGGGTGTTGATGAGCTCCGCAAGTGGCGGTTTGCCGCGCCGCTGTATCCTCGAAGCAGCCCATGTTATAGTGGCATCCGACATTTGACATTTGACGACCCAATTAGTCCAGCGGTAGTTAGCGCTGCCTTCTGTTCTATGGGTCCTGGGTTCGAATCCCGGTAGGGACAAATGTTTGTGTGATGAGTATAAACATTTGTTTCCGAGTTATGGATGTATTTATGTATAATATGTATGTATTTCCAAAAAAAAACAGTATATATGTAGTATATCAACCGACTAGTATCCGTAACACAAGCCTCCTTGCTTACCAAGGAACTAAATGGCGCTGTGTCATAATGTCCAGGAGTATCCAGGAATATTAGGTATCCGGGCAATACTGTATGGAGAATAATTTCCGATATACTAGTATCTTCCGAATACCCGAGATCAGAGTGTCGTAGTGTCTCCCAGACTACGCGTCTAGTTGTACCCAATGTAGCCTAGTGATGTGCTTGTGGACTGTAACGAGTTGATATCCAATTCTTACTTTTTGGTCTCATTAGCTTAAAAGACTCAAGGAAACCAAGTCACAGTGACAGTGACTTGTACTGTATTGCATTATTGCACTGTCATTCTGAGATGACCTTCGACACCAGCACTAACAGGGTAGTGATCATTACCTAAATATTTTCACCTATAACCCTTAACGATCCCACACAATTCTGAGTAACTGGGGAATTGAACCTAGACCTATTCTATTAACAGCAGGTATTATAGAAATGATGATGTCACCCCTGAACATAGATTATCTAAAACAATTATATGAAAACAATAATTATTTGAATTATACCTATTATGATATAAGGATCGAGCATAGTTGAGAGTTAAGTGGGTGTTGATATTGATTAAGAAATTATGTGGCGAATGAAATATGAATAAAGCTTTGATAGTCATGTAAAAGTGTTCATTATAGATAAACAGCCACGCCTCCGACTTGGCGCGTTATGATTACATTGATTCACTTTTATTCTAACATTAAGATGGAAGGAGATCAAATAAAGTAATAAGTATTTGTCAAGTACCGAAACGTGGCTGAAGAGGTATCGGAAAATATTTTTGCAATAAACTGTTGAATTTTTATAAACGATTTTGCAATGTGGGAGGGCGCTGGGAAGGCGGCGGCGGTATCGAGCGTGGGCGCGCCGCCCTAGCGGGATAGAAGCCCTACAGTCGAGTCCGCGGAGAGGCAGAGCGCGCACGCCCGACGACGCCGCGTCGCTCGCACCGCTCACAGCGCTCACCCCGCGCACACCACGCTGCACATGACAGTACACACCACGTACACACCGCGCACCGGCCCTCTGCACACGTGTATGCAAGTACCGCGGCCGCGATCACCACGCGCGCTCCCCCAATACAAACCGTGTTAATTAAACGTCACGTGTAACCTTCGTTTTCTATAATAATAATTGGTTCATCAAAAACATTGAAAATTGATAGTGTGACAAAAAATGATATGATACGTGTCTGAAAAACAGTGTTTATCGTATAAATTGGGCGGCGGCGAAACGTCTACGTCATGCTACGAGGTAAATAACATGTAATTTTATTTGTTTTAACGTTTCATTTTGACGGATAATCAAGAAACCTAATTCCTGCTAATCCTTCTCACAGGCGTTAATGCGACTTATGTCTTAATCAAATTAAGTCAAAAATAGGTATAAGTTTTGCTTCACCGGTAGGGAGTTCATAGATAATAAATTATTTAGTTGTATTAAATCAATGTAAGTATTATAAATATGTACAAGAACCAAATAATTAACAACATGAAAGCACATACCATTGGTTTAAATTGGATACCAATTATTAATAGCTACGTGTGCTACACCAAACCGATAATTCTCTAGAAATTTACTGAAGAAAATAAATATGTATCGACGGTGACACTTTATGATAGGTGTAATTATAGTTAAACTAAGTTAATGATACCCCTTACAGACTAGACACACGCTTTGAGCAACATAAATAACATAATTATGTGTACATATAGACGATCGTCATAGCTGTAGGACACAAGAACGAACAGCGGGCCCGGGCCGGCCGGGCTATATAAAACTTGAACTTGCCCCGGGGATAGGCTTTGGAACAAGGATCAAAGTAAAGGGATTTTAGTTTTCCGTGCGTATTTAGCAATGTTTCTAGTTTGTTATTTCGTTAACATTTTCGTAATGTAACACATATAAGACTATAGGCACCTATTTCTTATATTTATTTATTATATGCTTACTCAGCAAAGCCCCGTACTATTTTATCTTCTGTTGACAAAAAGATCTAATTCATAACCATTAAAGCTACGTATATCTCTCACTAGGATTACAGTGGACAATTTTACTGAATGATCATATCAATCAGATTTATTTCTAGATTGAATTGACCTTTAACATTAACCAAAGATCTAGCTTGAGTATCTGATTTATAGGCCTGGATAAGCCTACATAAATGAAAGAATTTTGAGTTATTAAATAATATTATTAAATAAGTATGCATTAAATTAAAATCTAATGAAATTGATATAATTATCAGAGTCATGCATTTTAACTATCATTTTTATTTATTTGAACTGACTTATGGCTATAAGCTAATTAAGTTATTGATCTCGCGTTCAAAACTAAGGCACGAATGTGTTTAAATTACTTATCACTTAAGTAACTAAACTAAACTAAATGTGCTGATAACGTTTTCTATCTCCTCGATAGAAAACGTTATCAGCACATTTAAACTTCTGAGAGATTGTCATTAGTGTATCAAGTAGGACAGACTACGCTAAGACAGCGGTACTAGTCTAAACCCTAACCCTCTTCAACCTTAGACGACACCCGAGCTTGACAATGGGACAGTAAATCGGTAGATGACTTTAGTTAGTTCGTGATTTTTATATAAGTATCCGCTTGAAGCTGGTCTTATAAAATTACCCAAAAGGGAGATACTATGGGCAAATACCTCGAATGATTTATTTACGATGTCCCTCGCTTGGGTGCTCCTTTCCATAAATTAATAGCTTTACACTAGAGGTCATGTTTCATTATTAAATTGTATAAGACCTGTGAAGTTGATATATCACCAGCCCAAATATTTTAAGGTTGTAAGGTTTTAACGCCTTTCTCTATTAATTATCAATAAAATTTACTAACTTAGCTCCACTAACATAATAATATGTCCTTCCGCGGAGCTCAACCTATCTCCATGCTAAATTTCATCTAAATCGATTCCTCGGTTAAAGCGTAAAGATGTGTGATACCAGTCAGAACGACAGACAGACAGACAGACATACTTTATTAATTTTAAGGAATTGCAAGGTTCGACATTGATGTGTGCCTTGAAAGTCTGATAGAATTTGTGAATAGGCAATAATTTAGCGATTAATAGTATATAGCCTAATCAACTTGAGGGCATTCCAAAGACAATCATAACACGCAGCGACTGTTTTTTTTGGTTGACGTCAAATATTTAACAGCTAGGGACATGTTTTAATTTACTGTGTGATTTGTATGAGAAAAGTGGTATTTTATATTTTTCCTTGCGGTTTTTTCTTCCCATAAGAACTTACCTTAACGAAAAAATGAAAACAAATATTGCCGAATTGGTTGAGCCGTTTTCGAGTAATTTCGCTTAGCAACACATTCGGCGATTCATTTTTATCTATTTAAAGAAATACAACACGTGTACACATCTATATATGTACGTACTAAAATCTAAATTCTCGTTAAAGGTAGGAGGTACTCATTGAATCATACGAGTAATCGATGCGATTATTACAACTATTAAGTAATAAAATATATAGAGAGTAGATCTTTTGGTTAAGCGAAAATTTGATACTAGGTGCATTCAGTCCGATTCCGTACAGTACCTATTCCACCTAGTCCATGAAGTACGCGTACTTTATAGTATGTTTCGGTTAAAGTCTGCTAGTCAAGTCTGCTAGTGATTCCTGAACGTACGGTTACGGACGCAGTAATGAATCTTCCCTACATACTTTACACAGGCTTAGGACTGTCAACGTGAAGTATATATGTATATTGTAGATTGTTGGCGAATTTAAAAGATTTCAATTATTTTTTTATATATTTATAATAAATATATAAGATCGCAATCTAACAAGATTCGCGCGGGCTTCGGGTGCCGTGTCTTAGGGACGCCGTGTGCAGAACAGTCCGACTAGGTGGATCGAGTATTTTGTTACGTGGGAATAGGTACGTTAAATACCTAGCCCCTGGATCTGTTCTAGTATATACGCTTCATCTCTAGTTGATACGCAATTAAAATATATGTACAAAACCTCCATTCACAAAGAAAACCAATTGTGTTTATAGAGTTCATCATTCTGAAACAGTAACTAATTGCAAGTGCAGGTTGTAAGACAGGTGTTAATCGTATTATTTCCACGGAATAAAATGTACATGAGTTTTATTTCCCTGAAAATAACCAGAACACTGCACTGCCTAGAAATAGAGATGTAGCGTTTTAAATAAATTTAGAATTCAAAGAATACGATCTTTTTGTTTATAATTAGAATTGCATGGCGTTTCCACGCGGAAACAAGCAATGAGCTAGCGTAGTGTTAGCGTAGCGTAGTGCTAGTGTACACTATTGTATATTTATATCGTATCCTAAGACACATATTAATTTATCAGTGTATATTATCACATGCTCAAACGGTGAAGGAAAACAACGCGATCAAACTTGTCTTAGAGATGATTTCGATGGCGTGTGAAGTTTGCAAATTCGCACTCAAATGAGAGCAGACCCGTGCCCGTACCCGTGCGTTGAGATAAATACTATGCACATTAAATAAATAAGAACATGAGTTCTTCGTCATAACTATGTAGTTGCCACAATGCCACTATAAAAAACGAACTCTAACAAATATTTTCATTGAAAGAAAATAAAATACTCTATAATCTATATTAAGCAATTGGTTAAAAAAAATGTTGTCAAGACAATTTTTAAATCTTTAAATTTGAAATTCTTTTATTTCCTGATTTCCTGACTTCTAAATCGTAGTTTTCTTTAATACATATATTATACATAGACGTTCAATGTTTGTTCCTAAACAAATAGCGGCATTGTACACCTCATTCAGTTCATCACCGCTTTGTTGTATCCTGTTAGACGAGAAAAAAAAATTGGAGAACTACTAATTGGGAAATATAATTATTTGTTGTACCAACTTCGAACTGCCAAATCCAGATGAACATCTGTGTATTTTATTATTTATATGTATTTTTCAGGGCGGTACACATCTAAAAAGTGACTGCATTTAGTTGAAAAAAGGATAAAAAGGACTAATACCTCTTTGTTCAGACGATTACCAAAGTCAAGTACCATAAAACATAACTTACCATGGATTAATATTCTCCACCAAGTAACTCTTGGACTTGCTTATGGATTCAGGATGCTCTAGTTGGTTTTGTTTATTAACATTTTTTTTGTGTTTAAACAGAAGTATTTTTTTTTTTTTCTTTTTTTTAAAACGTTGCCCCACACTAGGATTTTCTCCTGTATCGTGGGTGCGTTTACAAACACAAATTTTCACATACACAAACGCCCAGACCCGGAACAACTACCTGCAGAACTTACAAATATTTGCTCCGTGCGGGGATCGAACCCGCAACCCGTGACGCACAAACCGATCGCTCAGCCACTGCGCCACCGAGTCGTCAATCAAGTATGTAAATATTATAAATGTTTCCGTACCACTCCGGCTCATAAGGTCTTTATTGCAATGGCAATTAGTCATTTCTTGAGCATCGTTAATCATTGCATACTAGCAGTAACCACATGCGTTTCGTGATCGGAACATCGTGCTATTTATTTTCTGTACATTTATAAGAGCTGTAGTAAAATCCGTCAAAATGAATACCGGTTTATGTATGTATTGCGCTCAAATATAATGCTACTAGGTAGTTAGATAAGATTAGCTAAATCAACACACGCATAAAACAGGTTATATAAAGACTTTACAAAATACATAAAAGCTGTTATTGAAAGCTATACAACTGTTTTCATCTTATTAGCTCGGAAAGGCTTCCTTTATTGTTTGAAATCTGCGAGGAAATGTTTATTTTATGCTGCGTAGATATATTTATTTGCTTTAAATAATATTGTCCTTGTCCTATGATGACACTGAATTTCTAATGACTGTCATAAAATGAAATAAGTTGCTTCCCCTAATAATCTTAGAATTTAATTAATTTAATTTATTCGTTTTTGTGTTTTTAGTTTATGTTACTTACTGTTTGAGTTATTACAATATTTTAATCGTAATTAAAATCGTAGTATTTTATTAATTCATAAATAATCTGTTAAGCACTTGCCGCCTGTGACACAGGTTCATCCTAGTACAGGCACCTAACATTGTATTTACCTCCTAATTATTTTGTAAGTTATTATTGTAATATTTTACCTCTGTATGATCAATAAATTATTATTATTATTATTATTATTATTATTAATATGAATTGAGTGAAACATTGTGATCATTCTTATGTCTTCAGTATGGATAATCTATTAGTAAACTTAATAAAGATACTTTTTTTTCCGTTTTATTGGTTTCTAGTAAATAATACTAATAGTTATACAAACTACAATAACATCTCCTAACATAAATAAATTTTAAAATAATTTGATTCTATATTTTTAAAAAGGCGCGGTCCAAATTCTTTTTTCTATGACAAAAAAACCTTTTATCATGCTGCGTTCTCTGTGGTCGGCTCACCGTACGCCAACTAATGGGTTTTACTGACTGTCGCTGGCCCTGTTTGGATATTGGTTCAAGGTTTTGAAAAGTCGTGTATTTCACGTGGCTGTAAAATTATCTTTGGATCACGAATGTAGCGAATGGTTAAATCTTAAAATGCTTCGCTAGATATTAAACAAAGCTCTCGAGCCAAATAACAAATTTTTCAGCAATTTAGACCAAATATTGTGTACTATTGTGTATTTTGCTGTTTCGTGTGCATGTTTAATATCATGTCTTATACACAAACGAGGCTTTTCAAAATTCGTTAAATAAAATATTTGCAGTAATAAGCTTAAATCCAGTTGTGCGCTTGTATTGTTCAAAATAATAACTAATGCGTATAATTTTGACTTTACACTTAATTAATATTTTTGTGATTTATATTAAAAAATAATCAGCCAACAATGTAAAATGATGACATTAACCTACTCTCTTATTCCACACGAGTCGTCAATTAAAACAGTTTAGCGGTCTCACATGATAAATTTTGATACAGAGAGCTTAAAACAAATATTGGCACTTTGCATTTTATGATTTAAACATCAAATAAAAAAAGAGTTACAGAAAAGCACCACTATAACGGTTATATTATATGGGAGGAGAAGTTGTAGGAAAGTCCGTCATTTTCAAAGTAAGATGCATGAAATATTATATAGCAGCTACGGGCGATTCGGCGATTTTGTAAATCACCCCTAAGAGCGTGAAATAGGGGAGTTAAATTTAATATGGGAAGCGCGCCACTTTTGAAGGCAGAAGCACAAAAGACAAAATTAAAGATTGTTTTTGAAAATAAACGCACACGCGTTCATTATGTTTGGAAATTCAACCCCAAACGAGAGGAAGAGGGTGGAAACATTTTTACGGAAATATAATTATTTATATAATATAAAAGAAAAGTCGATATTGCGAAGGTAAGAGTGGCGCCACAATAGTACCTACATTGCTCCCGGTACCTAGTTAGCTAAAAGATATTTAAGGTCCTAAGTGTTTTTCAGTAGGAATAGATTTCACATGAAAGCCGCATACCACATGACATACGTATATCAACCAACTAGTATCTGTAATACAAGCTTTGTTGCTTAGCTCGGAACTAGATGGCGCTGTGTGATAATGTCCAGAAATATTTCGTATATCGTGCCCTTTGCACACGTACAAATCTGTGATTACTAGGTAGGTGTTAGGTAGGTGCAGAAAATGATTATTTTGTGCGTATATATAATATATAATACTAGCTTTTTTTCCCGGGACTTCATCTGCGTAAAATTAGTAATTTTATTTCTACCCCCCCTTTTCCCTCTTTTAAGGAGGGATTTCCGGGATGAGAACTACCCTATGTCCTTCCCCGGGATTCAAACTACCCCTATATCAAATTTAACATCAATAGGTTCAGCAGTTATAGCGTGAAGAGGCAACAGACAGATAGACAGACCGACAGACAGACACACTTTCGCATATATAATATTAGTATGGATATTCTGTGATCCTATTGCATTCTAATATAATTTTCAGATATTTAAATTAGGAATACATTTCAAATCGTATTTCATGATTATGATTATTTTGATTGGAATCACATCCTCAAACTGTCATGAATTAATTAATTATATATATTATCATAAACCTAAGCTAAATGACTACTAAAACTATATAATGTGGAGAAAAATGACGCATGAGATGAAGGCATACTGTAGTTAGGTAGGTAATAAAAAGTTATTTGCGGTAGAGAGAGTAGGCACGCCTCTTACGTCACTGCATTATGTGGGGAGGCAGTTGCCGAGGCCTCCACTTTACTTATTCAGACATCTATGATTCCTCGCGATGGAAGCCGAGCGCAAGTCCCCAAGGTTCGTCACTAACAAAACACTATTATTATTGAACCTACAGAGCCCGAGCTAGTTTGAAATGTTAGAAAAATAGTGTTTCAGCTGCGCGCTGACTCGTAAAGGTTACTCTGACGTTTTATTATCATTTTAAGTTCTTGTAGTCGCAATTAAATTTATGTTTGAATTCGAAAATAGCACTGATGTTTTTGTTTTATTTTGCCATGTAGGTTGTTGTTATTTTGTTATACATCGTACTACGCTTGCATACCTATATATGTAACTGCTTTTGAGTAAGTAGGTTCAATTCTGAAATCCAGAAAAGTCTTTTAGGTGTTATTGATAATGTGAAATAACACTGGTCAATCTAGGAATTTAATACTAGTCACAGTTTTCTTTGCAGACGAGATATTCATAACTCACTTATGTGTTTATCGTTACAAGGTAACATTTTATAATCGATATGAAGAATATCTATGTTTAGATTTATGAAGGCAGTACGACTTCAGTAGTACATACATACTGTCTAAGGTTCATATTTCAATGATATTATACTCCAATTAAATTTCATCGCGGTCATTATATTGAAGTCGAAATAAAATAGGCTTTTCGTAATATTTTTTCTGGGAATATAATAAGGCCTAGCATTGATGCCATTGGCAATATTCCTGGAGTTCATTTGGCACCGTAAAAAGTTCACACCACATTAAGTCTGACGCGTTGTTGGCCGCTCGCCATAACTTTATCTTCGAGCACGGACGCTGATATTATTTTCAAATGCTAACTTATCAAATATACTTTTTTATACCACACCGCACTTGCCGGAGTACCACTATGTAAATTATACCGAATTTATTCATTATGTAACCACCAACGCTATGTGATATCGTATGAATACATTAATTGAAATATTACTTGCAATCTGCTACAGAGAGCTTACCTAAAAGTTATGTTTTTGATAAAAGATACCGTCGACCTTTTAAATTAACGTTTAATATACCATTAATACTTTATTCCGGACGGATTAAGCAGTAATCTGTGTACTGTAAGGGACTACAATTAAAAAAATCATGAAAAAAACTCAATAATAACACTCTGTTCAACCGGAGATTCGAACATGTCAATCGTCTTGTGAAAAATTTCATTTTTATTATTCATCAAGATTAATGCAAACTTGATGAGAAGGAGAAAAAAACAGTATCTTTGTTCTGTCTTGTTCTCTTTTTCATCATCAGTTTAGCATCTTAGACAAAAATCAAGAATGAAGAAACTATGACAAAGTTAAAATATTCGCCTATTAACAGCTATTCTAACATCCATGAAGTATACCGTAATTTTCTGCACCTCAATGTCATAGAATTTAAGTACTAGATAGCTCTGATAACTCTTCGCAGGCATTGATGTTGTATCAACAACACGCCTTGTTTTCTTATGTTAGAAATTACCCACTGTCAAATATAATAATATGTTTAACAAAATGTGCGATGACAGTCCCTACAAAACATGTCTCCCAGTTCGGGAATCCCGGCGTTAACCTTGACGGAGACTATTATCAATATAAAGGCCATGAAAATAACCAGGAAAAGCAGGCTGAACCCGATGATTTATATGTGTGAGCTCGTAGTAAACACGGCGGGTCGTTATCAAGCCCCAGCAAAGTGCGCCATGATTGGCGGAGGGCGGGCGAGATGTGGCCTGGCACGCTGCCACCTCGTACCGCTGAATCTGCACTCGCTGCCACTTCACGGCTCCATCCAAATGCTTACATACTATTGTTCGCTGTAAAAACTAGTTTGTCCTAATTTAACTATGTAGAAAATGGGTTTATCCTTCGCAATGAGTGTCTGTTTGTATAACCTCTTTGACTTTAAATGACTTTATTAGAAACTGAATTGTTAAAATGAGGCTAAAGTTAATTGAATAATTTGAATATTGAAGTTACTTGTGTGTAGCTAAACTGCGGTAATTGTTTGAGATGTCGTTCTATACTTTGACGCTCTACTTGCATAAACAATTATATTCAATCCATGATTGCCATCTGCATCACAAAATTAACAAAAAAAGAATTCCAGTTAAATAGTTAGGTAACTATATACATTTAATATAGGCATTAAACACTGATAGGTAATTTTAAGCGTAACCAAATTCTACCATCATGTCGGATCTCAGATTTTAAAAAGGTAACATTTTCAAATACACACAAAGAAATCGCACTTATACGATGTCCACAGTGTTTTAATAGCATTAGGATATAAAGAGCGGGCACAATACAACGAACACATTCCGCAAGTTCGTATTTCATACTCCCACATAACTACATATAACCTGAAGCCGGAACATAATTTAATAGATTGCTTTCATGTAATAGCTTTGAACATTTGAAGTAGGAAATTGCATGTTGCGCGGGCGCGATGCGGGATTTCGATAATGTGTGCCTTATACTGCGCCAACAGCTCTTATTTGCTCTTCATATAACATAGTAATGGCTTCATTTACTACTGACGGCCAATGTATGTTAGGTAAACACGCCGAGATTTCGAAATCATTTACTTTAAGCACGTACTTTATGTTGTTAGGAATAAATATTTATTTATTTCTCACGTTTGTTCTAATGAATAGTAGGTACTTTATCGACTAATTTGTTCGTTTATTTTTATTGAGAATGTGTCGTCACCAAACATAGAACTGCTACATAAAGTGGTTTAAAACTAATCAAAATTACTAAATCTAGGAGATTGGATACCAACTCCAACTAAGTAAAAGTGTTTTTGACGTGTTAATGGATACCAGCAGTAATTTATTTATTAAGTACGTTAATTTTGTAGTTTCTAAAACTAAATAACAGCAGCCCAGTTAGTCCTCTCCAATAGTACAAAAAATCCTTTGATCCGTCAAAATTTAAATAAAAGAATGCAGCGTCGTCGCGTCGCGCTGGCATCAACTTTTGCAATTATAAATCTGCGTAGTGTAGAGGTACTGCCAACTTTAACCATCACATCAAAGTTATTCAAAAGGCAGTATTTTTTAATAACGTCTTTCGCAATTTAATTGTATTGCTGAAGTGTTATTAAGAAGTACCTACTTTAAAAAAAAACTGTTATTAAAGAATAATTTAGAAATTCTGATTGTTATGAAAAAAAAAAAGAAATAATTTAATGATTATTTTTTTTTTAATGTGTGCACTTATAAATAAGTATCAATAAGTATTTTTGATTACTCTCACTAAGAGAGAACGTTTGTACTCAACAGTAAGACTATTATTTAAATATTTTTATAGACATTTAATATAATAATATGTAATAATCTCCAAGATATTTATAACACACCGACTTCATCGAGTCATCGTAACTATATGAATCGGGCTAACGTTACTCATTACTTTGAAATAATATTGAGTAACAGCTTTGAAGTAATATTGAGCAACAGCTTTGAAGTAATATTGAGTAGACGTTGGCAAACAAGTTCTAGCCAACCCTTGTTACAATGTGTGTAATCTGTTAAGACGGGTATATACTTCGGGCACACTATGTACATATAGCTATGCACGCATTGTGTACTGTGGTGTAACGAAGTGACTATCGGTGCAGACGGGGCGCTCCAATCGATATTACATTATCGTGATTGACGCGGACGCGGGCGGAGGAACAAAAGGCGATCGTCTTGCAGTGATAACTGGCATTGACCTGTTGTCAATACGAATATAGGTTAGGGGCCGTTTCGATGAGGCGCGGAAGTCACTTCCTCACCCTCAAATCAAAACGTTCCGACATTTAGCTTCTTGTCACTATAACTGCCGCCTTTACGATGAGGCCAGTTTTTGCTCAACTCTGAGTCATCATCTTTAACCCATTATTGTCCCACTGCTGAGCACGGGTCTCCTCTCATTTGAAAGGGATTAGGCTATAGTCCGCGCTAGCCTTCTGCTGATTGGCAGACAATACATGCCATCGAGAAAATCTCTCAAGCGACGTAAACGTACTAAAAAATGGTCTAAAAACATTCTGACAGCCTTTAAAACAATCTGCAAACATTTTACGATTCTGATTAAAAATGTTGGTGGAGCTGAGTCTAAAGGAAAAGTTTTTTAACCAGCCTCTTCGAGCGGACATGCAAAGCGCGATAATCGAGGGATTAGTTAGAGACTTAATCACTTGTTCAGTAGGTACGACAGTAGGCAGAAGAAAGAAAGACAAAGTTTTATTCGGACGCAGTTGTAAAAGGAGAAGGTTTTGTTTATTATTCAGCCCCGAACCTAAGTAATGGATGTTTAAACTCCCCGTGCTAGTAGTGATAATTATTGTTAACGTGGAATAAGTGGGTGTGTTGTTTTGTTTCTTCTTCTATAATAATTCATAACATCCGTTTAATACAATCATTACCGTCATCAACCTATTTACTGTCCCACATTAGACCGCGGGTCTCCTCTCATTTGCAAGAGATATAAGGCTGTTTAGGCTTAGGTTGTGTGATTAGGCTTCACTTGTCATCGAGAAAATCGCTCAGGCAAGCAGGTTTGCTCGCGATGTTTTCCTTTACCGTTTGAATATGTGATAAATACGCACGTTGGTATCTTTGATCTTATATTGAGTCAAAAGCAAAACCAGCTTTGCTTCCTATCGAAGGTGAGACGGTATTTCACACTGGAGTAACTGTGCAACCAAGTGCACATTCGATCGTGTATGGAGTACTGCTCTCAGCTATGAGGCGGTACCGCCAAGGACTAAGTGCTTGAGGCATTGAAGGTGATTGGGTAACACGCTAGGGCGCTCACAATGATTTGGTGGTCGAGGCAAAGCTCCAGAGTTTCAAAAATATACGCCGAATTGCAAGCAAATATATATCTGTGATTGTACATCGAAATTAAACTTGGTAAAATAAAATAAGGTACAAGGTCGTCCTTTAGGTTCCTAGTAGTAGCCATATTAAAATGTACATCACGTAAAAATGATGCAAATAATTTCTAAATGTAAGTAATAATTCTAAATTTAAACAGAAAAAAAAACATGTTATTTAAGTCAACCATAATTATGTACCATAATATGATGGCTCAGAATTACCGATTTATCGTTTACAACAAAGTCGCATTAATTTTAGTATTCTTGTTTTAGTTCTATCAAGAGTGATTGCTGCCTGTCGTCCGCAACCCGTAGGGAAAACATACTTTCTAAGTTTAATATTATAAGTGTTCGCGGGTGCCTACCCGTCCCTTGGTTTGTCTCTCGCAATCACTTCAATAGGTTACTGATCTCGTTCGTCCTAAAAGGTCAAAAAGATTGCACAAAAACAAAGTCAATATTATTTTACGATAGTATAATACACTTAGGCAGAGTTTTATTAAATAGAGATAGAGATTATTAATAGTATTATGAATATAATTTATAATTAAACCACGATAAAAAATAGATTATATTATTTCCCACACAATTATGACACGACACAAGAATCGACAAAAGTCCAGTGTGATAAAAAGTTACCTCTTCAGCAAAACATGCGTAATGCCGAAGTCTCAACGTATTTTTACCGTATGGATTCGGATTCCAAAAAACACGATTTACTTTTTAACACTGAATCAGCTTTCGCTTTATGTTGAGCAGTTCTTTTTATAAACTGAACAAATCAATGAGTGTTTTTTCCTTTGTAAGCCAATGATACTACAGAAATAGGGAAGAGGGTGGTTTGCATAAAAATCGAGTCGACAAAAGCAGATTAAATGAGTAGCAATCGATACCTCATCGTCATGTGATGTGACACTCTACTAGCCGGTATAGTAAAAACATTTTACTTAAATTATTCACATGCTTTTCAAACAGAACTGTGCACAACTTAAATATGCCTCTTAATGAGAAAACTTTGCGAATAAAAGCTTAAAATATACGCAAATAAAGATAATAAGAAGTTGTCAGGGTGCACATTGGGAATAGTTTGGATCCAATCTTATTATGAGTTGGCAACTTTATGTTCCGAGTGGACCGCCCGCCCGCGCCGCTCCGCCGTGACTGTCTCAGGTGAATTTATCTGATAATGCTTTGTGACTTAATTCGATAATAAGGTTTAGATTTGGTGCAATGATTTTTTTAGAATTGTTTCACCTGTGTGTCAAATACGGTATAAAATTAAAGTAGTACGATGCCTTTATTTTTAAGTGGTTCTTTACATTTAATTCTAAGTGACTGTTTAGGTACGTGTCTTCTTGTAAAACTCCTAGGAAAGCTTTATGACTGGTTCTGAAAAAGAGGGAGATACTATGTTTGTTTTTTTACGCATGTTTACTGATGTATTCATAAGTTCATAACCTTTTTAAATTTAAAACCATTAAAAAACAATGGTGTAACTTATATTTTGGCAAATTATATTTTGTATGCGTAAACATTGAAAATGCATAGCTTTTAGATTTTTTTTGGAACTTTCTCTATTTCAAGTAAATATTTATTACAATGAAAAAGATTGTGCTTTAAAGACAGTTCTTTTTTTTAAGTTAATTATGTAGATATCTGTTTATAGTACTAGTCAAAATGAATAACTGTCAATCGCAAGCAAATGCAATTGGCTTACCATGTTCCTGTTTGTTGGCAATTCGTTTATTTCCCATTATTTGTAAAAAAAACAAACTGAAATACGATAAATAAACATTAACTTGTAGTCAGCGTCGAACAAACAAATGAAAGGACGCGCTGCGCATCTCATTACTTTAAATTAATTTGCTTGTTTATTTATTGAATTACACTTTTGTTTTCGTACGATTCATTTTATACTAATTGACTCATCGATATCGAATCAATCACGATATGTCAAAATTCTGTGAATGAATACTCAGTTATTTAAATTTTTGGGCGGTATTTTTTTTTATGTTACGAGGTACCACACTAGTTACCTGTGGGTATTCATTAATTGTAGTACTCTAACCATTAGGCAAATGCAGGCGTGATGATACCTATGTTATTTATTCATAAAGCTCTCTAAAACAGTACCTACGGAGTATGACTTTGTCAAACCTTAACATTCCATTGAACAAAATATAATATCATAATAAAATATAGGTAGGTATAGCAAGCCTAAGATATAAATATCTCAAAATTGCTGTGATATAAAAGAAAACATAATTTATGGTTGTTTTTAAAAAAACTTTTATCAGTGGATGGATTCTCTGACTGTTTTTGTATTAGAAATCTGTCAGTTTCGTTTTAAAATTGTTCTCTGGATTATATGTAATATTAAATTATAGCTTTGAAATAAAACAACATCTTATGTATTTTTAATGAGAAGAAACAATAGGACGAAATAAATATTACGGATTTAGTAAGCCGTAATATTTGTTAAAGAAATACACTGTAAGTGTATATTTTCATACTTTATACGCAGTACCTACCTACATGTTTGTTATATTGTATAAATATTATATATAGTATAGTCGAAATATTCTACGGTCTACCTTCCAGTATCTAGCAACGTTTTGTTAAAATAAAGGTCCATGTGCTTCAGGAGATAAATAATGAGATACGACAGGGTCAGGATTAGAACACAGGTCCTTTGAAAGGGCAGCCATAACATTAGCGATGATAAAATGTAACCCGAGATGTAATGATGTAAGATAAACGAAAAAGGTTGACTTTTTTACTTCAAACAAAAAACGGCGCTAGCGGCGGTTGATAAAAACAAAAATTTTGTGTCCCTGCCGAATTCTCTAAAAAAGCGAACCATTTTCATTACAATATTTTCTGCCTGGAAATTTCATCGAATTGAATTAAAAAAAGTCTACTCTTTTCCATTCTAGTCACTAAGATTACTGTCCATAGCCTGTGTGGACCTAATAAAACATATATTCACGTACATATGTATATATATCTACCAAGTTCATTGAACCTGTCTGCTGCTTAGTAATATAAAAAAAGTCGTTGTCTGTGCGTTTAGTTTTCCTCAATACATAATATTTAATGTTTTTTGATACTTAGGGTTAAGCTACTGTAAGTACCTACCAACTATTTTTTTTTATCTCACAAGTGGGGCAAACCAGCTTACAGCCTGCGTTTGCAACACCGGTGGTCTTTGTCACTCGCGCGTTGCCGATCTTGTTGAAACCGGTTATGTTTTTTTAAAATAGAGGGGTTACTGAACTGACAGAAAACGGAATTCCCATGTTGTCAGAATAGTCACTCCTCTAACGAGCGTCATTCGCAGAAACACAAGTACTGCTGTTTCAGCTCGGTCTTCTGTAAGGCGGAGGTACTTCCAGTAGGGCAGCTCATTTGAGCGAGTATAATCTCGCTATGCCTCTCAAAAAAAAAATGGATTTCTATCATAAGGCTTATATGTAATATTAGTGGTCCCCTAAGTCTAAATTTGATCGCAATCCAATAAACTTTTGAGTTGTTTAAATTATTTTTAATAAGTATATGTGACCCATTTTAGATATTTACTTCTTAACTCTTTCATGCGTAAGATAAGCAAAGTAATAATAATTTATATAGAACTTATTAGTATGTACGTACGTAGGTACCTAGGTATGTTTCCATTACACTAGTTTACATACCTATTACAACAAGAAATACACGAGTATCTTTCAATGGATTTTTGTTTTAAGCCTTTAGTCATTTGGGGCCTAATACATCACAAATTGCCCACGGGAAATCAAATAACCGACGAACGGACGATTCATATTGGGAAACCGCAAACATAATATACTCGTACGTGTACCTACCTAAAATCGTGTGTGTTTATGTACCTACGTACAGAAAACTATCACTATGCCAAAAATATATGTATAGATATAAATATATGTATGTATAGGTGCTTCAAATTAGTCAGTCTGCCGAGAAGTAAGAAGATTATAGATTTCCACAGTCATTTGATTCGACGATTTTGGAAAAAAAAAAACTCATTTTCGCAACTCAAATAAAGCTTGTGTCTACGTTTTAAAATAATCGAGGTTAAGTTAGTTGATTAATAAACACATGTCGTCAAACAGAATACTATATTAATTAATATGTTAAACTACTTACATTACACATAAATATGGCAAATTACCAAAATGGACTCATTATACAACATTATAATTTTGAACGTGAAATTTGTTGTCGCACCCGCCGGGGTCGCGGTCGTCCCGCTAATGTTTTTTTTCATGGCCCGGGAAACATGTCACGGAATATTTATCTACTAGAATTATTACTTAACAAATTAATACTTTTACTTCTATGGAAGTCATTTTATTAAAGAAATCTGTCAGTTTGTTTCAGCACGGTTATTATATCATTAAAATTTATGTTCAAAAATATGAACGGAAGTAAATAAATAATCGCAATAAAGATTCTATTATTATGCAAAAAAGATAATCAAGATTCGCGACGCTGGAATTAGTGACATCAGCAAGGTCTTCTAACCAAATATTTTATTAAAAATAATAACCAAATGGATGCATATACAAAGTGATGTAAACCTCAGTCCACAGTTTAGTTCTAGTGCCGATCAATCACAACAATGAAAAAGCGCCACAACGTTTTACATGCTATCAATCTAGCCGTGGCCAGCTTGCACACGATAATGGCCATCCACCTCACTGAATCTATAACGACGATGGTTCATTTTTGTGTAGTCACATTTACTTACATTATTGTTATTATAGGCGCTGAATACTGAGATACAGGATTGTCCCAGATCAGGTACAGATGCTCCTACGCTTATATACCTAATTAAACTAGTTTTATTCGTCTGCGTGAGGGTACTACTAGTACTAAGTATCTATGGCGGACCTACCCTACCCCATCTGCATATCTTACCCACTCTACGATATGTCACAGCAGAACTGTAAAGCTGGACATCTTATTTTATTTATTTAGATTTCTATACAAAACCACTATCCAAATTTAAAATAAATTGTTAATTTTCCTTTCATGCAATCCTGATAAAAATTAATATTGCGATAACCCCCGACTAGTACACACCTTATCATAGATATATTGGCATATAGTTAAGATTTTATATGGCGAATAGCATTATAATTGAGCAACAATAAAACAGTAGGACTATAAATTTTATACAAAAAGAAATACTCGTATTTATTTCTAGTAGAAAAGTGTTCGATGTGTGTTTTAGAACAGAGAGAGTAACGGCTGGAAAAATAGGTACCTATTCGTAAAAATAGCAATTATACTCGAGCGTAAAACTGTGGCTTTAACGACGGCCCTTCAGTGGGGCACAATGTAATAGTATTAAGCGTGGTTCCCGCGCACCGGCACCGGCTCAATGGCTCACTTGGACGCTGTAGTAGCCTGCTCTACTGGCTCACTGATGACGTTTACACTTTTTAACTAAAGTTTCACGCGCCCTTACAGAAAGGGTTTACGAGCTCTCCTTGCGTTTTTATGTTGATTAACTACTTCGCTCATTCACTGCCCTCTTGGTTAACCGCCACAATATACACGCCAACGTTATAAATGTATTCCACGTATATGCCTTGAAATAGCAAAGATTATCTGTTTTACAGTCCTTTCATAACGCCCATATAGTGTTTGTATTTTGAGTGTTACTTGTAGCTTAAGTCTAGACTTCTTTTTCTCTGCCTTTTCGATGACTGTGACTTTTATAGTAAAAATATGAATAGATTCTTTAAAAAAAATGTTTACTGCACGTTATGTTAGTTGCTTTTCTCAGAGTACTATAGATATAATAGCAATATACCATCTGTGCTAACAAGCGCTAAACCTTTTAATGTAACTTTCCGCAGCTCGCTGTTTGAATCTGCATATTAATGTTTGTTTTGAGGTAGGAAACCTCCATAAAAATCGCGTTACCATACAAACAGTTTCTACTTTATGTTTGCTAAAGAGTGGAGCTATTAGGTGTTACCGTGCAAGATTTTGGCAAGGTATTGCAAATCTAACGAGGACGTGGTGGGCTCAATGGTATGACAAATGAGGGTTTACTTTTTATTTCTTTTTTCGATTTGCTATCTGAGTTCACAGTGACACTTGGAAAATTAGTTTTGTACCGTGAATAATGAGTGTCGGTGGAGAAGGAAACACGGGGTCTTTGTTTTATTCATCCATGCGTGTTAGTTTAACGACGTATAATTGTTGGCTGTTTGTATTTATCAGTAATTATCGCGTCGTCGCGATCCAGGGTGTCAGTTATTGATTTTGGGAAATTCGGCCGTAATTTTCATTTTGATTACAAGCTATTTTGTTATCAAAACTACCCTTTATAACGCGACCGCTGTTTGGAGAATCAACCATCGTTTATTCATTCATCATGTATGGAGATCTAAATTGAAATTGAATTTCCATCCATCCATTTACTGATAGATTGACTATGGTATAAGTAAGTAGCTGTGAAAACGTATATCTGTATTATAAACAAATATGGAACTCGGAATGTAAATTGTAATCATGGTTTTAGTTGAGCAGACGTTTTGCTCTATTTCTTTATTAAAATCTCAATTTGCATTTTAAATACCCGCAGAAGTGATGCACAATCAAGGCATACATAGTCCTTGTAGGAATCATATTGAATTGTAGTAATACATATGAACATCGATAATATGTTCAGTCACGACATTTGTACATTAAGAATACATCAGAAATCATTGTTTTTAAATCACAGCGAACATTTGTATGGGCGATATTTAAATACGGATATTTCAAATTAAAAGTTAACTTGACTAGCGGTGCACGTCAGTAAATTATAAATTAATCATAAGTTGACAACATGCATGTTTTAAAGTTATTGTAGACTTTATTAGACATTTGGCTAAGCTAACTTGTTAGTAATTTACATTTTTTAATGACTCATGAAAAATAGCCGGAAGTCTTATTTGGATTGATTAATCTTGGTGAACTAATACACTGCCCGAATTGTCATCGAATTAATTCATTAACCAAACACTGTGCTACGAAACTCGGCTGCAATAAAATGGCCAAACCGATTAATGTAAATGAGTCGCTGAGATATGATGGTGTATATTTTCTTTATTGTTCCTTGAAACATATGAATACTTACCACTACTTACTTCCTTGTATACAAACAAGTATGCTAATATCCACAGAGATTTCTTCCTTTTACGTGCTTTACGTCCCAAGTCCCCAGTGACATCCCAATAAAACATATTACTTCAACTCGTAAAAATATTGAATGATAACAGTTTTATGACGTCGCTTCATAGATGACAGTAAAATAAAAAAAGAAACGGTGAAATACTGCGAAATAGTTCGTTTAAAATGTCAGAATGGAAAAGCGCTGTCAGCGGTTACAAGCGGCTGGATTAGAAAATGTAGCGATGAATGTAAAGTCGACTGCAGTAGGCAGATACTTGGTTTTTATTTTCATTGAGGTTTCCCGGCGCCGTCATTCACGTGTTACTTTTTTATTGGTTTGCTCTTTACATAATGGTTTCATGGATATCTAAATGTAGCTTTATAATATAGGGCAAACTATTGACGGGTAAAATGTTGCTAGAGCTTTTATTTATCTGTAAATATTTTAAAATAACACATACGTTGTTACGCATTAGATTATTTATTCATGATGGCTACGGATATTAACTTAGTTATTATTCAATACTTTAATAGCTATTCCATACATTTGACGTGAGTAAATATTTCTTCCTCAAGCAACAATATAAGATGCGATGCAAGATTTGCGAGAAATAATGCAAGATAGTCATATGCATCACATAAACGTATGGGAATACACCTGTGTTCCTGTCAATCTCAACAAATAATTTATAAGTTTATATTTTACCGTTTCTTTGAAATAATGGAAAACGTTAAAAATAGAAGCGTATTTTAGTTTAATAAATACACATGGATATTGAGACCAAGTACTTGCTTAATATTTCAAATATAGATTGGAAAAGAGTCTTTAAAAAGACCTATTTACTAAAATAAATTATTATTTGATAATTGTCTGGTGGTACCATAACAATTCATTTTTTTTATACCAAGAGAGTGGCAAACAAATTGGCTGCCTATGGACCCGTCACTAGCACGTTGCCGGCCCTTTAATTAAAAACCGTCATAGGCTTCTTCAGGGTGTACAAAACTTGTAGCAAACGGCTAACGCGCTCTGGTACCTTACTTACTTGCCTTAAACTATTATTGTTTCACTACGGTCTTCTGTATTTCGAAGGTACTTCTCCAGTCGGGTGCTCAATTTTTATGTCGTACCTCTCAGAAGAAATAAAAATGTGAAATAAATGTACCTGCTCCATTCTATTGTCTATGAAAAAGAACGCACATTGTTCATTTGATATTTTATAGCACGTCTCGTTACATGTTGTTGTGTTCCAGCTGACACACCACTGGCTCTGAATGTGGCGAGCTTGCGACGTTCTTCATTTCATATTCTCTCAATGGATAATAATGATTTATTACAACTATCAACTTAGCATTTTTACGTAACACGTAACTTGAACTATTCACATTGTTAGCTGAAAACACTATATCTATTTTTAATGTATTGATATTTAAGGTTAGCTAGACTTTAGGGATATTGGGACTTTGGAATAAAACTACTTTTATACGAATTTTATCTCATACTGGGATATTTTGATATTATTTTATCCCGGTGTTTCGGATCCTTATAGCAATCATAGTTAGGGGCAGCATGATATGTTGGCCGTCGTGATGGTATACTTACTATCAGCTACCCTACATTTTACGAAATCGGAATACACACCATCCCGTGTCTATGTTTTAAAACACAAGTTCACTAGTGTGCATGGAGTAAAGCACATTGTTTTTGGCCTAAAATACATAATATTGGACATTAAATTATCCATACTTTATACGTATCCTGTAGTCCATAGATTATATTTGTTCCATGCTGGGATCAAAGCCGTGACGCGGCGCCCAAACTGGTCGCTCAACCACTGCACCAACCGTACCGTAAATGGCATGCATTCCTTAAGGAATACTGCTGGTACTTAAATTATATTTTTGACGTGAACAACAATTACACGTGACGTCTTGAACGGAAATAACATCTATGACGTTTATAAGATTCCCTGTAGCTATAACAAATAGTAATTCTCGAGGACATTTAGGGCGAGTTGATTTTCAGCGCCGGAAACTCGGTCATGTTGCGTGGACTGAGTAGCGGAAAAGGCGAAACCTCACTTCCGGTCAAGGCAGGTCGTTAATATTTGTCTACTTCTTTTCCATAAATACTTTGTTAAGCAAGGAAATATGGTTCTTGTTGTTCTAGATATCATAGTTAAAGTAGCGATAGTTGTGAATCAATCATTTCAAAGACGCTTCCACCCATTGAAGCCTAAGTGTTATATTCATAAAATCTGTTCAGTAGTCTTTGCATAAAAGAGTTTCATTTACATAGCTTAAAATCTACCTATCAAATAATAAAAACACATTTATAAGCAAGACAAGATAAGATATCCTGGGATATCTTATATTCTTGACAATGTAGTGACAAGTTTAACCAAATATTCTAAAAGGAAGTTACTAGTCAAATGGCGGAACTTTCCAGTGGGTTGATGATAGGAAAACTCTAGCAGCAAATCTATTTCAATGGTAGCAGGCAAGGTATTTTATTTTACAAACTGTACTTCACACACCAACGACAAAAAACGCCGAAATTGAATCCGATCAGTGTAAACTTGATAGTTTGTTAGTGAGTTTTGTTGTGTACTGTATAACAGCAGCAGGGAGCGTTGTCATAAAAGTTAATAAAGCAATAAGGTCAGGCTAGTAAAATCCCCGCTGCACGCCCTCGCCGCTCGCTCGCTCTGACTTCATACAATTTTTGTTCGCATCACTTTGAGTGTTTCATATTGAAATTGCTTTCGCAAGTGTTCCTTTGTAAATTACTAAGTATTTCAACGATGTTTTCTTTCTTGGAAAAGGAGCGGCCTTTCAGTACTCAATATTATATAATTATATCGGGAACCGCCCACTGTATTGTTTGATATTGGTTTGATATCGCAGCGGTATTAGAAATTGGCTTCAATATAGGGAGTGTCTTGGGTTCGACACGGAAGAGGCAAATGTTTGTGTGATGAGCATGGACGTTTGAGTCACTGAAAGTCTTTGAATAATATACATATATGTCTGTATTAAAAAAAATAAAAAAGTATTGATGCAGTGTATTAACCATCTAGTATCCGTAAAACAAAGATTGTTGCTTAGCTCTGAACTAGGTGGCGCCGTGTCATAAATAGTCATAATGACCGGATATTTTAATTTAATGTTAAAAGCAGTAGTACCTAGTACCACAAATATACTTCTTTGAAAACCTCTAAACACTAGCGTGTTTACAAACGATGTCTCCCTTATGGAGATATAAAGTATATCTCTGTCTCCCTTATGTAGTATAGGAATAGGAAGGTTTCCATGGAGTTTTCGGAGTGTGACACCATGAAAACAATGTTGACCGAGTTAAACTATGTTAGAAGTTAAATGACTTATAAAACCATAAAAATATAGCTCCTAAAAACTATTAACACATATAAAGAACTATACAACTTAAGTGCCTTTCATTTACAAACACAAAGATAAAATCTGCCCTTACGTAAATAAATCGGTGCATATTAATATGTACTTGTAAATCTTTGTAATTCACAGCGACATAAAATTGAAAGAAAGTGTCAAGAAAGTTTTATTAGGACCATGGTATCGTTGTAAAATTTACGAGGGTGACTCAGTTAAGCCGTAAAATGTTTCTATATTTATTTACTTCACCTTCTCTGAAAGTGAACCATTACTACTGTTTTAAGAAGAACAAAGTAGGAATTCACATTCCCTGGGACGCAAATTTGTTTTGAAACTCATTACCGCGTTTGGTTATTTGAAAACAAACAAAAAATGTATGTAGTGAGGGATTTCAAATTCAAATTACGAATAACATTTATCTAGTAAGTAGTAACAATGATCACCAAGGACGATTGTCCATAGTGATACAGTCAAGACCAAAACGTCTAGAATATTTAAAAAAAATGTATAAAATCACAAGTTATTGTAGCACTTTACAGTGAATTTCATTTTTGTTATTCATAAAATAAATGAATCGTATCATGTTCCATCCATTCATCTAGATTTTCATTTTCGTGTTTTTTATAAAATGAAATTGTAATTAGTTTCCGGAAATTCATCATAGGTATTCACAAAATAAAACGAAAACAACTAAACAAAATAATCAGTAAAGAATATGGAGAAAATGTTCATACAGCGCAAATAATATTTAGTAATTATGTAAAATCTTTTACTTCTTTGTAATTTTCGCGTAAGTGAAATAAAAAGCACTATGTAACCCTGGGGAGTAAGAACAGATTACAAACTCGTGTGGTTTCAGGCCGTCACAAAGCTCGGGGATCAAATGCACACTCGTTTGTTATCTGTCAGTTACGTCCCTTGGTGAACGGTGTAACTGTTGGTGACTTGAAGTAAAAAGGTGCAAGTGAATGGTACAGATATCTTTTACAGCTCCGTAGAATACCGTTGTAATTGTCATTGACATCTTATGCCGTTATCTCACAATCGCCACAAATTTTGTTTTCTGAGTTTTTAATGTGAGCTTATGACAATACAACCCTGATAATATGACATCTAATAAATTACGATCTGCAGGGTATAAATAAATAATAAAATAATATATTTACTTTTAATAATAAATTTACTAAATACACCGCTCGGCTCGGCGGACATATTGCGTGCGACGGAGAGCCAAGACTGCGGACCTGCCGCCCGCCACCTGTAATTACTAACACAAACCTCTACCCGTGTACAAATAGTTTAATGAAAGGGTGTTTAGTTGCGTCACATGCCAGGTGTTGCCAGCTCCTGATGAGTTTTTGCTGATAAATTAAAGTTTCCATCACAATGTACAATAAAAGAGTGATCGGATATATGTTTATTAATTAGGAGGGTTCCACAACCCTCCTAGGCTCTAGGTTCACGTATAAAGTTTAGTACAACATTATTTTAGAATTTCATCGTTTGTCTTTAGTTCTGAATGAATTGTCGGAAAAACGGAAAATGCGATATAAAATCAGTGTACGTAGTACGAAAGAATAAAATGCATAATAATATTCACTACTTGTTTTCTATCCTTAAACCTACTATTTCTGTGGACTAGAAGACCGAACTAGTATATTTGAAACTTTGTACTAGTACAGGAGCGATCCGTTCAGTGTCCGAATGAAGAACATAGCTATTTTGTACATTAGTAAAATATCTGCCGGTAAAAGGTCAGTGTCCTCTAATGACCTTATGTTGACGTGTAGATAATCTAGGATTTTGCCAGTGTTTTGGTGATTTCAAAGTAGATATTTGAAAGAATAGACATAGCTGTAGAGACAATAATGTTATTTTTATGTTAATATAGGATATACAGACTCAAGTACAACATGATAGAAATATCGTATATTAGTGACTAACTAGAAATTCTGAATATACTGTTCGTCTAGGTGAAGGTAATCTAGGGTAACTAAACTTACTAGGTTAATGAGACTTAACAACTGACGTAATAGTGTGGACACGCGTGGGTAACTGTTGTTGCAACCATCCAATACCTTCGGTGAACTTTTAGGTTGCTTTTATACTTTAAATATTGCTCACTTAAATTATGTATGTATTGTAGGTATGTGTGTTACCAATGCATCATAATCAATGTGAAAAAGCTTTTTTAACATTTCCGTGATATCATATCTCATGGTAGGTATGAAAGTTATGGAGCTCTGTCGGCTGAAACTATCGACTATCCGAAATTATAAACTATACGTATCCGTTACCGAATCGGACATAAAAGTTTCGAATAGCGGTGGAATATAATTTAGACAAGTTTTGACAGGTTTTCGCTCAATACAACCGGCATGGCCTACATTTTTCGTATGTATGAGTATGTAAGAGTAGAAAAATCATCAAATAACTGATTCATATAAGTTGCGCCACTTGCACAGAGTATAAAAAATGGTTTATTTAATTAAAATAAGTAAATAAGCATTCAATAATAATTTATGTAACAAAATATGCGGTGATGAAAATAAGGACGAAAATATTTATTGTTGCATCTCAGATCATAAATAGTTTAAATATTTTATTAAATTATTGCAACATTCGTTTGATGGTTCCACGGAAACAGAGGTATGGCTGGCTTTTATCGATGTTACAATAAGATTGCTTACACGGTGAGCTCGTTCTGTGTAAATCGGATTGTCAATAATAATTGAAAATGTAAGGTAGCTGTTAGTAATTATAACTTCAAGACGACCAACACCTCAGTCGGCCCGTGACCATGGATGCTGTAAAGGATCCGAAACGTCGGGTTAAAATAATATCAATATACCGCGATAAAATCCGTAAAAAGTAGTTTTATTTCAATAAGATTGCTTGTCAAATAGAAGTCATCAGATTGCCGCGAAAAATGTAATATATTATGTATTGCCAGATGTCCAACACAAATTAGGACGCAATATGTATTTTCTCCTCTTTCACGTTTTATAGCTTATTTCTCTTAAATATTGTCTTAGTCGACGAGGTGCCATAAGGGCTGGCAACAAAATCGAAATACTCGTAATAAGTGAAGTTGTTTTTCCTGAGTATAATTGTGTAATCAACAAGGTGATCACAAAATTATTTCTGCAACAGTTAAAAGGTTTTATTTTCTGCAGAAACACATTTACTCACGCACAGTTTTATTCATATATGAACTTTAGTAATTATTTATTTTCATTTTTAGTCAAACCTAGATCAGTAGATAGATAGTAGTTACTAATTATCCAAGCTTACACCTTGCTCCAAATCTATCTAAAGTGTATCGCCCACAATTCTACGAATAAGTTAAGGTACGATGATTAAAGTTTATCCTCCTACTCGCTTTGCCAGTTTATCTTCTCATTTAATAATTACACCTACTGCCGAGTTGACGGGGTTTCCAATGTACACAGTTCCGTCGCTTTTTAATTTTTCCATGATGTGAAAAGGTAGCCATTTTGATATTCCCGTCTAATTTATTAAAAAAAAACCTTACCTTAATATCATTAGGATTTTCTTCTTCTAAATAGATAGATCAAGTGCCATAAGAGGACACTGGAGTAGAATTTTCATAATATTTTTTGGCTTATGTATCATATTAAGGCATAATGACATTGAAGCAGTGCTCACCACTTCAGTAGCTGTCAAGTAAAATATCTAGTAGTAGAGATATCCTTAATTGGTTTACTGGAAGTCCTAGGTTTGACTTTCATGATATTTACGTATAAAACATTTATACTTCTCTGAATTCTTAATCATACCTCAATATTTATATACAGTATTGCTTTTCTTACTATATTTTACTTTATTTATACTTAACATTACCCTTTTGCCTGACCCGGTGAGAAATACAGCCGTGTATAGCATCAAATATGGGCACAGGGAAGATCGTCACGTGACGGATTTTAAAATATGGCTGGGGCTAACTTCGGCTGAATGAGACCCGCTTGCGGCGGTATCCGTCGCTCAAAATTATTTATTAACTTAAATTTGATGAGCACTTTCATCGCCCACTATCCCTGTTTGTACTTGAATGACATTAACTATTCTTTTGTCAGTTTTAACGACTATAATATTATTTATTAAGCTATAATTCCCCTAACACAGGCATTTTTTGCTGAACAGAAGACTCCAAACACTAATTGTAAAAACAATGTTGTTGAACAATAAACATGAGCATCAGGAGAATGCAAAGGTAAAGGATCCAAAACGTCAGGATTACCTAATAATCTTATTAGTCAGTTATCAGTCAACGTTTCTATGAATTTGTGTTAATTTTAAATACCTAGGTATAGGTACATTTCCCTGACAATATGTGTTTTAGATCTTTGACAAATTAGAAATAAGAAGAAGAAATAAATAAATAAATATTTCTGGACATTATGACAGCGCCATCTAGTTCCGAGCTAAGCAACGAGGCTTGTGTTACGGAAACTAGTTGGTTGATATACTACATATATACTTTTTTTTTTTTGTAAATACATACATATTATACATAGAAACATCCATGACTCGGATACAAATGTTGATGCTCATCACACAAACATTTATCGCTACCGGGATTCAAACCCGGGACCTATAGCACAGCAGGCAGCGTTAACTACCGCTGAGCTAGAAAGAAGAATATATCACACATATCCGAAAATAAGTTGTCATTGTGTATACAACGACAACTTATTCTATATAATGGATTAATGTATATTTATCCTATCAATTATATAGAATTCTATTAGGTATATAGTATAATAGTAAATCCATTTATATAATTAGAAATTCTAGGAACTCGAGAAAATCCTCTAACTCTAATCCTCTATTGATTTGTTTTTAGCGGACTTATATTTTCATACCTGAAACTGTTTTAATGTAGGAGGTATTGTAGAAGAAGAAGAAAGAAGAAAACACATAAAAAATTTAGAAAGAGTTTTGAGTATTGTGTGTGGTGTCACTTAGAAAGATCAATTGAGAAATAGCGTATTAAGGGAGTGGGAGTAGAATGAAAAAAAATATTATATTATTAGATGGTTTGGACCCGTACAGAGTATGAAACGAGTGTACAAGGTGGGTGTAGATAGTATAGTTGGTAGGATCATCTTATAAAAGGTCCGGTTAAGAGCACTCCAATCCAACGAGGAGAGGCGTAAGGAGGTTTATGAGCGTGAGAACAAAAAGTATGAATCAGGATTGTAGCTGAAATCTATAGCCTCTGCATACCTCAATAGAAAACAGGCGTGGTAGTCTATATTATGTATGTAGTGAAAAAAGTAAAGTTGTTGCATTTACCCCTAGTCTTTGTTCCTCTAGTCTATCCTCTATCCTGCTGTTTTTCTTCTTAAATTTGTGTGCATGGCTAGTTGATAAAGTTTCTTTCTGTTCGTTTTCCAGACAGCAGCTGTCCCCATCGGACGAGCAGCTCGCCACAATGGAGCTCATTATCTTGCGCCAACTCCGGCTCACCCAACTGAAAGGTACCGCATCCTAATGCCAACTATTTTCACATCGCCCGCACACAACCGCTTTCATGCAAATGACCCGTCACATCAATGAAACTTTGCTCGAAATAAACAACGTCACTACCGCTCTATTACGAAATACCTTTCCATTGAGTTTTTTACGGCAGATTTAGTAAGTTAGTTCTAAAAATACCGCAATGAATTGTGTATGTAAGGCTCTTCAAATTTCTTGTTTCGTGCTTTGATAGTAGTTTTCCAGACGTCAGCTGATGCGTGTCGTTGGCGGCCTCTTTAGATCAATAGTTCGGGAACAGAAGGTCGCTATGCTGTAACCTTACTAAGTCGCTCGGTGACTAGAAATATTCATGGTTTTAAACCATAGACTATATTAGTAAGTACCTAAGGATATCAATAGAATGGTTTCTCCTTACATCGATATTAAAATTGGTGAACAGTTAATATATAACGAAAGAGAAAATATTTTTCAAAAAATACAGTGCCTTAGTTTTGGCGTCCTACTTGTAAAGCCTATAAATTTACATCATACAAAGAATAGACACGCGAAGTACACTTTCTTACAAAATTTAGGCCAGAACTGTGCGCCAGTTTGGCAATATTAAGAAGATTAATAAACTTTGTTGAGAAGATCGTTAAACTACGATATTATATAAGAGTTTCTCGTTACTGGGCCGATCGATTCATTAGGCGGACTTATGGGTTTTTCCATCAGCACGTTAGGGATTAGTTGAGTATTGTTTCTTTAGCTTACGCCTAGGCACATTGTAACATACTCGTATAGGATTATCTGGTATTAGTGTTCGATGAACTGCTAATAGGTGTCGAGCAATGAACTCTTAAGCAATGTACTTACGTAATTATATTTGCAAAAAAGGTGTTCTATATAAAATAAACCAGGATCAAATTGAATTATTAAAGATTTTATTTGTTAAGGTAACGATATTTTTATCGAAGGCATTGTCTGAACTCAGTGATTGCGGGCATTTATTAGAGTTGCGTCGTTTACCCCAAACTCAAGTCGAGAGCAGGTAACGATGTCGATAAGACACGGTGTCTCCCTCTTTTGGCGAGATTGCTTTTTATCATGCTCTCATACCTACATGTCATCGCGCTTTGGTGAGTTATCATTTTGAACTACATTGTACGCTAGAAGGCATCACTATACCCGAGTATATATGTATATGTCACTGTAATACACGAAAGTGTTTGCGCATATCGCGATAATCCTCGTGTTTTCAAAACTTATTAAATTTCGTGTTAATTATTCAGAATAAGTTTGTCGAATGTAGTCTGGTACTATTATCAACAACTAAATGATGTCCACTGCAGGACGTAAGCCCCCAAGGTGGCCCGACGGGTCATCGTGGACCGTCTATATGTATATATGTACGTATTTTTAACATGTATTTAACAATTCACATACAATTTTATACAATAACATAAAATAGCGTACATGTACCGACGGATAACATTATCACGGATAGCAGAGATAGATTTGTTACTAGGACATTAGAACTTAACATTTGTCAGTATTGTCATTTCCATCATACGTTACGTACTTTAATATTATAAATGATTGAAATTTATACTTCAATAATTTTTAAGATTAGGCAGAGTAGAAGGAGCAATCTGGATAATACCATTAAACATGAAGATCTAATACTTCGCACAACCGGACCACAACCACGACCTTAACCATAACTAATTGGTCTACCAACAATTCCTAAAATGAATTGTTAATATGTTCGAAAATTGTTAATAGATAATTATAAGTCACCTATATCTGTCCTGTCGAGGGTTACCATGATAAATTACCATTTTCAATGGACGATAAATTTTATACCGACCGCCGTACATACACACATTACGAGTGTTGGGTCCGATTCATGTTTAAACAGTGCTGACATACAAATAAGAACAGATTCTATCTGCGGCGGACGTTTGACAAATTACGATAATCTTTTACGTCGTTAGCGTACGGAAATAAATGTGTTATGTAATTTATTAATTAGCGTTAGATAATTTGTTTTTGTCAATGACTTTATCATCATCAACATCAACCCTATACTTACTACTTTAGTGCATTCCATAATGAAAATAAAGTTGTAAGGCTTTTTTTTTTCAAAATTAATTATTTTTATTTCGATATCAGTTTTTGCAATTAATTATTTCAATACATTATTTTGTAATGCTTCTTCTGTTATCGTATAGGTTTTGTCGACGCACAACTCGGAGAGTTTATTGTTGGTCAGGCTAAGGGTAGTGAAGTAAACGTTAAATAATTTACATTTTAATGTAATTTTCTTTATCAAGACGGATGTTATAAAACATTTGTTTGTTTAACCTTTATTATTTTTTAAAGCGACGTTATACCCGTACGGGTAAGCGCTCGTAAATTACATTTATAACAACGGCTAACAAACAGTTGAGCTATTTTTTTATCAAGAAATAAACATGCCAAAGCATTTATCTGCAGATCATTCGTAGCGCTAAATATAGCGTGTTTCATCGTTCGTAACTGCACGCTACGAGTGCGCTACGCTGCTACGAGGTACGTAGCGCGGTTAAAATCTTTGAACCGCCTAACTACGTAGTAACAAAGGATTTTATGAACGTTAAGCACTTTGTCACTGTAAACACGTTCTTATTATTATAGTTGAGTAAGGTTGAATAAGGCAAGTTTATTATTAATTTTCTATGCAATACTTAAGTTAATCATAAATTAATTTTATTGACCTAATTTACCTAACCATTACTTGTTGGTTCGTGTTTAATCTTTAATTACGTCTATCAGACAATGATTCATAATATCTATATTGTCATAATTGATTACGTGTTTAGGTGTGTATAAAATCACAAAGTTTGTCATACGTTTTAGTTATTTCTTTATAAAAGGTACTCTACATCAAAATTCTCCATAAATTATAAAATAGTTATATAAAATTTCTATGTGCAGGAGTGCATCTTTCATTTCCCGGACGGTCGGCGGGCGAGACCGTGCGATTGATAGACGTAGATTTTATTATTGATTTTCTCTTTACACGAATATCTATAGAACTTCATAGATTCCTCGGTAGGTGCAAAACTTAGTCTTACGTAACATCCTAATGTTGCATTGTGTTTGGTTGTTTCAGCCATTTGTATGAAAATCACGACGACCGCATTTTACTACATTACCATTTGGAACTAGGTGTGAGTCAGATAAAAAAGTTTTATGTTGTCTATTTACGAGTGTTTTATGTAAAGTGGAGGGTGCTGAATCGCGTGTTAGATGGTTTAACTAGGTGGTGGCGGTGGTGTAGTGCAGCTCTGAGCCGACGTGCTGTAGTACCGCGGCCCCGATAGCGCAGCACGATGCACTGCACCGCGCCGGGCTCTACGCCGCTCCATTAATTCACGTTCATACGTCACTGCCTCCGTTATCGGATTTCCTGTGGCGTGTGTAGCAATACCATTTTATACCAAGAATAATCTATGCAAACCGTTGAGGTAAACGAACCGCACTGCTAAGCATTCTGAAACAGTTAAAACGTGCTTGCGCCGGAATCATCATTGAGTAGAGGTTATTGGGGTGCCGACGACGGCATCACATAATTTGCAACTGTATTTCTAACATCCATTGAATTTTAACAAAGGAATCAACCAAAACAATTATAGTGTTCGCCAATTCAATCTTTTGATCATTTGCATATTTGTTTACACTCCATTGGCTTTTGAATCACAAATAGCTTACGAGTTCGTTTTCCAAACTGTAATTGATTTTAATCACGTGATATTGAACTGGAATGACCTACAAGGGTACTATGTATACAATCACAAAACCGTTTTTTAAAAGTTTGTTTAGAGGTCGTGAGGGCTATTTGAGTACATAAACTTCATTCAACCTTTTCGACACTTCATATTTATAGGGTTTGATACGGGTTCATTATTCTTTTACGGAAAGGTGGTAAGGTATAGGTATGTAACATATCTGGATATTTAAATGAAGCGCTGAAAGGTCTGTTTTGTGTGCGGTCCTGTAATATATTCAGTATACGTTGATACTATCGAGCAGGAAAGGGGTTACGTGGTATCTTTTCCAGCACTGACTACAAACTACTATTAAAGCATCAGACGCTCGTAACACACGAAAAAAGAAACTTCTGCGAAGGATTTAAAAGATTGTGATTGTCTATTGAATGCAAATTACTGCCTTTATGCAATGACATATTATGATATAGACACGCCATGCACGAACATTACGGCTATGCAAAATGGCGACAGCGACTTATTTGTGCAAAGAAAGGGAAAGACACATTTTTATCTTTCACTGTTGTAGTATAATTTGTAAACACATCAAGGCATCTTGTTCTCAGGAAGTATAAAGTTATTAAGCACAAATTATTTTTACGGAACGTACCCTCGCAACGCTGGTTGGTGCGTCACTAAGCGCGATCCCGGCAATTACCTTGATTTCTTGTTGCCGTTTTAGAGAGCGGGTAACGTATCTATAGTTTTTTATATCATTGCCTTTATGGTATATTGAACAAAATAAATATTACACATCTTTCGTAATACTTGAAGTCCTAAAATCCCAATTAAAATGTTACACGTTCAGTCGCTCGGTCGCTCTGAAATGTCAAATTGTCAACTGTCACTAACGTCAGTGCCATCTGTACTACGGGAATATATGAGATAAACGGTGCTGTGTCGGTAGGAGGCGGCGAGTGTCCTTTTTATACCAAGTAGGTACTATTAGCTACTCTGTGTCTATACGTCGATTGTGAGGATCCTTTAGTCGCTGTTCGCTTGTTGTCACGGAGTGCTGAACTTTATACACACACATACATGTGTTGTAGCGAGGTCTATCTCCATTGTAGCGTGCCAGTGAGTACGATGTTGACACTTTATATAACAATATCATGGAATGTTCTGCAAATACTTTACATTTTTCACTTATTGCGAATACGATAACGTTACCTGCTATCTGTACTCATTCTATGACTTTTGCCGTCCAACTTTTCACATAAAACTTGTGTTTTATTGAGATTTATTATATTGCACTTTAAACAAGTAAATTGAAACTTCGCATTGATAATGTTAATGACTTGAATTGGGTAACTTTATTACTTACTTGTTATTATTTTAAGTAGTTCTAGTGACGTCATAGGTTTCGTAAAATTCCAATACTTACACGTAGATAAAGTATAGCTTACTCGTATATCCGTTTTATTAAAACGCTCATGATCCTTATCACGGGTTAGCTGGCGGAAAATTAATTAGAAGCGATAGGTATGTTTGTCGTGATAATTAGTAGTAAAGTCAGCGTGTAAACATCAATATTGTAGCATTACATATAGTATATGATAGAATGACGCACTTGTTTGTACTTATATCTCGGATATAACGCTGTTAATAGAAATAAAGGGTTTACGGTTCTTAGATAATGAACAATGTGGTTCTATAATTTATGAAGTATAGATTAGATATTGTTTATTGCTTGTTTTTACGGTAAAAATATCTTGATAAAACCGATACGCGTAATGGATAGCCCAATCGTACTTGCTTTGTAATTGTAACCTGGGGCTATCTACTTATAACATTATAATGTGGCCCGAAAAAATAATAAAATATTGATGAAATAAAACTCAACTCCATTTGTTGGTATAGGTAACTATGTAACCAAACCAGACGTTATTCTACGTTTACTATCTTCATTATACCCTAAGTATCTAAATGTTAATGTGAGCAAAGTTTTCCAAGTCTTTATTGACATCACCGTGGGCGTACTGTTCTCCTGGGATAGTTTGAATACTAAGTTTGTTAAGGGCAAAACTATGTACTTATAATGAAAGGGACCTTCGATTCAGCTTATTGGGTGGACCTATTAAGAATATTAATAGTTTAATCGAGGATTAAACTTTATTAATAACTTTGTTGGCTAGCAGGCACTATTTAGTTACGAAGTAGGGTAATGTTAAGAAAGCGACTTAGTTTATAAATTATTTTGTAAGGACAGAAAGTGTATTTTATCCTTATAAGAATATAAAGTAAATTCTACTAACTTACTTAGTATTAATAGCAGTAATTGTAGAAATTGTTGATATAAGAAAAAATATTCGTTCAAAGTCTATACCTACGTTTGTAAAATTTTCCCGTCAAATAAACGTCTTAGCATGCTAATTTCAATTCAAATTCTGCTAGGTTCAAATAATCGCGCTAGATCCCTTCGTGATAAGATGTCTATGGTTACCGCTTCACATTCAAATGTAAGAGCAGCACTTTACACTTTTACTGCACTCCGCCTTTAGTATATGAGATCTGCAGAATAGGTATTTCCTTTGTCTTTTACCGGATAATGTTATTCACGCTGAAGTTTAAACGATTGAACACTTTTTCTATTACAAGCTTAAGTTTAAGTGAATATATATTTGGCCTAGTTTCAGTTATGATAAGAAGTAAGCGGTAACCTATGGACTATAGTTTGTCCAACATAGTCTGCAACAATAAACAGTATATTGCCCTTAGTGGTAAAATAATTAGGTAATACGGTGGTACTCTTCCAGACAAACTCAGCAGAAGAATCCCAGCACTCTAAACAATTGATGTATAAGAAATGTAATTACCCCCAATCCTCTGAATGCTCCCGAAGCGTTTACTTTATTCAGCTGTACATCGCAGCAGACATCACAGTGAATGTATCTACAATCTTAATAACACAACAGTGCACGTACACTGAGCTAAATTTAATTTGCTGCAAGCAAGTGCTTCTCGAGCGGCTGTTAAACTTATGAAGTCGTATCGTGACCGAACAACACTACTAGTTGTAAGCAGTAGACACTTGTTATTCACTTACGTACTACGAACTACGTGGAATTCTACGTAGTTCTTCGTAGTTGAACTAATTCTAGCATTCAGTCAAGTACGCCTAGAGAGGCTCTTCATTAATACAAGAATGAGAGTCGGTGAAACAAGAACGCCCGCGAATTTACGAGTTCTGAGTTTCAAGTGCCGCAGTCGGTTGACGCACATCAACGGCGTTCTTGAAAGAGCTTCATTTGTATTATTATGATTTATTTCAAAAAGTCGAATATTGTATGTCAAATTCGTGACAATAATTCTAGTGGAATAATTTAGCTGTGCGAATATGGGGTATTATCATATTAATAATCCTGGTACTTGAAGCTTCTAGTTTCTTAGTAGTTTATTGGCTAAATACCTTATATCTTTAACATTATAGATTTACCTTTCATTTACAGAATATGGTTTGTTTGCCGTATAACAACCTAACCTACTGAAGTTGAACAAAACAGACTACCGATTAGTGTCGGTAATTTATTCTAATAGGCTTCGTGTTTCATAAACGGAACGAAACTGTTCCATAAATTACAAGTAATAAGTTATTAGTTCGATAACGTTTACAAAACGAAGTATCAATTTCTGAAAAATACAAAGGCTGTTAAAACTTTCGACGATTATTGCAATACTAGTAATTTAGTATGAATTGCTGTTATACTGGTTTCTCATCTTAACTTGTTGAGTACCATAGAATTACATTAGGGGATTGCTGGAAGTGACTATATATACCTACGCTAACAAAGCTAAAAACATTAACAGATCAGTAGCCGTGAACTAGTCTTATCTTTCTACCTCTATATAGACTAAATAATTACATAGCTGTGACAGAAATTGGTATTCAACTTCCAGCGACCGATAACAATTAATTTTCTATAACATAACATACCATCACTCCTATCGTCCCCGAAGGGTTAGCTCGACTTGGGAATGGAACCCAAGTCTTCTTGCTCAGTAATCGCACGTGCGAACTCTAGACTAACGAGGCAGTCAGCATTAATTTTCCTTCGTGTCTATAATTTATTAGTTACTGGTCAAAGTAATCGTTTGATGTCCGATTCTAAAAGCCATTTTTTTCCTCTCCTTCAACAGTATGATATATCTGCCATCCGTCAGACAGATATTAAGTATCTATGTGGGCACAGTGTACACGAACATTTATGTAAGTATTGCTACTAATGAGCGCAACGCGGCCGGACGCTCTCACATTTCCATGATGTGTGTAACGAGCCTTTGATGACACTCATCACCACATTGTACAATACACAAAACTGTCTCTTTGCAAAATTTATTTGCAGTGGAGAGTTTTAGAAAATGGTAATTGAATTTTAATTGACTCTGTGTGGGCTTGGATGTCGATTTATCTTCGATGTTTATTGACACGTAGGGTCCCTACTTGTTATTCTGAATATTGGTTACCATTAGTCATTCAATCAAATAAAAAAAATACAACAATGTGTATAATCGACTAAAACTGTCATCCAATCATAGAAAAGCATTGTCGTATAGTTAACAGGAAACATTAGGAAACCGTAATAATTATTTATTCATAAACATATTTGAAGGGGCGGGCGCTATATTTGCATTTACGATTATAGCTTTAAGTGGCATAATTATATGTTATTTGCCTTTTGTAATTCATTGTTATTATTGAATGTGGGTTTAAAGGATTTACTTATTACATTGGTTTCCATGCCTGCGTTAATTTTTAGGGTTTCGTAGCGAAATGGCAAAAATCGGAACCCTTGTAGATTCGTCATGTTTGTCTGTCTGTCCGTCCGTATGCCACATCCACTTTTTTCCGAAACTAACTAGAGGGGGGAACTTCTAAAATAAGAGAATGATAAAACTAAAAAACATAATAATATATCATGTACATTACCATGCAAACTTCCACCGAAAATAAACGAGACCTAGTAAATAGTTTTGTTTTAAGACGTCCTAAATCGTAAATCGCATTTATCTTTCATTCAATTGTGTACCTACTGTTGTTTACTAATTGTTGTTGGAAGCCAATGGTATACTTGGCCGGTTTTTTTATCATATCATCAATCATCGATGTAAAATCATAGGTTCTATAAAATCAGAACCCAAGTATTACGCCCAACACCTCAATCCGCCCGTGACCATCTGAAACGTCGGGATAAAAGTAGATAATATCAATATACCACGATAAAATCAGCAAATCTTGTCCACAAAAGACGTCCACCAACCAACACGTGATTTTTAAGTATTCAGTGAATGAGTATATTCAATATTGTATACGCAATTACATTACGTATATTATATTTTGTAGATTAAAATAAACACATTGCTCCACTTACGGTTTTTCCTGTCCGTGGTTTACATACGTGGGTTTACAAATACATTCTCGCTTAAACAAACCGATAATAATAGATGTATATGGATTATGGTATTGATAAAAATATACGCATGCTGTTTTATATCAACTAAGCGGCTAATAATCTGTTGTTTATTTTGTTTCCACAATTTATTGTTTAGGTATTTTTACGTTATTGCACACACGTAGAACAATTTTTTTACTAAAGCGACTGACTATATTATAATTTGAGCAGTGATAGCTTAGTGGTGACTAATAGACTGTGATGTCAAACGTTCTGACTCCGATCCAAACGCTCATGCTGAAAAGGTGAAGGAAAACATATGAAGGAAACCAGCCTTAGAGATTCTCTCGACGACATTTGAAGTCGGCCAATCTGTACCCAGGCCCGTGCCTAGGAGTAAGACAATTGGGTTGATGATGAAACGATTTATTGTAAAACACAAATCTAAATAAACACAATAATATTGTGTCGGTACTTCCAATAGAGAATGGAATGATGGATGTGACGTACGTAAATACATGATGGTTTAGTAATTGACAGCTAATTTGCCACTAAGCTAGAATTTGGTCGCTATCAAAACATATAAAAATGTAATTTGAAATTAACATAGCTTTTTGGTTTGTAATAATTGTAATCAATTAAATAAGGTAAAATGAATTAAATAAGGTGATCTGAATTTTGAGTTGCCTTTGGCATAATTTTTTTTAAATTGCAATGAAAGAAAACATCCTTTTTGGCGGGAAAGTGAAGTGACATGTTTAGAAGGTTTGTTTTATTTAAAAAAATGTGTTACGATGAATTTTAATGAATAATAATGGTGGATCCTTAACCGTTAAGTGTTTGTAAACTTGCATGAGAGTTGGTAAATGAAACAAAACAGTGTAACATGACTTTAAAATTTTCCTAAGAGGTCCGCGTAAGGTTAAAAAAAGAAAAATATTTATCTTCCTTCATTAACCATTAATTCATCAAATCATCAATCATCATCATGTATCATCCATCGTCCATCGTAGTTACATTATAAAAATACTGTAGACTGCAAAGGAATTTAGTCCGTACAGCTTAGGCTGTATGGACTAAATTCCTTTGCCTTATCCTGAAAGGGAAGAAAAAAGGCAAATATAATGACAGATCCAGGTAGTTATAGGTAGTCAGTTATAGTAGTCCTTCATCTATCTAAAATATCGTTTGTATTAGTGGACTGATAATAATTCAATGCTACTAAGATACAAGGCTGAAATTTTGCCTGATAACGTAAGCATCTGCTACGAAATGATGTTTGGAAATTCCAATTTAAGGGAGGAAATGGATAGGGGATGGGACATGCAAAGCTGCCGATACTAGCTAGTCTGTAATAAGTACAAGCTGAAAATTTCGAGATAAATATGAATTTTATGACACTAATTATTTCGAAACAGTTGCATTATATTATATTTTAACAAACCATGAGTCTGGTATACTTAATTCGGATAGATTTATTTTTTGTCTGTAACTCGATTTACTTTTGCATGGTTAAGTAATAGTTAAAAGTACAGCTTAATATAAGCTTGTTTCTAGATATCGACCTTACCATCTAGATGACTACTCATATATAGCCAGCAAGTGCGAAATGGGAACTCATGATTGCTCCGTATATCCGCCGATTAGTTTACGAACTTCCTAATGCGAAAGGCTTTGAACCTACTTTGTTATTTATTGTATCCCGAACATTGGACATTGTGCTCTATAGCGTAACATAAGATCGCGCTTGTGGTTGAAATGAGTAAGGCAGAGATTCACTGATGTTATTTATACTGATAGTTCGCCGATATGCAATAGGCCAAGCCTTATTATAATTCACTTATTCTGAATTGCTACTAAGAATTTCAATACATTAAATAAAATTATAGCTTGGCCTAGAAATCAAATCTGATCAGTGGCCTCTCCTGGGAACACAAGAATTATGCCGTAGTTCGGGTGTTTTTTAATTAATAGTAAAGAGTGCGTTCTATTTATGTCATAAGACATTATTACTTCTTTTAATTATAGCAAGAAGTATTTACTCTAGTATTTTTTATTAAAAGGGTTATTTAGCGGTTTGTACTCAAGATTAAACTACTTTTCAAATAGTGATTGCAAAAGATAAGCCTTTATATTCTCTCACTTTTTGTTTAGCGTAGTCTGACTTGCCAAAGTACACTTTTTTGTGTTAAGGCTAAACAAGCGGCATGACGCCCGGCTGTCCCGTGACGTCATAAAGGGTTCCATGACGTCATCCGCTAATATATTAACTGAATCACGTGTTTGCTCCAAGTACTCAGACATTGGATGAGCGAAACGAAAATACTGACTGTAAATGAAATAATGCTACGGGTCACAAGTATTAGCGGTGAAGTTTAAATACATACATTTTTTGTGTATGTATTTTTTTATAGGCCAGGTTAAAAACATCTAAAACCCGCATAACATATGGTTCATTATCGTATAAGCGATTGTCCTGAGACATGTTCTTAGCCGCTGGAAATCTATGTACCTAGTCTCTGCTTACCACACTAGAAGACAGAGGTTATTATGATAGGTTCTATATGAATAGTGTTGTACAGTAGATGCTGTAACAACTTTAATTGATGACGTGGTTAACATAATAAATGATAAAATGAAGGTTGCTGGTATATTCCTTGATTTAAGCTCCTTATGAAAATGGAAGATTACGGTATTCGAGGGAAGGCCTTAAATTTATTTCGTTCATATCTAAATAATAGGAAATTGTACGTTGAAATAAAGGATATAGATGAAAACGATTGTCAACAAGTTTACAGATCACAAATGAAAGTTATAACAGCAGGTGTCCCACAGGGATCAATTTTGGGCCCCATTCTATTCATTATCTTTACAAATGATTTGCTTAACTATGTAAGTAAACAGCATTCCGATATGAAACTAGTTGTATTTGCTGATGACACAAACGCCATAGTAAGCGCTAATAATACTCAATTGCTTAACGAAAAAATTAACACAGCTGTTGAGCTTTTCCAAAGATGGTTTAAGGCCAATAAACTAGTAATAAACAATAAGAAGACACATATAATTTTATTTAAATCTACTTCTCGGCGAAATGATGGTTTATTAGATATATCCTCAAATGGAGATAAATTAGAGGTAGTCAATTCTGTAAAATTTTTAGGTGTACATATTGACTCCTTCCTTAATTGGAAAGCTGAGTTAGAAGCTATAGACAGTTCAATATCATCTGCTTGCTATGCTATAAGAAGCTTACGAGACGAGGTTAGTATCAAAAATTTAAAAATGGTTTATTATGCCTTAGTGGAGTCGCGATTGAGATACAGCATACAGTTTTGGGGTAATAGCTACAAATACAATATCAATAGAGCATTCGTGTTACAAAAAAGGGCAATTAGAACCATTGTCCGCATACCACAGTGGGAGTCCTGCCGGGAACATTTTAAAAATCTTTCAGTTCTCACAGTACCCTGCCTTTATATATTGACAGTCCTGAGTGATCTAGCAAAAAACATTCACAATTATGAATCTGATACTGAGAGACAAATAAGAGAAAGTACACGGACAAATCATCTAAATAACAAAATATATCCCAAACTGGAAATTGTTAAACATAGTGTACCTAATAACTTAAAGAATCAAATTTATAACTCCTACCTTTTCAAAAAAAAGATTAGTTAAAGCCTTCTTATTGGAAAAATGATTTTATTCTGTAGATGATTTTATAAATAATAATACATGAAATAAATGTAATTAATGTGACATTCACTATTGTAATGGTTATGTTTGTGTTTTAAATAGATTTTAATAGTTTTTTTTTTAATTTTATTATTTTTTAGTGATGAATTTAAATTATTTATGTTTTAATGCTAAATTTAATTATTTATTTTAATACTCATTTTAATAATGTTATTTTATTTCATATTTTTGTTAATTTCAGACACAATTTGTAAATTGTTCATGAATAAATGATTGAATTGATTGAATTGAAAAATAACTGTGTAGTATATGTATCTGTTATTCGTAATAATGAATGCAATATGCAATAACGCTTTCATCACTATAAAAGGTTTATATGCTATAATATATTCTCATAAAAATACATATAAATAAAAGTGAACGTATATGAAACAATTTTTGTTTTCAATAGAAACATGTTATTTTATTTTTAAATAATAGAGAGTGTTTTCAATCAACTAGGTATGTTGAGCACTTTGAGTTAAATAATCTATAAAATATAAAAAGTTACACGGTTAGTACGACCGACCGTGTTACAGTAAACTTGGACCGGAAAATAAAATTTGTATATATTCCGGCTGCGCGTACCCGGACGTCACGAGCTCGTGGAATAGTTCGCGACATTTCCGATTATAGCATTTCTCATATTTAAATGGAAATGCATACATACAAATAGTTGTGACATGATATATATTTGTACTTAACAAATGCAGTAACAAAGACCGCATTGACCTATTTATTGTCCCACTTTAAGGCATCCATATTTATGGTATAGTGCAGGTTAGCAGGCTAATACGCATAAAGGTTTATCTCCAATGTTTTTTCTTCACCATAATCACTACACACAGATAGATGTGTGTTCCGAATTCAAACTCAAACTAGAAGTATACAAAACCTACGCTTTTGACAATATGCGCGGCTGGCAATTATTAACCAACGGCTGGACACAGGTCTCCTCTTATTTGATAGGGAATAAATAGGCATTTACGCAATTTAGTATAATGTGGGTTGGCAGATTTCTAGGCTATCGCAGCTGTTATTATCGTTTATTATTTGATTTGAATTTTATTATCGTTTATTTTTACTTCTCGACCAATGTGAAAGAAAAAGGTAAGGGCCATTTATCAACATAATAGCGTAATACATGATACCTCTAGTATTTCGTATCCACTGATACTCTCGGGTGAAAGGGGAAATAATAAAAATATGTCACGCCGCAAGCTACGAAGTTAAAAGCCTATGTTAGGGCCCGACCAAGTTAAGTACAATACGGCCTTTTTTTACTTCAGTCGATACTCTAAACATAAAAGGCGTGTTTATTATTATTAAACCTTTGGAAACAGTAGTGGTAGTTGAAGGTGTTCTTCGGATCCTAGCTGTGTAATGTTAAAGTATCGGTAATGTGGGTATTCATTATCTTTCATTATCGTGTTAGTATTTCTAATCCAATTTGCAAAACCAAACGTTTCATGTCAACTGGAAGTTTCACAGAATAATTTGATGCATGTTAATCTTGTACTCATATATTTATAGTACTGTTTGGCATGTTATTGTTTACATCTTTACAAAAAACATTATTATATATATAGACTACGTTGCTACTGGCCTTTGATAGCACAGATAAATGTAAATTGATTTACGTGTTCATACAATACGTAATATTCAAATAGGTATATTATAAAGTTCCCTCTTGTTTCATGGGACCTAAGAAAATCTGGGCTAACCATGGGAGTAATTTAATTGGTACCTCCTCTGTTTAATCCTCCTAGGATTTAAGTGTACCTAATAGTTAAATAGGTACGCCGTATTTTAGTGTTGCTACATTGAATACTGTTTATCAATAGCAATCCTGGACAATACTTTTCAAAAGAAAACGAAAAATGTATTTGAGACGCTCATTATCGACTGAATTTAAAAAAAGTAAACTGCAAACCTTAATAGAGTTTAAAATATTTTTGTAAATTGGTAAAATCCTTGCTTGGAGCATTCGGGAGGTTCGTATGTTATTTATGTTTTATGTTGACAAAGGTAAAAAGGAGGGCCGTCACAGAGTGTCGGGGTTCGGGCCACCTCTCAATTGCATATTTAACGAGAGCTCACTAACTGCTCCGCGAAACCGGAGACGAAGAGGCCCTCCGTAATTGGATCAACCTATTTTAGCGCAATACACTTAACTGTCACCGTTTCACCATTTGTCGAAATCTCACAATTTTTCTCACCAGTTTGCGGAGATGGGACATAATCCCTCGGGATCTAAAGGTCTTTATGATACATTCCGCTGCGTTTTTGCCAGTGGTTATGGACGAATTTCTAAAAATAGCGTAGGGGATTGGAAGTAGACCCAAAAACTTAATGTTGCGAGCAAAACAGTCTTCGTACCGTTATGGGAATTGATGTTTACCTTTTCGGTCATGTCGTTAGAGATGCTATTGTAAAAGATAAGTGACGTTAAAGTAGGTTTCTATTTATTTTACAATACTGAACGAGAATAAAAATACTAATTAAGTACCGGTTAATGTAATACAAACAATATACCATTCACGTATGTATATATGACAAAATGAAGAGAATATCGTATTAAAAGTCAAGTTCTTGAACTTTCAAATAGATACTTTTGTTTTAAGACGTTTATTTCTCATGAAGATATCGTCATGAAAACAGAAGTAATGCTTCGGCTTTAGGAATACTCAATATTACTGTCAATCGATATTTAGTATTTTAGGCTCATATTATTTCATAATCGCATACCTATCAATATACCGAAGGGTCTGTTTGGGCTGCTAGCTGCATTCTTGGACGTCTTCATTTCGCCGGTATGTATGTATTAGGTAAGTGTCGAGTAATTGGGGTCGACCCTTGAGAACTTTGTTCATGTTTAGATCATCGCTTTTATTATCATCATCATATTTATCAATACATATTCTATTGTTGAATTGCCGTACACGCGGAATAATAACTGTGTTCATAATTTCCTAAGTTTACGCGAATGTTTAGTTCGTGTAAGCGTATTGAAATAAAATTACTATAACTGATTTTATCGCGGTTATAATTCCAATTAATGTTTCGGCTTTACAGCATTTATGATCATCTTGATTGTGCCTTGCATTCAATGATGATACTGGTGACCAATAATGTCAATATATACCTACTACGATAAAATCAGTTCAATGAAAATTTATTTCAATGTCGAGGCCGAATTTTCATCCAAATATGAACTGGGTATATTAGAGCCTAACTTTTCCGTTAGGAGCGCTATCCATGTCACTATCCCAACAATGTACGGCCCGGGGTCCAACTGTTGTATAAATTAAAAATAGTTCAGTCGCCAAATGCCAGTTCCGAGGCATGTTCGGCATTACTTGAATAGTTCCCGCAATGAAAGAGCCATTCATAGGCGCTCGTAGGTACTAATTTTATGTTCATGTTCAAACAAACTGCGACATTAACTACGGCGTATTAATAAGAAGATCAATTTATTTGTTATTCAAAGAGAAAGTCTGAATATAAAAGTAGTCATAGTTTATTTGTAGATACGTTATGAATATTTTGGCTACATTAGTAATTATCTTATAGCGGTTACAACTTCTTAAAATGAGAGCTCATTTATTATTATTATTTACATTAGACATAAAGTGATGATTTACCATTATACTGGTTGGTAATGTTAATTGTAAGAATTCACCTTTCAATACATTTTAGGGAATTCGGTGAAGGCGAAGAAGAAGATTATCGGTTCCGTGAATTCTGGCAATGAATATTTATCGCATAAAATTTCACAGGTATAAAAATCCCTTATGTACGGCAGCTGATAATGATAAATATAATGAATCAGGTTTCCCAGTTTGCGTTTTCTTTATTTGGGGCGGTGCGACACCACGTTTCTATAGTCAAACATTGAAAAGTATATTTTAAGTTAGTGGACTAATAGTTAATTATTATGATAACGTGGCACAAAATGTTGTTTATCGAACCACAGAAATACCTCGTGACTATTTTACACATTAAAATATAGATCACGCTACATTAGCGTGTGAGTTAGAGTATAGATACAGTGTACAGACTATAAAATATAATTATATATACAATGTGTACATATAATCTAATTGTTTACGAGTTCAAATTTTATGACATCCGTTTTAAAAACGAGGTTTTGCTCCATCCACAAAAGGTAAAGAGAATTAGAAAAATATAATGTTGGTATTTAAGAGAAACAAAAAATGCCGAAGCGTAAGATCCAGTAAGACTCAATAAACAGGCATTTTAGGATAAAAATAGAACTGGTCTGTTTGTGTGGCCTTCCAAGCAAAAGCTACCCGATCCCGAGAGGAGTGGGCGGCGGTGGGGAGGGGGGGCGCGGGGCGAGGACACCCCACACACCCATAGACATGATTTATTCCTGTGAAGATCGTTTTCACAGGAAAATATTTAATAAGGTCAGAAATGTTACATGCTACATAATTAGAACACAGTTTAAATAATGTCAAGGTAACATTAAATATTACCACAACCATATTTTGTATGAGTTAAACTGCTTCAATAAAAACCTATCGTGTGGACAAAATCAAATATGATTTCATTACTTAGATATGTATCCTCCTGTGTCACTCGATAAGAGACTAATATTGTCGTTCAACTAGAGCTCCTAAGTTTATCATTAAAAAAATATACCATCTAAATACAGTGCGCGTGAATAATTTGATTTGAACCTTATATTAATGTATTTAGAAGTCACATGACGCACACTCGTAAATTGTGCTAAAACCTCTAGAATCGTATAAGCTGGTATCTGCTTACGTACCGGGTTAGGCAGTAATGCCAGCACTGATAGGTTGATAGCCCCTCGCTTTAGCAGAACTTCCCGTGAGCACTATACAACTTGCGCGGAGAGATAAGAGGGGCTCATTCATTTTGTTTTCCCCTTTGTTTCCATTACTCTATATCTACATGATTTCGTAGCTCGTATATTTATGTTCGTATACATTTGTGTTCGTTGTTTTGATGGCTATCTGCTTCGTCCTTGGTTAGTGATTAATTTGATTTCAATTATGGACTTGAATGATTTTATGTCACGTACACTGCGGTAGGGTGTCTGATTGATTGATTATATCACAGTGTTGCGTCAATGGATACTATGTTTATTAGCCACAAGCCCTAGGAATAAAGGACAAAGGGTAATCTGTCACGTGCCAAGCCGTTTGATAGATTACAAGGTATTTTTGTTGTAACAAGAACATGTAAAGTTAAGAAACGTAAAACGGTTTTTACAGGTTCGACAACGCGCGAGCGACAGTTTTCAAATTACAGTAATTCATAGGCTACGGTAACTGCCTACCACCCGGCGGTAGTATTTAAAAAAGTTACCTTTTCTACATCCAAAGTATTCAATATTACTAGTTAATACTTTATTGTTCTTTACAATCGATACTATACAATTACAAACAATATTCCGTTTCAGTTTTAATCAATAGATAGAAATGTATTTATAAATTTATAGTTTAACAAGAGAGCAAATTTATTTCATATTAATTACTATTGCCGTAGGGATAGTACTGAAAACAATGCATAATTCCAAAATGAAATTTTTGGTTAACAAATTAGGAAACAGTACTTAAAGGTATAGATCTTATATATGCAATACATGGAAACGTTTAGCTGACGTAAAAATCGGTGTTGAACTCTTATAATTGTAGTATCAAATAAATTGAGCACACTTTGGAGTTATCAATGCTAAGAGCTACCATAGTCGCCAGTTTTATCAACGAATACTCATTTTTACATGTGTCACAAGAACAAATACAACAGTGCCCCGTAAAAATGTAACTTTTCTGATTACCCATATAAGTGTGACTTAACGTTCACAATTTTGTGTTGGTAATATTCCATTTTACAGAAAGGGCTTTACACTATCAAAAATTAATCACTATCAAGAATTTTCCTGGCTGTAGTGATATGAAGAATTTTTCGAATACCTTTAAAATTATTTGCATCCGCGAGACGTAAATAATTATTAAACTTTCTTTAAGATCTTTGATGTGATTTGTTAGACGATCTTCGAATCCTTTGTTCGCTTGGTATTTAATACAATTTTACAGCCTTGTAGAACAAATAACTATTATGTACTTGAACAATTAATATTTATGTTTGTGGGTTAATTAAACAGGCCCAAATAGTCGAATCTGCCCGAAACTGAACAAAATTTGCTTTTTGGATCTTGTTTTGTTAGGAAAACCTTTGTAAAATGAGCAAAACTCCGCGAATAGTATACTAGTAATCCGACCATTTATGTAAGACAGACACTTTTTGTCCTACGGTAAGTATGTAAGATATAATATTTGTTAGAGCATACTAGAGAATATTTAGGTATTTAAATACTTCACTTTGGACTGTCTGTACATTTAATTGGGCTAGGGCTGTTGTCGATTTGAAAGCTTTCAAATCAACAAGAAAAAAACTTTATAGTCAAATGTAGCACAGAATGTTGAATTTGCAGTTCATCAACGCAACAACTGGTTGCAAATTACTTTTAGTTTTAGTTATACTTTTTAGATTCAGCAGAAAAAGTTTGTGATGGCTGCGTTAAACATATTTAACAGAGCGTAAAAAGGTTTGAATTATACTAAAAATTTCCTGCATCTGATATTTTTGTTTTACTTTGTGATGTAGTTTTAAAATTAGTTTATTTTTTCTATATACATCGTTTTAGACTAACGTCTTTTAAGTGCTAAATATACATATATACATAGTCAGAATGAAAATATCAGGCTATTATATTTACATATTTGTTTAAAATATAGTAAATATGTATGAACATAAAATAACTTGGTTCATATTTATTTAATCTGTTCTTAATCTTTGAATTCGTTCGAATAGATGTGAGACTAGTGCTTTACTGTGATACTGTGGTCTAGGGAATATCATAAATGTTTCCTCTTTCTCTGAACGAGGCGACATTAAGTTCGTAAACACTAATTAAGCCTCAGATGACGGTTATTAAGTTGCACAAAGCGTCTACGCGTGTCGTCACCGCTCGTTCCGCTCTGCAAACAAAAGGCCGTTTAATTGCAATTAAATAATGGCATGAACTAATTTCTAATCTGGTGTTCCCAACACTAATTAATCATCACTTAAGTAATTCAATCAAACGGAGTGCTTATTGATCGATATGCCGTGTTATTGATATGTTGGATTCCAAATTATTTTGCAAAAACTTTTATGCTGTGTGTTCGTGTAAATCAATAATGTTTTTGTTTCAATTTTATACATAGAAAATTGCTCATGGAATGACATGAATATGTAGAGGTCGTTTTATAAAAGATTTTATATATTCCAATATAACAGAGCGTTTGATATGTAACTATAATTTAAATAAAACTGTGTTTCGAATTTGAATTAAATTAAAATTAATCTCAAAAGCATGCATGTACATGTTTTATTTCACTGTAATTTCATTTTAAAAGACGGACAGTTGCACTGTCCTGAAACTGAATATAAATTTAATTACACAGTTTATTTGTGTTCATTGCGATGTTGACAATCCAGCAAACATGGTGCTTGAAATGTTATTAATTTATTAATTAAAATGTGCAAAAGTACGATAGTGTAATTTTAATTTTGGAGCTACATAGCTTTATTAAAAGATTTAATCTCGCGCATACTTTATACTCTATGAACGGTCGGTGAAATGTATCTTAACTTTATTTTAGATAGCTATAATTAGATCATAGAATCATTTTCTATATCTTATTTTGTAAATGTAGGTTTATTGTATAGTAGTGTAATAGATACAAATTTTATTATATAATTATTATCTACACCCATGCTATAAATCCTCCATAAAAGTTCTTGAAACAATTAGCTTATTGCCAACATTAAAACAGCCAGTGTCATAGTAACCATAATATCATCCAAACGGGTGTTATAATTTTGTACTAAATTTCATAATGCAACTCCTTTTTTACTCATCGAACAGCCACATTCTCATGGCATCTTTATGAATTTCAAAAAAAGAACATTGTCATGCACGCGCGTTACACAACCACAGCGGCGCCGTAATAAAAAAAAAAACTTATTAAAATTTTTGAATTGACGTCGTATCCTGCCATTTTTGTTCAATAATAGAATAGAAAAAAAAATGTTGTTTACAAATATAGAGGATTCATATCATGGTGTAGATAAAGTCTTGTATGCAACTGTAATAATTAGGTATTAAAACACTCATGTGATACTATTATCACACTCGGCTTTCACCCAAACCCACATTCGTGTTTTAATGCCCCTTATTATACAACAGTTGCATAAATAACTATTAATACTATATATAATATATGTGCACTTTCAATTTCAAAATTTGCTTCAAATACGTAGTATCAGTGGAAAAAAACAACTTTAATACGCTAATAGAATTTTAACGTGCATAGATATTTTTAGAACCAATTCATTATAACTAAGTTTTAGAAGAAGAAAATTGCATTATTCATTGGCGACTCTATTTCAAAGTAGCTTACCGATAAAAGAATGTTTAAACCCGATCCAACAATTTATGCAGCTGATGCAAACAAACTTGAGCTTTTTGTTACACCAACGTAGATATTCCTTCGCGCATGTAGGTATCTAAACTTTATCACGTTTGCATTCACGGCCAGGATTAGCATGGACACAAGTATTACGTAGGTACCTGGATTAGTTCCGCTCTGATTACCCAAATTCTTTGACAAACGCTCAAACGGTCGGATTACTCTGAACAAATGTCCAAATAGTCGTCTAAAAAGGAATGAGAAAATCTAATGTTTATCTACAATATTCTATGTACATATATTTGTACTTAGCTCCACTAAATTCTTTCCATTTCAATATAGATAAATAGAGAAACATCACGAATACAAATTGAGATTTCTAAAAAAATATTGATTGAAACAAGTTAAACGTTTTTGTTAGATAGCCCGTGTTTTAATGACCAATCGAAAACAACATAAAACGGCATCCAAGTTAGACACTGAGTTAAATGTTAACATAAGTAGGTAATAATGATTTCCGAATACAAATAGAGTAATAACAAGTAGTTATTATACACCATTTACTAATTACCGTAAAAATTTTGAAAATATTGTCGATAAAATATTTAATAAATATGAAATGGAAATGAAATAGAATTCGATATCGCCACCGATGTTCATCATAGATAGACGAACAAATATGAATTTCAAATCAGTTTAACAAGGCTCATATTATGCTCTCACAGTGCTCTCTCTGAGAGGAGACGCGTGCCCCACGTGCATGTTAAACTATAGGTACAAACTCAAATATTTTATTTAAATTAAACCAATACTAAAAGTAATTTTAAATTATCAAAACTGCATGGTTCTAAAAAGTAGGTAGGTTTTATGGAGAAGAGCCAAACAAAAACTGCAGAATTCATGGCTGCGTTTATTTTATATTAATTTATTAAAACACCAATATGAGAATGACGCAGTTTGATATGAAAGATTACTTCAATAATTAAGTTAGTAAATTATTTTCCTGTAAAGATAGTTGAACGAATTTGGATTGCCATAACATGTAAAGCCGACTAGTTCCAACAAACACCGCCCACGAGCATGACGTGTGTATTACCGTCGCTTGACTCAACCATGTTGTTTATGGGTTAATATGGGAAATTAACAACCCGCACAATCATCCGGACCGAACCAACCATCAATCGGAAATTTTAGTGAATATGACAAGCGGACTATTGGTAGCAATTTCTACATTTATACATTTGGGTTATAAATGGAATATCAATCAGTCTCATATATAAAAGAAAGAAAGAAAGTAGAAAGTACAAAGTAGATGTCAAAATTTTCATGTGACATAGACAAATAAATCTATGTTAAAATAAATATGATATGGCCATGTGGCTGAAACACTCCCATGTAAGAGGAGACTTTAGCGAGACAAAACTGTGGCTGCTTTATTAATCTTGGTTTATATTTACCATTATAACCATGCAGTTCACATATTTTTTCGTTAGTTGTATTTAAAATAATTAAGTACATAGAGTAAGGTACAGCCATAATGTAAAAGTGAATTACGACAATTTAGATTATACATGGCCCATTACCTAGATAAAATTTCAATAATAAATCAGTCCTACTAGAAACTAAGTGTACACATACCTAAATGAAGCGTTTATTATCTTATGATGAGTGATTTGTGATTTCCAATTCCTTATAACGTCTACGAAACTGACGGCTATAATATAGTTTAGACGGGCAGGTAATCATATTGTGGCAGACAGCTAGCTTAACGCGCGCGCTGAACCTCTCACTTAACCTAAACTAAGACGTGACACGAAAACCGTCACCTGTCTTATTAATAGGTAAACCATTATCAATATTTGCAATCAGTTTTTTTCAATTTGTTTATTCCTTGAGCCTGTCGTGGTGATAGACAAGCCGGTTATCCATTTTATGGTACCTACATATGCACAGATTTTTCATTTTAGAACAGTAGACTTATACCACCGAATTATTTACTATATAGCTACCTTAGCATTCATTCTACTTTCAAATATGAATTCAATCATCTGTGTACTCAGTACAGATTGGTGATAGAGGTTTCTTTATGTCGGTTGTTTCCATTTTGCAAGAAATTCATCTTGTCGAGTAACACGGCTGACTTTTATAAATGTTGCATTTTTTATGAATTCCAACGCAAACAATCTGTATGAGTGCCAGGGCCTCATAAGAGTGCGTGACCTTCGAGGAACGAGGCATTCCAGTTATATAGGGAGAGGTACGAACGTGCCTGAATTAATTTTCCTAATTACAAGTGGCACCTGTCCTCAGGATGCTATATTGTTTACACTTAATTAATGTTTACGTCACAGCACCCCTTCTTCACTTTGTAAACACAATAAACCATAACTTTACTGTTCTCTCTTTGTGTTAGTCCCTTTGAGATCTTGTAACGTTCTTCTAATTAGTTACACAAAAATTGTAAGTTCCCTTTTCGCAAATAAATTGGTATTCAATATGAAGCTAAGATTCGATTATGATATAGAATGAGCTATTACGAAAATGATGAAAGGTTTTTGAAGAAAGAGACCGTCTGATAACAACAACGTCTTTACGAAAATTATAATTAAACCTCTGTTGTTTGACTCCGATATAGTTGAGATGAAATATTCAGGAGAAACTTTTAAAAATCTATTGCGTATTTCCAGCGGTGATGTTGCTATCGTTGGCTGGATTAAAATAATGAATTGGGAACAAATCAGACGTTTGTACGTTTGTAGGGACTCGAACGGAGAAACTTTGTCGATGTCGTGGGAACACTGCAACTGACAGATACGGGTTGTACATATTTCAGTGAAAGTTATGACGAGAATGTTACATAAATGCCGCGTACGTGCGTCATCCAACGGTCATTGATTCTACGTACGCCAACGCCGATGATACCACACAATGTTACCGAATACAATAGACAAATTCTTATTTGATCACAACATTTATAGTTTGAATGCGTTTCACCGATCAATAACTGTTCACGGAATCAATATTTTGTTATTTCTAACAGTGACCTAAACGCAAGATCTAAACATTAACATTTTTCTTCATATCATATCATAACTTAATTCCATTAAACTCTTAATTTAAATTGGATATCATTAATTAGACTCGTAATCGGGTTTTCTTTCGTTACAGGAATTTTCAAAGGTGTAGGAGTACCTACAACATCATGCCACCTAAGTAAGATGTTAAAGAGTTGTTTGTTTTCTTGCTGTGTGCACCTTTACTCAACTATTTTGTTGCCAGCGCGGTAAATACACTAGTTCATATTTTATTTTGGCAATTTCCTCGTACGATTGTCGCTTCAAGCTTTGCTGTTTTTATAGTTATTGAAAATGTTATCAGAGACGGCAAATTAAAAGGTTAGAGGATTTTACCAACAAAGGAGAAGGTATGAAAGCAGAATTTTCTCGCTAGTAAATATGTTTTATTTATTTAGGGCGTTTACATAAAATAAATTTGACGTTCGTTTTTTTTTCAAGTAGGACGTAAATAAGCCCGCCTATTCAGGGTGGGTAACAAACGGGATAAACAAAAACTCCCAAGGTAAACAAACATGCTCCGAATATACCTACAATGTGCTACATATATTAAAACATAAATGAATGGTCGGAATACCGGAAATCTATTTATACAATTTTTTGGTTGAATTGGTTGAATATAGGAGGCTATTTGGCATACTCCACGGTAATCTCCACGACATAAATGTACATACATATTCAACCCCAACAGATATAGTGGCATGTCGACCTAGTTAAACTTTAAAAAATATGTAGTTAAGCAGATATTGTAGATTGCTAAGTTCCGTGCCTGCGATCATTAACTAAGTTGAAAGTTTTATCACTTTACATTTAACTATTCAACCTTACTCGGGTTTAAATGTTAAAAATGTTCGATAGTACCGACTGGGGCCGTGCGGGGCCGAGGGATATCAGCCACGATTTATTAGGACTATTAATCGAGCGGAACAAACTGGTCTCTTCGGCTAGGTGTGCATTGGACTATTGGACTGTGCTCTCATTAATTTTTGGAAGTATTTTTGCAAGTAAAGTAGTATTTTGCAACCGTGGGTTACCGTTTAAATAAGTCCTTGTTTTATATGTACTTAGTTACCATGAAGTATTTTATACGTTGTTGTTTTTAATTATATTTACTTAAAGTTAAAGTATATGAAATAATATATTTTTTCGGTTCCAAACCAATTTACAGTTGGGGAGAATATGAGACTATTCCCTATTATTCTTAATTCTGCTGTAAGACAGATGTCTTTCAACTGCAAAGTTAAATTAGTTTTTTAATTCAATATATTTTTGTCATAATATTTATTATATATTTTCTTTGAAAGGAGTCCCTCCCTCAATATATTAAAATAATAGCATAATACCGCGACGAAATCCATAAAAATAATTATAATTTATTATTAATATTCGAATTTAAATTATGAATATGTTAAGTACTTGCAGTAGCTTGCCAACAAATATCAACTAGATATTTCCATCATTAAATATGCTGCATTAAATATTTAGATCTAACATAAATATTTATAGATACATAACTATAAATATTTATGTTAGATCTAAATATTATTCGTAAAAATTATTATTTTGAGCGAGTGATAGATACACATAAATGACGGCACACCGAACACAATACACCCACAAACATATTTTCAGCAAGATGAAGTGATAAATGAATTTAACACGGCAGCTACATTAATTTATCAGTGACCCGAATATGTGATATATTTTGAACATTATCCGGCTCACCATCACCGCGGTTACAACACACCGACATTTTATAGGCATTTAAAAACTTTTAAGTTTTAATATGTCGATGTATTTATTGCTACGAGTCATGAGGAAGTTTGGTTCTAGTTAGTATATTTAGAATAGTCTGTGTGTTTGGCAAGCATGTGGCGGTGCTAGGCAGTGCTTGGTGCAAATCGGTCGCGAACTGTCGTTGCACTGCGATGTGATGAGACGGTGTTTGGTATTGTTCTTTGATCACGTGCGACGCGTGCAGCCGGCGCGGCTCCGGCAAGAGTTGTGCAATCAACATGCATTACACATGAGCTGAGTTAGCGAAGACGTGGCGCGACATAACTGCACTTGACAGACCTTAACGAATTCTATGCATTTTATATATTTTCATATCTAAATGATTACTTATTTGTCCCGTTCATACGAGGTCTTGTTTATGTTTATATAAAAAAATACCGCCCATATAATAACAAAGTTTAACAATTAAGTTGTTGACTGTCGTTCGTTTATTATAGTTACTAGGGGTTCCGGGTTCAAGGACAATACAGATAGCTTATTTTTGTAAATGCACTCGCATAAACTATCATTCTCAACAAAGTATATGTATATAGTTACTAAAGAAGTTAATACAGCGTGTTCCTTGTTCCAAAGTAAATTATACAGTTTAATGGTGCCTGCAATAGAGAATAGTGTAGTTAGTAGAGCGATTTTGAGCTTTGAGAATGGAGTCGGGCCAGGAACAGCGCGGCAATTAACTAATTCTCTTGTGATTTGTTACGCCGTAGCAAACGCGTAGCAGTCGTAGCACCGTAGCGGGCTACATTAATCCTAATTATATTTTCAATATATAGACGTTATTACGATTTCATCAATTAAAATTGTAAATAAATAATATGACATTTTACTAGTCACATAATAAGATTTGTATCAAATAAATGCATGGATATTATCTGTGTGGAACTTTTATAACTTGTTTATTCTAATAAACTGTTATATTCCTTGGGAATATCAAACAACACCAGTGATTGCGCTGTAGTTTAATTCAAATAATAAAGTCGTTCGCAGTGTGTATGTTCCACGATTAATTCGTAGTTTCGATCAAAACAGAACTCAAACGGTGTGTACTGCAAGCCGGCATAGTTAGGCGTGCGGAACTCACTCACAAGTTCCAAACTAATTTCCTGCGGCACAAAGCAATCGCCGGCCGACGCCAACGCCCGGTAGACACGACACGTCCATATGATTGATTTTTACCTACAATTTTTAATCTGTACAGGCGAACACTAGTAAAATCTTTTGTTATGTGGTTCAAACCAATCAAAAATATTCATTGGCGAGTCGACTATCGCTGTGAGCGAGCGATAAACTGCAACACAAGGCTTGAGTTCCACTTCCATACGTAGACAGGGTATATATTTGTATGGTAGCAGTTACTTGTTATCTTATCTGCGTGTTTGAGTAGGTATATGAGAATTTGTAAACGTGTTTTAAATTTAGGAAAACATGCTAGTGGGCCAGCAATTTTTAAATAATATATTATTAAACGCCTTGCTTTCTGAACCAAGTTTGTGAGTTCGCGTTTCGAATCCTAAAAAGTAACTTTTTTGTTTGCTTTTCGTGAGTATATTCGTGTAGATGAGAAACAGAGTAAAGTATTTTGTTACCAAAAACGAGAACAATATAATATAATGTTTTCCTGTTTTTTTAACCTGCGCCTTTCCTTTTCATTGTGTATGTTTTTCCAAAGTTTTGTTGTCCTTCGAAACATATGATAATGGCCGGTAACTTGGTCCGACAACACATAAAAACAATGTTTGTCCGTTTACCGGCGGGAGTGCTCAACGTTTTTGTTTTTTTAATTTAGCAAATTCATTGCAATCAACACGAGGCTGAAACAACTTTTTAGTGTTATTCTTTATGTGGGTAATAAAATATAACGTGTGTTAGTGTCACAGGAATCGCGGCCGATGGGCAGGGAATGGAGGTTTTATTCGTTCTTTGTTCGCAAGGATAGGTAGTGAGGGAGTGACGTCACTGCCTGTGATCATTACTTTTATATAAAGCTACTTTGTACGGCTATCATTAAATAACCGTTATATCAAAGTGTCGTAAAAGATCCACTACTCTTTCTATAAACATCTTTGTTCATTAACTGACCATTAAAAAAATATAGTCACATTCACATTTGCTGCGCAAACATTTACCGTTATTTATATCTTTAATTTAAAGGAAACAAAGATTTGCAGCGTTTGTTTAGTGTTATAAATATGGACTAATTAAAAAACTGTTCGCACACGTATTGTATAGCGTGGAGAGGATTATTTAATAAAATTAAGCATATTATATTATTTAATTAAGACTAACATACTTAAAATCTTTTCAATATTGTTACATATATGCTACTATTCATTCCATTATTACATTCCAGTAACGAGGTTTGTATACAGTAAACAAATACAGATTTATAAGCATAAAGTTGTTCACAAAATTATGATTTCTAGCTTTTTCTCAAAAAGCAGAAATGGCGTTATCAATACAAAAGATAAATATTTGTGAAAGAAAACTTTACCAAACCGACAAATAAACATAAACTTCTAAACATATACTTATTTTTAAGTTTATACAAAATATTATTACAATTTGTACGAGACACGTCAAGCATACTTATCGGAGTCGAAAAACAGATAAATAAAGTATGTACTTCCAAAGTAATAGTATTATAAATGCGAAAAAATTACTGTCTGTCTGCTAGCTATACAAGCATTAACCGCTGGCGCTGCCCTGATTTAAATCGTAATCGTTTCTTATAACGGGCGAAAAACAGGGAGGGGGGGGGGCGCAGTTTTGTATGCGGAATCGATAATTTCTTTAAAGATTGATAAAAAAGCTGATTGGATAGAATAACTTACTCTACACACACAAAAATGCGACAAAAGCTGCATGACTATGCAGCTTTTGTCGCATTTTTGTGTGTGGCATATGACTATATGCCATCATAGTTAGTACATTTTAATATTGTTCAATCAAAATAAACTATCAATCTTACTTGCCTTTAAATCTAAACATGTATTCATAGCGACGAACAACATACAGCTTTATTACGACGGTATGTCTCCTGGGTAATTAATTATACACCCTGTATTGTCAATCTTGCGGTACAAGGCTCGATTTATTAGTATCTAACGATTGATTGAAGACAACTGATATTTTGATAAATTTCTTGATAGTCTAATGTTAGCTAAAGACTAGAGTCCTGATTCTAATATCGAATGATACGTACGTACGTACGATGTCGTATGTAATTATTAAATTAGGGTTGCTTCTCACGAATTCACAACAAAAGGCTAGGCTTTGGAGTCTGTCGAAGGGAAAGAGAATGAAGCTTATGTACGTAAGTAATCTGATAAATTTACTGCTAGGTCTGATTCTGGTCCTTGAAATCTAGTTCAAATACTGGAAATATCGTTAATTAAACAAAGGATTTTGTTTGTAGATTATTATTTTTGATGCCTTTGAGATAGTCAAATATAAATTTCATGTGCGTCTTTTAAAACAAATGCCTCTAATCCCTTAAAATATAATCTGTGCTTTAATATAGTAATATATTTAGTATACAATATAAGATACGTATCCTTATCCTGTCAAACAGATAAGAAGCGTAAGATATAACCCATTGTTGAAGAAAACCTTCACAAAAACCCTTAAAAACATACAGGTAAGGAAAAGAAAATAAAGAAATATCTAACTCGTGAAATATAAAACAGAATTTATTTGAAAACTTTCATTTACAAACAAAGACGGATTGTATAACAAATGAGGCGACGGAAAACGTAAGCGTGTTCGTTTATTTCAATTTTTAAGTTCTCGTGACGGTCGGTTGGTAAACAGCGAACTGAACTGTTTGTTAGCTGACGTGGCCGACTTATACCTTAGCTTTGGTAAACAGTAGCACTATCATTATCAACCCAGTTATAGTGCCACTGCTGGGCACAGATTTCTTCTTTTTTGAAAGCGATTTGGCTATATTCCATCAAAATAGCCTTGTGTGGGTTGGCAGATTTCACGCACCAATTGAGAAAATCTCTTACGCATGCAGGTTTCCTCATGATGGATTGCAAAAAAACAAAAACACTTTATAAAATAGACAAAACAATAAGAAAACATCAACAAACAGTTGTGGGTGTTTCACACCTGTTGTGTAGCTATACTAGTGAGGGTTTTCCATTGAACTGCAGTGTGCTGTGTGAGATAAATTAACATCATGTTGTTGCTCATTTTACATGTCCAAATAATATAGAGGAGTACGTATCTATTTTTCCGGTATTACGTCGTACACAGTGGTGTTATTGGCACATATACATACAGTATAACCGGGTTCCTAAAATTTTTATTTAAGGTTTTTCTCTAGTACATTTTTTTACCTGAAAAAAAATCAGGAAACTTTCAATAAAACTGTTTTATTAAATTTTTCTATCAAATTCCCAGTAATAGTTCAGAGTCGGGTATTGTGCCTAGAATTCGGTTGATAGTATTAGGCTCGCCCCTTTATATATGGGATCTAAAATATACCGACAACATTATCCTTTGGCGAGTCAGGTGTGATGGTAATTAATAATATTTTTTATGATTATTTGTTTGATCCAGAGCCAAAACCAGATAGTCATAAGCTGATATGAAACCACTGTTCCTTTAGAGCATTAGATAAACCTGATAAGTAAGTAGGTATTTTCGCTAAGGCGAGAGTTTTCATACTTTTATTAAAAACGCGCCCCACATAAGAACCTCTCCTCGAGGACGGCCAGTAAAATACTTATTCAACTTACCAACTAGACGAAAAAATCGGCCAAGGTTAATAGTATTTACTGAGGTTTCCTTTATTCGAGTACCTACTTGTGCTTGTAAGCTTGAAAATTAGATATACAATCAACTCGTTTCGTTTCTGTTTCCTTTTGGGTTCAAATATATATTAAGTAGGTCTATTTGTTATGAAGTATGTAACTAGTGAAGTATATTTACGACCTATATTGCCATTTTATGGTGAGTTGGCTAGCCTAGTAGGAGGGTTATCTGCTTATAACACACAGTCCAGCTTAATACTGAAAGCACCCTTTTATGCGGAAATAAAAAGAAACTAACTGTCTTATAATAGCTTTTTTCTATGTGAAGTGTATCGTTTTACTTTCTATCCTTACGTATATTTTATTTTGGGAAAGAAATATAAAAGTGCGATTTCCCACAAAATAATCAAAAGAAAGACGATACATATTAATACGTAGTGTAGTATGTGTAGTGTCTCGTATCATTAACAATTTTACACAACAAGGGACTGACGAAAATCTTCACAAGACTCATGTTTTAAATAAATCTCGCATTTTCAAGCGATGTGGGTTGGATATCAAAGTAATATTAATTAAAGCTAGTATCTAATTACGCGGAACCCTTTGCCTGTAAGGTTTAATGGACAAAGAGGCAGACAGTGGCTTTGAGAGGGTTGCGGTCGGCTTAGCAGCGGGGATACGATGGCCGTTACAATGAAGCTAATATTACGAGGCACACTCGTTAAGGGACTGGTGTACTAACCTAACAGCCACAACAATATGTGTACTGAAAAATGCTTCTATATTTAAATCACGTAAAATCACACCTTGACATTACGGTACCTACTTAAATACAAATAATATTAGGTATTGTTCTGTTTTGCTCGTATTTATTTATCAAACAACTAATTACGTGAATGCGTTGTCACGATCAACATGACGTGTGATTAAATTAATTATTGTAGCGTTTACTATCTACTCGCGTAGCAACAGCTCACTACAAAATGTCGTCACTGTAGAGGTACCTATGTTGCGCCCGTACCGATTAGTCGTACATCAATCCTACATTAGATGCCCAAAAAAGTGATATAAGTCTGAAATATCCGAACGTATTTCAATGATTAATTTTGATTCCTTGAAACAGCATCACGTTTGACCTATGTTATATATGAAACATATGTTTAAAAAAGTTGGTTCGTATATTTATACGTAGATACGTTTTCTGTTCTGTAAAAGATTTATTAAACATGATCGGATAACTATAAAAAACCATTCAAAACATCGATAGCACTTTCCGTACAGACAATAAATTAATAGTAAAAGTCGCGAGCGTCGACTTCCATGGTGGGGCAGTAATTAATGGCGTCCCACGCTATTTGTGGCTCGAAGGACACGCTCAAACGTGACCAGAATGCATTTATCGCTCGCAAAATAAAAAACATAAAATACTGACTTATTAACACCCATTGTTAAGTCTGTAATTGTGTTCGATATAAATGCCGCTGTGTTATTTAGAAATGCAAACGCCTGTTAGCGTATCATAGGTATAATTATTTAAATGCTTTATGAAATACATATAAAAATAACAAAGCGCATTTTACAAGTGAATTAGAGTAGACGTCTACGTGTGATAAAACAATCAAAGTTATGGAATTAATGCTGGGGTTGAGTGCTGTTTTTAAAACATCGTTGAAAAATGGGTTAGTCTGCCGACACTACTACACTACCCCTATTTTTACTTAAGTTATTTGGTAAGAGTTTGTATATTTTCTTAACAAAAGAAATGGTCACGTCTGGAAACAAAAGTTGTTAAAATCATACGCTCATATAGTAAACTAGATCCTCGTAACACCACATATATCACTATTACATTGGATATAAGAATCGCAATAGCTCACAAGATGTGTCAAGAAGTGTCAGGTCAGAGAACGAGAACAAAGCGTTTCCCAATAATATAATAATATTACAACGGAGCCCATATAAACCAGGAAACGAATAATAATACTTAAGATTGTATGCTAGCAAATATATTTGTTATATACAGAAGATACGTTTGAAGGATTAATGATAAAGTACTACTAAACTTTAACCCTCAAATTCAGTCCTGTCTCCTTCATTCCCCTACAATCAGAAAGAGGCAAGACTAATTTGAGGACTACCTAAAATTAAGTAGCATTTGAGTGTTCCACCAATAGTAAAGATAAGTATATCGTAGAAGGTATGCACGTATTGTGCATACCTTCTACGTGCAGAATGTTGCTAAAATTACTTCTAGTAGGTATAAGGTTTTAGGGTGCAAACCATTTTGTTTGGTGTGGTTTAATTAGTTATTATCTTCGAGGTTTACCACCGATGTCAATTGTCAGTTAGTAAATCATTAGCTGCTGATGTCCTTGGCATGGATTGTTATCATTTCATACAATAATCCACCTTGTTAGCCTAGTGCGGATGGGCAGACTGCACTTGCCATCGATAAACCTCTCTGACATGCAGGTCACCACATGATAATTTCTTTCCCCATGTGATTGAAACGTATGTGTGTAAGTATGCATAGGCCTATTATACATCAATACCAGCCTGTAGTGGCTTTTGGAGCCGGTACATTTTTGACCATTCCTTCTATATTCCAGCGGGAATTTTGTTGCGGGAAACGTCAGCGTACCATGCCTCAAAAAAAGGGAACAATACATAAATATCCACAGAGCAACGTGGCTGTCTGTTCCGTCAAAGGCTGAGTTGTAACAATCTATATATCTAAAACACAACGATCTATATACTATATACCTACATATCTATATACCAACTAGCTGACCCAGCAAACGTTGTTTTGCCACATTATAGGGGTTGGTGGACTACCCCTAACTTTTAGGGGGATGAAAAATAGATGTTGGCCGATTCTCATAGATACCGGATAAGCACAAAAAATTTCATCAAAATCGGTCAAGCCGTTTCGGAGGAGTATGGCAACGAAAACTGTGACACGAGAATTTTATATATTAGATGTAACTACATATCTATATATCTAAAACTCAAAACCATTGGAAAAGCATTAAATGCGAAGATGTTTAAAAAATTAAATGAATGTTAATAATAAATAAAATGAACACTTCCTTATTTTCCAAAAAATAACACCATTATTAATATCTTTTAGCGTAGTAGCAAACGTCAGGTACCCGCTAGTATAATACAAAATACACTAAAATACTTATGTTGATTATTTCCCATTACAAATAACTAACTGAAAGCAGTTATCAAACTAGGTGTCAATGAAGCCATTTTCTCGGCGTGTACCGCTAATTCGATTGTACAAGTAAACTTGTGTTGTTACTATTAAATTATTATTATAGGCTTCTTGAACTGTAAACCTTTTATTTTTTACTACGCCACTGCACGATAGTGTATTAAATAGGATTTAAAATAGGGTCAAACTTAAAGCTTAGCCCTAATAATCCCACATGCCGCGGTTTCGGTAAAGTTGTGGGTTCTATTAAAACATCAAAAGTAAGAATCTACAACTTTGTTTTAATTTCACAAACACTATTAAGTCTATACCAATTTATTAAAAAAAATATATACTATATCGCTTGATACTTTGCTTCAAAAATACCTCGGCGAATTCGATAATTCGTGCCAATGATTTTCATATTTCAAATTCAAATTCAAAACATTTATTTCAAGTAGACCAGTATAACAGGTGCTTTTGAATTGTCAAACTAGTTGCACGGTTCCAAAAGGTAGGTCTATGGAGAAGAACCGGCAAGAAACTCCATAGATACTCTTTTAAATAAATAAAAATTACAATATAGGAAGTCAATTCCTTTACAATTTTCATTTGCAACATCAATATTGTAGATTGATACCGCATTGTGACATATGGTAATGAGACCAAATAGTTAAGTCACCACACCTAACCATGGGTAGTATATATGTCAAATAATCAAATTATAGCTTAATTATAACCATACGAAAAAAATAAAAAAAATGTTTATTAACAAAATGAATACAGAAACAGGTAGTGAGGTCAAAAGGTTGTTATTAAATTTGTGTATTGTGGTGGATTGTCCTTAAATCCTTTTAATTTTAGAAAAGTCGCGATCCCCAAATGGGATAGCAATTTGTCAATCATGATCTCTCTGATGACGATCTATACGTTTAGGTACATACATACACAAAGTAGTAAATATGTATAGAGTAATAGTCGCACCAACTCTTTCTATAAACCGACAAAGTATTATTCATTTACAATTGAATTAACCAATTTGAATGCCAATGCAATTTGAATTTGTTGCTAAACGGTGACACACCCCTTAATAGAGTTGCCCATGTTCTCAATAAAGATACCAATGTCCAAAACCGGTATTTGTTAGCGTACCTCTATTTAGCGAAAATAAAGCTTTTCGAGCACTAGCACGCTCCTTGGCACCCCGCCAAAATCATTTGCTGCTACTCGAATTCAAATATGTAGAATTGCACATTATTAATTTCGGTCCGGAATAACGTTTGTTAATATATGTATATATAATCTGTGTATTTAAAATCCACTTTATATTAATATAAATATTTTTTTACTGGTGATACAACTTCACATAATGGTAATTGACTTCATGAATTTAATATTGTGAGCTGTTATGGTGATGAAATTGATAGCGCCCGGTGGGCTTTTTCGCTCGTTTAGCAATTACGTCATATTGTTGTATATCGTCACATTACTAGGTACCTATTTAATTTTAATATAAATAGGTAGTAAAATTTAATTTAAAGAATACAAAAATAATTCCTCAATACACAATTTTAAGAGTCTATGGACATTTGCAACACCCGTTTTTGGGGTGCCTTTACTGTCACCGTTCAAATAAAATTTGTCCTAATAAATGATATTTTAACTTTGACTGTAGGATGTATATAGCTGGCGCATTACCAAACCTGTAGACTACTTACTAACTACTGTAGGACTATAACATTAATTAATTTCATTAATATATATTAATCAGTTTAATTTGAAATCTTAATAAATTTCCTTACATGACATGACTTCTCGTCTATCGTACGGACTGGCTAAACACTTACATACATATTTCATGCCCTAGCGAAAACATAAGTAGGTTCCTAAACCTCAGTCTGACAATCGAGGGTGCGTTAGGTGACGATTTGTATGTATGTTGTCCATTCGATCGTCTCTTAAAGGGTGGTTTCAGAAATCAACATTCAATTAACACTGCACTGTAAATGGATGATTGTATGTACGATCTATAGATGGTGGTACATATACCCTTTGCCGTAGTTGAGCGGATCTGGCGTTAACGATGTTGCTAACAGGGAAATTCAATAGCAGTTTGGTAGCCTTTGAGCGACGGCAACGTTGACGTTATGTAAAAATAATGAACATAGGTACAATATACGTACGGTCGGGAGCAAGGCACATTTTAGTTTTTTTTGCGATGTATTTATACTTGTATGTAAAATAGACATAAAAATCATTCTTAGATTAAATATTACTACAAGAAGTTCATCCTATATGTGTAAAGTAAAAATAGGTTAAATACTTAGCCGTCAAGCGGTCTTTTCACTCATTGATAAATAGCTACTATCTGATAAATAGAGTTACATAAAACCTTCTTGCTGTCTATAGGATAAACTTTTTGTTGACCTTTTTTGTAAAGACAGTAATCGATCAATGTTTTCATTGAATTCAACCTGCTAGTCTAAGGCAAGGCGGGAGATAGGGGCAAAGGAAACTCAAGAAAATGCCAAAAATCTGTTATTAAGCTATATCCGATCATGAGGTGTACACACTCGATGTAAGAGGTGCGCAATGTCATTTATCATTACTCCACCCCATCTTCCGATGGACGTTGACACACATTTAATCAAATGTGACAGGCTAATAATACAATTTGTAAATTTGATAAATTGTAAAATCATTTTCAATAATTATAGGCATTTTCAAATTTGGGTGAATTTATGTACGGAGCTCCTGTATTTATAAGTTTTATAAAACAGTGAACCAGTATTTAATTAAGGGCGTAATGTATAATATAATGGAACTGAGAATGTTGGAGTAAACAGACTCTAAATATTTTTGAGAGTGAGCCATTTTGTTCGAATAATTTGCGTTTAAATTCGCCGGAGGGTAGAGCCACGTATCACAGCGGCTGTGCTGAAATGCTTTTAGTTTAATAACAAGAATTTTATACTCGTCCCCCTCCCCATGCTGCTGGTGACGGCCCAGACAAGACATCTAAGCTAGGTTATACATTGTTATAAGTTCGCTTGTAGTTATCGTGCCTTTCATCGGATTAATTTTGAACACGTAGTTAGCTAACTGTGTAATATTATGTGTACTGTGTGTATCACAGGTTGACTAAATGCGTATTGTGTAGGTACTGCTTATCGAGGTACTATCTATCGAGCTCTGTGGCGTTCATTTGGGGAGTTCTACGTCCAGCTGTGGACAAATATATTCTGATGATTATGATGAAAATTTAAAGCTGAGTGACAACATTTAACTGTAATCGTAAAAAAACACGTCAATATTTAAAATAATACTTGGTATGAATTCAATCGCGGTAAGTATATTGTTTATAGTTAATCCTGGCATTTTGGATACTTGAAAATGGAAGCTAGCTGTGATAATATCCGTGAAAAAGTGCAATAAATCGGTACCGGATTAATTAAATAAATTATTAATTAATGAAAATCTGTATATTTTTGTCAAATGTAATGGTTACGGTTAGCGATAAATATGACAATTCGGAAATCATGTTGAATTATATTCCTGATAATTAAAAACAATGCTATCCTTGTTTACGTTACTATGGTAACTTAATCAACGTAATTAATGTAATAATAAAATGAAATATTATATTATCTATCTCATTTACTCTACCTTTTTCTTATTGTTCCGTATAAATGAGTATGTTATAGAGCATTGGATTTGGTATTGCTATCGATCGTTCGTATTCTAAGAATGCTTCAAGGCTTGTTGGATAATTGTGTGGGAGAACTTGTGGAACTAATCGTTTCTAGGAGAGAAAGTTATAAATACACGATTCATGATTCAACAGCACCTTGCAAGACTGTTACGAATACGGTATAAGAGAACATATAACATACTAACACGTTTGTACTTTTTTAGGGCTAGGCAGGGGTGTACTGATGTACACCTACGGTTGGCCGGTATGTTTCACAAAAAAACCCAAGAATACTTTGCTCAACCCGGGACAAGCTCAAGAGTGGTTTTTGTGACCGCTAAATCTATAATAATTAATAAGGTATAGAAACACTCTCTCTACTGTCAGATATTTTATTTACGTACGACTTACCTACGTATATATAAAACACAGATACAACGTTGTATATCTTCAAAAATATCGTCTGTCTGTTTGTTACCTCTTCTCGCTTTAACCGCTACACAGATTTGGATAAAATATGGTATGGAAATAGTTAGGGCTCAGGGGAAGGAAGGGTTTTTGTCCCAAATATCCTCCCTTAAAAGAACGAAAAGGGGGTGGAAGTTTGTATGTAGAGTCTATAATTTTTTAAAAGAGAAAATCAGTTTGATGAAAAGCAGTTTCAATAAAATTACTAATTCCACGCAGAAGGAGTCGCGGGAAAATGCTAGTTAGTTATAGTTTACTGAGTGATCGCTACAGTGGCCACGAGAGAAGGTCACGACGGAGCCTGTAGGCTGTCGTTACAAGTACTGGCGGCCTGCCAACGGCAGCTGTTCGCGCACATGCTTACAACATTTTCTTAGAATCGAAACATTACTTAGCTCTTGATTCGTGCCGTCAAGAACTACCGCTGTTAATTTTTTATATCCCACTTTAACCTAATGTTATACTAATATTTATGTCGTACATACACCATGAACAAATAACATAGATATCCTTAAACTTGTATTCTTAGCACAAATATATAACCGTTTTAGCTCTCATTATCATCATCATGATCATATCAGCTAGATGACGTTTTAGCTCTGATGAAGCAACTATATTCGATATAATTTTAGACGAGCCCATCGCAAATCCGTACCGGTACCCACCGGAGTACCGGTCACGAATCAGTACTGAGAATTTCCTGATTAAAATATCCAATTCTGATTAAAATAGCTGAACAGACTTAGGAATTGACCTCAAAATGTCAACCTCCTCAGACACATTATATTTTTTTTAACTATAAGCTTATAAGATTTTTTTTATAAAAATCTATGTGTTTTAGTTAAGTAGACATTATTTTATTAGTATTCGTAGTACATAGATGTATATCTTTCCCATCAACTCAGATAATATCTCACTGCTGGACACGGGTCTCTCATTTAAAAAGGATTAAGCTATTCGTCTTAGTAGACGTATAGTTTAATAAAGTCTGCCAACGCGCCTTAGACTAGAAACTATTCTTCGTTTCTAGCTTAAGGTGCGTTGGCAGACTTTAAACGCCATCAAGATAATCTCCTTCCTTATTTTCCTTCACCATTTGAGCATTATGTATGACAAACGTGGAGAATTGAAGACATCAAACTTAATTATTTTACTTACTTTGTCTGTAGACTAAGTCTCTAGTCGTGTACCACTAGGCTGTCAAAGCATAGGAAGCTTTGATAGCCATAACAATATTAAATAATATTAATATGTACTATACTTAAATACTACGGGGAAAGCGAGGCTTTTATTGTGTGTTACTATCAAGTAAAACCACAGCGCGACCAACTCTCACTATATGCCATGTGGACGATTAAAGCACTTATTTATAGTGCATTGGCTTTTCGGATTTGGTTTCATTATTGCAAACGAATAAAATCTCGTTTCAATTATAACGGCTCGTGAATTTTGTATCCCTACACATAGAATGGAAATTAAATTAATGTTTTATTCGTTAATTGTTGTTGACTTTAACAAATATCACTATCGCAGATATTATTACAATCACATATATTTTATGGTGAACTACGTAAATCTTTGTGTTTGGACTATGTATATTTTTGCTTGTGTTAGTTATGCAAAAAATGTGAAATGAATAAGTGGTAATTAAAATAAGCCTATCTACCGTAATATAAAATTTTTATCATTAAATTCTCATTTAACCTAGACATTAACTGGTTAACCTTGTTTCAAATTACTGTCAAACAATTATCCCATGCAAGAATGGCGTACGAACAGACCCTTGAGGAAAAACACCAACCTTTTTAACGTCTGGTAGGTTTGACCCCGCTTCTTTCTTCTTTAATTTTGTTTAAAATATTGTTTCCTTTGAATAAATTTTGCTATTTGCTTTAAATATTTAAAGCTACAGGATATTCTCCTGTATTGTCTGGACGGTCTGACTAAGAAAAATTGCAGGAAAAGAGCGGTCAATATGTCCAAAAGTAGCATGAGGAGATAGTTAACAGAAAACAATGTCAAATATAGACGTACCGTCACTAAACTGCTCCAAAAAGTTGGCTTTGGTATGTGCAAACAAAGATGTTGGTAAAGCGTAATGTTTACCGACGAAATATTGTTAGTGCTGTCGAATATAATGTCTTGTGCCCATTACCGATAACAAATACGGACTGTGAAACATACCATTAAGGTTCACGTTGGTGGTGTTTATCTAAAAATATTACACTCAAGGCAACACTATGTATGGATCTAGTCTAGTAAGACGGCAAGGGCTATTAAATGCTCCTAAATTGAATCAAAAATGTGGAAAATTGGCCTCAAAAATGCTAGGCGATTATGGACAATGGAGAAGACTGTACTAATAATGAGGAATTTAAAGAGTGAATTTCACAACAATTTTATTGTTAGTTAATATAGAGAGACAAGCTAAGTTTAAAAAAGAAATTAAGCCAGTCACGTTTGTCTCGTGTCATCGTGTACATAAGTTGGGTGTCTTAGCTAAACGCCATAATATTATAATAATATGTCGTTCAGATATGAAATACGGCGCTTGTAGGGGTACACAAGCGCCGTATTCTTAGAGACTGATATCTAATCTTTAATCTCTTTGCGAGAACTCAGAACACGTTTTACAGCATTTAAAGGAGTCACTTAATCTTTCTAAAGTAGTTAACTCAATTTGGAGGGAAGCGGAGTGTGGATGCTCCTTGTCTGACGTGTGCCCTCATACATAAGAATTTAATAAATATTTAGGTACTATGGTTGTTTATACAGACAGAATGATATTATACACTCCGTCTTTATGACCGAATAAAATAAAGTCATAAAAATATTTTATTAAAAGCATGGCACAAGATACTTATCGCGAGCGCTTTGACACGGAAAAGTTTATTTTCAAAAGAAAACGGTCTGTGATAAAGTTGAAAGATATCTACAGTTGTATGACAGTTGTGCTTCAGTTTCTTATGTCGCCTGGGAATAGAATCCTGAATTCTAAGAAAATAATACTTACTACAACGATTTTCAGGCAAAGAAAAGCGGCATTAGGTTTTTCAGTGAAATCATCAGTAGTACTTGTTATTTATACATATAACTGTGCGTTGTTGATTGCGAACTGCTGCACCTCTACACATCCCTTCGAGAATGCAGGCACTTGATAATATATACTTATAGTATCTACATATTTAGATATAATTACAGGCTAGTTATGTACATCATTGTATACTCAGCTCAATAATTATATCCTGTCATATATGAAGGCATCGGAAATTCTATTGGGATATAATTATGTATGTAGGTGTACCTATTTACATGGAATCACATACTGGTACCTAGGTGTATCCTGCAGCTGTGGTCGGTTAAGCCTGTTAGGTTAAATTGACATAATTGATGTTGAATTTGATCCAGATTTGGATATAGAATGATGATCTGGTAGCATTGAGCCAAGAGGTAATGACGTCAATATTAGAATAAGAATAAGAATACTCTTTTAAAGAAAATACAAATTAAATATTCATACGAAAATTACCTGTGATATTATTATTATGAATTATGTGTGATAAAGAAATTTCTCATATACTGCAAATATATATGTACGTTTATAATCGCTAAATCATATTTTAATGTGACTTAAACATTGACATGAACTTGAATTTTTAGGTATCAAATTTCTCATTAAAGTCAGGTGTACATTATGAATATAGTCTCCATAAACTCCGGATAAAGCTACAATCAATCGGAGAAATTACTATATAATAACTGTTCTTTCAAAATTGAGGGCTTGAAAATTTACGATAGCCCGTTTCACAGCGGTACTCTAGAACATTATTAAAAATATCAGGGGAAACTTGAAACTTCCGCAAACAGCACAAACGTAGTTGGATCAAAAACTAACAGAGATTGTCACTAGAGATCAAAAGTTGAAATGGGCGAGAAAACAAAGCGGTGCGGCGCGGCGCGACGCGGTACATCGATGTCGACGCACGGCGATCGCGTCAGTTCGTGACGTGATATGCTGTTGATACTCGATCTTTTATTTTGCATGCATCACGTCCCAATATGGGAAACACTGAATCAAAAAAATCAACGAATTAAGAGATTTGTTCGTGGAGGCATTTTATATAGGTAAAGGTATAATGTTACCTATACTATAGTTGTATCTATGAGTGAAAAATATATTTATAGCTTTGGTAGTCAGTTGGCATAAACACAATCATCAAAAATTGACCACAATCGGCCGACACATAACAAGTGGTCAATTGTAATCCAGAAGGTTTAGGTGAAATATCCTATGCATTTGATTTTCAGCCACTATTTAATACATAACTCAATTAGTGATAATATTGTTTGCATGGGAAGTCTGTATGTCAGTTCTAAATAACCTAGCTAGAGTGATTGTGAATAAACGAAAATAGGAGTGACAAACAGGTCACTCCTAATCTATATTTATCGACCTCTGTGATAGTACCAACAATTTGTTTTAATCTAAAGAGATATATAATCTTTACCGACTAAAAACTGAAAACGAATAACCACATCCCTGTTCGAGTACCGTTTGACTGTGCATGTTGACAGATTAATTATGTTTGTGTGCAGTTTTTGTAAAGCTGTGGGAGGGATCCCGTGTTTGCGGATTTAAAAGAGTGGGTTGATCGCTCATAACTGCGAATATTGATTCTTTGAATAGTTCAATGAGTGCTAGTCTGAATGCATGTTAACCATCAAGCGTGTTTTCCAACAATGTTTTTGTGTACTCTAAAACGTTAGAATGTGTCTTAAAGTGTTCATTGTATTCATAAACTTTAAAATGTTTACAAAAAATATATAGTAAATTCCTTGGACCGAAAAATAGCCCACTCTTTCGGCAGTGTTGACAACGCATTAACCCGTCACGCAGCACTCGGGCTACAGTAAATCACAGCTGCTCAAAGCGAGTGTTAATAGACACTGATGCGACAGAACGAAACACCAAATCTCAAGGAGCTTGCTTATAGTTACGACACTATCGTGGACGGGTGACACGGGTCGTGCAGAACGAAGAGCTCAGCTATCGCTGCGTCAACCATTGAATTATTCATCGCGCTGTACAAAATCACTTTTTAACTTGAACCCACTGAACCGTGTGTGTTTACAAATTAGCTAATTGATAAGATAGTTGTGTAGCTATATGTATTTGGATGTTGTACGGTATCTGTGAACAGACTCGTTTTTAAAAGTATTAAAAGAGGAAGAGAGAAGTAGAATTAAATGGTTTTTTAGTTTTATGCACCTGTTTTAAAATCAAAATCAAAATTTTACTTCTTTTGGTGATTTTTAAAATCACCAAGAGAAGTAAAATTTTCATTCCATCTTCGTTATATAATATATTTTTCTTCAAAATAAAATCAAGCTTTTTCTTACTAGCGTTTCCTACTGGATACAATATCTTATTGGAATAGTGTCATAGTACCTAGTGATATTGAATTTTCATGAAGTTACAATATTAGTTTCAAAGTTCTACCTACTATAAATCTTATGGGCTTAACCTTTAACTTGAGTGGGTTTTATGAAGGTTGAGACATAGGTCAGTGAATACCTTAGCAGTTGTTACATTATCTGTGACGGCGGCGGTGTTGGCTTGGCGTTATTGTATTAATGTCGGCGTGGTATTTTTAGTAGGTATAGAACCTAGAGTACGGTCAGGGTTGCCGCGACATTAAGCCTGGTGGTCGTAGAGGTGAACTTGTACCACCTTTTGATTACACAAACGGTGACCCTTTATCGAATAAGCGAAGGGTTAAGAAAAATGTGAACGATTTACATCATAAATGGAATAATCTTCACGCAATTTACTATATTTATAATGTAAATAGTGCGCACTATATGAAATAAAACCTGTTTTAGATAAAGATTATCATTTGCCTGTAATAATAATATTTAAAATAATATTTACTATAGGTACAAACAATAATATATGTAGATACAATAGATTCGGGAAGAGATTTAATAAAACTTGCTAATTGCATTTTGTTAAAACTAAATTAATTAAAACATGTACATTATTTTAATATATCTTTAGTAAACATAGGTTTTAGAAGCGTTTCTGTATGGGGCCCTTAGGTGACAATATCTGCAGGTGACGGCTGATAGATAGAGAGATTCATCAAAGCAGAGTCTAAATCGCTGGAAATAAACATTCAAAATTTTGGTAGTTGACGCAGTTTTTTTATTAATATGAAGATAGTTTTTAGGAACTTAATCTTCTAAAGGATTAAATAAGAGATAAACGGCTTACTGGAAGTTCATCATTACAAACAAAAATAGGTAAAATAACAATACACCGCTCGTTTTTATACTGATATATTTTATTATGCAACTCAGGTAGATACCTAGCTAAGTTTTTCTTCCTTCTCTTTATCTTTTAATATATTTTTTGGTACATAATGTAACTTAAGATATATTTATAAGCCATGCGGATCCGCGATACACGTAATATACATATGAACAAAGCGCATGTATGTATACTGACTTATAATACCCTAAGGCTAATGTTTGTACATTATCTTGGTAGACATACAAACAGACTGCATTAATGAAAGGTGCATTTATCCTTCTGGAAATTTTCGAGGAAAACTGTACATAAAATGCACATAGATAATAACATTATAAGTTATAATTATTTGGTAAAATCGCCGATAAATAGGTTATTGATATCCGCCGCATGTAAATAATTGCTGGTGTGCTGTAAAACATGCTGAGTAGCTACATGTAGGTAGTTAGGAACAGATTGTAAGTTGGCAAGTTGCGTGTTCTTCCCACAACAAGTTGGGTCGGCGCGCGCCAACAATACGCCGCGTGTTACTTCCATATACTAACATGCAACTAGCAACAATGGCTGCCCACGATGTCGTCCAGTCCAATGAACATGGTATATTATGTTTCTTTAACTTTTGCTTCAGTGCAAAATTGTATAAATCGTTTCACACACCGTACTACATATTTATGTCCTGTAAGATTTATGTTATCTTTATGTCACGAAGTAATATGCCGCTAAAATGTAGCAGTAATATTTTAGAAGGTATCTGTTGTGTATAGTTCACCCAGGGAGAAGTTGTCTGATAACTAGTAAGTGTACTTAGATCCTTACTTTTTCCTCTCTCTACCTTTGAGGAAAATATAGTAATCCCTAAAAAAAAGATCACAACCTATAAAAATATTTTTGTCGTGATTACCCGATCTGTCGACGTTTTAATATGGCGATTCATAAAATTGATATTCGAAATGTTATCACTGTACCTATAGTTAGGAATACAAATATTTAACTTTTACAGATAGACCCGGTAAAATGGCAATCTCCGAGCATTTCAAATTCCATTGATGTTTTTTTACTCAAATTTCTGTTTATTCGTTATTATTTTTTAAGAATGGCTTTTTTACGTTTGTTTATGTATACATAATTTAGAGTAGATTAGCACGTCCATCCTGTTGGAATCGATTAGAACGCGCGTTATTTTAAAAAAGCATTTCTTATTTTCTTTAGGAGTTATAGGTACCTATAACTTCTAAAGAAAATATTTGAACAACTGTCTATAAGCATTAAAAACCACTGTCTAAATTTTCTTTTAGGTTTGAAGATTAATGTAAACTCGTATTAATGTATCCTGTTTGTTTGTTACAGGCCTCGCACCGGCGTGGTAGGCGTACTGCTGAGGGTCGCGCGCCCTCTCCTGTGACTAGCCAGAGTTCTAGCGCACGGCACGGGCGGCGGATTGTAAGCACACACTCGTAATTTGAACTACAAATCTAGAATTCCAAATTCATGGAAATAATTGTTCTGAAACAGTAGAATCTAGTGTATTTTTTCGGTGTGTATCTAGGGGTGAAATTATAATCAATAAATTAGTTGATGGGTCGGTGTTATAATAATTATACAAAAGTCAATTATTTGCAAAGTTAACTTTTTATCATATACAATGTGGAGATGATAACACGACAATAAATGAAAAGACGAGCCATACTAGTTCAAGAGAGTATTTTGACTCTATTAAATAAGTCGTAACATTGATATTTTAAAAAACTTTTTTTTAAACAAACTAAATAGCAAACATAAACAATTTTTTAATTAAATTATAGCATAAATATGCAAATGAAATTAGATTTGCGTAAGGAGTTTTGAGATTGGCGAAAGTCTTTTAAGTGGCGAGTTGGCAACATGTGTTAATACTTATGTAGCAGGTCTTTATCCTTATCTGTGATAGCCTAGTACACAATACACCATGTTGAAAATTTAAAAAATGGAGAGTAATGTCCTGTGTCTAAACTACTGGGTATATTTTATTGATCTTTGGTATACAGACTTAGAATATCATTAGGTATACTGGGTTTAATTTATTGTCGTGTTATCATCTCCACATAGTATACTTTAGGTTTGACGTTTGATCACATACTCACCTGATGGTAAGTAACGATGTCGTGTAAGATGAAACAGGTTTATCTAGAAGATACCTATTCACTCGTGCCTTGACATGTTATACGTTTAGATCGTTTGCCTCCGCATCTCAAATGCAAATCTGTGTCTATAATGGAAATTGAACAAACCTTTACAGCATAACCCTTCATTCGTGGTTTTATAATCGTTGTTTTGAAATGACGTTGTATAAGAATCGATGATATTAGGTAAATACTATAAATTTTGCTTAGTTATAAATACAAATATTTAAAATATAAACGATTTCGGTCTTAATTGTCCGTCTTTCTTTGTTCTGTTATTTATTACTGGTGGCCCAGTGTTCTAAATTCGAGCATAATGTATTCTTTTTTTGCAATTCTCCTACATACAAAAGTTTGCCAAATTTTATATTGTGTAAAATTTGGCTCTGAACGCAACGCGCTTAAAAGAGTTTCTATCCGGCTCTTCTCCACAGACCTACTTTTTGAAACCTTGCAACTAGTTTTGATAATTCTAAAGTACTTACCAGTAATATTGGGCTAATTGAGATAAAACATTTGAGAGAAACGAAAAGAGGTGCCTACATAGTTTTCCTTGTATGTATTAATGTATAGATACTCGTCAGGACAGTGTGCAACAAAATCGAACTGGATCTCGTTTCATGTTCGTTTTGACCCATAATTGATGTGACAGTGGCATGCAGCGAATGTGACAGCTCGCCGGCTGCCATGTTGAAACCGATATGATTTGTGTCTTACAGTTTAACAATAGTAGATCGTATATGTTGCCAATATTTATTACGATGCTATGATTAAGTATGGTCGATAAAACAACCTTGAAATACTCCAACTTCTTGATATTTAGAAGTTACGCTATTGCCATGTAGAAAGGCTATACTTATTCTTTATTCCAGAATTAAAATGCTGTGTCCTAGAGCCTATGCTGGCAACAAAAAATACGACAAATTTTCAAAAAGAGTTTTCAAAGTTTACCAGAAACATATTTTGAAGACTCTATACTGAATGTTGAAACTTTTTTTTATACCACAGCTTGTTTGACACCCGCAAACCAGCTTATAGCCCACCTGATGGGAAGCAGTTACCGAAGCCCACGGGCGTTTGCAATACTAGTGTCGCTCGCGCGTGTTAGACACTGTGGAAACCGTTTTAAGTTCTTTAAACCAGCTTTTGAACAATGAACAATTAATACACAATTCTGTGTTGACCCATGAGAAGTACCTTGTTCTGGAATCAATTTTCGTCATACAATACCAGCAAAAGCCAAAAGCGGCAAGACAAGACCTAAATAAACAAAAAAACATTCAAAGTTAGATAAAACAAAAAAAAAACAACGATATCGCGACCGTGGACCGTGGCTTCCTTGTAACCTTTATAAAGTACATATATAGATATATAATCTCCTGTAAAGGCAGCAAGGGATACGATAACGATTGAAATTGAAACTAGGAATTCAGGACATTATATTATGCAAAATGTGGATTCATAAACTTGATATATTTTATTAATCGTAATAATAAATGATAAATAATTGGTATAATAAAGGCCGGGCTCGATTCCCAGGGCAAGCAATGTGGTATTGCTATTTTTTTATAATATTCTAAGTAGCTACTCGGAGTACCTATTGAATTTGAGTCCGATTAAGGTTAATGCCTTAATCGATCGCCTTCTTTCTTTCTGAAATGACTTTTTTGATATTTCCAGAGGCGTGGGGCGCGGCGCGTGGCGGCGGCGCGGGCGCGGGCGGCGCCATGACGCGGCGCCCGCCACCATGACGCTGCCGCCGCCCGCGCGCCCCGCGCACCCCGCCGCGCATCGCGCAATGCGCTATTACCGCATCTGGATCTACGCGTGCAACGGCGCGCTGTTGCTGGGGGCGCTCGCATTCTGCGCGGCAGCGGGGCGCGCGCTCTCCGACTACCGGCGCGCGCTGGTGCCCGGTCTTGGCGTGGCGCAGCCCGGGTTCTTGTACGGCTACGCGGCATTACCTGCACAGGCGGGACTGCTGCAGCTTCTCGGCTGTTTTGCAGCGTTGAGACTTTCCGAACGAATGCTAAACGCATACTGGTTGGCGCTATTAGCCCTGCTCGTCGGGGACGCTGCCATTGGGGTTTACTGGGCGTTCCGCTTTGAGCGAGTGTGTCGCGAGCTACGGCCTCAGCTACGGCTTCGCCTCGCAAAGGACTACGATACGGACATTGACTTTTCACAAGCTTGGGATCGTCTTCAGAGAGAACAGCGTTGCTGTGGGGTAACCGGGCCGGCGGACTTTGCCGCTTTTAACAGAACGACGCTTCCGGCAAGCTGTTGTCGTATACCTGCGCATACGACATCAGTCACGCCGGCGTTAATGACCGTCACGTCAGCCACATCACCCGCACCGTTCACTCCTGTTCATTGTGCACCTCATACAGCCGCGTGCTCAGAGAGACTACTTGTTTGGCTTCGACGAACAGCAGACGCATTGTTCGTGTTAGGGTATTGCGTTATAGCATTTTTAAAATTGTGCTTCCTTGGAATCCTCCGGTACGAAATAAAGGAGATGATTCAAAAAATTCGAATACTGCGAAGTGAGCTCGGGGCGGGTGAACTACTTGACAGCAGCCCTATACACGGGGGGCCGCTGTCGCAAACGATAATAGTGAACGCGGTTAACGCAAACGGTGGAGTTCGAGCACACGGTGGCAGCCCTGAACGCGCAGGAGAGCGGGAGGCGTTGCTCGGACGAGCGTCGGAGCCGTGCGCCCGGCGCAGCATACACGATGAACCTCTGGGTCCCAAAACCATCAACGGAAACAACAATTGCGAGATGCGCGAACTCGCTCGAGGAGATTACAGACCACTAGCGGCAGACAGTGCAGCAACTCGAATCTGACTAAGATGTTACTTGGAGCGGCTGTTCGGGCGGCGATGGCGCTCGTTCCCCACTGCGGGCTGCGAGCTGGAGCCGCCGCTGGGGCGCACGCCGCCCGTGTGCGTGCGCCGCGCCGGCGCGCGCGTGCGCCTCGACCACCGCCGTCAAACCCGCTCCGAATTTGAGTTGTAAGCTAGCTAGGTACGACGAGGCTGTGAGCCCAAGCCTACCGTGGAAGCGCTGTGAGCGACGGATATTCATTGTCGTTGTCAATTGCGAGTACCGATATAATTCGGTTGGACTAAACTGTATGTTAAATTTATAGTGGTAGCCTTGTAAAACTGTTCCAGCGATGCAAATCAGTGTTAGTGTGGTTCAGGACATTTTGTACTGTGAGATATGAATAATATGAACGTGCATCGTGCAAGGATATTTGTGTAAATTAGACAAAGTGAAATCGATTGTCGAGCAAAGCTTGTGTTTAGTTCCTAAATTTGGCCGTTTAATATTGGTTCTTTAGATGCATAGGACTTACAAATATATTTTAATTTGCGGTCCCTAGGGAAGTGGTAAGTGTGATAGATAGATACCGAGGTATCGCGACACATATATGGCATGCGAGGAAATGCAGTCTCCGGACAGAGCAAACAATACTAAATGCACATTTCACATTTGGCTACTGGGAGCGCAGCAATCCATCCTACATAGTATTGTATCTTTGTATACTCGAATACGATTTTAATATTTATAGCAGTAAATAACGGGAATCAACCAATATAAGATTAATTATGATGATTGTTTAGCATTAAGACGTAACAGTTTTTGATTGTATACCAATAGATTTACGAAAATAATTATTGTAAAATGTATTTTACAAATTTTCATGTAATTTTACTCATTGTCTTCAATTGAAAAATTGTAAGCATATTAAATGTTATATTTGCCATAGTCTACATATAACTACCGACGACGCCCTCTGTTAAGTGATTTATATTTCAATGGTCATCGACTCTTTGGATATAATAATAAACAATTAATTATAAAAGTACGTAATACATATACAGAGTCAATTTACATGTGTATAAAAAGAATAGCGAAATATTTCAGAAATAGGCCCGATTTTGATTAAAACTAAAATTGCATGCCTAATTGCATTTTTGTAAAATCAATATTTTCAGCTCGGAATGGAATCATACACCATCCCATAGTGTTGCTAATTAGAATAAAATTCTGGTGAGTAATGGCAAACTAAAGGAAAATGATGAATTTTATTAAATCTTTTACATTACCCGTACTTAGTCAGATGGTCAATTTGATTAGTTTTACAAAATACATTTCAGTCGCAGGTCTCCTCACAACATTAAATTATAATGTCAAATTTTACCCTGTATATGTAAATTATTATAATTGTTGATTTAAAACCTGAATAACGGGATGACGAAAATCACTTTTCACGAATGCATGTCTTACATTTTGATGTACCTACCGATAAATAAATAATTAAAGACTCATAAAATCACATGGTTCGCTTGCACGGAATTTTCCTGCAGTCACTCTTGATTTATAAATAGGATACGACCACCTCTATCATAGAATTCTTAGTTTTATTATAAGTACCTCTAGGCACGATTATCCCAACAGTATTTACGTAGATTAGAAATGTACCTAATCTCTGAACAAACACGGCTTAGGTTCGCCTGCGTTACACACATATGTTTTGACAGCTTTCCTTACATGGCTCGGATATGAGTGAGCAGTGAGTTCCCTCACTCATTGTCTATTTATCTAGTTTCTCATAATCAAACCCTAATGTTGTCGGTAAATGTAAATAATAAATAAAATTTGTACATGTGTAGTATGCGAGTAATTGTGCATGGACAGATTGACAAAAATACATAGTACTAATATGAGCTTAAACGACGTAGTGCCTACAATTATTATGCTTGTAAACAGTTTAACGTGAACGACTACACGAATAACGACATTTTGATTTATGGCAGAAGAATTTAAAATGTTTCGTACCTCATTTTCATGTTATCTTGACAGAGTACAGAAGTTTTGCTAAATATTTAAAGAGATCGCGCTATGAATCTAGATTGCGCCGTATAAAGTAAATATAACAATAATCTCATGATGGAATTAGGTGAAATTGATTAATGGCTGTGTCAAGTATAGGTGAAACCTATCTATGCCGGGTGTACCACTGTCACGTCTGGATGTTATAGCTGTGCCGGTGAAGCGAGTTAGTGACATATCGTCGCCCGCGCAGGCGCCCGCGCACTCGATGTGCGATCCGACATTCGACCACCTGCCTACATTCATACATATTTGTACTTTTACGAACTAACTTTAGAGATATATTGTAATGACGAGTACGAAGTTATGTTCGCTTAGAGTAGGTATAATATTTTGTGAATTTATGCAGAAAAATAGTTTTTTAATATTGTTGTCACATGAATGTACCAATCTTATAAAAATTTGTACCTATATTCGGAAAGTTGAATAATTTGTAGCTAGGATCCAATCTAAATCCTGCATTTCTTCCAAAAAAACGGTTAAAATAACATGTGCCTTGGCTTATAAATTGTATAACTGATGTTATGTTTATTATAAATGAATAATAAAGTAAATGAAACACGAGCTCGTCTTGGATGTGCTGCCTACACCTTCCGACCTCTACGTACACTGTACTCTCGTTTGTGTCATTTGTTCTTGTTATGACTCGACACTGTATTTAAACAACAAATTTACTGTCTAATTGTCTAAGTTTACACTACGCTGATTTTATAACTCAAAATCTAATATTCTAAACTTACTTAAATGTTGACATAAATATTCCACGTTGATGTAAGATGAAATCTTGTATTGATTATTTATATTTGGATGGTACATTGTACGTAATCTTTTGAATTCTCTACTGTCACAATATTTTATATGTTTTCCTTGTTATGTGTGTTTCATTATTATAGTAGAGTTGTTACAACTTTCCGAAGGTACGCACTAGGCGACTGAGAGCTAATATTATCATAATAAATGCATTAAATAAAGAGTTTGTTAAAATGTTGTGGTTTTTTATTTCATTGGAAAATAAATCATTTCATCTGTTATATTTATAACTGGACAAAGTCTTAATACAGAACACATAAAGTATTGAATTATCTTTAACACTTAAACTATATCTTCAATATCAATGTAGTATATTACAGATTGTAGTATATACAGTTTTTTTTCCGACTGTTATTAAAAGTATTGATTTTCTTGAATATAGAGTCTGAAAATTGGCCGTTATTTTAATACATATACAAATTACAGTATTATCCACTAAGTAGTTGCTTGTACAATATAACTCCCGAAAGAAAATAACACAAGATATTTCTAGTATCTACGGTAGTAGTGAGCGAGACCTTGGGGATATGAAACTAGCATTCTTTTTAGCATGCAGGTAATCAGGGACTCACCTGCACGCCATCTTCTTTCAACCTGTAAGTGCGGTCGACGTTCGCTCCGCCAATCACCAACACGTCGCCTTCAGAATTCTTGTGAGCGGGGAACAATGAGCCGCCGTGTCCCTGGCTCGGCGTAATCGCGGCGCGGTCACAGCACCAAGTGTGGACACGTCTCGAAACATTAGACGCATTCCCAACGCCCTTCGACAATCCAATATTAAACGCATTCCTCGAATTGTCGACATTCTTCAGTTTTTGAAATTCGACTGCAATATCGGCGCCGACTTTGGCGTTGTTCTTTATGAGGGCGATATCTGTGAATCGTTTAAGAAAGAAATTGTGGCAATTAAACTACCTAACTACTAGCCGTTATAAATTGACGTTCCGACACATTTGATGATTTACGATAGAATTGCACTAATAAGACCTAAGCATCTCCGCTTAGGTCTTATTAGTTAAATGTTTTGGTCCAGTGATACTTCTGCGAAATATATATGTATATAATAGAAGCGAAAGGTTCTTCTATTCATAAACGTATTAAATGGGTTAAAAAGCTGATGAATGGATTAATTTATTAATCTCAAAGAGTATAAAATATACTGGTTTCATTCGGAACAAACATAAACACTTTCTTTTTGCTTTCATTAGGATATCTTTCATCTATCTGTAAAAAGGATACTGGCATTAAGGGATGCGCCGCCGGTAGCGTTGGCGACTGCGGACAGTATGAAAGGAGTAACTTCTTTGCCGAAAACTCCTTTCTTTTCAGCTTCTTTCAGCGCACTAGCTATGGCATCTTCTATTATTTTCTCTGGACAAAAATATGAAAATATTACAATTTACCAAAATATTGGACATAATATAAATAATTCATGTAATAATCTGCTGCTGGGCACAGGGTTGTCTTTTAGCTTGATAGAGATTAGGCTAACGCTAGGATATTGCTAGTAGACTGCATTAGCCTAGCGTCGAAAAAATCATACATCATCACAGAGATTTCTTTTACAATAAAATTATTTGGAGCAGCCTGAATAATTATGGTTTGGACCCCATGATGGCAATAGGATATCTCCAGCTATCCAATAAAGTTTATCAAATGTGACAGAAAATTTGTAAGTAAGGTTCTGACCTTACTTACAAATTTTAGGGAATACGTATCATTAACAAACCTACACCTAATTATGCCATTAGCTGACTAGCACACCGCAGATTTATAACCTGGTGATCAATTATATTTTTGCAATAAACTTAATGGTTTCACTTTAATTAACTATCGTGATAGGGCCAGCCAACACACAGATTTAAAAATAATAACATTTTGATTTTGACTCTTGGGTAAAGAAGTACCGCTTTTTTTCTAAAATTTACCTATATATCGAAGTAATAGAATCGACTCTGTTGCTGGTAGGCGTTTTGAGACTCAATGAAGAAACTGAGATTAGATGTTCTATTACATCTTACCATCCATAGCGTACTCTTGTGGTATGGGTACGGCGACGACGGTACCAGACGCTAGGCCGAAGGCTCGTGCCGCGTGCAGCACGCGCGCCGCTTGAGAGGCGTCGGCGACGCGGTGCGGCGCGCGGTGCCCCGACCGCGCCGTGTAGAACGCGGGAAAGTCGGACGACTCACCGAATGCGCATACACATACTCCTTGTGTTTCCTGCATTTAAATATCATTGTGTTAGAGCAAAACTCAAGGCACAGTTAAAACGCTCGCTTTATCCTAACTAGAAACTAAACTATATGTTCCAACCGCGGCTGATGGCGGTTGGGTTTAAATCCCGCATTGAATAATGATTTGAGTTTTTTTATAGGTATATATAATACTCAGCGGCAGGTCGAAATTTAGATCTAAATCATCCCATATCCCATTACATGGGGCCTGAAAATAAATTGATATTCGCTACACTAGCTTGCAAGCATAGAGATGAGAAACACGGGATAAAACAACAAAAAGGATTGGGTACAAACCTACATGTGGTCTGCCAGATGAAGGGCAATAAAGTGAACATCCTTTTTATTAATATTTTATACTATTTTTATTTATATTTAAACTATTTCAGTATATATATAATGTCTATAATATAATGTCTACACCGTCAGAACATCATAACAATTCACATTTTATGTATGGTAACAAACAAAAAATATAATTTTACTAATCCCTATAACATATGAGGATAACTCTAATGTGTAGTAATATGCACTTGTAAAGTAAAATGAAACAAAATATTTAATGGCGGAATTCAATAAAGCGAGTCAATGCAATCTCTGGTGTAATCAAAACTTCAAATGCTGACTTCAAAGCTACTTTGGATGTACATTCGTATTGAATATACAAATGCAACGTTCGTCTCCCATCTCGCTCCAACGCAGGACCAACTATTCACTTAGTAACCCGTCTCCCTCGGGCAATTCCTAGTATTCGAGCGGTAACCTGACGACCTAATAAGCTCCATGTTTTCCTTTCGCTACAAGGAACATAAAAATAATACAGCACTCGAATTTAATTTGTACGTTCTTCTTGAATATCAAAAGAGCCATGTGAGCTTTATACAGTCAAAAAAACGATATAGTCAAATGCTGTTGGTGATTATCTTACAAGAGGATAACTACGACGTACTCTAGTTATTATTTATGAACGTTGTACTTTTTTCAGATTCAAAATAATTATTTTTTAAGTTACTTAAACTTGCCTACGTTGCGTGATGAAAAATAGTCAACAGACAGGACGTAATAATTTGTTTAGTACAGAGGTTACGTAGCTAACCAACGCATAGTTAGATCCTATCACCAAACGTAGTTAGGTACAGTGTTTTATTTTTATAAAAACACGGGTACAATGTACGGATAGAATATTCTTAGCTCTTAGTCAGTATTAGTCGGAGCTAATACTTGCTAATGCAAAATCGGATACATATGTACGTACATACTCCTATGTAAAATCGCAAAACTATGTCATCATAGTTGGGAAACTGATCAGGCACGAAGTTGGAGAATTTCATACTGCAAAGTGCCAAGTCGGTAGTAGCGACAGCAAATATGTAGTTTACCAAGTACTCGAGAGTTCGTCCGATGTCTAATATGGATTTAACGCCACTGCACACGACTAGTGTGTTGCTGCGCCCGAGCTCGTTCAGATCCGCCGATATGTCCAACGTGCTCTCACCGCCACGATGCACGCCACCTGGGAAATAAACTACACTTTCAATACACGGTTTCGGTGTCTTTTTTGTAAATATATAATACTCTTATCGGATAAATCAAACGCTATAAAAAGAAAATGGATATGGAATTCAGTTGCATCTTTTAAAACTCTGATTATTAGGCTTAAGATCTTAACAATATGTAAAGCGATAAATATTGGCGCCAGTGTTCAGATAATTGAATTATAAATAAATAGTATACCTATGTAATAAAAGCTAGTCTACTTGGAAAATTTAGCTCCTAAATTGGGTGAATGAAAAACTGTTTGTGTGTGCAGTGAAAACTTGACAAATATTCAAATTCAAACAACAAGTTAATTAAGAAATTCAAAATTGAAAAAAAAAACATATGTTTTCCATTGTGTAAGTATAATTAAACTGGAAGACGCAACGTGGGTAGGCCTCCGGCAAGGTGGACCGACGACCTGGTAAAGGTAGCTGGAATCCGCTGGATGTAGGTGGCCCAAGACCGTTCGTTGTGGAAATCTTTGGGGGAGGCTTATATCCAGCAGTGGACGACCTCTAGCTGACATGATGATGATGATGATGATGATGATGAAGTATAGTAAAGTTTCAATAAAATATTTTGGCTGGGAATGGCAGTTCGCGTGGACCGCGGTCTGACATGGTTTTGTTCAATGTATACAGGAACATAAAACGTTCGCAACTCCGCAGGTACGATACCCATTGCGCGATTACTTCCGAAACATGAACTCACAAGAAACTGTTCGTGCAGTTACGGTTTTTTTTCGTCTGTCTCAGCCAATTTGCTCTGCAACTACTGGACCGGTTAAGTTGATATTTGTTTGGTAGGTATGACTTTTGGGAACAAAACAAGAACGTTTGTATAACGAAATTTATTTTTTATAATATGGAGGTCGAAAATAAATAAACACATTTACCAAATTTTACTGAGTGACGTAAATAATAAAAGGACGTTTCAAATATTATTTTAAAATTTTGAATTGTAGTGTTAAAGTATTATAAGAAATTTGAAATGGACTATTCTCTTCGTTAAATAAAGAGATATAGAATCAACTATAACAACCAGGATTGGTTGGTTGTTATAGTTGATTCTATATCCCATATGTGTTTCCACAAAGCGATAATATATAATACATATACAGGATAATATTTACAGGAGACAAAGAGAGGTCGTCCGAAATAATATGATGTTAGATAGGTATATACCGTTTTAACCCTGGACGTAAAAATTAGTACCTGTGCCATAAACGTAACGCATTTATATGTGTCTGTCTATGGCTTTGGAGCTCCTGAATGGATGAACCGATTTTCAGTTCAGCGAGTATCTGTTTGTTCACAGTTATTATGAATAATATGCGGAGATAGCGTAGTAACGACTGGTATACTTTAAATTATCTTCCGATCTGTGGCTACGCCTGCTTGGTATACTTATAAAAAGTAGTCTTCGTGTTATTCTGATGTATTATTTAAGTTAAATTTAAAAAATAATCTTGAAGAATTTACGTAGGTAAGTCACGTTTTTATGTACCTTGATTACCTGATACCTGACAATTGGCCGTCTTAACAAGCTAGCTGGTAGGCATGCGGTCTTAGTACATACTAACACTACTCAATTATCCACATTTGCTTCGTCAGAAAATACGTGACGTCTGGTGGCCCTGGGATCTTACTCTAAAAGTAAGATTACATATTATATTAATTTTTCTGCATAGTAAAATATAAATACATATTGTAAAGTATATACATAGTATAGGCTACGTTTTGACTATAACTCTCTAAAGCTATTTCTCTCCTAAACCTGGTGGCACAATGGTATTTTGGACAATTAGTATCGGTCTAGCCAGTGAGACCACTAGCAAAGCCTCTGGTTTAGCAGTGCCTTTGTAATAAATTGTCTGCGAAGCGATAACGATGCGGCGGCCATTGAAATTCGCCATTTTCGCTTCTGTAGCACACCCTTGCCGTCGAGAAGTGCCGATATAGCGTAATCCTTTTGCAGCTGTCCTTTTTATATCTACAGACATTAAGAGTTTCTTCGTGCAAACTTTATCTCCATAGACGCTAAATCAATCGGAATAAGACACGATAATTCAAAAGCTCAAACACTACAAACACTAAATTTAAAAATGAAAAATGGGTCCCGTTCGTCTATTAGTCGTAAGTGCGACTGCTGAGCAAGAAGTCTTTGTTTCGATTCTCAAGTCAAGCAGTGTTATTGGGTTTTGCTATTAAATTCTTAGTAGCAGCTCAGAGTTTGGATTTTTGCCCGATTGATGGCAATAGACCAGGACCTAAAACACCGGCAAAATGTGGGTGTACATAAGTACAGATCTGCCTAACCCTTCGGGGATGACAGGGGTGGATGGTATGTTAATAATATATAGACTTTCTTAATTGCACATTTTATTTCTACAGAAACTTATATCAAGCTCCCATAGACCAGTCTTATTGCCACTATTCGAACAGTGGGAATAAGACAGCTCTTTCCGATAATTCAAAAGCCCAAACACATACATTCATACATACAAATCACGCCTCTTGTCCCCGAATTCCCTCTCACGTTTCGCTGGTATGTTTTAAGTCCCATGTAATAGGGGGCGAGCCTATTGCCATTAACCGGGCACGAATCCAAACTCCGAGCTGCTACTGAGAACTTTACAGAAAACCCCAATAACACTTTGCCAGAGCTGGGAATCGAACCCAAACAAACCCAAACACTACAAACGCTTATCTAGAAAGTGATAAATCGTGCACTGTTTCACGGAATTCGTTGTTAATTACATCACCAGTTCGGCACGGCTGCGATGCGGCGGGTTATAATGAATGCGCTGGCAAAACGTTGAATCCAACCGTGATATCGTTGAAATTCATTCGTGAATTCACAAGCATGGTTAATTGAAGTTTTTGCGGTGTTTTCACGATGATTGCTACTATTTACTCGCCTCGAGGCTTACGGCTGCCTTGAATGGAGCGAGTCAAAGTGTATTGATTAATATTATTAAAACACAGGTATAAAGTTTATAATAGGTATCTATATCAATGTTTAAATTGGGATTTTCGTTTCTTGTCGGAATGAAACTTGCACTTACGCTAGTAATGTAGATAAAATAGAATAGACAGCCTTCCTGTAACCATGGATAAAAACAGGATAAAATAATAAAACAATATACCGTGACAAAATTCGTAGGAATACTTATTTATTTTTAAATTTTCGTTTATCGTAAATAGTGTTCATAAATAGGTCCATTAAGCGCTGATACGCTACAAAATTAATTATAATACCCACCCACCGTTGTAATAAAGAGATTCTTATGTAGCACACGCGCAAATGTTCCTCGTAATTAGTGGCGCAAATTGCAATGACACCATATGAGGCGTACTATGAAGATATGTGTTGTAGTAAAATGTTAAGAGAAACCGCGAAAAATACATATTATATGAAATTTATATAATGTTTATTTCCCTTCAAAAACACGTTTCACGCATTTGGAGGGTTTAAGCTGAAGTCCACAACGCTAGCCTAGTGCAGGTTGATAAGCTTCGAACATCGAGGACATCTGCCAGGCTCCTCGGCAGGTTTCCTCACGATTTATCTTTCACCATTTGAGCAGAACTTTTGATCATTGTACCCCTGTTTACAATTCATATTACGATAAAACATAGAAAATAAACCTAAGAAACTGCACAAACTATGGTAGTGGTTAGTGTATGTATGTATAATCGTTGTTCTCACCAGTTTTATGCCATTATGGCAACCGCTATTACGCAACGGAATGCTGTCTGCTAACAAGTGCCCCTATCCGTGAGAGAACTGCACTTGTGGTCTTTTTATGTCTGGCATATGAAACTGTCTGTGCCGACGTAATATTACAGTTTCGAAAAGAAAAATAATTCTGAATACATAATTGAAAGACATACTTTACTTACTTATATATGTTTGCTTTCTGATAAGTAAACGGCTTTTATGTTAATGACTTGTACATATGTAATATGGTTCTTCTTCAACCAGATTTTACCAGATACTGACTTGTGAGCAAACCTTAAAGTATTAATATAATTATATATGTAAATATACGAGAATAAGTCTACGTCTAACCTACCAGGCATTGGCTGCTATGAAATAAGTTCTGGTCTAATTTGTTTAACTTATTCTGGCGATCTATGCATGCTGAAACAAGCATTAATAATGGCTGATTTAATAAAAAATCATTACCTATTCCTCCGGTAACAAAAACAGGTATGTCCGCAAGCTGTGCAGCAATGATGGTGCCTGCAACAGTGGTGGCGCCGTCCAGCTTGGCACCAGCTATTGGCGCCAGGTCTCTCCGCGATGCTTTCACCACATTCTTAGCTTGAGCCAGGTAGCTCAGCTGTTCTTCTGATAAACCTATGCTCAATTGACCTTTAAGGATTGCTATTGTGGCTGGTAAGGCACCCTGCACGATATAAAAAACCAATAATAATTGAACAAGCTAACATTCAAAACAGGTCATTTGGTATTTTATCGAAAAAATTATTAAAGTATTGTGTTGAAAAAATTGTGTGTGTATTCTATGAATAAATTATATTAAAATTTAAATATAGTTGAAAGCAAGAATCCTTTTAGTGAAAAATGTCAATACAAACTCTTTTCCAAGCGTAGAGTAATTACTTGCGCTACGAAAGCGTAGCCGTAGCACTGGAATATTATTATCTCCAAATACATAGCTATGAAACATCTTACCCTTCTACGCTGCAGATTTCGATACATGTACCTCGTTGACACAACATAGAATATTTTTAAAACTCACCCTTTCTCTAATAATGTTTTCAACTTGTTTAGCAGTTTCCAGATTTTGCGGATAAGGCATTCCATGTGTAATAATTGTCGATTCCAGGGCCACAACAGGTTTGCCCTCTGACTTCGCTCGCTGAACCTCTTTAGAAAAAACGAAGGGGGTAGCTGAGCTATATCGTCTTTGATAAAACGCAGCCACCCGTGAAGCTCTCGATATGTTCTTCACTAGGTAAGCCATATCGATACCTAAAAATAGAATTCAGTTCATTAGTGGTATACATCGAGTGGTCTTAAAAAGGAAACGACCGAGATAAATCGAGAAGAGAACCGGTACCGGCGAACCGTGTCTTTTTGTTGACTTTGCTTTCTGTCACGGGCAGAAGCTTAAATGTAGTTTCAGCAAAGTTCACTTAACAACGATTGTGTCGCGAAATGGAATTCATTTATGTGCCAAAGTGTATTTACCTTTTAAAATTACAAGGCTTTTTGGTACCGTCTATAGTAATTTATTGTGGATTTTTAGTAACGGTTAGTGAACGTGATTTTACTGCTTCCATTCTTTTTATTTTTAAAGTAACGGGCTTTTCTATTCAAGTAATATACAGCTTAATTGATCTCGATTTTGGAAGATATTGGAAGTGTGCAATAAAATTGGAATTTGAGTGACATAAAGGGGCATTATTTATGCATGAAAGTCAAATTACGGTGACCGGGTGGCCGACGGGCGTCGGACGTCGTCGGGCGTCGTTGGTAGACTTAGACACTTTTTAGGGTTCCGTAGCCAAATGACAAAAAACGGAACCCTTATAGATTCGTTATGTCTGTTCGTCCATGTGTCACAGCCACTTTTTTCTGTTTCAACTTGGTAAGTAGATGTATTCTGTGAACCGCATTAAGATTTTCACACAAAAATTGAAAAAAACCAATACATTTTGGGGGTTCTCCATACTTAGAACGGAAACTCCAAATTTTTTTTAATCAACCTCATACGTACGGCATATCTAAGGATAGGTCTTCAAAAATGATATAGTGGTTTCTAATATCATTTCATCTAAACTGAATAGTTTGCGCGAGATCCAAAGTGGTAAAATCTGTCCCCCCCCCCCTGTAACTTCTAAAATAAGAGAATGATAAAAACAAAAAAAATACATATATATGATGTACATTACCATTACCATTACGCAAACTTCCACCGAAAATTGGTTTGAACAAGATCTAGCAATTTTTTTTTAATACGTCACAAATCGTAAACCGCAATTTACGTTTCATTCAATTGTGTACCCACTGCTGTTTACTTAGTAAATGGGACGGAACCCTTTGTTCGTGAGCCCGACTCGCACTCGGCCGATTTTTGATAAAGGCTATCTATCGGCGCTCCCACTCGGCGCACATTAATCAACGTCCGACACGGGTCCCGTGCACCTACTCTCACATTTCACCTGTGATGTGGCTAATAAGACACCTTCGTTATACCCAACACCTTTGTGGCATTTGGGGTCATTTAATTTATTTAAGCCATGTGTGTATGTGTGTATTATATGTTTGCATTTTGAGTAACAACTACTGTAGCAACAATATTATCCTATCTCATAGATATATCTACTACTTTTCTTAAAATACCGCAACTGTATAAAAATTCAAGTTTGTATAACTACATAGTACATTTTTGGCTAAAGTACAACGGTTTGTTTCAATAATAAATTGTTAAGAACGGCTGCATGCCAGGCTATATTTTGCCACAAATGTGCTATGTGTGCATACAAACTTGGACATCGATATATTTTCTTATTTTTACGATCGATAAAAAAATTGTCAACATTTAAGTGTTATACTGTAAATATTTGGACGTCAAGACAATTATTTATTAATAGTTTTCCGCGACTTATATCTCCTCCGTAATTAGTAATTTTATCCAATTTGCTTTCATTCCGCTATGGTTCTGGGGTTAAAGCGTGAAGAGGTAACAGACAGACAGGTTAGTTTATAATTTTATTATTATTTTTTAGCTGTTCAATTTCGCTACACGCATTTTTATTTTATTATAATAAAAACAAACATAACTGGAAGTCTCAGTGAACTATTTTACGTCTGTATGGTTGTACGAGGAATATCCAGATAGCTGTAGACTTGACTACGTGTAGTCTGGATATATGTATACGGCTAGACTTTAGCGGTCGGGATCGCGTCTATCGTTACGAATATTCTGGCTGGAGTGCTAAGCTTGGATATCATCGGTGATTTATTAAAGGCTACCAGTATTTTAGTATTGAGTAAAATATATTGATTTCTTATTCTGTCTTTCTACTTTTTACGGATTTTATCGCGGTATATTGATATTATTTTAAATCAGATTGTCAAAGATAGGGTAGTTGTTACTAATTATAAGTTGAAGACAACCTAATATAGTCTGCCTGCGACTTTGGATGCTGTAAAGGATCCAAAACGTCGGACTAAAATGATAATAAAATTGTTGAATTAAAGATTTGAAAGTGTTAGTCGGACATGTGCTACGAAAGAGCTACGTAAACGTAGCTGTAGCAGTCAATCTGGTCAATTGATAGATTAAGGGCAGGCTGGCAGGAACACCACAGAGTTTTAATTACATACATATACTACTGCAAAAAAGTAAGACTGTAATCAATGAGTTATGCTTGTTCACTGTTTTGTTTTACTTGTATTCTGGACTTATTTAGACTTTAAAATATATAATGGATAATAACAGGAAAGGATAAGGAAAAACCAAAGATAAAAAATTGGAAAAAAAAAACTAAAATATCGCCGCGCCGCTGTAAAGACCCTCAAATGACTAATGCCAGCTTACAAGACAATACGTATGTATTTCATGTACATTTATTGTCTTTTTGATGTTAATAAAATGCCCCTCTTTTTATAATAATATAATGTGACTCGCATTAGCTGACTTTAGCTTATGAGAACTTTAGAACATACTAACAAGAGATGCAGTGTGAATAGGTAATGTAGTAACTATGGTATATTACGGCTTACTTGCAGTAAAAAAAACAGGCATAATTTAATTGTAGGTCAAAATTCGTTCCTTTTCATTTGTTATTTTCTTTATATCACGATCGGTAATTCGAAATGTGATTACTTAAATTATTTAAGTTACCATACACCATAAACAAGAATTCAAATATAACAGCTACTAGGTACCACATCACTACGCATGAGCGGAATTGCCATAGGGGAATATCGTTTACTATAACCAAAAAGGAGGGCCTTATTGATTTTAAACAAAAAGTATCCTGCCGTATCCTAGCAAGGAGGTCGGAATGGAAGTAAAAATGTTATCGCCTAGCAACGCTATAAGTAAAAATCTAACAGCTGTTTGCCCGACAACACAGCTGTCATATTTGTTTATTTCATCAACGCAAGTTTTCCGTCATATTTTCCCTTTAATTCAAGGTTTTTATAAAACATCGTAATTTATTCACATCAATTTTTCGTCCTCTGTGTTCTATTTTAGGTAAGAATTTATTATTTTGTACGTAATATCCACCTCTGCCAACATTTACAACCAACCTACGTGTTTTACGGAAAATAATTTCATTATGCTGTGAACATTATATAGCAGTGAGGGTTCTAAGTAAAAAGCTGAACTATAAATAGAAAATATCGCGGAATATATTAATAGGATACCTACTTCATTGTTGTGATGTAAGTGCATATTTATTTTGTGTTTAGATTTAGTTATTTAGTAGGAGTCAAAGTATGAAATTGCCATTTTATTGTAATAGGTACTTCGAATTGACATAGAACCTTCATGGTTTGAGATTTTTGAGTGAAACTTTTTTCACATAGTACCTACCTATGAAGTTCTTCTTTTAAAAAATGTGCAACAATCGATTATCGACTTTCAGTTATTTTTTTTATTCAGCTTAGACAAGAAAGATGGATACTTCGAACATTTTAGAGATTTTTGAATACGAGTTAAAAACAGCTCGACATATCAATGTTGCTTTTGGAGAGGTGACTGATAATGAACGCACCGTGCGATTTTGGTTTTAAACCAAAATCGCTTTCGTGAAACGAACCACGTGGAAGACTGCCCACATAGGTGAATAATAATGAATTAAAAGAGATGATAGAAGCCAATCCGAGCCAAACTACCCAGGAATTAGAGGCATGGTTTAACGTTACCTTACTAAAATATTGACTCATTTGCGTCAAATCAATAAAATAAAAAAATATGAAAAATGGGTGCCTCAATGATTTGATCTGCAGAAAGAAACGCGACTTGAAACATGTGTTGCCTTGTTGAATCGATACAAAAATGAAGGAATATTTGATCGAAATGTGGCATTTGATGAAAAGTGGATTCTTTACGATAACCGTAAGCAAAGAATGCAATGGCTGACCCCAGGTCAAACGCCGCAACAGTGTCCTAAAGCAAAGCTTACCAATAAAAATTTAATGGTAACTTTTTGGTGGTCTCAGCATGGTGTTATTCACTGTAGCTTTCTCCGATCTGGTCTAGCCATAACGGAGAAAGCTACACGGCTGTCTACTGTGCCGAACTCCGAACAATCATAGCAAAACTAGCAGTGAAACAGCTCCGACTCATGATTACTATTATTCACTATTATTGCTCAATGATAACGCGAGACCTCATACAGCACGAGAAACCGTTAACTCTACAGGAACCGCAATTAGAAACCATTTGTCACCCTCTGTATTCGGCAGACTTTGCTCCAACGGACTACCATTGTTTCTTGATTTGGACAATTTTCTACGTGATAAAAGTTTTCTTCCCAGGAGGTAGTACAAAATGCTTTCATACAGTTTGTCGAATCTCGAATTAGATGGCAGCAATGTATAGATAATATTGGTAATTCTTTTGATTAAATAATTACGTTAAATAAATAAAAGAAACGTATTTCAGTACAAGTCGGCAATTTCATACTTTAACTCCTAATATATGAATAAATAAATAAAAAATTAATTAAACGCCTTTGGTTCAGCAGTTCAGTCAGTTTAGCAATATTACCATGGTTGGCTCAGTTTCGTATAGCCTACATGTTTGTTTCTTTGTTGAGTGTATGTGAGAATGTGTTGTATTGCGGTGTATATTTTAATGTGGATTGTTTACCAGGTTACCAGCTAATCGAAGTCTTGGGTTCGATTTGTAGAAGTAACAATATTTTAATGAAATAGGTTTTTAGACATTTTTGAGTTTGCATTTGTTCCCAATTAATGTTGAATTTATGAAAAATAATAATAATAAAAATAATATTTGAATTTGAAATTGATACACACAAAGTATCTTAAAGACCAATTCACACACGGTATAAATTTATCCTAAATAATTTCGTAACATCTTTTAAAATTTATTTTCGTTATTGTCTGTATGTTACGTTTGATAACGTCAACGCTCGTGTCATGTTTTAAAAAGCGGTGTACGACATTGTGCTGGCGCGATGTCACGCGGTGTCGTGACACAAAACTGTCAGATTACTTCATTTCCTCGGTGCGTGTATCGGTTCCCGTGTTGCGTGATGCGTGAACTAAGATGTGGCTCACGTCGCCCGTACGTTGCTTATCTCGCTACGTGTTCCGCAGTAAACTTGTCGCCTGATTTATTTGCGTTATATCCGCGTTTAAGATTAATAGAAAAGTTTTGTATAATACAATACATATTTTTTACGATCGTTTTGCTTGCTTTATTGGCAGGCGTGAAATAATAATTACTTTTTTTGTATTTACAAATCGAATTTTACCGACATTCCTGACCGCAAACCTTATTTGATTCCATTAACAGAATCCAACTGGAGTTAAAATATTTAGATTTCCCATCAGAGTATCTGCCTTGTACGGCAAATATCTTCCCAATTTACTTTTGTTTTATTAACTTTATTCTTCAGTAATAATATTGTTTAGTCCAATACCACATTAAGAGACTAAACTATCACAAGGATACTAATAAATATGATTAAAATAATATTCAAATGTAACTTACTGAAAATTTACCTTAACATACTTTAAATTTTCAGCAAAAGCACATTTTAATGTTTTGCAACCCACTTGTTGTCAATCCATATTAACTCGGTAACTATGAATGTATAAGCTTCTATGTAGGTAATACTTCATCTGCTTATCATAAATCCTAGGTCTAAGTATAACAGTTGCAGTTTCGTGTAGATTTATCTCCAGTACATTGAAATGAGACCGTCCCTAAAGCTGAGCGAACGTTAAGCAGATAACAACGCTTGGTGTTTCTCTTAGAGGCACTTACATAGTTAAAGACAGTGTGAAAGCAACGGTACTCGATGGGACACAGTTGGCTGGTTTATTTTTGTTCCAATTTATACCGAACTGTACAACATTAAGTCTTGAATTAGAATCCAAGATATATTCTTTGAAAATACTAAGATTATATTTAACCTGCACACTGTATATATATAGTTTGGTCTAAAATGACAGATAAGAAAGTTTGATTTTTTCTTGTATAGGGAGATATATGCATATATATTCAGAGCAAATATAAGTCTCATAGAATATTTACCACAGAAAATATTTATTTTGTTTTCGTCATAGGATTTACTTTAACTTTACGACGACGGATTCACCAGCTTTTCAGATAAGACCCTACGTATAAACTAACGTTTAAGTTTGTTAAAGTTCACAATGGCCTGGGGACTTCCAAAACTTCCGGGTCTGACGTTCTCAGACCCGACGAAGACGCAATATCACATGAGGAGTTCTCTCCGGTACTACCAGGGCCACAGGTTCCCTGACACGGTCATCCGAGGCCCGGGGGGCACCGCCACCGACGTTGATAGCAACGCCTTCGCCCTTCCCGAAGACTCAGTTAAGTAAGTCAACACAAGTTACTAACTTCAGCCCTAAGATCAACAACACTTTGGTGTTTCGTGTGTGGAACTGTCCTAATTTTGGATTTGACGTCATGTCATGAACATGTTTCAAAGGGCCAGGACACAAGCGTCAATGTACTATATCACAGTATACTAGTCTGAATTAAGAACAAAAAAGTGTAATTATTTGCTTAAACTTAAGTTAACTATGAGCTAGTTGAAAGAATAATAAAGAGTAGAGATATTGTTTATAAAAAAGATTTTCGGAAAAATGTATCTATACCTAAAGAAAAAAGCACCTTGGCTCACGCGTCTTTATTTATTATTCAAACATTTTATTCTTTTCATAAGTATCGATAAGAAATGCATTAATCTTTTACAAAAGCAGTTTTGAACTGGTATAACGAAATAAATAAGCGATACAAAGAAATATTTTGATACGAAAGGTTTGTGTTGAAATTTATAAAATATCGCTGTTACAAGTTCGCTGCTCATGCCAGGCAGGGGCGTTGTCCCAAAATACTGAACTGGAGAATAAGCGCTCCTTTGTCGGTGCCAACAAGCAACCACCCACCATTCTTAATTATTTGGCAATGATCCATCAAGAATTGGTAGTCACCCCCACGTCTCGGGTCATCTCTCGGAATTTCGAGCGGGATCCTAATGTCGTTAACCTATAATTTTGACTGGATTCACAATTACTTGTAGATACGCGGTATGAATTCGTAAATCCCTAGAGGTCTCTCGCTATGACTTGTATTTTGTGAACGTAGGTAGGTATGTAGATATTCGTAATGTAGTTTCTCTACTTTGTAACTGATTATTCAGTACTATTTAAGTACTCTTTTAAATCCGTTCACAACGTCTAATATATGTATGTATGTACCTATATAGTATGCGGTTATTACCTGCCATTAAAATTAATACATCCAGATATTAGTACCAGGTGGTATAGGATTGTGTTAATAGGTGGTCGATACAAAACGTAGGGATAGGAAGATATATTTTTCATACATACGTAGACATATCCAAGACCTAAGTACCGTACCGTACCGGTTTTCGAACCTGGAACTCCTACCGCGGAAGGCTTATCACAAACACTACTACTTACTTTCAATATTTAATAATTTAACTAGATAGGTATTATATAAAATGTAATGCAATAGCTTGCAATGTAAGCCCGGTTCTTATAATAAATAAGGATTTGTGTCCAATAAAATAACGTTATGCTTAAAAAGTATGATACTATTTGTTCGCTACGTTTACTTCCATTTTAAAGATGACCAGTGTAAAAGCTTTAAACTTGTAAACAATAAAAGTAGGTACCAAGGTAGTGCTCATAAAATACGTAGTGCAATATTTCCAAAGCCACTATACTATATATCGTTTCCGCTCTAAACCGTTTCTGTGGCTGGAAGCTCCATCTCGGAGCCCGGTCCAGACATTTTCAATTATAGATCTAGATGGAAATTGCGGAGAGATCGCAAATTGCCGTCTTTCCTTGTAAACCTTTGGATTGAGACTGTCCATTAATTATTAGGTTTTACTGCATACAGTTTACGCTTTACTTTCTTGGATAGTCAACATTAACTGTATTCTCGACATTTTAAATTGCTTAACCATTGAAATATCTTTAGTGGCTCTGTCTCAAGTTCTTTGTCTGGTAAACAATTTGAGCACTTAGCACAGCATAACAATTTACTATGCAGTTAAATGGTCGGGTTTATTTTTCCCCTCCCCAAAAAGAGGATTTGACAAGTTTTGAGTGAATATGTATAATGTCTGTCAGTCTGGCTCCTATAATCGACGTGTTTGCATAATTATGCGGCTATCTGTGGTACCGTAGCACGTAACGAGTAGGTACACTGATTTTGATAGTTTTTTTGCGCGTTGAATTTTTTTTTGAAAGTTGACTTAATGGACAGTGTTCAGTTGTCTGAAGGTGAGGCCACAATCAGCTCCATCCATTGCTTTTTAATTTATAGATCTTAAAAGTCTGAATTAACTGCAGCTACGACCCGTCACTAACATACGGGCGAGTGAAACAGCCCGCGCTGCCCGCGGTCGTGCCTCACTGGGTGCACTACGATAAACGATGTCTCAACTTCACGGCGTTCTTCAAGCAACCTGTCTTCGAAAACCCTGACGAAAATTACCGCGTCAGGGTTGTGAACATCGTCTACTTCCTAGAGGACGACTCTATCACAGTCATGGAGCCACGAATCCAGGTAATTATTAACTGAATATCTGTTCCTATTATACGTCGAGCTGCAATGCAAGCATAACACTTATATGTGAACTCAAGTATGTAGATTAGATGTGCAAACTTGCACTGATTATACTAAAAGATACCTAAATGCATAGATACCTACCTCAACGGGATGGTACACCTAATGCAATTGAATTGTATTTTCTTATGATCGTAGATAGGTAAGTACAGTCGGTACCAAATTGATATGGGCGACCAAGATAGCCAAAAAAATATATTATAATAATTAATATTGTACACAATCTGGCAAAATTACGCTAATTGTTGCTTGCATCGAATGCAAAAGTAGTGCTAAAGGTAGCTAAAATAATAATTAAGACCACGTTGGGTCTATACATTGTCAATTCCTATAACCTGGCTGTAAACAAATATATATAAATGAATATGGAATACATTGGATCTTTTTGGCTGCTTACGTGAAATTGGTGATGACTGTACGTATTGATTTTCTTTTTCTTATTTGTTATTCTACGCGGTCATAGAGGCGCCGTGTGTTTCGCGAAACAATTTTATATTTAGCGTGCACAATCCAGTGTCGACACAACCCTACTAAAGTATTTCACCACCTTCATATGCCGAGTTCGCGAACGGCATTTTTTTAGTTGGAAGCCTTTATTTAACTTTATTTAAAAAACAAGGAATGTGGTACGGTGTGACTGCATGTTATTATATTTCAGAGAAATTTTGTTTGAGTTGAGTTATTATATTCATGGAAAATTAATTTAAAAAGAGCTTTTGATGTGTGTCTGAAAATAATATTCATTTTTGCCTTGTTCTTGCTTGTTTTGTTTATTTTTTCGTAGTCCGTCAAATATCGCCGTATTATATACTTACACAACTTCATGTTACAAGAACTTGTTAGCAAGCACAATATATGCATAGTGTATTACACTATGATATAAGTATGTATATACCTTTATACTGCTAGACTATGTCGTAAAGGCTGACGTCGTCGCGCTATATTATAATCACTACACTATCTGATCTAAAGTGCAGCACTAATGTGGCGTAGTCGCGTAAATATATCGTATCTCTTGAATGTTATAGTCCAAGATCAGCTCAAAATTACGGAAAGATTTAATTCCAAACGCACATTAATTGTTTTTTTATGCAGCACACAAGCTCACGTAAATAAAAATAAAAAATTAAATCCATCAGTATACATTTAATTTGTAAAACTAAACAACATATGGGATGGATTGTTGTAATTGTGAATGGATCTGAAATGGAGCTAGCAAATGAGCGCGCATTTGTCTCGGCATGAATGCGTCGCGGCGGTTGCACGCCCGCGCCGCTTTGTTCTGCTGTCGCGCCGTGAATGGCCATCCGCTATTATTCACACTAAAATCATTTTATCTCCGCTAACGCGTCGTGATTTAATTTTTCCAGACGTTGTGCAATATTTTTAAGTCTGCTGTGTTTGCTAAAATGTTATGTTGAAAGAAACAAATCATCATCATCATCATCTACAGCTCGAGACTTTAACTATCGTTGTGCTGATGATGATGATCAAGTACCTATGTATGTAGATGTATATAGAAATAAAAATGTTTCTTGAAGCAAACGATTTTATGAAGCAAACGATTTATATGTATTATATTCATCTCATCATTTATAACACATTACTTTTGAAGTAGGTACCTATACAGCTTGAAATTTTCAAAATAAATCAGTACCCCCAAATACCCCTAATAGGTACCATTCATAATTACCTATTCTCAGGTGATATTGATATCTTCATGAGACCTAAGGAATTTTTCTTGACTTTTTCAGTAAGTACAAAGAAATGCCACCAATACTTTCCGTATAAAAACGAGACAATTCTTTTAATGGAGCTTTTAGACATGTTGAGCTTCGGGCTAAGAGAGAGGGGAGCGGTGCTATCTTACTACATAAATATTGTTCGCATAATCGTTTATCTTATTATTAATAATGCCTAGAAATGGGACAGTGAAGTGGAATGATGACGATGATAATTACTGATCGTTGATTACGGACTATTTGATTTCAGAACTCAGGTTTATGGCAAGGAAGGTTAGTGAAGAGAGGCAAGATCCCTAAGAACGACATCGGAGAGTACTGGCACTGGAAAGACCTGGATATCGGCAAAGACATATGTATCTATGGAAAAGTCTTCCATACTGTTTCCTGTGATCTATTTACTAGGGTAAGTACTTTTTTGTTAGTGGTTCTATAGTCTTTGGTACTTACGCTAGTTTAGCTATTGCGATTTCACGCCGCGCGTACAGTGACTATTAAATATATATCGTTAGCCATTAAATTTTAATTATTTTCAATACCTTGATTTTAAGATCAAACTTTCAATATAAATTATATAGTGATAAAAAGAACTGTAACCACTTTTATAATATTGATAAGCTTAAATTAGCATGATTTGTTGTTTGTCGATAAATATTAATGTAGGAATTATCATTGAATTAAAACTATTTATTAATATTTAATTGTGACAGTTCGGATACTTTAGGTACTTTGCATCTGTAGTCAAGGGTAGACTCAGGTCATGGATGCTGTAAAGGATCCGAGTGACACCGGCATTATAAATATCAAAGTAACACAATAAAATCCGTAGAAAGTAGATTTATATCTATGTCTAATATTCACGTAAGTGTAAGAAATCATGATCAATAAATGAATGTAGATATCTATTCATATTTGTTACCTACCCGCTATTAATTAATGTAACACAATTTTATATCTATTTTAATCTGGTAGTATAATTTTAATTGGTTAGGTGATGTTTGGCTGCTAAGTGCTAACCTAACACTAATACCATGAATGACCGTGTAAGCGAGTGAATGTAGGTACACAACAAAGTGATCAAACCCATAAACAGCTACACAGTACACGTTGGCAATAGCATTAACAAGACGGTCAATAACCCCACGCGTTGTCTCTCTCTCGCATCAACTTGTAAACCAAACAGGATTTCTTGGTTACTCATAAATGCATATTATATCGCAAACAACGAGCAGTTTTACTCTATAAACACTAGCAGAATGTTAATAACAAAATTATCTTACCTTTTTAACCAGTAAATGACGATGAGCGAACGTAATTCGGCAGGAAATCGAGTTGTCGGCAACGTGGTAAACTATTTTTGGGGTTATTTAATTTGCGTGCGCGTTCGCTGGCAAGGTCGCGGTTGCACGTACCCGCGAGCAGGGGGCGCGGGCGTCGCTCGCTCTCCGGTTTTAATAGTATTATCAAAGATCATAAGGTCGTCTTTTGTAGGTACAGTGTATGTGACTACGTTGTTGTTAAATAAAATCGTGTCATATTTGTAATATTTTTATTTACAAGGCCATACATTGCCATATTTATATTTATGCATTCTCTAATGCAGTACTGTTCTTTGGCAAATATTTGTTCTTTTTACAACAAATTAAGGTTGTTATATCATCATCATCATCATTTCAACCGTTAGACGTCCACTGCTGGACATAGGTCTCCCCCAAGGATAGAACCTGTATATTGTACAAATACATAATTTGCTTGCATCGAACCCGCTACTTGAAACGCACTAGCCGATCACTCAGCCACTGCGCCAAACAGGTCGTCAATTTTAATATATTGATATACCTATTTGTAGCCTGCAGAATATGTTGCTTGGTGGATTAAAACTCCACTTACACAAATTCTGCAGAGTGAAGTGGTTTTGAGGTGGCGTAGTTCAATTTTAGTAAGTAACTTTACTTATATGAGCAGGTTTTATTGACGTGTTCACCTATTAGGTACCTACTCACTGCAATTTGTTACAATCAATCAAATTGAAATGTTATTTTTCACATTGCTGAAAAAATGCATAACATTCGGATTAGGATATGGTATCACGAACTTTTCTTATATGAATCACCTTAAGTATTCCCATATTCAGGCAAATAAAAAAAAATGATATTTTTTTCGTTTTTTTCTTTATTCGATTATTACGCGTTCATTCTACCTATATATTAATGCGACTTTAGAGTTTAGTACCGAATCAAATTAGACCGGTATTACAAGTCTCAGTAATTTGATTTTTAGTAAAATTTACTATCAGTAATTTAACACTACTTACTATCAAAAACAATTATTTCCACACCCATGATAACTTGTCGCGCTTCTAGAACCTGTGACATAGTATAAATATGAAATGAATGAATTCCATATTTATATTGTGCCTGTGAGTTGCGTGACTAGTTTTTTTTAATAATACACGGGCGTTTATGCAAAGGTATAAGATTGAGGTACAAAGTTAAATGGTTATATATTTTTTTACAACGATACCTACTTCCTTCTCAATTTTAGATAGTAGGTATAATGTAACGTCCTTGCCAGAGCATAAGCCGTGAAGAATTCTAATTACAGACTGTAGCGAGGGATGTAGACAATGCTAATAATTTTGAGAATATTTTATATTCAAGATAAACATTTCCTATAATTTAATTCTTGGGGACTGTCCCTCTTGTGTCTGTAACTTGAGTAAGTGCCTTCTATGTTTTGGTAAAATATTTGGCAAAGATAAAAGTACTTGATTTCCTTGTACTGAATATTACAATGAAGTATGAAAGCATTATAGTCTCCCAGAACGTTATTGTCCATGCTTTAACATATTTTATGATTTTCAAGAACAAAACACAGTTTGGCATTGTGTTATTTTTTGCATCTTTAAAATTTCACGAATGAAACTCGTTCGTATTGGAAAATAAATATGAAATAAATACCAGTGTTATCGTCGTATTTGATATCAATAAAAAAATTGATCAATTTTTGTTCTACTATTAGGTATTTTATATAATTATTTTTTCTTGCTGTATTTTTATAGATATACAAGCTGACCCAGCAAACGATGTTTTGCCACATTTTAGGAGTTGGTGGTAGAAGAGTCAAAATTTACGGTTATAAGTATATTTTAATGCTAAATCATAAAAAAATACAAAAAAGTGACTGTTCAAAAAAATATAAAAAACGTCTGGTGAGGGACATCCTTATCACCTGTTCTAGCCTATGACCGATTCTCAGACCTACCAAATATACATACAAAATTTCATAATAATCCATCTAGTCGTTTCGGTGGAGTTCAGCGACAAACACCGTGACACAAGATTTTTATATATAAGATAATGTTTATGTAATATTATATAATTATAAAACACTAATTAAATATTTATAATAAAATACACTATTAAGTGTGTGTTTCCTCAAACCAAACGAATTTGTAATCTCTTCTTACCCCCGAGGAATACGCATTGCCTTTTAATTCACCGACCAGCGTCTTACCGACCGACGACCTGGTAAGTCGCTGGATGAGGGTGGCGTAGGACCGGTCGTAGTGGAAATCCTTAAGGGAGGCTTATATCCAGCAGTGGACGTCATGTAGCTGACATAATTGGTGACGATGTAGAGGAAAATACAAAGAAGTAGGAATATTTCACAAGATGCTCGCCATGCGTGAAGTTATACATTTATTCTTTTCTCATTACATTGAATTTTTTTTTTATCATCCCGGTTGATCCCGCTGCTGGGCAAAGGCCTCCCTACCTTTCTTCCATTCCTCACGGTTTGAAGCTTTTATGGCCCAATCTCTTGAATAGGAGTCCAGTTCGTCCCGCCATCTCCGCCTGGGCCTCCCGCGTCGTCTAACGCCTTGTGGGCTCCACTCTGTAGCAAGTCTAGCCCACAAGTCGCTCGACATACGGCATACATGCCCGGCCCAGTTCCACTTCAGAGTAGCGGCTTTTTGGCTAACGTCAGCGATTTGTGTTTTGGAGCGCAGTATGCTATTTCGAATGCGGTCTGATAGCCTGACTCCCAAAATACTGCGCTCCATGGCTCGCTGGCAAACCCCGAGCGCGGACTTTTGATGTTCTGTCAGAGACCAAGTTTGAGCACCGTACGTGAGGACAGGGAGAATGCACATGTCCATGAGTTTTCTTTTAAGGGTAAGGGGCAGGTCACCTTTCATTAGATCTTTCACGGACCAATAGCTCTTCCAGGCATTTTCGGTGCGGCGTGCAACTTCTTTCTCTTGTCGCGCCTGGAAGGAGACTAGTTGGCCCAGATAAATATACTCATGGACATATTCGATCCTTATCCCATCAACATCTAATCTTCGTTTTGTGCTGTTTGTCATGAGTTTGGTTTGGTCGTTAATCATCGAGCCGAGTTCAAGTGGTGGGGATGAAAAAAGAACGATGTCGTCGGCGAATCGAAGGTTTGTTAACCTTCTATCACCCACCACAATGCCCTTCTCCCTCCAGTTGGAGTTTAAGGATCTAAAAATGTGTTCTAAAGTGGCGGTGAAAAGTTTTGGAGATAGCGGGTCTCCCTGTTTGACTCCTTTTTGTATCGGAAAAGATGGTCCGGTTTTATGCAGTTTGATCAATGCAGTACTATTGCGGTAGATATTTTTCAAAAGATTGATATATGTGGTTTGAATCTCTTGGTTTTCTAATGCTTGGAATATTGAACTGTGGTGAAGACTGTCAAATGCTTTAGTGTAATCAATAAATGCCAAATAGAGTGGAAGGTTGTATTCGTAATGTTTTTCAATTATTTGGTTTAGCGTGTGAAGGTGATCGGTGGTAGAGAGGCCGCGCCGGAAACCGGCTTGTTCAGCAGGTTGCTGTAGGTCCAATTTACCCGAGATTCTATTTTCGACGACTTTTATGAAAGCTTTGTAAACGTGCGAAACAAGGCTAATGGGCCTGTAGTTTGATAGATTCGATTTATCTCCTTTCTTATGAAGTAGGATAATATTGGAATGACAGAAATGATTGGGGAACACGCCAGTTTTTAATATTGTGTTGAAAAGGTTCGTTATTTTAGGCAAAATAACTTGTTCTCCAACTTTCAAAGCTTCGGTGGTAATGCCGTCCTCACCAGAGCTTCTGCTGTACTTCATGTTCGCCAACGCTAGACGAACCTCATATGTCGTGATCGGTGCGATTTCTTCGGAACAGAAGTAAGCATCTTCAACCTCTTGTAGGGAAGTCAAGTTCTTGTCATCGGTGTAAAGAGCTTTATAAAAATCGCTGCAGATACGAAGAATATTTTCTCTATCGCCCTGCTCCACTCCTACATAGTCTTTTAAGCTGCCGATGCAAGGTCGGCCTTTTTCTATGCCTTGTATGGCAACTTTTAATGATTTGTTCTTTTCTAGAGCTTCTTTTACTAAATTTACATTATACAAATCTTTTCGGATTTTTCTTTTTACTTCTCTATCTTTTCGGTTATACTGTGGTGAATGTAATGTCAACTTTTGCCTTTCTTCTATTAACTGTTTTGTTGAGTTGCTGAGTTTGTTTATCGTGTTTTTTGGAGATTTAATTTTGTTACTTTTTGAATATTATTTTTCAAAATTATCTAGGACTTCTGCATCACGCAATCATCATTAACTAGCATGGTGGTACCTACGGCATCATGAAATATCTTCTCTAATTATTATAAAATTCCATTTAACAAATAACTTAATTTAATTAAAAGTTAATAGGTATAAACATTTTATGTTCTTTATACATCAGCCTATAGCCGTCCACTGCTGAACGTAGGCCTCCCCCAAAGAGCGCCAACCATCCCGGTCTTGGGCAGCTCGCATCCATCCGCTACCAGCCACCTTCTTCAAATCGTCGGTCCATCGTAGGTCGTCCTACACTACTTTGCCTAATTTGTTTGCCCAATCACTGTCTCCACTCTTCCAATGTTCTTTGCTACAATATAATCAAATTATCATCTGTACAAAAAATCAATTTTACTAACATAGATATAATTAACGAAACGTTTCACTGTGTGATATTTTCATAGAAAACTATGGAGAGTAGGCAAGGTACTATCAACGTTTATATAAGATGGGCATTTAATAATCACGATTTATCAGTACTTGTTAATTACTGCATTGTACATAAGTAAGGTTTTAGAATCATTATCTGGACTATGTTTTATATTTACCTGTTTTTCAAATAATGTACAAAATGAATCGGTATGATATAAACTGTTTTTCTATTTTTTTAATGACCTTGCTTCTCTTGTCGTTCAATCATCCCATCCCATCTGAAAGTTACGATGAGATAAAATTATCTCAATATTTTAAAATTCAAAATGCGGTTCGCCGCAATAACAGAGCAATAATGCTAAACGAATGGCCTTCGTAAAATCGTCGAATGGCTTTCCGAATAAAGCCGAAGGGAGGTCGGGAGGCTTAAAGAAATGTGTTTATTGCGGGGAACGGTGGAACTGTCCTGGTTATGGCTTTCGCTGGCCAGTAAACTAATACGGGCCCTTTATGTTCTTGACACTCAATTACTTTCGTAGGTACATTAATTTACCTGTCACTTTCTAATAGAAAATGCCTATTTAGAAAAAGTGTAGGTATCGTAACTTATTCCTTTTCCTAATGGGTCGCCACTGTTCACCACCACATAGCAGGTTAATGGCGAAGCAGTCGCTTGGAGACCCATTTTTAACCCTCGACGTAAAAACGACAGGGTGTTATAAGTTTGACGTGTCGTGTGTATGTGTGTGTATTTGTGTGTTTGTGTGTGTCTGTCTGTGTCATCGTACGATGACGGATGTACCGATTTTGATTTTGTTTTGTATGTGAAAAAGGTGAATTAGTCGAGAGTAGGCTGAATTAGCACAGGCAAACGCGTCTGAATTCGCCGATAGAGGCGCTCGGGTAGCGTGAGGTCTTTGAAATGTCAAATTGCACTGTAACGCGCTTAATCGACATTTTTAACATATGTATATTATGTTTTTTTTTACAAAGTCGCAATTTTTGAGTTCTCTCAACTACTGCTTTTGTAAACGTATGTTCTCCTTGTTTCTCTAACAAAACATGGACGGCAAAACGTTTCTGCGTGATTAATGTTTTGTTTAATTGCGCTTTTATGGCATCAAACAGTATTTGAAATGAAACATAATTATCTTTTGCACGCATAATAACAACTTTTGACAGGTTTACTTCAAGACCTTTTACATAAGTAATCATCAGTGGGTTCTGTATCCGCTCCATAAGAAGTACCTGCAGATACATCGATGAAAAACCTGTCAGTCCATTATTTGATAAATAATTCACACAATGAATACAGTATTGTTATAACTAGACATTTAATATGCATTATAAGACGCATGAACCAGTGTAGTTTTGTTTCCACGAGTAAAACAGTAGGTATGCTTGTTTATAAACGGTGTTATCTGTGTCATCGGTCTGTTGATAGAAAGTTTTAAATATATGGATCTGGAATACAATAAATATTTCTAGATGTATATACCATTATCCATATTGAGTATAATATGAGATGTAATATAACAATGATCGACCAACCTAATTAATTAGTATTATTGTTAGCATATCTTACGTATCTAATGATACCTATCATCGTTCTTACAGAGATATAAGTAATTCGATATGGCAATGATTACCACATTTAATGTGAAAATACGCGTAGGTGTGATGCCTACAAACCCATAGAAAACTTTTTATGTGATTTCTAATACTTGACTAGTTACTTCACTGCAACAACTAACAACTTGTTGAATAATTATACCATTGTTTTTTTATTAGGGTAAAAAAGCATATAAAATAAAATGGCATTGAAAAACGAACCTTCGTCTTTAATACAAAAAATAAGCTAGGTACTTAGCAATCCACATATAATACGCAACCGGTCGAAGATATCGATATAGTAAAGTCAGTCATAACACATTAAAAAGTAAGAAAAAGAGATATAACCAGTTCACAAGGCACCATAATAATGAGCGACAACTTTGAAACCCATGTAAACATTGATAAAGAACGGGACGAAGAAGGCGATGCCGCGAGCAGGCTGTGGAAGTGGCTTGATGGCGTAAACAAAGGTGTGGAGTATGCGGCCGGCCGCGTACAGCCGGAACAGCAGCGTGGCCAGCCCAGCCCCCGGCCCCGTTGTCAGGTACAGTGCTCCCAGCACCCAAAACGCAGGGATGTTCTCTAAATCGTTGAGGTGTGCGCGCCTCACCCGCTCCACATCTTGATCATCAAACTTCACTTTTCCTCTCGCCGCTTTAGCATCCTCTTCGTTAGCAAACACCTTCTTACGGTACCGGACACTTGATGTCAGTATCGTAACGCCCAACAATTTGATAGCCAGAACGCCCGAGTAAAACAAATATGACTGCACTGCCGGGCTGTCAAACGATATCGGGGCCATGTTTGTGAATATTACTATCGGCGATACTGTCAGATGTTGTCGACGCGACAATCACCGCTGGAATGGCGCGCAGCGGTAATTTAGAACGAACGGTGCCTATGATAACAGTAGTCCCGGTAGTGTGTTGGTCGCGATGACGATGACTCGACTGTTTGTGAGTGTGATAGTGTGTGTAAGTTATGAAACTTGGACTTGAACTCGTTGGAGTAGGCACTTAATTAGGTATTCTTTAGAGATGCAGTCTGCATGCACCAAATTTCTTTAATAATATTTGATAGATAATAATATTTATAAGTACATAAATAAATAATAAAGATTTAATAAAATACAATTAGAACTTTAACCATAACAATTTAATAACTTAATGAATTGTTCCGCAATGAGTACAATACCTATCGTGTTACTTTTACAAAGATATGATATAATAAAGCACTACTTGCGCGCCCATGTAGAACGAAATGAGCGCGGGGATACCGAAGGCAATGCCTCGAGCCGGCTGCGGCAGCGGGACGATTGCGTACACTATGGTATGGACGATCCTGCCCAGTGTGTACGCGCGGAACAGCAGCGTGGCCCAGGCGGCAGCCGGACCCGTGGTCAAGTACAGCGCGCCCAGCACCCAGAACGCCGGAATGTTTTCCAAGTCGTTGAGATGCGCACGTCTCAACCTCTCCACTACGGGATCATCAAACTTAACCTTTCCTTTCAATGCCTTCGCATCCTCCGGGTTAGCAAAACTGCCCCGTATCAGTCTCATAGTGCCCGTCATCGGGGACAGAGCCAACAGTTTCAAGGCTAATATTGCAGAATACACAATGTATGACTGCACCACTGGGTTGTCTAATGATAACGCGACCATTTTGTATAATTGTGTTTGTATAACGCGAGGAGCAGACAATAAGTGCGCACGGTCGGCAACACACCGGACGAATGATAAACAGCCAACGAATCGACGATACCGAGCGAAGTCGACAAACAACTTCGTGTTGCTATTACGGATTGTATATTGCTATCGCTTTTATACATCCACGCGACATGCATGGCTAGTAAATCGTCACAAGATGATGCAAACTAAACGCTAAATGTATGTAAAGAAAGTTGATTTTAAATTTTCTCAAATGTTGAATTTAAATTAATGTTAAGATCGTTGTCAGTAACAACTTCAAATAAGTTTCTTGTTGACATTATTATTTTAGAATGAGTACTTTTTGAAAATCATCTATCTAATAATAATAATTTTCAGCATTCCATAGTAAGAATTTGAAACTTCGTAGAGGTATTTGTAGTCCGTGGAGAATAATATTGTCTATTTTTCTTTTGCAAACGGATCCTTCGAGTTCAATTGTATACATATTTTATAATATAATGTAGGTTATATGTTGGAAGACTAGGTATTATTCAAGTAGAAGAGTAGTTAGTAGACACTCATGAATGTAGAAATAGCTATCCTCGTCTGTATATACCGAGTCGCCCTCGTGCATGCCGATCGTCTATCGCTGATGTCTGTACTATTTGCTCTGGGCAGACAACGAGCTCCGGTTCCATTTACACAGTAACTGTCGCCTGAACATGAAATCTTAAGCGAGGTCAGTGTTACTAACAAGCGCCTGCCAGATTTCTCATAGCAATGTGACGACCGCACGCGATTGACAAGTCTCGCATGTAGAATATTTTTTTAATACCTAGTTTTTATTTATAAAGCAAAATAATGTTTACAATATTATTCAATAGAATTCAATATTTAAGTATAGTAAGTTATTAATCATGTATACAGTTGAAAATACTAAAATCCGAAATTTTTAATACAGCTTCTCGCATTCAATATAAACAATATTACGATATTTATTTATTCTTTTCAACGCTCTCAGTTCCAGTAATATTTCATCCTATTCAGCTTTTACTACAAGCCCGTCCGGTTCTGAAATGAACTCATCAATTCGTTTGTTTTTGAAGTGAAAACGCTCGTTATTTTTTGTTTCAAATAGGTACGAGTCATGTTCAGCAATTACTTCAGACAGTGAGAGAGTATTTTAATTGGTTTAGGAGATACTTCCTCATAATAATAATATGTGAGAACAATCCTACCGTTCCAATTCCTTTGCCCCACTTTTATTACGCTCATATCTCTTAACGCCTTCCCCTAATTTGATTTGTATTCCCATTACGTTCTTGACATATTTTGTATCCTTTTATTTTATCGCGGAAATCGGGTCATCCATTTACATACCTTATTCTATTTATACGAATGTTAGACGCTTGTAGCTGTGAGATATTTGATAACCGATAGGAAAGCGTACCTAATTTTTGTGTTAAAAATATAAGACTACTATGATAAACTACGATTAATTGTATATGATATAAGTTATAAAAATCGATTTATCGCTTTATAAAGAATACTAGATAAAAATATTAATAAGTACGCATAGCATGATAAAAATTAAAAATCTACAATTAGCTTATTTCACCAGAATCATTAAATAAAATCATTCAACAAAAGAGACGCCCCCGGGTGGGCTCGAACCACCAACCTTTCGGTTAACAGCCGAACGCGCTAGCCAATTGCGCCACGGAGGCTCGTGGCAGCTGCCGCGAAAATTGCTAACACATGCCATCACACAATGTAAATGAATATTATATATTACATAGTACTTATTATTTTTCGCACCTGATTGAAGATTTACAAGATATCATTCAAATTACTATCCTTAACATTCAAGATATTAACTATTGTTTTCGTTATCATGTGACTCGTAATAATTATTAAGTATAAAGAAATTCACAATGTATCGGAGCATTGTGAATTTCTTTATACATGATAACGAAAACAATAGTTAATATCTTGAATGTTAAGGATAGTCATTTGAATGCTTTTATAATATCTTAGTATAGTTGTTCTGCGAACAGGGACACGCAGCGAGGTAAGTCAAGGTTGGTTGGAATCCGCTGGATGCAGATGGCGCAGGACCAGTCGTCCTGTAAAACCTTGGGGGAGGCTTATGTCCAGCAGTGGACTTCATTTACCTGAAATAAAAGTTATGCAGTTATAATAACACTAATAAATAGAACGCACCATACTACATAATAAGGCACTCTATTGCTACTTAAACTACTGAGTTTTAGTGCACGCCTGCCTAACCCTTCGGGAATAAAGTCGGGTGGTAAATTATGCTTGCATTTACAGCTACTTCCCACATCGTGCGCGTTAAATAACCCATCCCGACTTTGTCTGCGTGATTTGTACCCTCTTTCCGCATACCAACTTGCACTTCCTTTTAAGGGATGATTTAAGGCACAAAAACTATCCTACGTCCTTCCCGGGACATTTATCCTGGGATCTCTAATCTACCTATCTCTACAAAATTTTATCTCAATCAGTTCAGCGGTTTATGATCGATATGGCGAATAGCATGGATTTGGAATTTTATATGCGTCACTGAGCATTTTTAACCGACTCCAAAGAGTACCGATAAGTAGCATCAGAGCACCCATAAGCAACACCATGTTTTGAACTATTTGGTGTGTAAAAAGTAAACTAAACATTACTTTTAAACCATCTTGGCACCAAGACGATTTGGTATATGCAAGGAACTTCATACCACGTTACTTATCGCGCTTTTCGTAATCAACTACACGGGATGTGTGATATGGGGTTCTACAAAAATGATTGTTAAGGTTTTTATAGGCTTAGCAGTAACTGCTAACCATCAGGCGGGCCGTAACCTTTTTGCCATTTCCGTGGTATAAAAAAACATGGACATAAGTCTGATTTTTGTTCAGGAATGGCTGGAATCCCAAGGCATGGAATTGTCCAAGGAAGAGACGCTACCAGTAGACGAGTACACGCAGAAGGAGAGGTGGAAGAACGTGCGCCCGCCACACAGAGCCAGGGCCAAGGATGATCATCTCCTACGTTTCCTGCAGTATGATGGAAAGGTCCTCTCGTAAGTAATCATATTTTATTTTACTAATATACGTATGAATTTATATAGCTTCGTAGCTTAACCTCATAATGATAAATGAGTTTTTAGTGTATGATATACTTCTTTTTAATAACTACTTATTTAGACTACGAAGCGGAAATAATATGAAACGTCAATGTCATATTTTCATATAGTACATAATATATGTGCAGGTAATGTTTTTATTGAATTTAAATAACACCTAGTCGTCCATCGACCGTGTAAAAAATTATGCGTCTAGTCCTAAATACATTAAAAAATAATAACGATCATAATTAAATAACAGCACATTATTACACTTAAGCGCCATCTAGATCCCAACTAAGCAACGAGGTTTGTATTACGGATACTAGATGATTAATGCCACAGAAATGTCCATGTCTCACAGTGGTCAACGGTTCACGACACAAAGATTTGCCCTTATCGAGACACGAATCCATAACCCTTATGATGGAAGGCAGCTCTACTACCGCAAAACTACTCGTTTCGTCAAATAACTAAGTGCGCGCTTAAAAACAATGTCTGAAACACAATTAGACTAAGTAACAATTTTAGTTAAATATAAATGCATTTACAAGTTTGTAACTTGGAAAGTGGCAAACCAGATAAATTAATGAGATCCAGACCACAAAGTAGTCTTTGCAATTCACAAAGTTAAACTGACAAATTAATAGGGCCACAAACAACGATTTATATTTCATTCCTTTGCAATTATCTTACGTAACAGTAATATTTTCTTACATATAATTTAACTTTATATTTTTATCAATTTATGGTGCATATTTCACCGTCACACTGTAATGACTAGTACTTTATATATAAAGTATATACAGATTGTTTACTGTTGAGAATTTGTGCCAGGTAGTTACTACATACAGCATAACAAATCAATATTCGATAGTTTATAATTACGAATGAATATCGATATTATCGAATATAATTATGTAATATTCGCGACAGTTTTAAGAAAATGGAAATAGATGTATAGAGAGATGATGATTATGAGAGAGATGTCCGCGTGATTTGAAATTCGAAATTAAATCCGCTATCTTGAATTCCGCTCACGATAGTCCGATAGCATTTAATGTGAATGGAATGGAATGGATACACATGCAGCAGTTGTTTGTAATTAAGAGATTGGCGAATTATTAAAAGGTATTTTGTTATAAAGAGCTACGTACGGATTTGGAGTGGAGGCCTATGACTAGGCGATCTACGATCACTGCACTCATTTATCGCTAGCATTAGTAAATAAATCATTAAATAGGAAAACAACTAATACTAATTTGAGGAAATTAATTTTCGTAATGTAGCTTTTAAACCGAGTTGTATTCCACAGAAGCATAGTTGTAGCTGCACTTGGAACTGAGGGTAATTAAATAGCTCGGGTCTATCTAATCAGAACTCGGTTAGAACTGGCAACTAGTTAAACTAGCTACTAGTGCGGTTGTCTCCCGGGAGCCATCCAACTCGGGTTTGTCTTCGTTTTAAACGTCACTCACTGCAACTGTATTGGATTACCTGTGCGAGCATAAACTTATGTCGGGAACAATCCGAGTCAGACTGAATAATTTATAAGCAATATAGATAATGTGTATTTAAACAAGCTAAGTTATAAAGTGGCCTTAGTTTCCATCTAATACCTATATTATATAGACCTTGTCATGAGTTATGGCTAAGTTATACGTTGGTTAGCAATAAAAAAATGGTGTGATTATAAGGTAAGATAAAAACTCTCAAGTTAGACACAGTGTGGAAAATTTCATTGAAATTGGTTCATGAGTAGCGGAACTTCATCGCAGACAAAGTGACACGAAAAATTATATACATTAAGATAAGCATTGTTTGCTAACCGATTATTTGAATTATTATACATAAAATTTTTATACGTTATGAATTATTATACGTTAAATTTGCCTATAATAATTCAAATGTATATGAATCGTGAAACCTTAAACACTAACCGATGATTTTTGTTAGGGTTCTAGGTAGTTTTAGCTGAATATTTTTTTTTTATTTACTAGTTGTAGTAATTTTTTTTTAATATTTAGATTTTTATCGAATTTCAACCATTTCAGATACTAAGTAGTAGACCTAGTAAGATCAATAGTACGAATGTTTCTATATTGGTTTGTTATTCAACATCATTGTAAAAAACATATGTATTCCCCGTTGGTTTTCCCTTTAATATAGTATTACATTACAATTGTCAGCTTTCAACCTATCTACCTATAAACTGGTTGGTTTATTCGAATCAAATTGTTAATTAGTGAGCAACTACCTTAATTGGCATATCAATTAGCAAAGTGAAATTATTTCTTCGGCTACTAATTACGTAACTGAAGGTTTGGAAAAAATTAAGTAGGGTAGGAGGTCTCGATGACTCTTAAATCTTCTACTCTTAATAAAGACGTAAGCTGTCACTAGTTTTGAAAATATTTGATTCAAAACGTCAGTCAAAGCAGACTTTGGTCATGGTTATGAGTGGATAAGCATTGGTCAGACACGTGTTTAATGGTTTCAATAACTTGAAATTTTAATGTAGGGTCGGTGTTTCTGTCTTACGTAGACACAAATAAATATTTATAGATTTTATGCTCGGAAAGGTCGTGAGTCTAACTTACCTAGTACATTAAATAACTTTACATGACTTGTGTCCTCAAAAGATGAAATAACAGAAATAAAATATAATCCGGTGTTCGGAACTATAATAAAAAAATATCGTTTATATTATTACAACGTAATTACGTTTTAATGCCATTGGACATCAAACTTACAACAGTAATTAAATTGTATTGTAACGTTTGGTCTATTTTTACATACATTAAAAGTTTTTTAATACCTATAGAATCATTACACTTAACTGTCGCCCCCGGCCTCCACCGACCACCCCATACCCCTGACTTCCCCTCCCCGGGAGAGTAAACAGTGGAAAATTAGAGCTGGCCGCGCATGCAGAACCTGAAATAGAATGGTACGGTCCTATGGCAATTCTCCTGTCAACTTAATTAAGGCAATGTAATAGTTGGGCTTAGGGCACTGGGGACTGGATCCTGAATTTAAAACAGGTTATCACGCGCAAACGTTTTATAAAGAATCTGGTATTGTGAAGAATGAGTTCAAAAGGTATCTAGTTCGAATTATATTTTTATTAATACCATTATACATGTCGTTTCAGAGGGTTAGGCAGAGGTGTTCTTATGTAATAGGGGACGAGCCTTGTGCCATACACCGGGATCGAATCTAAAGTCGAGCCGGTACTAAGAATTTTATAGAAAACCCCAGTAATACACGCTATAATTTTTATAAATAGTATTCCATATTTGTGAATTTCTAAATACTACATTATTTTAACGATTAAGCTATGACTTAACACTTCCTCATAATCTGTATTTCGGTCTCCGTCAATGCAATTTAGTTGAACCCTGTTATCGTTCACCCACTCAACTTTTGACAATCTATCAACGTTGACATTTTAGAACTTCATATTTTAAATTCTTACAGAAATCTATTTTGAATTAAGCTTTATAGCGAAGTGCACTTATTAAAAACTATATTTTGTCGTTATCGATTCCGTGTACAAATTTCCGGGACAAAAACTATTACTATGTAGATATGTGCTTCCCCGAAAGTCAAATTTTCCATACCAAATTTCATCTAAATCGGTTCAGCTGTTAAAGCGTGCAGTGGCAACAGATTGACAGACAGACATACTTTCGCATTTATAATATTATATGGATGTGGATTGTGGACGCTGTAATTGCAGAGACTGTCGAGTTCCCTGTGCAAGAATTATGTCCATGCTACAAAATTGTAAGGTTTCATTACGTTCCAACTCCTTCCTTACAATTGTTATAAAAAGTGACATAATTGCGTCTAGTTATTGATATAAATTATTGAGAAAATATTGTCGAAGATCTATTATAACATTGGCCTTTGTACGTAAGGATATTAATATTTACACAGCTGTGTTGTCGTATATTTTTTATCTGTGGAAGGACTTTTTGTCGTTATCATGAGAAGGCTCGGCGAATACAGAATACCCGATCTTGCAAGTTACAAAATCGTAAATACGAAGTAATAAATGTGAGCTAGCAGATCCTATGAAGGAATCTTATCGAACATTACGTATCATGTACTTTATGTGACGGCATTTCTTTGTCCTTCATCTTGATTGACGTTCCCACTAGTTATTTATTAGATAAACTATATACTACTAAAAAGGGGCAAGAGTTAATGCCGAATGAACTTGCTTCAACAAGATTCGTGTTTTAGATGTAGAAACTTATGTATACATGAAAAACTTAATGGAGGTCCCAAGTCTGCAAATGAAGGTCTCATTGAGCTTGTCCCAGTTAGATTTGCGTGAACGAAATAGGCTTTTGGCGATGATTGAATGAGGGAAGGGCGTATGTGTTCTTTCATTATTTATACAAATGTTTTCCATCTGCCTACGTTTACGTACGTCTCTGTTTCCTAAGTTTATGAATCGTAGAATATTTTAAATAAGTCCAATTGCACACATTACATATGGATATTCCCCAGTTTTTGAATATATTAATAAACTAGCTTACCCAGCAAGCGTTGTTTTTCCATATTATAGGGGTTAGTAGTAGTAGAGGAGTAAAAATTTAATGCCAAATGATAAAAAAAATCAAAAACATGCTTTGTCAAAAAAAAAAAAGTCTGTAGTGGGACATCCTTAGCAACTAGAGGTGTAAAACATAGCCTACGACCGATTCTCAGACCTACCATATATACATACATAATTTCATAATAATCTGTCAAGCCGTTTCGGAGGAGTTTAGCGATAAACACTGTGACACGGAGATTTTTATATATAAGTTATAGATATTAATAAAAGTTTAGTTTATAAGTGTTACGTAGCAAACATTTGAGCGGAATTCATATACCTCCGATATGAATTCCGCTCAAATGTTTGCTACCAAAAAATAGATCAAATATTTGAGGTTATTAAAATCACTTTTCTGATAAATTATAACCCTTAAACAATTATACATTTTTAATATATTAAATACTGGGTTCGCCAAGAATTCTGTAAATGAATTGATTTCACAGGAATTGCTTAATGTGACCTTTTTAACCCCCTAATCTAAGCTCATTATCCGAATTTTGGCAAATCCCTTCATCAATATTCTGTTCACGAATAATTAGATCGTGAATTATAAAGTTGCCTCTCGCCTCACTTGGTATCACTCTCATCCAGCTTTTATGACCCATAAACAAGGATCTATATACTTCTCAGATTTTTTATTCTAAGTATGTCATAAATTACAAGTTCTTTTTAATGAAAACACTTAGAATGAATGTCACTGCCACTTGTCATTTTATTATCTGGGCGCACATAAATTTCCTTCACCGTCTGAGCTTGGAATAGGTACTCACAACGGCTAACTGCCTCCACCTTTCATGCAAGAGCGAAGCAAACCCAATGACTGAAATGGGCGAATTTGAACATCTTGAATTGGTTTGCAATGTAGTTTGTGGCAATATAGTAAGCAAATGAAAATAAAACCATGTTAACCGTAAAACATGCAGTGTTTAATGGCAAGTAGGAGAGGACGGTTGTAATGTGCAGGCGCGAGGAGCGAGGGTACTTACATCCTTATTACATAGAATTAAATATTACCTAGAGCTACCCAGTGCGAGAGCGTCGTTCCCCGACTCGTTTAATTCTTTATTACACACTGAAATTGGAATTCTGGCATGCGTCACGCCGCAAGATGTGGATGGCATATTAACCGCTTTTATAGGTACATCTTGTGGTGTATTGAATCTTTTAGTGGAAACGCGTACTTAAATATTCGTCTCCTAGAGATTTCATTTATGCTGAGACAGACAATTTTAATCCTGCTTTATTTACGAACTTTAAGCAGATCTTGCTTAATTCAGTCCAATGGGTTCGTGGGGGCTTTTAAGTTCTTCAATAAACATACCCTCTTCTTACTGCCACGTTTATGACTACGATTCTATTGATGAGACTCGACGTAGCAACCTCCACTGCCATTTCTGTCCGATTAGCTTCCAACAAACTCGTTAAGGCGTCGATTTAAAAGAGGATTTTAAACTTTGCTAACTTGAGTTAAGGGCGAGCTACGACTATAAAATTTAATTACCTTTGATAAGTTTGTTGTAACTTGTAGTTAATATTCTTAAGTTATTTATATGGTTTAATGTATTGTTATGTAAAGGAGTACTTTATAGCATTCTCTTACGCTCTTGCTATCGGGCTCCAACGGACGCACTCGTTTTAGATTTTCCTATAAATATCTATCTTATCGAACATTACGTATTTTATGTTTTGGCATGAATTTGTTCTTCGTCTTGTTTATTGTCACCAGTGTAATATAATAAAACTAGTTATTAGACTAGCCCACTACTTAAAAGGGATAAGAGGTAACTAATGCCGACTAAAATTGCGTAAATAAGGTTCGTATTTTAGATAAATACTGTCGCATTCATATTTTATTTTCTGCTCGCGTTGCTGTGACAATATTACATTAAAGTTGTATTTACAACCCAATAGTAGTCAGATTGAAATATGAATGTATGTACCGAGATATTCATGGATACAATTTACAGCTACGTGAAAAGATAATCATGCAACCACTACAACGCGTTGCATAGCTCGGCGTAGGACAATGGGAAATCGCAATGGGTAGTTTATGTAAACTTAGCCGGATCACTTTTGTTTACGGCTGAGATCGACGTTGTTAAAGACTTAGATAGTGAGGGGGCTTATAAATAGCTTGGCTGTAGTTTCGCATTTGTGTCAAGTCTTAGTAGGCGTCGACCACAGCTCGGATCGGCTTTCGGCACGAGGCCGCGTGGCCGCGCGGTTAGCGCCCCAAACCACCCATCTGTTCCTTGTTTATGGCTCGCAACTTTACTGCTACTCTGGCCGAACGTTCGTTTAATCGTTTTATTACTTTTCGTTATTTACATCAATGCCAAATAACAAATTCTGCCGAATGGCTCATTTATAACATCCTATACTTTTGTACGAGTACATGCTTTGCAAACGAATGACATAATATACATTCGGTACTGACGTAAAAGGCGTACGTGCATGTAGGTATTTCAGCAGTTTCAGTTGAGCTTAGCCAAATATGTATACGTAAATGTTGCCCTATACTTCATAGCAAAATGTTTTAAAATGAAAATGAATGGATTCCATAGGTTCAAAATCAAATTCTTTACCTTGCAGAAATTGGGCAGGGCCCGTGTTCAACTGTGACTGCGATAATAATAATTCTTATGGTAACAATTAAATGACAATGACAATGGAACGTGATATACTGGTATGCAAAAGGGTCGTGTGTTCTAAATGAAGTTATAAGGAGCAGCGTACTTCAGTCTAAAACTACAAGCTTAAGAGTGTAGATTCATACGAAACGACGTATAGATTGATGAAAATAGACCGTAGGTATAGTATGTATATAATATACTAGGTGGTACCTCACGGCTTGACTACTTGAAGTTGTACCTATGTAAAGAATAAGTGGCTATGGAGTTTAATTTCTAAAACCGACAAAACACGTATGCCTTTAGATTTGCTGACCAGCTTCAAGATTAAATTTCACTCTTCTTACTCAAAAAATTACTGACTTCCTATATAGACTTTCAACCACAATTTCACCCAAAATACGTATTTATTTATTTTTAACCAATAACTTATATGACGTTTCATAACTCTAACTTTGATAGTGTAGTTCTTAGTGGATTTTTCGTCATAAAATGTCTGTCAAAATTTCATGTTTTAACCCCTATGGCTCTGCGTTCATGAATCAGTCAGGACAATAAGTAATTAAATAGATTACGTTTGATTACGAATGATAGTACGCTACGAATCATTAGGTATCTACGCTTTACCTGAATAAATAGGTAAATCCATTTCTTACCGCTAATCATAGGTAACGATCTTGAAAAAAAAAATAATGACGTAAATGTATGTATTTAACATTTTAGCGATATGAAGGTATCAAAGTCATATTAAAAACTTACGTCATGCATGTACGTCATTGTGCCCAATTTGCATAAACTTACTATGTTATCAAATAAAAAACCGGTTGATCAACAACTCTCAATTAATTTCTTATCATATCATATGCATTAAACATATCCGCTACCTCCGTTTCCTTTCATATTGTACTATGACTTTATTATTACAGGTTTCCTTCTCATTTGAGAGGGATCAGATTATAGACTAATACGCCAGGCTAGGGATCGTTGGCAGACTTCATACGTTATCAAATAAAAAATCACTCAAGCATGCAGGTTTCCTCACGATGTATTCCTTCACCGTCTGAGCATGTGATAATTACGCATAAATCTTCCGAAAAATCAGTGGTCTTAGGTTCGCCACTGGGCTATCATTTAGACTTGCAAATACAAATCTCATAATTGCAATTTGTTTAGACAAAGTACGTAAATAAATAATTTATCTCTGTTCGTAATAATAATCGTGAGACACAACTTCACGAAGTTTTGTTAATAAATCACTAATGTTCCGTAACTGGGGCAAGAGTGTCACACTTTCCACTTTCCCATTTTTGTTGTTTGTATCATTAGTCCTTACATTTGAAGATACACAAATAATTTATTAGCTTTTATGAACAGTTGTTGTGGTCAAAATTGTGGATTGGTCATTCGTTCTATCAAAATCATTCAGAAAGGCAAATAATAACACTGGTGATTAGTGTTAATGGTAATAAATAGCTAACTTGTTTAATTGAATAGTTTTTTCGCATTATAGGATCTGCACTCAAGATATTAGATCCAAAATATAAAGACGCCTAAAAGTAAACGCTAAAAATTATATATTTGAAACTAGGTACTGTACCCGCTACTTTGCCAGCATAAGTCTAAAAGTAACATCATGTCAGGTGCACACATACACACAGCGTATTTACGATGTACAGAGACCCGACTCAGACAGATTTATTATATTAAACTATGAATATATAGTATAATAAGAAATATACAGTCCGTGATAAGCTGTAAGGTATCTAAGTTCTCCCTCATGCAGACAAATTGCCTCTCGGGGTAAACACAAATAATTACTATCTGATTCCGTTTACTGAGTTATTGACATTTGGGTTAGGCTTCATTGATGTTATACTGGCGGAAAGTCTTCTATCGTGAAAAAAAACTATAAGTCTATTTGTGTTTAAAATAATATTTAATTTAATATTCGGTTTTTAGTGGATACAATATTACTGGTATTGATTTTCTAAAACTCTTTAATAAAAACCTACCTAAGCTACCTTGCCTAGGTATTGTATAGAATACCGGATTATACAGATTGGTGGTAACGTACTTATATAGGTGACTAATAAATCTCTTCGAAGAAATTAATTAGTTTAGTCAATACCTAAACCGTTTTGTCAAAGAATCGAAGTTCAATATTTTCTGGGTAGCCTCTGACTTATAGCCTCCCCTGTAGGCTATAAGTCATCGTATCTGATTCATAGGCTCACACGGTTTTCCAAATCATTTTTTTTAAGATTTGAAGGTTAATTCTGGACACCTTTAACATATAATTTAAAATTGTAAGGTGTTATTATTTTGTCTAATTTCAATTATGGTGATAAACTAAGCCCCGAGGCATAGCATTCGGTCTACTTCCTCAGTTACTTGTAAAGTGTAGATCCGTTCATTCCCTACAGTCCCGCTATCGCTTACCAGTGTAGTTTTACCTTTATATGACGATTGGATTACAGTTCGATTTACGCCTACCATGAAAGACGATGCAACCTTTCGTTCGCCCGAATATTGCGTGGGATTTAATAATTCAGTATTAATGTATGGATACTTAGTAGTAGTTTAACTTACATTTATTTGTTGGTTGTTACCGATATAGGCAAATATGTCTATGCCTTTTTACGCCCACACTCTTGATGGATAAGTTAAATCTTTCTTTACGTCTTTCTTGGCACAAGTAACGTAGACGTTGACGTGGAAAAAACAAAAAGAATATAGCCCCAAGATGTCGTTACTGAAATTCACTTTGAACATTTTTTCTTCCTTTGGTCTCCAATCGTAAAAACCGACTTATTTATATTTTAAATTCAGACGCCTGCTCAGTAATTTAATACAAATTATTTATTAATTCAGCTTATTAATAAGCAGTCCTATCACTACTTATTATTGGCACTGACTTGTCAGAATGAAGTTGAAGAGACAGGTTCCAAGGGTATAGACTTGTAGAGGTCCCGCAAGACACCGGCGCGTATTTTTTGTTGCCTAGTAAAAACATATTAATTAGTTATTATTAGTATTTAATGTGATTTTAATCACATTCGAGATTCGAACACGGGACCCATAGCACAGTAGGCAGTGTTAACTACCGTTGGACTAATTGGGTCGTCAATTACGAACTAATGTCAATTAAAACTATTGTAAATGTGAGTAGGTAGTCCCTTTTTTTATGTCGGTATGATATATACGATTCTGTCTGACGGTTTGGAATGTCAAATGGTCTACGCAAGTCTCTCGCCGATCTGGTAGCTACACGATGACTGATGAATGCGTGTCGTCAGCAGAGATTTCTGTTTATTATGGCGTTTTCTTCAAAACGCCATCCTACGAGCTGACACTCGCACATCAAATACTGTTATGTCTGGACTTTAAGAGACCAGGAGTCTCTGAGTTTGTTATGGTGTTTCTTCTCAAAGTTACGTAGTTACAATACAGTGGTTACATGCCGTCCAGTTATTTAAACACTGTCTTGTGAAAGTGTTCTTAAAAAAGATCTCTTCACAGAAATATAATTTCATATAATTTCGACTCATGTTCTTTGGTAATGTAACAATGCATAAAATTCTGCCAGGACTAAAATGAAAATTATTCTTTTTACGTAACGTAAGTAGGTTTCTCCTGGTCCCAAAAGTAAGTGCATGCCCAGTTGGTTCATTAATAAAACACTGTGGTAGATTTTATACGAAGCCACTGCCGCCTGACCTCCATAACCTCCAGGGAAATCATGGTTTCCTGGTAAAATGTTATCAGTGTACAAGCTAACCATCTCACTGATAATGTATGATCCCTTGGCTGCCTCTTATGACCAGAGACAATATATCCAGGTCTCCTAAGTAATCGACAATCCGAACTCTCTGATCAAACATAATTTAATTATAATTTATGCTAGCCTTGTTTAATTTTCTTCAGCAGCTGATGAAGATTCGCCTTGTAAACCAAGACAGGCAAAATCCAGGGTTGCTCACGATAATCTACAGGGACGAAATTTATTGCATTGCGTGACGTAACCTAATTCATGCATCTTTTACAGGTTCGATGTGGTTTGGGACGACCGCGAGTCAGCTTTTGGTGAACTTGGGAATTACAAGCTGCTCTATTTTCTGCAAGATGATACTATTGCGATTAAAGTAAGTTAAACGTTAATATTATGTTAATGAAATATGAATAATTAGAGTGACTTTTAACATTAACCAACTGTCATCCTGAGAATGTATGTAATCAATCGCTATATATTCACATATATTTCTTAATTTAACTATTTTGGTACAAACATACAAATATAAAAATACTTGCAAAAACTTTTGTCCATATTATACATAGTTAAGAGTGGAAAGATTTCGCTTAAAAGGTTCTACCACACATTTCCATTTTTCATGTATTTCTCATAGAACATGATCAAGAACGCCACACGATTGGTAAAATATCTTACAAAGTAAATGTATTGGCATACATACTAAGGCCATGGATGGTGTATGATTTGTGTAAGAGGAACGCTTCGCTATGAGAATTGTTGGCTAACTACATTATTCAATGTGTCGTTCTGAGTCATTGTTCCCACCTCCAATTGCAATTTCCGCCCTGCACTTAGATTTCGTGGAGTTAGTGAAAAACGTATTTTTCTTACGTTAACGATATAAAAGCATACTAGGAAATCCCCAACAGAAAGACTGTGAAATCTATGTAAACTTCGGGTTTCAGTATCGATATTCCATTTCACAACCATATCAAATACACATTAGATCGAAACGTATAATTTACACGTAAATAAATCATCATTTATAAGTTACTAAAATTTATTGGTATCCCTATCCTACTAATATTATAAACGCGAAAGTTTGTAAGTATGGATGGATGGACGGATGTATGGATAGATGGATGTTTGTTACTCTTTCACGCAAAAACCGCTTAACAGATTTGAATGAAATTAAGCATACATATAGTTTATTACCTGGATTAACACATAGGCTACTTTTTTTATATTTTTTGCCATGTGGGCAAAGCCGCGGGAGGCAGCTAGTATTAATATATATGGCGCATGTTATATGATGCACAACACGCATTACATGTACATGACATATGCAAAATAGTAGCATAGTTGGTCGAGTTACAGAAACCAGCCTGTAACAGTACTTGCAACAATACGTCATAAGAAAAAATCATAAAGTAAAATCATATAATCTTCTGTAATAGGTAATGTAAATGGAAACCAATGAAATATATTAGGTAGGTATATCAAAATAATATTGTCTATATTAACGAACTAAGCAATAATAAGTAAGGTCATGAGATCGAATATATTATTATGATAGTAGCAAAACGAAAGCATATCGTTGGAGTAGATTTAGGGTGTAATTTAAAACAAGCAAAGACCTTGCAAAATCAGAGCAATGAATATTTATGTGGGTCCTAATTGAGAGTAGGAAGCACTCCAATTACGGACCTTCAATAAAAATTCCTCGGCGTCCGCAACGACGACGTGTGGGGGGTAGTTTTACTTATATTAAATAATTAATTCTTCATTAGTTTTATCTAAGCCAACAAGAAATAAACCTACAGAAACCTCCACCTACACCTACACCTAAACCTACAGGAAAAGTAAAAATTTTTGGCCACACACACGCCCGCATGTTTGTAGACGATAATGTTTGCATCCTACTATTAAATGTTTTCATTCACAGGAACTCCACGACGGGAAGGGCGGAAAAGATCCTTTCCCAATGCTTCTTAAGAAAACTAAGCTTCCTAAGAAATGGAAGGAAAAACCCGGTAAGATCTCCGTACTAATCCGTGATAAATACATTTCAATATAACGAGTATATAGAATAACCATCTGCAAAGAGCTTTATAACATAATAATGTGACAATAACTATCTGTAAGTGGTAAGCGATCGAGAGCGGCTCGTAACTCGTGAGCATCCCGAAGTTGAACGGGGACAAAAACCTTTAATGGTCTTTCGATGGTGCTTGTTAACCACCGGGAAAATGCCGATAAAAAATGAATGTGGTAATGATATGTGGCCTGGTGTGAGCATACAGCTATATTGAATTCCGTCACGGTAATGACTCAATTCGAATGCTTGGAGGACGGAGATGTTTTTTTTTGTAGAATGGAATAAATAGCTTGGAGTTATTTCTTTTGTAAGGTTGTAAAGTTGTTATTTAACGCGAGTTCCTACTGTTGTTAAAAACCAAGCGAAGGATTCTATGATTGAGCCACAAGCAACGCGAGCTGGTCGTTTAACCTCCGTGTAAAATGCTTATCTTTAAATTTTAATTTACGCTTGAAAGCAGATGCTCCACATAGGGACGTATTTGAATTTGTTATCTTGACGACTTTGCTGCGAGGACACTTTGGCGAACTTTTCTAACACTCTGAACAGGCAATTGCTTACATACCAATCTGCAGTAAATGATCTTTGGTTTTTAAGAGACACTGCCACTGTGGCGTAATATTTAAAAAAAAATATCATGTGATAACCATTTAGTTCAAAGGTACCTATTAAACCTTCAGAGATGCACATTAACAACACAAATGTTTTGCATTTTGGGTTATTCCTATTTTGTTTACTTTTTATAGAAAAGGTGTTTTTTCCCGCAGATTTTAAACAATAAAGGAATAACTAAAATTAAATTATTGTAGCCTTCATGCCTTAAATGCACTCGGCATTTAGTTAAAATATAATAATAAGATTACATACGTACCAGAAAGTAAGGTTGAATATATGTCTATAAAGAGTTTTTTTTTAAGATTTGGTACATCTTAAAAAAAACTTCACTTATTCAAAATATTATCAGACATCAAGTTATTAGGATTTTGAATGATGCTCGGTCCTGCAGCCCTCGTCACTAAACATCATGATCAGAAAACAAATACACGTTGTTATAACGTAAATATATATATTATGAGCAGATAATACGTTTTCCATTTTCCAACAAATACGTTTCCACGTTTTTAACATCACAAATAGCATTCCGATGTTCCATTGTGTTAAAGCAACCGGGCGCGCTCACTTAATCCTTACAGGCATTTAGCTTAAACCGTTTGTTTTCTGCAGCTTACCAAACTAAATAATATTTTTAAGGTTCTTAGGTATTAGTTCTGAGACAATCTTCTAATAATTTCTTACAACCAAGTTACAAAAGGTTTTAGCTGTAAACTATGAGCAGATACAAATTTAATTAAATTGCGGTATATTTAAATTGATGCCGCCTCAAAAAGCAAGATGGCGGACATAATTAATAACGTTGGTACAGTTAATTACGAAATTTGATTGAATTATTAGTAATTTGGAAGCGTACAAACAAGGATACCTCGCTTTATATTAATAGCTTTTAAGGAGATTAAGCCATGAAAGTTTGAGAAGTTGCCCGGCCTTTCCAACTTCAAGTTCTTTAATAAAGAGATTATGAATTATTGCAGTCCAAGTAAAGGCCGCGAAGTCTTTTGATATTTGTTGTTTATAAATTTACAGGATTTTAATTAATTATATTATTACAGTAACCAATATTCATGGTCAAGTCAGTTGAAACAATGCCGATTGAAATAAAATACTCCTTGCTTATCACCACCTTTTCTTAACAAAAAAAAATCATATAAAGAGCAAGCCTTTTCTATGTTTTATTTTTCTATAATTTATACTAGCCTTTTCCCGCAGCTTAGTCCGCGTAGAATTAGTAATTATATCTAATCTGCTATTTCATAAATCTGCTTATTTCGTATTCTCCTCTTTTCAGTAATTACACTAAACGAACTTCTACCCTTTTAGCCGTTTTAAGCGATGATTTCCGGAATTTTTTTTATCCTATATTAAGGAAGATTGTTTTGTCCCGGAATATGTTCTGATCGGGATTAAATGTATCTACCTGATTAATTGCCAAGAAATATTGTTATGTATATGGTTATAGACCGGGTGACATCCTCCCAATAGAGACTCCCAAAAGAATAGTTGCAATATGTGAACATGGTTACCAAAGTATGGGGTGACCTATTCATAAGTTTGCTTCAGTTTGAAATTTAGAAAATAGCTTTATTCTAAAGTCCTTGAGTTTAATCATACCTTGCAAATACGAAGTGTAAAATGGTCCCCACTGTGTCCACTGAAGGAGCTTAATCGAATGTCAGTCAGTGATGAATGGTTTTCGAGATTTCGACTCAATATATGCCATCATCGAGTGTCGTTTTTCATCGCTGCAGAAGCGGCCCATATGGCAGGTGCTACCTACCCGCCACGTTAACGTATTTAGTAACATATGGCTTTCCTCACCATTTCCCTTTATTGCTCGAAACTGGTAATAAATTTAAATACCGGATTTATGCTTTGGTATACTGAATGCGGAAGGCGGATAGCTGTGATTTGCCGAGGAGAACTATTATAATGTATTAATATTTATTTGTGTACTTTACATATTAATATAATGTAAAAGGTAACCTAAGTGACAATAATACGTCCTGCGGTAGACGAATATAGGTTGATGGTGATAATGATAATACTGTTTGCAGCAAGAGGTACCAACCAACGACACAACAAAGTTATATGCTTACATTGTAAGAAACACTATTCTTAATAATAAAACCTATGTACATATGGGATGGGATTTTACACATTTTGTACAATCGAACCTTCAGTGAAGGTTCGATTGTACAAAATGTGTAAAATCCCATCCCATATGTACATAGGTACATAGGATAAGTGATATTGTGCAACGCGCAACGTGTTGTTTGTAAATATGTTGTCGGTGTACTTTTAATTTAATAAATAAATTAATTAAATAATTGCCTTTTATGACCTCGAAGGTCATCAGTCTGACCCTTAGAATATCATATTGCAAACAAAGAATTTACGCGTTATTAAAGTTGGCTTAAAGAAACATTTAAAGTCAGGTACAGTCAGTGTGGTTAGAAAAATCAGACATGCACAACATACATATATAACTAAAATAATAAATAATATTCGGTGAGCTATAAAGTATAAAACTAGGCAATAATGCTTCAATATACCTTTGGCAGTGTCCTTTCCATCTACGGTGTTGGAGACGACGGAGGAGGAGGTAACAACAGAGTACTACTCGCCGAAGGACCTCATCGTGGGGCAGACGGTGTACATCCTCGGCAGGCGGTTCTTGATATGTGACTGCGATGATTTCACCAGGAAATACTTTAAGTAAGTATTATACCATAAACGTACTTTGCATAAGTATACTTTTCAATAAACTGTTGTTTTTAGTTGTACATATCCCGCAATCTGATATAATTTTTGCACTATAATTGAAATATTATATTTAAATAGCATACATACATACATACACTCACGCTTTTATCCCGTAGGGGTAGGCAGAAATTACAGAATGCCACGCGCTACGATCCGTGCATACCACTTATGCCTCGTCCACATTCATAAATATGTACATCTCGTTATGCAAGCGCGCCGGTTAGGAATACTGCGCACCTGACCTTTTTGAAGAAGATCACCAATTAAATCGGTGTAGGTCCTACTAGGACGCCCTCTCCCGGCGATTCCACTGACATCCGCCTTCTAAATTCCTTTCGTATTTAAATTCCTTAAATAGCAGTAACCGTAAATATCAATAAGCTACTGTACATCCTACATACTTTCACGCCTGTCGTCCCCGAAGGGTTAGGCAGAGGTGTACTAATAGACTTGCGTGTACCAGTTGTAACAGGTGCTTAGCGGTCTCTCTACGACCACTAGACCATTGAGGCAGTCAAAAGCTACGGTTTTTTAAATATTTATGTTTAATTGCATAACAACAAAAGTCGTTGAACATTAAACCACACGATTTAAAGAGGCATTATAATCGTCTTTATAAAACACAAAACAGCTATTAATGACCCTATAATTTGAAGCAAAAAATTCAGGGCGGTTTTTGATAATAAGAGGGCAGCATTGGTACTCTTGACTCTTAACGTACGTAAGAAGAGAGGTTGGTGTTCCTCTTGCTGTTAGTATAGGTATGATCCACGAGGAACTACAAAAGAATATCAATATTATGCCAGTGATAATGATAAATAATTGCTTCTAAATTAAAGAAAATACTACGGTGTTTATTTATTTATTCGCAAAATAACCGCGCGTGACTTTGAAAGATCTCGATGGCTTTATGGTCAAAGTGGAAATTATTTATAATTGATTGTGTTGACGTATTTTCTATTATACCTTAGTCTTATGTTTAATGTTAAATAATATTTAATGTTTATGAATAAAACTTATTTGAATACCGACTTTAATAGAAACTTTATTCTTTTTTAATAATATGATATTTATTGTACAAAAAGTACTCAAATAATGTATTTATTGTTGTATATTAGCTTCCACTCGCGGCTCCGCCCACGTGGTATGTTGATAAAATGCAACCTATACCCGACTCCAAGGTTTCGTCTTTATTAATACCAAAATTAATCAAAATCCATTCAGTCATTCACTCGTGATGCAACGTGACCAAGGGAAATAGATTAATTATAACATTATTTATAGTTAGAAAAAAATCATTTATCAGTCAATTAACCAGCAGATACATAAAAACAGGATTAAACTCATACCATTCGTATTGACGACCAAGTTATGGCACAGTCTATGGTTATGAGTCATAAAATTTAAGTACCTTCAGCATTTCATACGTCTAAATTATATTATTATACGATGATAAGCTACCTATTACAGCATTATCATAAACTTTCATCGAATTTCCCAAAAGTAATATTTTTTTATTCTGCTCAGGTAATTAGTGTGTGAGTGATTTACTTTTCATGAAATGCAGTTTTTCAAAAGAAGTAGGTATTGTATATTGCTTCGGTGATGTTGGTGGTGTGCTAACGTAATAACGTTAACGCAAACAGGTATAATAACGTGATGTATTCCTTTTTGCCAACTTAGTAATACATATGTAATTTTTTTATAAACTTTTTACACAACACATAGAATTTAGTAGTCGGTACCAAGTTGAAAATTCTGTGTTATTCATATAAAACGTTATAAAGCCCCTTCATTTAATGGCACTTAAATAAATCTAAACATCTGTACCTGTTTTCAACTTAAATAATAGCAGTTATTAGTAAAGTTGAGTTTCGTCCTTGGATCGAGTTATCTACTGGACATCAGACCTGATCACATAATCAATGATGAGTACTCATGATAGCAATTTATTTGAGCCATATGCCACGTTGATCATGACACCAACCAAAAAAAACAGTGCAAATTATAAAATTAAAAAGTTTAAAGGAACAACTGGAGATCGTACCAAGATTTATGTAACAGGAATACAGAAATGAGCGCGGAAGGTGGCGCAGAGATTTCAAGTGTCCGTAAAATAGTTTTCTCTTATTCTCATATTTGTTAGTACACCCGAGGTATTCCGACCGCAAAGCTATTCATCTTACTTCTAGCCCAAATAACTTGATTGCACAGAAAATACTGCCGGCACGAAGGTACAGTCCCCAAGGCACATAATTTATCATTAATGCAGTGTTGATGAAGTTCTATGGTTACTATGAGTGAATTTACTTGAATGATGCTTCATCTCGCTGACTTGAAAATAAATGATGATTATGTAGCTGCTTTACGACTCTTATGCGGGCAAGTGTACTGCAATTCTATTTATTGTTATATTAATGGTCTAGGAAGCAACCCAACACATGTTTGTCGTAGGATTTTGTTTTCTTATCATTCTTTCTTTATTTGTTTCTATAGAACACCTACTCAATAAACACATACTCAGTGTAATCTGATCATTTGATCAGAAATAAAAATTGTTTATATCGTATCCTCTTAAAGGGAATTAAGAAAAATATTTAAAAAATAATAATTATGATGCGATTGAAAGATATAATTATTCTATTATTTTTCAATTTCACTAATGAATAACTCAAAACGTAAATAGTACGACAAACTGTACTTAACATATTTACGAAGTGCACCAAATAAACTTGCCTAACACGCACGTGGCTTGGAATGTATGTCTACGTCGATACAAGTTATGGCTCCATACACCGGCCGAATATTTTTGCCTAATATTCGGCTATTTGGCTATTCGGCCAAGAAACTCGGTAATCGATGTATGGCCATATATGTATACCATTCGTTGCAAGTCGACTAATTATACAATGTTAATGGTTCAGATTTTAGAAAACTTTGTTTTCCTTATTAATTTACGTTTTACTAAAGCAATAAGTAGAGTTTGCTTTATTTTTCCTCATTGATAATTTTTTGGTACTTCAATATATCAATGACGAAAAGTAAATTTCCTTGCAATATTTTGTCATGCTAAGTAATTTAAAATGCAACTGGTCCGAGTGTCCGACCATGTCGTTTAGGGGGATTAATAGAAGCCGTTTTAAAAGTACTTCTAGCGTAATTTAGTACAAAGCCTTCCCCAGGCGGACACGGAGTCTCAGCGGCTTGTTCTTGATTAAACTTCTGTTTAAAGTTAATTTAATAACAGCCAATTTTAACGAAAAACTCTATTAGTGTGCTTATAAGGTTATTTACGAATGTAAACGGAATAAATAATGAATTTATTCATGTTTTCATTATTTATTTACAGAAAATTTCAAAACGCTGCAACTGTAATTACAAATTAAATTAAGGTTCGCTCAAAGTACCTGCATGTTTCTTTAATATCATAATTATACACTCAGCTAGTCCATATTCATTTTGCTTAGCGAAAGAAACACTAATAAACAAGCCATATTGATGCTTAAGTAGTTATTAACACAATCAGAGAGCCGAAGAAGAAAACTTTGTGCAAACAACTTGTATAGAATATAGACAGTAACACAAGACATTATTGTCTGACGAAAATGGCTGCCTCATTAAGCGTTAGCCTTTAGGCATAACAAGAACATTTGCGTGAATTATGTAGGGTGACAACACTAGTCGTGTGCGCTTTATGAATATTGTAGATATTTTCTTACAGTAAGGCTCATACGATTCCGCGGAATAATAATTTATCATGATTGATAAGAAATTTTATTTTTTTGTATCTAAATATTGTGGGACGTTTTAAAAATGTATTACCATTAATTAGTTTGTTAAAGGAAAAAATAATACTGCCTAGGTACATATAATTATTATAATATAGATTGTATTCAAAATTAACTAAATATAGATAATATTTTTACAGTAATGAATCAATTGACGACCCAGTTAGTCCAGCGGTAGTTAACACTGCCTTCTGTGCTATGGGTCCCGGGTTCGAATCCCGGTAGGAACAAATGTTTGTGTGATGAGCATGAACATTTGTATCCGAGTCATGGATGTATCTATCTATAATATGTATGTATTTACAAAAAAAAAAAAAGTATATATGTAGTATATCAACCAGCTAGTATCCGTAACACAAGCCTCGTTGCTTAGCACGGAACTAGATGGCGCTGTGTGCCATAATGTCCAGGAATATTTATTTATTATTTATTATTTAATTTTAATGTGAAAGGTAATTTAAGGACTTACCTGCTATATCAAAGGTTAAATTTTGATTGTATATATTTCTATATATTTCATATAATATGATACCTATACAATATATGATATGAACACAACATACTTGTATATTACCCACTAAATTACTATTTTTTTTTAATGGAAATAAGGGGGCAAACGGGCAGGAGGTTCACCTGATGGTAAGTGATTACCGCCGCCCATGGACATCTGCAACACCAGGGGACGTGCAAATGCGTTGCCGGCCTTTCAATAAAGAATATACTCTCCTCTTGAATACTAAATTACTATAATCAATATAAAACCACCCAGCTGTAATAAAGTTAGAATAGGCTGAGATAATAAAAGATTTAATAAATTAATTAAACCATTTGTCATAATGTAGAACAAAACTGGTGGTGTCACCCACTCGCCCCACACTAGAGTCGTCGCACTCTATTATGATATTCTTTTGTTTTGCGCGACAGTGAGTGATCACCGCTCTAGTGCAGCATAAGCTTTACGACACTCCATTATACAAATTAGCCGCACCCACGCATTCATTCTTATTTTCCATGTCGTTTTCGAATAATCCTAAGATAAGATAATGTAATAATAGGTACTAACGATTTGAAAATGTTTTTATAACTAGACAAGTAGGTGGGGTTGGTTATACGAAAATATTGAGAGACGCTTTTTTTGCAATGCTTTCTTTTTATTCAAGATATTTTATTGATTGTTATAAATACGTTGCTTCACATATAATGAACGTTAGGTTAGGTTAGGTTAGTATTCAATGAAATAAAACTACTTTTGCCGATTTTATTGCTGTATTTTGATAGTCGTTAGCCCCGACTATTATTATCCTTTACAATATCCATGGTCAGGGTTAGATAAAAATAGTTGAATGTAGGATATCAAATTTCTTAGTAAAACTGTAAGCAATCAACCAACCAACCAGCAATTAGAAAAACTAACAACACGATTTGCACAACAGGTGAATGATCAACCTCTTTGGCCCAGAGATAACCTGTATTGTAGGTATATAATAGTTCCATCGTATAGGTGTATGTATGATAATTTTGTTTTTAGTTTTTTTTTTATATCACGATGTTGGCAAATAAGCTTACGACTCGCTTGATTGTAAGTGGTTACCGTCGCCTATGGTCGTTTGCAACACCAGAGATGTTCCTCTCACGTTCCCAACCCTGTAAATCCTTTTTGATGGATCCCATTATCCATGACACAGACAGAAATGTGAGAAAATAAATCAAGTACAAAAAAACTTCTACTGCCCAAGATTAGGGAACCTATATTAAATTTTTTTTTCTTGTATTTATATTACTAATGTCAATTACCCTTGTCTTAATTAATAACATCATCTAAATTAGAAGCTAAAAATATAATCTTATAAAAACAACACAATGGTTTCCGAGATATTTCACAGGTCCCCCTTAAATGGAGTCGCAGTAATATTCCCCTCGGTTAATTAGCGGTATTTGTCATAATAGCGACATAATAGTATCTTCGTCACTATTATTTCGTCTACTAGATAATTACAACCATCATACTTACTACGTTGAACGTTCTCTTTATTAATAGTATAATTAGGAGCCCACACGTAACGTAAACGTGACCACATCAGGGTTTATAGGTTTCCCTCTGTTTTACAAAAACAACGTACTTAGTTATCTATCTTCTATCTATATAAATAAAACTGAATCGTGGAATCGTATGTACGCGAATAATTACCGAACAATTGCATCAAATTGCTTTGAAATTCTGATATTGCTTTTGATGTATGTTATACTTCATTTTTATTAATTTAGTGCCTGCTTTAGGAGTTACTTATTGTTTGCGTTATCTTATGTATAAAAATCTCGTGTCACAGTGTTTGTCACTAAACTCCGAAACGGCTAGACGGATTATTATGAAATTTTGTATGTATATTTGGTAGGCTTCATGGTCGTATGCTATTTTTTACACCCCTAGGTGATAAGGATGTCCCTCACCAGACATTTTTTAAATTATTATGACAAAACATTTTTTTTATACCTTTTCTCATTTGGCATTAAAACATACTTATACCTAACCCTAAAATTCACGCTTCTACCCCTTATAATGTGAAAAAGCAATGTTGTCTGAGTCAGCTAGTATCGCTATTATTGTTTGATGCCAAACATCTTTTTGGAAACAAAAATCATCCAATATCGCCGATCCCACGTGAACTGAACTAGTTGCAACACTTGTCACATTACGCACTCAAAATAATTCTTATAAACAACTAGATCAGTTTTAGTATAGGTAGGTGCCTACTTAATGTGGCATTTTATACGTTTTCTTTATAGGTACTATGAATAATATGAATATAAATCAAACGCTCATTAAACGCACCTATCTTTTCGTTATAAAAAAAATAAAAGGTTGCAAAATTAATAGTTGTTGACAAAATTATTGCCACTAATAATATTATGTACCAAATTAAATTAAACATATATAATACTAGCGGTTACCCCGGTTTCGCACAGGTAAATTAATCCCTAATTGATTTTTAAATGTATTATAGTTTATGTTCATCATGGATACCGTAACATTCCAATGGAAATTGTTTAAAAAATACGTTTTTGTTACCTATTAATTAACTGGGTATTATTCATCATCAACCCATTATTGTCCCACTGCTGGGCACGGGTCTCTTCTCATTTGAGAAGGTTTGGCTATAGTCCACCACGCTAGCCTACTGCGGGTTGGCAGACTTCACATGCCATCGAGAAAATCTCTCAAGCATGCAGATTTGAGTATGTGATAAATACGCACATAACTTCCGAAAAGTCAGTGGTTTGGGTTTGAACTCGCGACCTTTGACATCTCAGTCCACTGGTCTTACTACTAGGCTACCACAACTCTTCAAGGTGTTATTAATTAAAGGTCTGATTAAACGGTTTTTTTTGTGGCGTCCAGCGTCCTTTCGTAACTTCATGGGGGTTGCCACTGAAAACCGTGTGCCACAGCCCACAATGTGGTTCAGACCGCAACCAGTGCAAAGCTGAGTGCCAACCTCATTGACAATCCTATAACGTGACTTCCACTATTAAGTAAATATCTCAATATGTTATACTATTAAGTATAACAAAATTTTGATCTCGTGCTTTTGAATCCTTTGCTAACGAGTAAGACAGCTAGCTCTCTAACTACGCTTACGTTAGGTACTATCCTTGAACCACTCGCTATATTCGTGGTTGTGATTTTCGCCTACTCGGCATTCAATAGTAAGTACTCGCGTCTAATAACAAGTTTACAGCCTTGGATAATAAGTACGTATTATTTTGTCCTCCGTCGGAGTCACATTTCAATATTATAAATTACCTACTTTGAGCATTTAAAAATATTTTTTAAGTCCGTGCCGGCTGCCACATATATTGTGATTATAATAACTTCTAAGTATGTATGAATAAAATGATAATTACGACTAAAGATTTATTACACACTAGCGGCCCGCCCTAGCTTCGCACGGTAGATATAAGTATTTAATAAATAACTTCAATTGATTTTTTCATATAGATCCCTAGTTATGTTAAAAATAAAATATTGCCTATGTTCAACACTGGTAGCGTAGAATGCTAATGGTGAAATAATTATTCAAACTGGTTTAGTAGTTTTGGAGCCTATTCAATGGAATCAAAAAATCAAATATTTCTTAATAATATTAGAATAGACAGTAGAGAGAAATTTACTTTCAGGTTTAGGAACGAACAACAGTAATTAAACACTTACCCAAAGTTTATTTTAAAGTTTATTCTAATGTATCAATTTAGCCATAATGGCTACGAAAATGGCTATAAATAAGAAAAAGCCGGCCAAGTGCGAGTCGGACTCGCGCACAAAGGGTTTTATTTTTTTTATTTATTTGGAACAACAAACACATACAAATGCGCACAAAGGGTTCCGTACTATTGACTAGGTAAACAACACTAGGTAGGTACACATTTGAATGAAAGGTGAATTGGGGTTAACGATTTATGACATATTAAAAAAAACTACTTACTTAGATCTCGTTCAAACCAATTTTCGGTGGAAGTTTGCGGTGTTTGTTTTTTCATATATATTTTTTAGTTTTATCATTATCTCATTTTAGAAGTTAGGTACTGCACACATTTTACCACTTTGGAAGTGTCTCTCGCGCAAACTATTCAGTTTAGTAAAAAATGATATTAAAAACCTCAATATCATTTTTGAAGACCTATCCATAAATGCCCAATACGCATGGGTTTGATGAAAAAAAATATTTGATTTTCAGTTCTAAGTATCGGGAACCCCTAAAATTTTGTTATTTTTTAATTTTTGTGTGTTAATCTTAATGCGGCTTACAGAATAGGTACATCTACTTACTAAGTTTCAACAGTATAAGTTCTTATAGTTTCGGAAAAAAGTGGCTGTGACGTACGGACGGAGAGAGACAGACAGACAGAAATTACTAATGGTTTTTTGCCATTTGATTACGGAACCCTAAAAAAGCACCTTAGATAATGGCTCAGCCATAAGGCATTTTTTTAAGATCGATTAAAAATCTGTAATGCCCATTTTATTGAATTACCTAAAATTAACTATTTAAATTATTGTCACATAATTAGAACACTAGTAGCTACGCAAAATAGTGATGTGGAAACCAGCTCTTAGTTATATATAACACAATAGAATAAAGCAATAAGGGGAAACGAACAAATTTTTTGGCATTTTCTTTCTGGCTCTGGACCTAAATCTAAGCCAAAAATTTAAGTGCTTGGCACACGTTGATGCAGCAATTTCCATTTCATTCCGTCTAACTCTAATTCAGTCTGTTCTTTGTATGTACATATATCTATACATTTGCTTTTTTATTTCACTTGGTGTTTGTATTTTCTTATCGGTTTTTCTCTTTTCCTTTTTACCTGATTCGTCGTAATAAAATATTATTCGTTATTCATCACAAATTTCGTGCATTATTCAGTCACCATCTCTCATAATTATTTCCTCTTTTTTTCGCTATGCATTATAAAATTTGCTGTACTCCTTTATTCTTCTTAGTTATTTGTAATTGGTCACGTTTTAGTTTATTGTTTTTTATCGTGATTGCTCTTAATCACTCTTCGTCTCTTTCAGTTAGTGTCTGTCCATTTTAAGAATACTTACGAAAAGAAGGAATGCATACAAAGCGTATGTGTTATTGCTTAGTGGTGCGACCAGTTTACTGTGAAGTCAATGGTCCCGAGTTCGACGTTGAAGCGACACTGATTTTTAGAATGTACATATGTACGTATTTATCACGTGCTTCAAGGTGGCCCAACACTAACCGGGTAAACCGATCAAAGTCATCTACCAGATCACAAGGCCCAAAAGATAGTATAGTTTTGTTTCTGCAAGGCTTATATCATTGTGTTCCTATAATTTTAACCACCAGTCTAGGATTTAACATCAATATCGTATAATGCTGGTGTGCATAGCTTATAAGTAAACCTAACTGTTACACTGAGTTCAGTAAGTGTCAATTAACAGCGCTACAGTACCGATATTGCTTCACTATCGACGTGCACTTATTAACGGTCGCTTCGCTTTGAGCCATTTTAGATAAAAGGTACGGCTACAGTACAGATTGATGAAGTTAATGCTCCCAGTAAACTTATCATCAGTGTGCTGCAAGTCACAAAGGCTACGAGGCACAGGCGGAATAGTTGCTAAGGGTCAATGCTCCGATTAAAAAAATGATGGAAGAATTTCGAATAGAATTACATCAAAGAAGGTCTGATATGTTTAGGCATGAAACACCTAAGAGAACAAATGAGGTATGCAGCGTAATTGTAGGATATCGTGAAAGAAACCAACACATAAGAAAAAAGAGGTGTCGCTAATAAAAATAAAAGATTTTTGTTATCTATCTATAATATTTTATAAGATTTGAATTTCCTGGCATTTTTGAAACCTATTTACTTGACACGTAGATAAAAGTTAGTCATATCATAATTAATTGTTTTATAGGTATATTTATTTATTTATTTATAATAAGCACACCAACAGTACAATCGCTTCAGATACAGGACAATAATAACAGTAGGGTTGAATTATTAGCAATCATACAAAGCACCATTTTTAAATGTCATGCATACCTGTTGTAGGTTTTATTTTTTTTATTTATTTGGAACAACAAACACATACAAATGCGCACAAAGGGTTCCGTACTATTGACTAGGTAAACAACACTAGGTAGGTACACATTTGAATGAAAGGTGAATTGGGGTTAACGATTTATGACATATTAAAAAAAACTACTTACTTAGATCTCGTTCAAACCAATTTTCGGTGGAAGTTTGCGGTGTTTGTTTTTTCATATATATTTTTTAGTTTTATCATTATCTCATTTTAGAAGTTAGGTACTGCACACATTTTACCACTTTGGAAGTGTCTCTCGCGCAAACTATTCAGTTTAGTAAAAAATGATATTAAAAACCTCAATATCATTTTTGAAGACCTATCCATAAATGCCCAATACGCATGGGTTTGATGAAAAAAAATATTTGATTTTCAGTTCTAAGTATCGGGAACCCCTAAAATTTTGTTATTTTTTAATTTTTGTGTGTAAATCTTAATGCGGCTTACAGAATAGGTACATCTACTTACTAAGTTTCAACAGTATAAGTTCTTATAGTTTCGGAAAAAAGTGGCTGTGACGTACGGACGGAGAGAGACAGACAGACAGAAAATACTAATGGTTTTTTGCCATTTGATTACGGAACCCTAAAAAAGCACCTTAGATAATGGCTCAGCCATAAGGCATTTTTTTAAGATCGATTAAAAATCTGTAATGCCCATTTTATTGAATTACCTAAAATTAACTATTTAAATTATTGTCACATAATTAGAACACTAGTAGCTACGCAAAATAGTGATGTGGAAACCAGCTCTTAGTTATATATAACACAATAGAATAAAGCAATAAGGGGAAACGAACAAATTTTTTGGCATTTTCTTTCTGGCTCTGGACCTAAATCTAAGCCAAAAATTTAAGTGCTTGGCACACGTTGATGCAGCAATTTCCATTTCATTCCGTCTAACTCTAATTCAGTCTGTTCTTTGTATGTACATATATCTATACATTTGCTTTTTTATTTCACTTGGTGTTTGTATTTTCTTATCGGTTTTTCTCTTTTCCTTTTTACCTGATTCGTCGTAATAAAATATTATTCGTTATTCATCACAAATTTCGTGCATTATTCAGTCACCATCTCTCATAATTATTTCCTCTTTTTTTCGCTATGCATTATAAAATTTGCTGTACTCCTTTATTCTTCTTAGTTATTTGTAATTGGTCACGTTTTAGTTTATTGTTTTTTATCGTGATTGCTCTTAATCTCTCTTCGTCTCTTTCAGTTAGTGTCTGTCCATTTTAAGAATACTTACGAAAAGAAGGAATGCATACAAAGCGTATGTGTTATTGCTTAGTGGTGCGACCAGTTTACTGTGAAGTCAATGGTCCCGAGTTCGACGTTGAAGCGACACTGATTTTTAGAATGTACATATGTACGTATTTATCACGTGCTTCAAGGTGGCCCAACACTAACCGGGTAAACCGATCAAAGTCATCTACCAGATCACAAGGCCCAAAAGATAGTATAGTTTTGTTTCTGCAAGGCTTATATCATTGTGTTCCTATAATTTTAACCACCAGTCTAGGATTTAACATCAATATCGTATAATGCTGGTGTGCATAGCTTATAAGTAAACCTAACTGTTACACTGAGTTCAGTAAGTGTCAATTAACAGCGCTACAGTACCGATATTGCTTCACTATCGACGTGCACTTATTAACGGTCGCTTCGCTTTGAGCCATTTTAGATAAAAGGTACGGCTACAGTACAGATTGATGAAGTTAATGCTCCCAGTAAACTTATCATCAGTGTGCTGCAAGTCACAAAGGCTACGAGGCACAGGCGGAATAGTTGCTAAGGGTCAATGCTCCGATTAAAAAAATGATGGAAGAATTTCGAATAGAATTACATCAAAGAAGGTCTGATATGTTTAGGCATGAAACACCTAAGAGAACAAATGAGGTATGCAGCGTAATTGTAGGATATCGTGAAAGAAACCAACACATAAGAAAAAAGAGGTGTCGCTAATAAAAATAAAAGATTTTTGTTATCTATCTATAATATTTTATAAGATTTGAATTTCCTGGCATTTTTGAAACCTATTTACTTGACACTTAGATAAAAGTTAGTCATATCATAATTAATTGTTTTATAGGTATATTTATTTATTTATTTATAATAAGCACACCAACAGTACAATCGCTTCAGATACAGGACAATAATAACAGTAGGGTTGAATTATTAGCAATCATACAAAGCATCATTTTTAAATGTCATGCATACCTGTTGTATGCATGACATTTAAAAATGAATACAGAAAAGAGACTTTAAAATAAGTACTTATATAGAAAAATAATGGCTGACACCTGACGACAATTTCGTATATTATTATTAAATATATTATTAACATGTCCAGATGTCTTTTTTATTTATTGAAAGTTCAATTATGGAATATTTTATAAGCGATCAATATACATACATGGATTACGAGACGTGGATACCTAAGTGGTGTTAAAAACAATAATTATACAATTTGGTTTCAATCGTATAATTATTTTTCATTTTAGATCTATGTTGAATATAAACCAGCCGGAGCGTGTTGAAGTGCGTAAAGAGAAGCAGAAGGAATTTCCCAAGGTATTGTAATTTCCTAGTTGACCATGTAAGTATGGCCAATATATTTAATAAGCGTTAATTAAATTACATGAAAATAATAATATACATTTGGCATCATAATTTATACCTACGTACAATTTACGATAATTTATGGAAAATAAAAATTAAACGAAAATCAACATATTCATCGTTTCATCCGAAGGTCAAAGTTTTTAGCTAAATGCAGTCGAAATTTAATTTAGTAATAATTAATAGAGATTCTAAAACATATAAAATTATCATAAGCAGCTGTTTTTAATTCAAATTATAAAAATGGTCATATTTATATATTTTATTTCAAGCAGAACAAAGTCCACTTTAGCTATACATACATGATTGTTGTCTACAGAATATTTAATCAAAACGAATACAATGTAGTATAGTATGAAAACATCATGTCTATATAAGACATACTGTTTTATTACCATATAGACAGGTACAACCTGTGTGATACCTACTTGGTTCAGTACCTATTGACAAGGCTGGCGGAAAAATATACAAAAAAAAACTTTTGCCTGTGGAGGTTTCCAGTTGAATGCGCGAACATAATTGGATTTACAATGATATTTGAATGTATCTGCTATAAATTAAGGTATCTGCCTCTATTAATATTAAAACGTTCAAAGGATATAAATACAAAAATCACAAACATACGGACAGTTTTGGAAACAAGACCCACCCGACGGAATGGCGGTGAATGCATTTGCAATTCGCGTGGTCCGACAACAGGGCTGGTGTTGGCGAGTGCGATTGTTAGTCGGTTGCCTTACTCTAGGTGGATTCCGATATACTCCGTGACCTCCCCAGTCGGCAAGCCAGTCCATAAGCATTTTCTGCATTTATAAAGGAAACAAATTCAGAGCACGACAAGCAAACTAGAGTAGGTATTTCAAACAAATCAACTGCTATATTATGAACTAAAGCAACTTTTATATACGACTGGGCGATATCATATGGACAGACTCTTGTCATATTATTATACTTTCAAATAGGTACTTGTAATCTAATCCACATGCGTTACTTATAAACAAACTAACAGTACTAACAGTGATCATCCTGCGATATACTATACGTATAAGAGAATTAATGTAAGAACTGATTAAATTATTTTATTCGTTACACGTGCAGTCTATCCCGCCGCACATCGGTATCGGCGCCCCGGAGGACACTCTGCAGTCTTGCTACGGCCTCATCCCGAAACCACCGCACAAAGACATCATCAAATATAACCTCAACGCTAATAAGGTAATGTTTATGCACTGCGAAGAAAAATATACTCGTGACACTGTATGTAACCGTTGAACCGTGAATATTCTTGAAGGTCGATGCAAAGGTTGGTTAATGATATACCTACGCGGATATTTCTTCCTCTTCAGATTTATAAAGATTTTCGACAATCCGGCCGACAAACATAGGTACAGGTACCTGAGTCAAACCTGATTTAGCAAAAGTTTGAAATCAGAATGCATGATTTGCTAGTTCTTAGGAACCACGATAAATTTAATCGGATGCACGAGATGCTGCCAATATTCCCAGAATGCGAGTAACCATGTGAAAAGTTATGAATTAGATAATTATAGCGTTCATAGATTAAACTATAGCAAAGGAAAAATACTTATTTGATATTTTATGTAGTTCTAGTTACTTACGTAGAAACGAAAATTCACTCTGCCAAATCCTATCAGGCAGCTCTGTGTTGGCGGAACAACAGTGTCTTCATAAGATGCGCATTTCTATGTAAGAACCTTCTGAATTTGTGAACAGTTTTATATTGGGGTTGCAAAACGTGCGTAGGCACTTTTCATATCAACGTTACGTTGTACCTCTTACCTAATGAAATATTTATGTGTGTTTTAAGAAAAAAGTACTTTTATTTAATATCTACCTACTAACTGCTTTCCGCGGCTTTGCCCGCATGGTATATATATATAAAAAGGATCTTATGTGTTAATCCAGGTAATAAACTATATGTATGCTAGATTTCATTCAAATCTGTTTAGCGGTTTTAGAGTGAAAGAGTAACAAAGATCCATCCATACATACATACTTACAAACTTTTATAATATTAGTAGGATCTTGCAGGCTAAAACCTGTCTATAAAATATTGTGTTTTTATGTACTTGACCTTCCTTGATCTGACCCTAACTTCAAATGCCATCATCTCTGGCTGAATGCGACTTTGGGATCCGCGGGATGTACTTACCTACACATCAAGACTTCAATGCCACGCAACGCTTACTTGGGAAACCATTTGTAATTACTGTTATTAGCTACGATTACTCCAGCTAATTGACTAAGATCTATGGCCTTAATTCGGTATGAGACAAAATTATATAAGTGGGACAGTTGTAATATAGTTATAATAATAACATATTGGCAGATTCATAGTGGGCGGATTAGTTCTAGTAAATGGCTTTAAGGGTCTAGTTAAATGAAAGCCTAAGTCAAATGTTTGTAATATTATAATTAGGTATAGTGGTTCCTAGAGTTTAATCCTTTAAATTGGGTGTTTTGTCATTTGTGCAAGCTATAGAACCAATCAAACAGTATCAATCATGGTTTTCAGATAACTCATGTATATAGGGTACCTTACTTTTGAAAAATATTTAGAGATTAAGACTTATGCTCTTCAAAGCAGCTAGTTAGCCAATATTTATGAATCAATACTTCATAACTCGGATTGCTCCCTTCGTGTCCTTTGAGAAAGTTAGTGCATTTATTTCCGTCGAGCATCCATAAATAATTCTTTGATATTTGACGTTGAAACTTTTCAACTCAATTAAAGTTGTAGTGCCCCACAGAGATCGCGCTTGTGCCTCCCGCCTATCTGCCACAGTGAGATAATTAAGTAAGCAGTTCCTGCATGCGGACACATCTATAAAGTTGTTTTACTTGCTTAACTCAAGTATTCTATAATGTTTTATTTAAGAAACATAAATACTTTTGGCGGGCATCGTTATAGTGATGAGAGGCCAGCAAAAACAAAAGGTTTTATTTACTACGGCAACTATTACGCCTATAACGATACACGTCTAATTGTTTAGAGCATTTTCCTGCATTAAGAGTAAATTATATAAAGTCAAACGTCGCAATCAAACGTCGATTTGCACGGTTACTATTAGGAACTTCTAGCTTTCAGGCTAGCTATATAGTAACTTTAATTAAGTAAGATAAAATTATAAAAAATAAAATGGTTTAGGAGCGTAGCCCTTTTTGATACCGTTTTGACTTTAATTTTGCGAATTTCTTTTAAATGTTACCAATATGTTTTATACTGCTGCAAAATTACTAATTGGCGCGAGAGCTTGTATTGAATACATAGCGAACGAAGGATTCTAAGAAGGAATAATTAGGGAAATGGTTCAAAGACGTAAATATCCTTTTACTTCAACTACTATCAAACTGAACCACCACTGTGAGCTATTCTGTAAAAAGGAATATTCATATAAATTCTGTAAAAAAATGTCTCTGATAAAAATGCGTTTGGTAAACATTGAGTTTAGAGTCCAAAAATCTCGATCCCAAGGCATGCACCACTGAGTTTCGAAATTTCTTGCGTATTTATCACATGCTCAAACGGTGAATGAAATGGTTTTTGATGACACCTAAGATTTTTTTTCGAAAAACCAAGTCAAATAATTTATTTGCTAAAATATGAGATATTAAATTAGAGTTCGGACAACCCACAATAGGGTACCCAAAAAGTAAATACAGTTTATCTCCTCAGTATCTCCGCTACCTGTGCGAACTGGACTGGATCCATCCTGAGGATCATGGCAGGAAATTTGTAATGTCATACAGCCTTGCAGACGGCTCCATCAAGATCGGCGAGATTCCGCGTAGAAACTCAGGCATTCGCGAGGGCAAATTTCTTCAAGCAATGAAACTCCAAACCCCGGAGTCAGACCCTAATTTTCCTACTTACTATACCCCTGAAAGGTTCTATATAGGTAAGCTTAAACTACGTTTTACTAATTTGTTTACCTAATTATCATAATATGGGACCCTATCACCAAAGGGTTTGTCCCTTACTATCACCTATGGATATTACATGACGGCTTGTTTGGTATTAACATATAAAATGACCATTCTTAAAAGCTACTAAATATTTCTTCCCCCGATTAAAAAAATCTTCACTTACTTACTTAGGAGCAATAATACCTGTATTCAAGCACCGCTTCAAGATAATCGGCTGCGACCTGTTTGTGTACCGATACATGACAGCCAATCCGGACAAGTTCCCCCAGGAGGTCATAGACAACGTACGCAACTACCACATGCGCGAGGGCAACTTGAAAGACGAATTGGCGGTAATCATAATACTGACAAATTATTATATGTGCTTTTACATTAAACTTAGGGATATGAATTACCAGCTAGTTTTTCTGTGACTTAGTATTGGAGTACAAAGGTCAGTATTTTCTCCTAGTCCATGTCACCGTCTGTTACTAATTGCCTTAACGGATAAAGTAGTTAGGCAAAGCATTACAATATTCGCTATGCCTGGATGAAAGACATCTCCGATAACGATAAGACCGTATTGTGTTCTTGGAATAATTGCATTCAATAAACAGTGTTTGGGGTACATAAGTACGCAAGGTTTCATACATTCATCAAACGAATACTGTCACATTTAGGCGGCGATCCGAGAGGAGCACGCGGCAGAAAATCGTGCGCAACTCGCGAATATTGGTTCGGCGGCAGTGGCGGAACCGAGCGCCATGGAGCGATGCCTTGCCGCCCTAGACGTGGTGGAGGGCAGCGCCACCCCACCACGCCCTCCAACCCCGCCTATGACCACCGACCGCATCCCTTACGACGATTCTCTCCGTGTCACCCGACAGAAGTAAGTGTATTTGTTGAGACTTCCTTATCCGAATAACTACTAGATATAAAATAATAATAAAATTTTATGCTATTTTATTTCGATTCGCTACGACACATTTCAAAGCACAAATGTATATAGCAAAATTATGTTTTAAATAAAAAATATGGTTTTTTTCTGTGTATAGCAAGCCAACATGCGACAACTTAATGCCTATAAAGGGCATCCTAAAGTCAGGCAGCGCCCGCGACGACCATCAGAAGGTGGTGTGCTTCAGCGGGCCCTCAGCGGAGGAACACCGGGAGCCAAAACCTAAACAAGCAAGCTACCCACCGGGACAGCAGCCGCACTATAACGACGATGGCGACTTTTGCGAACAGTACAAGGACCCGGTCAGATTTACATACAACATACGCGTTGTTAATTGGGGCTAACCCCAATTAACAACGCGTATCCCAGACCACCAGACAGGTAGTAATCCCACACCAGGGTTTGGGATTTACTACCAAACTATCTACTCCTAACATATAACCTACTTAGAAAATTCCAATTTCCGTGTTCCGTGTAATACTCAGTGTATCCCAATATAGATTTTTCTTTTCATTTTTTCATAGCTAATTGACTTCACCAATTAGTCATCAAATCTTGCCTACTTGTCGGAGCCGGTGTCTAGACCGCTGTGTGCGCCTAGACCCAGCCAAAAATCGTAAATCTGAAATAAAAACACATAAATTAACACTAAAATATCAGTCTTTCGACCTTCAGTCTAAAAATTTATATAGTACTTACCTTATTTGCGCACCGTTGGATAGCCCTCGCCGAGACGCGTCCGACGACACCACTTTCGTGCGGCTAGCTCGCGCGAAACGTCAAAAAATTGACCGCCCACCCACCCTATACTCGATGAGCTAAGTTAACTTAGTGAAATATAATATATATAAAATTTTATAATTTATTCTGACAGGTCCCCTCTATACAGGGATACTATTTTTAATTGGGTTCGGCTTACTTTGTGACGTGTTCCGTGTCTTTTGACCGGAATACTTAGGTTTAGTTAGATTAATATTTATTGACAATTAATAGTTGTTTTTATTAATTATTTATTGACTTTTTATTGAATTGATTATTTATTGACCATTATACTGAGTAGAAGTCTTTATTGAGACTTCTACGAAGCTATTCCCCCTTTACAGGAATAGCCACCTGTTTTTAAATAAGCTGACCCGTGTCCTCTGGCAAACATGTTCGGCTTCCGCACTCCAGCAAAACAAAACTCCAGAAAGGAGTCTTCCCCAGACTCGGAGAAGGCCGGGCCTTCCCACTCGGAAGTGAGGCGCAGTATTGGCGAATGGGAGGCTGGGAAATCAGAGCCTAGCAAAAAATCCCCTACAAAGGCGAAACCCACCCCGCCCACTATTTCCCAGCCCCCACAAACCAGCAAGTCCGCGACTCGATCTAGGTCGTCGGAGGCGGTACCTTCAATGGCAGCAAAGCCTGTGGCCAAGCACCCCAATCTCGTCGCGGAGGCGAGAGCTTGCCTGAATAAGGCAAAGCTCCACTTGGGCAACTCTCGCAACCTGAAAACCGAGATCAAAACGGAGGTGCTTGGGGCCATAAACAGGCTCTACGAACTGGTGAAGGAGGCTGCCGCAAGCCGGGAACCAGCATCGGACCGCCCCGCTGGAGTCGTCGAGACGCCTCAGACGCCACCAAACCCCACTCACGATGCACTCGCATTAAAGCTGGAGGAGCACAGCGCCCTACTCAAGGCAAACACCGACACAATGGAGGGGCTGAAGGAGTCTCTGACAAAGGCAGAAGAGAGGGCCGCACAGCCAAGCAGGGACTCCACGCACTCGTGCGGTCAAAACGCCCCGACCTACGCCGAAGCGGCGTCGCGCCTGATAAGGGCACCCACAGCCTTGCACTCCGTCGTCGTGACGTCGACGAACGACCAGGACACGAGCTGAGAGGTTCTGGAGAAGATCCGGACGGTCGTCGACGCCAAGTCGACAGGTATCAGGGTCGACCGGGTGAGGAAGGCCAAAGACCAGAAGGTGATCTTAAGCTGTAACACCAGAGCGGAGCTTGCGAAGGTGACCGACAAACTACGGACTCCGCAGGCTAAGCTTCTGGTGGAAGAAAGGAGCAACAAGGACCCACAGGTTGTGTGCAAGTACTTACTGGCATACAACACTGACGAGGAAATTGTTGCTGCCTTGAAGAAGCAGAACGATCACCTGTTTGGTGGCCTCTCCCCGGACGAGTGGCGTGCCCAAGTGCGCTACAGGCGCAAAGTCAGGAACCTGCACGAGTGCCATGTTGTGCTGTCGGTGTCGCCGCAGGTGTGGCAAAGGCTGACTGCTGCGGGACACGTGCACATTGACCTACAACGGGTCCAGGTACTTGACCAGTCCCCCCTAGTTCAATGTGCACGGTGCCGCGGCTACGGACATACTAGGCGCTTCTGCGAAGCCACAGAAGACGTCTGCAGCCACTGCGCAGGGCCACACCTGAAGGGTAGCTGCGAGAAATTGAAAGGTGGAGAGCAGCCCAAATGCACAAACTGCACTGGCGCAAGGCTCGAATTGGCGCATCACAACGCCTTTGACGAGGAATGTCCCGTCAGAAGGCGTTGGGAGGCGATAGCCCGAACGTCAGTGCAGTATCAGTGCTGAGGGCATGCTTACAGAAATTGGCGCAGCAAAAGGTGAGATGGATCACGGAGGGGTGGGGGTGACGGGGCGGCAGGGTGACCTGAGAGGGCTCTTATCGAATCAAGGAGATGTACCTGCCTTCGATTCGGTAAGAGAAACGACCAGGAGCATCGGCTGCGTCGACATCACCGCGCGCCGTGGATCCACCCTAAGAACAACCAACCACGCGGCAGCCTCGCTCCAAATCGACCTGAAAATCACAACAGGAAAGGCAAATTAAGACCAGTCTCATAAGAAACCGGTCGGAATTTAGGAGAAAATGATGACATCAAAATAAGGAGAGGTTGAGGTGGCCGAGAAACTCACCGAGAAGATGGGTAAAAGTGGGGAGGGAGGACAAGAGTAAGAGAGCAAGGCCCCCAAAAAAGCGGTAAATTAAGGGGAGCGGGTAGACCGCGTATATAGAAGTAATGTCATTACGGATATACCCCCGGTCATGCCCGCTCCTTAAACAGATACCAGATGGGTACGTTAAAGAGAGCATAAGGAGATTGACGGAGTGTGGAGGAAATTGAAAGTTTTATAAATAAAGTAAATAATAGATAATTGGAACTCGTATTGAAAATAATTGTAATTATACATAAAAAATTTAATTAGGAAATAAATATTTTAATTAGGAACAATAAATTTAATAAGTAACAAAAATTTTAATATTTTAATATTAGTGATAATAAATCAAATAACAAATTGTAATAATAACAAATGAAAATTTTTAATAATTTAAATATAAAATGTAGTTAAAATTGTAAATTGTAATTAAAATAATAATAAATAAGAAATACCGAACAAACAGGAAATTAACGGAACTATACGAAGAGAAAGAACACAATAAGATATGACGCACATTAGTGCCCGAACATATAAAGCTAAAAACGACGGAAATAAGACAAGAGAAAAACAAAATCTCTGATAATGTCAGAGGACACTAGAATGGCAGGAGTGTGGTTTTAGCCGGTAAGAGTCCGGCACTACCCAGACCAGTTACTCGTGACCGGTCTGGGTGTCCATGAGGATTTCCCACTCCTGCCCACAAAAAAAAAAAAAAAAATAGATTTTTCTGCAGTATATTTTTTTTCTTAATATATGATTCCTAAATACACAGGGCACGGAGGAGCGTGCAGCACGTCGCGCTCGCGACGAGTGTCCGTACGAAATCGTGCCAAGCGCGCAAATTGTCAACGTCATTGGGGATGATACCGCGGAGAAGCCGCTACTGCCCGGCTACCTCGGCACCTATGGCGTTGACTGCAAGCAGGTGCAAACATATCAGACTTCTTATCTATGAATTATGGCTTGCCCGCAAATTATGAAGTTGAAACTAGGCAAATATTTAATGGTAGGTCGACTCACAGGGTTATTTATTTATACTAGGTGCCAGAGTATATGCGGCTCGCTCCAGATGCTTATGAGCGCGTTAAGAAGCTGCGTCAGGACGTGGCTCAGATATCTCCGGCGGCGATGCGCGTGGCGGACCACCCTCCGTTACCGCCGCCGCCCATCGACGTGTGTGTCAAGCCGCCACCCGAAAAGGCAGGCCCTTGCACCCCTTTCAGGCCAGAAGACGTAGCTTTCGCCTGCCCGCACGTAGAGGCCCAAAAACCCTGCTGCGACCCTAAACAGAGAGATAAACAGCATTCTACATTAAGTAAGTAGCTAGTGAACAGCTAAAGAAGAAATGTGACATTTATTTTTAATTATTTTTATTTGGTTCTTACGTACCATTTCTTATTGATCAAATTTACTACAATATACTTGGGTATACGGAATATTCAGCGCCAATTAGGTAGTGACTATGCAATGAAAATTAAGTTTTCGTATAAAATTATTGTTTTTAAATTTGTACCTTTTGTGACGTAATAATATACCTACTTACCTTGTTGTTCCTATTGAAACTAGGAATATGTTTTTACAAGTTTAACAAGCTAGAAAATATGCAGGTAAATATAATTTATATTAAAATAAAATATTTGCTGTCTGATTTCTTATTTGATTTTTCCTCAGGTGAAACTAGTTTAATTTAACATTGCACACTCCGCAATATGCGTATGTAGGTATCTACCTAATTTGAATTGACTGGGCTAAAGGACATAAGCAGAGTCGCGGTGATTTTTTGTTGATTTTTTGGACTTATTTAAATGGTGATAATGGGCAACTACATGCGCATTCTTATTATATATAGACTTAGCTACTAAAGTCAAAGGTCTTGTAGAAGATTACGATATGGTACATACTCACTGTTCATGATCATTTTTGTGCATAAACTAGGTAGGTGCCAACCAAAAATGTCCTATGATGTTGAAGATGTTCATGAACGCAAGGTAACGTCAGTCACACTTTATAAACCTCACCCCAACCGATACAAATAAATAAACGTGAACCCTAGTTAATACAGTAGGTACACATCTTTTTCTTTTGTAAGAAGTTTATACTAATCATCAGCATCACGCCAAATGTCTCCGACAAGCATTCTTACGATGTTTTCCTTCACCGTTTGAACATGTGATAAATACACATGTACCTAACTATGAAAACTAAGTGATGCGTGCCTTGGGATCAAATTCCTCCAGAAGCTGCTTAGTGGGTGACTAAGCAGCTTTTAGTCCTGTTTTCTACGAAAATTGATCTAGGATTTTCAGAAAGCTAAACGGAGTTTACGGTAACCGCTTACCATCAATTGGGCATGAAGAATGTTTGCCATCATTGTGGGTCAATAAAGGATACATATGTGAGTTATTTTGATCTGCCTGGGTAGTTACAGTTTAAGAGATAAATTCAAGTCAAAAAAGATAATTAGCTATTTAAATTAAGATATTACTATCTCTTTACAATGTAAAGGAGCATATTCTCTTCTACACTATACAGGCATAAGGAAGCGCTAGAGTTACTATAAAGATATAAATTATACTAAATTCGTTTCCAAAATAGAAAATTTATTATGTTCCACTTAATACATATCTACATTTTTATAATCTTAAATATTTATGAAGCAACACAAATGACTAACAAACAAAATGCAGTTTATACAAACAACTCACAAGTGAATTATATTTAAATTAAAGGAGTGCTATAACAATTTGAAATATTAAAACTTAATGTTGTTGACCAATAGTACAAAAACAGGTCTCGATACTCGAAACTTGGGTTTAATGTAGGTATTTTGCTCAATCAGTTGTTTAACATTAAAATGACATGACAGGTATAAATACTATAAAGATTATTATATCTAGATTTGTTTACTTTTTTAACAATGTTTGTTTTATGTATTTAATTTAATACATTGAGTTCGATAATAAGTTCAATACAAAAAATAGAGACTTATGTTAGGTCTTACAACAATACATATACATAGGGTCTTACAAACATAACTGGATTTAAATTAGCCGTAGGTATCTTATTATGTTAAAAAACACGATAAACAATGTTTGTATTATGTTGAATCCTATTCAATCGGCACACACTGGCCTTGAAAAACATGTTGGACAACCTGACCGAAGAAGATAATACCAAAATAAAACAATTAGGTATTTGCCAGTCATAAGTTATAACATAGAATAAAATGAAAGCCTAGCCTATTACTAGGAAATCTTTTCTTTCTTGTATAAATTATTAATATATACCTAATTATAAATACATGCCGAAGTGTTCTCGAACGACTACAACGTGGCGTTCTTCAAAAAAGGAGAGATAACGTTTTTACAGGGTCGGCAACGCGCGAACGACTCCTCTGGTGTTGCAAACGTCCTTAGGCTACGGTAACCGCTTACCGTCAATAGGTTGTAAGCATGTTTAAAAAAAAATCGGAAACAAGTCACCATCGTCGCAAATATGAGCCACAAAATACGAAAACCTCCATAGGCCTCTCAAATTATAGTAATCACCGTCCACACGCTTGATATTTTTTTTGTATCAGTAATAACATAATGAAATATTCTATTCCACCACAGTCGGCATAAAACAACTCGTATTTTTTAAATCAACCTCCCCGAAACCAAATTGAACACGCTTTGGTGAAATATGTTGAAACGATTTTAAAAAAAATAGGCAAATGCAACCACTCGTATCGTCAATGTATTTCATCAGTTGATGCTGTCCTCGCAACTTCGTCAGCGTAAAGTTTTATAAGTAACATCATATCATGTGCATACAGCGTAATCACATGGACACACATATTTTATAAGCGATCGGATCATTGTCAAAGGAATGCAGCTTTTACGATGATCATTTATAATGTAATTTTCTTCTTTTCGACAAATCTGTCTATGCGCTACGTCGCTGAGGAAGAATGTGAAAGAAGAAACTATACCTACGTAATTTTTAGTGAAAGAGGGATAATGGTTACACTTAAATGAAAAAAAAAACAAGTTTGCGTGTATGAATTATTTTAATAGATATTAAAAATTAAATATATAAAAATAAACATGTAGGAAATAACCTAACGTAACCTAACCCGTAATAAATTATATTTATTTTTTTACATCAAAGTGTAAAAGCTGTAATCCTATACATTTTCCTTACTAGATTTTTGAATTTTTAAATCTTTTGAATGCGTAAATAAATTCCGATAAAAGTAAAAAAGATATTAACCTCAATGTTACGTACCCCATTTCTTTTTATAAGGTAAAACTGCTTTAGTCGTGAACTTTTTACGCGATACGCTAACAATCAAACAGAAACAAATCTTAATGAAAAGAAATGGATCATTTCTAATCCTATATCACCGTAGCTATTTTTTGGAAATGCTGTTGATGTACAGAAACGAAATTATTATATGAATATATTCTATATATGGATTAAAACAATGATTTTAGAACTATAATTTACATAATGAACTCAACAATCATATGCATATGAATCATTTAAGTGCAGCGCAACGAAATTACATTGAGTGTAGGATATTGCTCAATGGCTACTTAAATTTCGATCATCACTCGAGCGTAAAAACCATAACATTATAAAATAAGTTATCAGAATACGATTTGAACATACAACGTTTTCAAAGTAGTAAATAATCTTTACACAACCCGACTATCGTTACAAAAATAGGTGTAAAACGAAACAATGCATACATTACATCAATGGATTGTGTAATATTGTTAATCAAAATACTCCTTAAATTACGTCAGATATATTATAACGAGCACAATCACAGCCAGAGTTACGAACATACCCCCAAACAACACGTACTTATCTTGCGACACTCTTCGCTCTATCAGCGATATTGTTGCATTCGATAAGCCTAAAGTGTTGGCCAAGTCTATAATTCTTCTATGAGCACCTTTCAGCGTTTCACGATTGTACTTTAGTGTCTCCAGGATACTTGAACCTGTAACAAAGTATCGTTACCATTACCAAATACCGATAGCGAAGTAGTTTCGGGTGAATAATTGATGGTTCGGCTCCACTTCTCTCGTAAAAGGTGAACAAAGTATAATTTGCAGAGTATGGTCTTTGGGTTTTATTGTACTATAGTCAGCTTGCGGATTTTTATACTTTAAATATTTTAATGGATGCGCACATTCTAAGGCTTTATTTTTTTTTAACTTGTGATAATGCATTATCGCGGTATATTGATGTAATTTTATCCTTCACAGCATCCATGGTCACGGACGTACTGAATATATTAATGATTTAATAATTCTAGGAGATAACATCATCTCGATCAAACACTACCTAAATTATTATTTATTATTAAATTATTATATTATTCATATGTATAAAAATCGTGAAACCTTAAAAACATTAAGACTACTTAAGTACCTATAACTTCGATATTTAGATGAGAAGTATGTAATAAATCATGATTAACAATGTGAGCGGCTATAAATGTCGTTGTATGTTTATCACGTTATACATCAATATAAATACACGCGAATTAATAAGTACCTGACCAGTTTTAATTGGCTATAAGGTAGCTGCTGCTAGCGGTCTCTCGATTATTTCATCTTTGTATAAAACACAAGGTCAAATTATCTACCATTGATGACAAAATATAATGTACACTTTGTAACTTCAATAAAACATTTTTTTTAATAATAAACTTATATACCTATATGTACTAAGTGCACAGTTTGACATTAATTATTTAAATACTTACGGCAAATTATTTTTATCTTAGTTACGTGGAGTGGATGAAGTAATCTTGATCTAGTCTATTCGAAAAACTTTGTGTATAAAGTTTACCTTGATCCGGCGCGGTCATGTGTCATCAAGTGGCTTAGTCCGATGCAATTTATTTCAAAAAAATAATTAGTGAGACAAGACATAATATTTGTGTGTGCTGTGAAAACTACATTCAAGCGAATTCAACATGTGGTACGTCTTTTATTTGTCATATTTTAACACAAAAATCGTAGACTTATTTTTAGTTCATAATACACTTTACATTTTCCCACGTTTTAACTATTACATACTGTTTGAAATCACAAAACGCAACACTTCAAATAACGATATCACTCAAATAATTTCCGTGTGTATATTAACAAACATTAGAATTTGTATTCAACTTTTTGTATTTATTTATTTGAGGAAAACACAAACACATGGCGATGATATCAGCGCCGCGTGGCGTCAGTGCCATGGAACTACGCAGCGCTCTCGCTCTGTCTCGTATGAGTCCTATGTAGTAATATCTATTAACAGCGAGTTGTACGACCGTGTAGAGAACACGGCAAATTAATTAACTGATTTCATTGCCACCTCGCTGTCCATGTCGGCCGGATTACTCTATCGCGTTAAGTTGGCCCATAAGGTGATCCGGTTTATGGACTTATAAATACATAAACTAGCGCCAAACTGCGACTGTTAGGCGATATTGAGTCGTTAGCAATCTAAAACCGTAATTAGACCTAAGCAACCCTTGATTCTGATTTATGTGATGATGTTAAAGAACTGTTGATGTTCTTGTTATGTTGATAGTTAGAAAAACTGTTGTTGTTATGTTTGTTGTGTTAAGTGAACGTAAAATTAATTAACCTGTTTAATATAACTAGTATAAGTAGTTATTTATTGTGTTAGGTATCAGTTGACCAGGGATTTATTTAATTTATTTTATTACAACGGTTGTCGTCCAACCAATTACAGTATGTGCCTTTTAGACGTCGCACAGGGGGTTCCGAAGTTGGTCTCTTAACCCGGGACCTCAATTCATGTTCAGACGGTCACCACCGGTTTTTTGTAGTAGTAGTTTGAGGTAAAAATCCCATACTAAAAGACCCTCTGGCGAAAAGACCGGGGTCTTTCCAAAGTTTCCACACCAATAACAAAGTAAAAGATATGAGTTGAACTTTGTCCCTATATTTATATAATCAAAACCATATACAGCAGACAATAGTATATAGCAAAAGGCACGTCCCTTCGGCGTTCATTTTCTGGGACACGAATATTCTAATTCGAAAGCTTTTAATTTTGCAAAATAATATCAGGATCAGTATAATTTAAGACAAGTTTTAGGATATAACTTAAAGCATAACATAAATCATGGGTTTTGCCAGCGCCTATCGGATAAACAACAATATTACACACGGCTGTGTGTGGCTCTTATTTACTTGGCAGGCGCTGTTGAATAGTTCTCATCTCTTACTAGATGGCGCTACATGTATCACCTTGAACAAAACCAGAATGAAATCTGTTAAATCTGTTCAATTTTCTTTTCTAGATGATTGTTACAGTACATGTCCAATTTATTTTTGTAAATTCATATAAATACATAGGAACATCCATGAATCAGGACTAGTTCACTTACGCGTCACACAAACACGTCACCCTATCGGAATTCGAGTTTGGGACTGTTACCATTGAAGGCAGCTGTTATCGCTAATACTATTACTATAATTGGGTGTAATCCTTCTAATTGGATATAATTATGAAGTCATAAAAGTGTTGCGAGAGGAAGGAATAGTGCTGGATATACTATATAACTATAATTCCATCACTTGCACCAGAATAATGATGAATCTATCAACAACAAGTCATTATATAGAGCCGGGAGATAGTAACTCATTATACATAACATATCATCACACCTAGCCTCTGTGTCGCCGTCTGAGAGGTGTACTAAAGTACACCTGCATTTCGCCTGTATTTAAGCCCCAAGTAATAGGGGCCGAGCCTATTGCCATCAACCAGGCACGAAAGCCCTCATGACCCTCCCCTGAATCTACTCTTGCTAGTTGCAAACATGTAGTAATAAATAACTTACCTGTGTGTATCATTTCATCCACATTCCTGTGTGAATTCTGCAGGGAAACTTGCTCTTGTCCCAAGTAATCTACATTGATAGCAGTATGGTCGTGACCGAAACGACGACTCAACAGTTGCTCCCTATCTTTCATCTCTTGTTCGCGTCTAATCCTCTTGCTTTGGGCAGCTGCCAGAGATGCCTATGGAAAAATGCAATTTACTATTTTAATATTCTGTAGGGATTTTAAGAACTTAGATATTGATGCATAATATACATTGGTTTGGTTAACTAGTAAAGGGTCAGAAAGATGAATATGAATATTTTAAATAAAATAAATAAATATAAGTTTAGACTCATTTATAGTGACTTTCTATCTACTAAATTATGATTTCTTTCTTTCATTACTCCATTTTCAATGTATTGTCTACATAGTTCATACATTTTTTTTACTTCTTACACCTACACAAATGATACACATTGAAATAAATATTAACTACTTTTTAATGAATTTCCTATGTTGGCATACTATAGTATTATTATACTTACTTACGTTATACTTCAATATCAATAAGCCAACCTCAACGTAACATGAGATTATGACTTTACCAACATCAAAATTATTATGGTTGTACATAATACAGTATTGAAGTCTTACCTGAATATGTTTATTGTCATATTTGAGTTGGTCAACTCTCATCTTGGCCATAGGTCTCTGGTTAACTGGAGTTTTAAAGACATAAATATCCAACTTTTCGCAGTTTCTGTAATTGAATTGTAACACAGAAAACATTATAATAAAAAGTTATAATAGACATTAAATTGATAAGGAAACTAAAGTAAAAGGTCCTTACGGCGGGCAAATGTAACAATTTGAAAAAGATTAATTTAAGACGTATAATGAAATAAACTTACGCACTGATAGCATTTATTTTAGATTGTATTGCATTTTCTATTCCCTCATAATTAGATGGATCTTTATCCAACTTTTGAAATAGCTCCGATGTTTCTTGTATAAATTGATTAGTCTGATGATACAATGTTTCCATTTTGAAATTTAATTTGGTATTATAAGATGAAAATAAGATACACCATTGCACAATTTATTTCAAAGTATTCTCATTACTATTACATTCCGGTTCGTTGACAGTTATAGTGATGCGAAATTCCGTTTGGGATGTTGATCAAATGAACCAAACTAAAAGAACCGTTACTGAACACGTATACAGACAACCTCATTTATTTCTACCAATTCGTCAGTACCATTTTTCTATTTGTATTCCTGCAGTCTCAGACATGATATTCCATAAGCAATCTTATCGAACAAATATAACAGTTAAATTGTTTGGGTGCTAAAGTTTTTAAATAATTAATTTAACCTAGTATTTTGATCGAGAATAACATGCGTTACAAGCACTTTAAATTACCCAAAACATTACAGTTTCAGCTTTAAAAGTGGGATAAACTTTTTTGAGCACCAATACACTTGATTACCTAGCTAAGCCACTGATTCCGATTGGTAGGGGTTAATTTTTACATTTTTACTAATCCAAGATTCTGAGCGCGTTTAGCGTAGTGCCCACCACTACGCCAAACGCCATAAATGTTTTGTTTTACTTGATGGATTTAGAGATAATGGTAAAATTTTCGATATGGAAAATAATATTTATTAAATGCGTCGTAACTGGAGTTACAAAATCAAAGTCAAATCGTTTATTTACCAACATTACAGGTGCTTTCGAATTGTTGAATTTAGTTGCATGGTTCCAAAAGGTAGGTCTTATGGAGAAGAACCGGCAAGAAACTCCATAGATACTCTTTTACAGCACTGGACTGCTAAAATTCTCCATGGTAATCAATATCTATTAACTATTCAACAAGTTCAAAGTGTAAATACAATATAGATACTCCTAGAAAGTATTTATTATTAGTACTTAATACTGGCAGTATTAAATTTATTAGTAACTAATACGCAAGTAAGTCACATCACTATTATTACAGATTTCAAGTGTACGTTTTGACGTGGCTAGCAAACACGTTCGGAAACGAAAGTTTGTCGTTTACAGTTCAACAAACACCAAAAAATATAATATAGTTTTTTATTATCATTTTCTATCTTGGCTCCGCTGAAATTATCCCAGATTGATTTAAGTATTTAAAGTAAATATAAAAACTGAGGGTTTAACGAATACATAAAACCACTAACGTCAAAGAAACGACATGATTTGTCATCCATTCGTTCCCGTCATCTAATAAACGAACGCGTAAAATATTTACCCTTTCCTTTTTTGTTGTGTGATTGTGGTATATTCCGTTGGTGTACTAACAATTTTGTGATAATAAAGTGTTTGGGTATTGTTATACAATAAAACGCTTAAAATGGGTGACGCGTGCCAAGCCTGTCTTACCAGGGTACCCCATGCGACTCTCATAGCTACAATAATGTGTTGCCTGGGCGTGGGTGTGTTCTGCGGGACTATGTATCGGGGATCAGCCCTTTCCATACTTATGTTTGATGAAGTATTTCATTTCCGTCTGATATGGATTGAAGCGCTGCAAATGATTTTCATCGTTGGAAGCGCCTGTATGGCAGCTCTAGGTTTTATGCTGTTGTGTTTGGGTTGCTTGACAACAGGCGCCACTAGACAGAAAGTCTATCGTGCGTGGAGAGCCCGTGTCGGCGGAAGGATATCTTGCGCAGTGTTTATGATCATCACCTACATTTTAACTTTTGCTTGGATCATATTACTAGGATTCCTAGTGATTACGACGTTCTTATTCACAATATTCTGGAAACTTTGCTCGAAACCGGAAAACAGTGGATTATCAACATGCATTGACTTCACACAATTTGACTTCATGTTCCCTTCAAGTGTTAAGCAAGAAGACATGAGAATCTGTGAGGCACATAAGTACAAATTATTCTGCAAAGACTATGTAGAGAAGGCAGAGTTTATGTTCATCCTGGCGATGGTATCCTGTATACTAGTGATACTGAGTTTGGTACATTATTTAATGTGCTTGTCTGCCAACTATGCACACATCAGAGATCATGAAAAGTTCCAAGAGTTGCAGGAGCTGCAGTACCTTACCAACCCAGACCTGCATGCCTCTAAAGACCGTTTCTAGTATATGGCCCGCGCACCCCTCTTGCGCTCACTAGAAGCTACAACTAAAATGTGACAAAGTTAAACAATTGACTGTACATTTGACCAAATTTTGGTGTTCACTGATAAATTGAATTAAAACAAAAGACTGACATTCAGTGAACAATAATGATTATAAATGTAACTTTCATAGTTATAAACAAACACATACTAATGTTTTACATATCTTTTTTAAATGCTTTGATGATTCTGTCCACACAATTGAACATTCCCTTATTTGTTAAGTGTTATCAGATGATTTGTTAAATAAAATCAAATATTTTAATATTTAGGTGCTTATCTAAGTATTTCTTTGACTTTGTTTGATTGACCTGTATTAGTAATCTAGCGACTGTATTATTATTAAATAATTATCACTGCATGTAAACAGTGACTTATCTTAAAATCAATGTATCCTTTGATTTTTAAATGTATTTTTCAATTATTCTAACTATTCCCTCCAGTTAGCTCTTGTTGTTTATGTATTTGTATTTCATGAATACAGTTGAAATCAATATTTGATATAGCTCTTATATCACAATAATTGAACAGGTTTATTGTTCAGAATTTAGTACAAGCAATTATTTATTTAAACAATTGGTAGTATTTAAGTAAGTGTATATTATTACAGCTGTAAGGAACCATATGTTGTTCATTTAATTAAATCAAGTAACTAGATGTAATTTAAATCAGTAGACTGAATTTTTACCACTGTATTAATTAATAATTTGAAGTGCATACAAGGTCCTACTTAAAATACGCCATTTTTTATTTGCAATTTTTTTAATGGAAATGTAGGTTGAATTGTGAGAAACTAAATTACAATCTAATATAGTAGGTACATGTACCAAATAGTGGCCATAGTGACAATTACAAAGACAGGTGATGTATTCTTTATCTTAGCTGAATTTTAAGTATGACCTTATATTACTGTAATTTAACCACCTAAAAGAAAAATAAACGCACACATAAAATAATAATTTTATTTTTCTCAATTTTATAAATAGATATTTAATAGCTAAATTGGTTTATAATAAAAATATCACTGTGTTCATTTCTCTAAAAGAATAATTCCTAACATGCCATTGATTTTTCACTTTTCCAACTTACTTGATGATAAGAATACTGTAAGTTTACTCAATTATAAGTTGACTAAAGTCCTGTCTAAATTTCTTTTACTGTTCTGTTATATGAAATGCATTTATTTTGATCATTTTGATGATAGATTTTTTATTTTATATTGTTGATGTAAATCAATTTTACACTGAATGAATGTTTTGGATCTCATACATAGTACATGAGTGTATTTCCTGCTAGGTCGCTAAAGATCCTTTATGCACCTAGGGTACTGGCTTCTGTTGAATTTTTACATACATTTTTGTCCCAGTAGTGTAAAAGGTTTGTAAAGTAAAGAGGATTTATTATTATTTGCATATAATTTGAACTTTCCTTTTTGAATGGTAATAAAATTGAAGATTTAGACACCTATCATTATATAACCTACTATAAGTTGCACTTAATTATGTAAGAACTTAAATAAAAATGTATAAAATCGGTTAGTTTTATAATAAATGTTCGTTTTTATAAAACTTTATTTTAATAACTATGCATGATTAAGCCACAAAGAACAATGTTTCGGATATACAGTTTCTAAAACATCATATACAACAACAATGTTAACAGAAACATTGAATAATATCGTCGCCATTAGTAGGTACTCGTTTGGAATATTATTTCGTTCTACCACAATGGCATGGCAGATGCAGTTGTGTTTATAAAATGAAATACGCGTTTCTAAGCTTATTAAAAGTAAGGCAAACCTTAGTTTTCCCCATAATCATCTTTAGTGGCGGTGTTCTATGATCTAAATGCAAATCTACTCAACAAACTTGACCACCTCCTGAATAACTGCATGTACCAATTCGTTTTTAGGGTTCCGTACCCAAAGGGTTAAAAACGGGACCCCATTACTCAGACTTCGCTGTCTGTCCGTCCGTCTGTTTGTAAACTGGGTGTATCTCAAGAACCGCGATAACTACAGTTGAAATTTTCACAAATTATGTTTTTATACCTACCCTTAAAACAAACAAGATTTTTTTGCTATTTTTGCTTGATATCAATAATGGCAACAGTGTATATAATGCCACTTGAAATATTCACAAAATACATAATTGTATATTTACTTAAATAACAAAAATAAAATTAAAAAACATTTAGAGGGGGACTCTCATACAACAATATTTTGCTTGCAACATATGGTAAATGGTTACAGCCAGACTCTGGTTCCAGAGATATACCAGGACAAGAGAAACACAAAAAAAGGCTCTAATATGAAATTCGTGTACCTACCTACTGTTGTTTACCTAGTCAATGGTACGGAACCCTTCGTGCGCGAGTCCGACTTGCACTCGGCCGGTTTTTAGTATCTATCGTCTCCTTTAATATTATTTGGGATTTTTTACCTTGTTGAATACGCTACCTCAGAAAATCATTAGAGGAAAAATCCATTCCAAGTATACCCATTACGAAATCACCTCAATTCTCTGGTAGTTCTATATGTTATGTGTGTATTTATTTATAATTATGATATGTATGACATATGTATAATGTAGGTACAACATTATAATAATAGGTATACTTGGTAATTATGATTTGTTTTATTATATTATGCATTTATTTTCATATCGATATAGTACTATATCTATATGAAACTGAAATAACAAAGTCGGAGCACCTGCCATGTCCTGGCTCTAAGTCAAATAATATAAATTTGTTGTGTTCTATTTTATAATTCTCAAATACTAATACGAGGATACCCCTCTGAAAAAAAATTCTTCAATCATAATGTTCACAAATTCATGAACGATTACTTGATTTATTACTTATGTATCTAAGTAAATGCCACTGCACAATAAAATTGCTCAGCTAGAATAATATTTCAACCCCAGTTTGTAGTTTTATTTAAATCTAAACTACATTTTAAAGCCATCATCGAAAATGTTATGTGGATATAAATGATAGGTACAGCTAAAGGCTACATTTTAATCGTCCGACGTGATAATAACAGATGGAATCGTGTTCTTCACCTTTGACGCTCGGTGCATGGGTCAATTTCAATTAGATCTCATTAAAACTACAACGTGACGTGCCCAGATATGGAGTGTAGTAACTGCTTACTACAGTATAAGTAATTAAGTTTACAAGTGAATACGTTGATTGCCGGATATACCTACGTATAAATCAACTTCTTGATAAGTCAAATACTTATGATTTGAAAAGGTTTTGTCACCACTTTGGGTGACCACCATAACACCATCACGCTTGAATCTCTGAATGGATAAGCAGAAGTGTTCAACTGTCCTACTGATGCATACGACTGCAGTTCGGCAGTATTATTTTTAAGTGTGCAGTATAGACAACCAGTCTCACTTAAAATCGCTAGGCTTAACGGTTTACCAGTACCTACCTTACTAGTACAAAACCTATAATTAACATTATGTAGAAATTCGTAGGAACACTAACCATATAATACACTGCCTACTTGTCAAGGCGAATTTATTTTTTGAGACATTCATTTGAATATACTGTGGCCACTTAATAATGCCAATCGGAACGTCACGTGCCAGCCATGACCATGACCAAGACTGTCAATAGCTTCCTACACGCTTCATGAATTCGATTTTGATACAGTCTTATTTCCTATTTCACTGTGGCTGGTTTATTAATTACAAATAGTCATAAACGTTAACCTAGGTCTAAAGTATATTATTTGTATTATATTTTATATTTAAATTGCTATTTTTATATTTTTCCTATTTCATTCGTATCCGAGTCATGGATGTTTCTATGTATATTATGTATGTATTTACAAAAAAAGTATATATGTAGTATATCAACCTACTAGTATCCGTAACACAAGCCTCGTTGCTTAGCTCGGAACTAGATGGCGCTGTGTCATAATGTCCAGAAATATTTACTTATAAAGGTCACAACTATATTTTGGCTGGAAATTTTGTTAATTTCTATATAAATATGTAATTACTAAAAGACGTGTATTTACTATTATCAACTATTCTAGTAGCTATACATTTGCAGGAGTCAAATACCTGATCTACCTAAGTTCATAATAATAGTGGTATAGAGGTTCAAAAAATGGTGTCCATTAGACTATTACAGTGGAATGTAAAGTGTACATACCTAAGGTCTCGAGCTCAATCCCAAGGCACACACACCACCATATTTTCACATGCTCAAACGGTGTAGGAAAATATCGTGAGTAAAACTGCATGCCTGAGAGATTTTCCCGGTGGTGTAGAAATCTGCTAACCCACACTAGGCTAGCGGGACTATGAGAAGCCTGTTTAAAATATTAAATTTTCGCATATGAATAATGTTTTTGTTCCAATCTTCTATCCTATACTACACATAGGTGGCATGATCTATGACTTTGCGACATACTCAACATTGACTACACAATGACATGTCGAGAAAATATTTGAGTTGTGTTTTCCAGAACCCTTTCAGCAAGCGATATTATACGGACACGTTTTCGTTAAAGTTACGCCTCTTAGATTATAAGTTATAAGTATTTCGAAGTTATGATCTATAACTTGGCCTCTAATATATCTGGGGCCATATTAGCGGGCTATCGCTACTTGTATACACGGTGTACCCCTTCGAATTACCAATCCAAAGAATTAGTTGCCCCGAATACATAATAATCCAATACAATTTCTATTCTAAGATATAATACTTGCCAAATTTATTATATTTAATAATGATATTTTAATTATGGCTAGATACAGTTACGTAATTAATATTTATTACACCAGATAACTTAAGTTAAGTTTCGTACTCGATAAGGACCAGAGTTTCATAATCTTAAGGTATAATGAGTAATTATCAAGTTACCTAATTAGTAACGAAGCTATTTACACTTCTCGCTTTCCAATAAATTAATGCCAGACAAAGTGGTATAATACGAGTGCCATAGCGTAAAAAAAATATGATTAATTGTAACAGTTAAACAAAAGGAAAATCTCGTGTCACGCGCGCATTGTATTACATTTCCTATATTTGCGTAAAGTTGTGATTATGTAGAACCTTCATTATAATCGATGTGACGATGTACAAATCTGTATTAAGCTAGTAAAAAAATATTCAAAGTAAATACCTATTGCAGTGATCACAAACCCGGGTCCACCTAGAATAAAATTATTATTATTGAAGATTTAAGTATATTGTTATATTGAGCTGTGGTAGCTTAGCGGTGTGACCAGTTGATTGAGATGTCAGAAGTCTCGAGTTCAAACCCAAGGACGCACCACTGACTTTTCGGAAGCTATCTGCGTATTTATCACATCCTAAAACATCGTGAGGAAACCTACATCCTTGAGAGATTTTCTCGATGGCATGTAATGTCTGCCAACCCGCAGTAGGCTAGCGTGGTAAACTATAGCGTAAACCCTCTCAAATAAGAGGAGACCCGTGCCCAGCAGTGGGACAATATTATAATGGGTTGATGATGAAGTATATTGTAGGGGCTGTTCCCTGATAATTAAAATTTGCTTACAAGTGACACGAGTTTACTCATTTTATGAATAAAAATAATAGGCAGCTATTCAGCAGGTTAATTACGTGGCCAGAATTACTGTATGTCCTATGTCGATATTATGTGGATGGATTAGGTTGACAAAAAACTTTGGTTATGGTTATGTTGGTTCAACATAAACTTTGCGTGCCTACTTACTTACAAAAAAAAAGATACTACCTTCCTATTAGTATTATGAATGTATGATTAGGAACTTTTTTTGTGAAAAAAATATCTCATTATTGCGATCTATTAAAGTGAAAGAATGAAAATCACGGTTTTTTTCTGCAACACATACATATTATATCAATAAACACGTGGATCAATATTAAAATATCGATTTGTAACTCATAGAGCGTGTAAATAACTCATAGAGCGTGCAATATACGTAGAATAGCACTTGTGGTACAATGGGTAGTTAAGCTATAGGTACAAGCATGATTAATTAAGTTATTTATTGTAGTACTTAATTATTTCCTAGAAATATTAAAACGTGTTTTAAACATTTAAGTATTTTAGTTAGCTTATTTTTTATCTAATCTTCTTATTTATTTCTTACAAAAAAATAAATGATTAGTAATTTTTAAGAAAATATATTTATCCTCATATAAACCTCCAGCCTCTTATCGCCCCCTTAAGGGACGAGTTCCATCCGGGATAAACTATCCTATAATCCTTTCCAGGATTTAAACTATCTCCATACCAAATTTTATCGAAATCGGCAGTTTAAGCGTGAAGAGGTTACAGACAGACCTACTGTTGAAATTATAATATTAGTATGAATAGCTATATTTATCCAATTAGTATAAGTAGGTAATGAAACACATCAGTTAACCGCAAGTTATCAGTGATAACTGATAATAATAACAATTGCATACCAAAAGTACCTCTGCTTTTGTCTTTTACTTTATTTTTAAGTAAGTAAATAAATAAATAAATAAATATTATTCTTTATTATTTATTATTTCATATAAGCTTATACATATGTATAATGACCCAAAACCTAGTTTTATATATCCACTATTCATATAAGCTTATCTTTAATTAGAATCAGTGTCATGGCCACATATCACCGCCGCGTGTGGGTTATGAACTTATATGTATATTTCTTGTGTCATGCGCACCTGTAAATTGTGAAAAAAATGTGCTGTACTTTGAAATAAAAAAAAACCGTAATTAATTTTGGACCAATAAATGTATTGTAATATACTACAAAATCCTAATTTTTCATCTCCTCCTTCCTCCCTTTTTTCATGTCCTACGTTCGACACCTCGAGAGACTAACAATAATTATAGCAAGTTGTATAATGTATTGCATCGGAATAGAGCCCCATTCCTTAGGGTCTATTCGACCAATTTGTGGATGCATGGCCGCGGAAAGTAACCTACGAGTAGGTGTGAGCCTAAATTAAGCCTTAAGGAATACTTAACTAGAATAATATAACCTTCATAGTATATTTATAATACACGAGGATATAAATTCACACATAGCAGGTATACCTAATATATGATTCATCGAAAGTGGCCTTTTTAGGAGGATAGTCTTGAACAACAAGGTCTAACTAACATTGATATTGGACATACACTCCATGATTATAAATACCTATTTGGTAGACATCGTTTGTTCAGTAAAAGGAAAACAAACAAAATTCACTTGCGGTCATTCAATGTGAACCTTAAAGCTACTTGCACATAATTCACGTATAGTTATTGACTAAACACTGGTAGCCGAAGATAAGCATGTCCTTATTAGCCTAAATGTATGTAAAAACGACCTGTAATTGATGCACATCTTATGCGTGTAAGTTAAGGCACACAATCGATGTGTATGCAGCTTAACCTGGATAAACCAAGTAACACAGCAGCGACGCACGTTGACTGCATCCATACGACCATTTCAATGCATTTACTTTTTTAAATTCCTCTCACATTATACAGTATGCTTCAAGGTACGTTCGTACATGTTTCAAATACCTGATTCATGTTATTGATATGTCAAGATAAAATGAGCCATTCGTTATTTATTAATCGCCATCGGCGTAACAGGTACCTAATAAACCGCGTTCTAAACAAAAACAAGTTTGTTTTATCTTGTCTATTTTTGTTATTAGTAAACTGTGAATGAATATGTACCTAAACATAAAGTTTCCAGATTTTTAATCTTATTCAAACCAGAGGTCAGTACTCAGACACTAAATATACTGGAGACCACCAGTCGATTAAAGTCAGCATTCTTTTTCCAAACAGTTTCACAAACTTTTTCTTAACGATCTGAATGGCGCAGCATAATTATGCAGCCTTAGGAATAAGTAAAAAATATATCGTTAAGTAGGTATACGAAACTGGAATTAGCCAATTAATAAGTTCACGTAGCTGTATTTGAGGTTAAATTATTATAAACAATACCTAGTCGTTCTATTTTCGTAAAATTGTGCCCTAATTTGGGTAATTCCAAGGCTGCTTTGATTTTAATTCTAAGAAAATCATGTACCTAATACTATTAGGTACATGATTTTACGTATTAGGCTAAAAGGTACTTTTACTTAAATTTTAACGTATATGCTTATCTTTGCTTTTCGAAGTAAAATTTTTTGAATTTAGAATTTTCAATTTGGTTTCAATTTTATTTTCTCGGATCATTTTATGACTTGTGACGGATTTAATTTTTTTCTACCTTCATAGTAACGCATTGAGCATGTGTTCACATGCTTAGTTTAACCGGTTGTATTGTTTACATATCATAGTCTTTTACTAACAGAGGTACCTATGACTATTACCAGGAACTTGACCGGTATGTAAATATGTAAGCCCAATCATTATCGGTAGGTAGAAGACAGAAATGAAATCAGATTTCCTCGCCAGTCGATTATTTCAAATGATTACATATGGGGTCAAAAATATACCCTGAATGTATAACTTATGCTCTCGTAGTAGAATCATCTTCATGTTCATGAACCCATTTACTTACGGTCACACTGCTGGAAACAGGTCTTTTCTCATTTGAGAAGGAAAATGACCGTAGTATCTCTATGTAAGGAAAATATAGGTACGTAGTATACCTTTATACCCTTAATGATCAAAAATAAGACACTTCATAAATCCATATATCAAAACTTTTATTTACTAAAAACAACTCGTCATAAATACATAAAAGGTGGTGTTTTCAATACAATCGATTTTACACTTGATTTTACCTTAATATTTACGTATCCGTAAACAATGCACCAGCGTATTTTGACCTTTTTATGGGTGTCCTTTTTGTGGCCAATTAACACGCGCGGCTATCGATCCCACGACCCGCGGCACAGCGGACGATCGCTAAGCCTTCACAAACACAAATAGGTAGAAAATATAATTATGTAAGCTTTTTGTGTGCCGGAAACGTAATAATTATGTATATTTTATTAGTGACCTTACTAGTTATACAAACTGAGACTAACTTATTTACATTAAAATATATGAGAAATATTTCCACTTAGTACCTATATACCAGTCGGTATACAGTTAAACTAGTTCTATCGATACAAAAGTTGTGATGTGTTTTGTTTTGTAAATAGAGGAATGTAATCATGGGTTCAAAATCATTCCTTTCCGTTTTTCGCTAGTTCTTGCTACATGAGTGAGTAGGTCCTTATATTTAACGCCTGTGGTTAGCATTAACCTTCAACACTTGTGAGTGCTTTCAAGGGTGAATAATTAAATAAAGGTTTCAAGACTTTGATAATGCATACTCCTTGGAGTTGAACTCCTCGTGAAATATTGAAATGAAATGGGTCTTCTTGAAAGGAACGATATAATTTTAATGCAATCACCTTTAATGCAATGCAATTGCCCATAAGAGTCTACAAATATGACAATACATTCTTCGAAATATTACTAGATAGAAGACAAATTTCGAAGTCAGTATCATCGTTTTGTAATTAAAAGTTAATTAATCAATAAAAACAAGCACTTGAATCTTTTTATCTTATCTCTATTGTTGTTTCGTCTTGTTGAAAGTACATCATAGATTTATATAAAACGTAATAACAGCTCCTCACTAATATTAATATGGAGCACTGGTGTTATTCTACTTGTAACAATTGCAAACAAGCCAAATATTTAACAAAGAATATGCGAGTAGGTAGATATTACAGAAATACAACGGAAAGTATGAGGAAGATAGTGAAAATCATAATAAAAATAGTTTTTAACCGATTTCAAAAAGGAGGAGGTTTTCAATCTGGTTGGTTTTTTTTTGAAATTTTTTTTGGCGAGATATGATTAATATTGTAACGTTTAATCGTGGTCAAGTGTGACCAGGATGAAACTATCTAATTAAACAAACAGGGCACACGACCTACTAACTGAAGTTTAACTAAATTTTGTTAAAACAATATCGGCATTATAATAAAACATGTCTGCCCCCGTTACCACGGATGTTGTAAAAGATACGAAACGTTGGTATTCAATTATATCAATACCTAAATATAATTAGTATAATTTTAACTTTTAATGTTCGCGTAAGTGTAATAAATATAAATTATATCAATATATTTACCTATATTGTATAAATTACTATTAAAATATTATTAGTTTTTTGTCTAACTTCAAATTTATTTTATTTTCAACGTTTATCCACAAAAAATATCGTGATGTTATGCGTTTATTGACCTATAAGACCAACGTGTGGGAATATTTCTCACAAATCTCGATGAGACCTCACTCACGGGATCAACTGATAAATCAAATATTCTATATTAATCGAAAAAAACAATGACCTTAGTTAATTCTCTTTTAGGAGGTGTTAAGAGATAATGCAATCGGGTAGTGATAATTTTATTGTAAACTGCCGCGTGTTTCAACAACCTTAGTCTTGACTTTTCTCGCCTCAAATGGCCAATGGTTGAGGGCAATATTCGCACGTGTGTCTTCGTATTTCAGGATTACCGGGGAAGTTCCTGTGTATTATGCTAAGTGGTTTGATGCGAGTATGTTGATGGGATGGACCCGTTGATTGTCCCATTGTTGGGCATGGTTGGGTGAGCTCATAGTTCAAGATGCTGGCCTCGTGGAGTTTATTAATACATTATAACTCCACTAGGGCGAACGACTGCTATTAATTTTTTTTATTTTTTTATCGTCAAATGAATCATATATATTTAAATATTACTCACATTTCAATCAAAATACGCGTAAACCTATCAACAATAAAAAATATAGTATCCTGCTTGCCATTTCTTTGCTCAGCCGATCAAGGAAAATTGACAAAAGTGTAACAAAAATAATAAATATGAATGAATAATTGAATAAGTCTACATATTTTAAGTATATTTTTCCTGTTATGTAAACTTACGAGCAACGAAACACTCACTGCGAATAATACTATCACGCCAGCCTGTGCCCCCGACAATAAATACACCAACATTAGATGGAAAACCAAACATATTTTTACCTAATTAATGCAAGATTAATGCAGTCATAAATAAATTGCATGGCAAGTAATTGTAAAAACAACAACAAAACTGCACTCCATTCGCTCATACAATTTTGATCCTTACTGACCTTTGCACGTCATACTTATATCAAGTTAAACCAAACGTGATTGCGTATAGCTGCCTTATATGTCCATACTGATTTATAACAATTGAAAGCTCACGTCACACGAAGGTTTGGGAAACCCTAACATAGTATTACTCAGCAAGTCATCACATCATGACATTTGAGCACATATTGAGCCCGACTCTTTACATTATTTGTCATTTGACGTAAACATGTTAATTTATGCGTATACCCACGCTACGATTCGTATTGAATGACAGACAGTTGTATTTGATGGCTATGTGGACACGCATTTCGTTCCTTCTAGTAAATACCGTGTTACTTACTCGCGACCTGTGGTATTGTTAAGTGCATTAATATGTCCAATGGGATCAGACTGAAGACACAAAGAACCGTAAGACGGAATTCCTTTGGGTGATCGCGGTGTGAAGCTACGGATATACTGAATCAGTCATTAGTGTTTCTTCAATGCGATCGTGCCTCAGTGTCCGAGCTGCTACTGAAGTGAGGTATGTGTATTTAACAACAAACTATAATTAATTACTTTTTAACGATTATAGGTTAACTAATGACGTTGATGTGCCATGGAATGATGAAACCGTTTAATTATCGTGTCAGGCAGGGTACAATGTGACCCGATAACTTAATCCTCTTCCAATTTATTATTTAGTTCAATATTTAATGTCACGTCGATTTGTTGATATTCCGGCAATATTTAAAATATAATTGTTCTTATAAGTTCGCAATGTTAAGACTTAGAGTTGTGTTTGTTTAAGTGGTGCTGTACACAAATCAACAATACATATATGTATAAAACACATGGTATATTGTTACACTCATAACTACAAACAAATAGTAATAAACAATTATCATAAGAGATTGCTAAGATGTTTGTTTGAAGACTGTGGTTTTTTATAATCGCGATGTCTTGGAGGAAAATTTCCTTTAGGTCGAAAAGACAGCTGGAATGTGAGAGAGTTGATAGACAGCCCGCACTGGTAGCGCCCTTGCAGCATTGTGTACAAACAATTGACACCAAGCCGTTGATACCGAGACGAACTGCAACAGTACCGACTTGTGACGAAATGCCTTCGGTGAACGAGACAATGTCGCAAGTTGCCAAATCTCCGGATATGGAATTAGAGAACTATTCCAGTGAAAATTTCGCAATAATAGAATCGCAAGAAAACATAGTGTTTGACCCTGCGCACGCGCCTACGGAAGACAACCAGTGAGTAATAGATATTTTTCAACAGCTCACCACACTGGCCTTCATAGTGATTGAATATGTATATTCAAACATATTTTTATAATAAATTGGCTTTAAAACACAAAACAACACTTATTCCATTGTTTTTAGGAGATCTAAGGTATATCATCGGGGTCCATAGTCCAATAACAAAGAAATTAATATGGGCCTACCTTGAAACTATACTAAAACCAACACAAATTTATTACAATCGGTTCGCAACTGTCAAACATACCAACCTACACAATAAAATCCGTAAAAAGTAAGTTTTATTTCAATGTCTAATATTCGCGTAAGTGTAAGAAGAAATCAATATAATAAAACTAGTTAAAAAGAATAAAAATAAACATTAAATCCTTAGTTAAGTAATTGACAATAATAATTAAAAATGTAGAGTAGCTGTTAGTAATTATAACTTCAAGACAACCAACACCTCAGTCTGCCCGTGACCATGGATGCTGTAAATGATCCGAAACGTCGGGTTAAATATCAATATATCGTGATAAAATCCGTAAAAAATAGTTTTATTTTTTGTATAAAAGTTCAATGGAAACATAGTTAAATATATACCTACACTACCAAAATCTGTGTATGTACAAACAACATCTATGTATAAAGGCCAAAGCTATCAATTATATTTACCAGGCAGTATAATTCCGCTCCTAATCAAAATAGCCGTGAATATCTCAGTTCAAACCAGTTTATGTGGAACAAATCGCCGTTATTTAAATTTTAGTAATGACTATACTTAAGTTTTTTCGTACCTCAAAGGAACAAAACGGGATTCTTATAGGATCAATTCGTTAAACGTCTGTCGAGCCAGTGAAGACCCTCTTTGAAACTGAAATTAATATCAAATATTTAAACCGATGTCAAGGAATAGTAAAAAAAATCAGACTTCAAGCCAATGCCAATAAAATAATATCATCAAAAACATGCAACTTAAGTTATGTATAAATAAACTAGCTTACCCAACTATCTTTGTTTTGCCACATTATAGGGGTTGGTGGTAGAAGAGTGAACATTTAGGGTTATACATATTTTTAACCGACTTCAAAAAGGAGGAGGTTCTCAATTCGTCGCAATCTTTTTTAATGCCTAATCATAAAAAAAATACCAAAAAATATTGTTTTTTGTCAAAAAAGGAGAAAAAAACATCTGGTGAGAGACATCCATATCACCTAGGGGTATAAAAGATAGCCTACGACCGATTCTCAGACCTACCAAATATATACCTATGTACAAAATTTCATAATAATCCGTCCAGCCTTTGCGGGGGAGTTCAGCGACAAACACCGTGACACGAGATTTTTATATGTAAAATAAGATAGTATTTCTAATCAGCAGCTGTTATTTATTTAAAGTATTTATTAAATTTTAAATATGAATGCCTAACCTGCTATAATACCTTGGAGATGTACAAAATCAAGCTCAATGGCAATGCATTAAAATACCACAAAAAACATTACACACACTCGTCATAAAATTTGGTTAGAAACATTCAACGTTCATTATTGATGGGTATGGGTAGTTAGATCAACATACAAATTATTACTCCTCTTCTTATTGGGGCAGACTAAGTTTATATGTATTTAGTATCCTGGAATATAATTATCGCTCTATCCACATTCTCATGTACATATTTGGTGATTTAGAATTATACGATTGTAACACATATTATTGAATAGATAAATAACGAAATAAAATAGTGCTTAATTCTCATATTTCTTTAAAATACTTGAATGTTAGTTGCATATTCATGAACATTAAAAGCGGTGCGTGCTTAATGCTGTTTATGAACGATTTAAATAATATTCTTATGTAGATAATAAAATATTTGTATAAAATATATTTTGTGCACTAATAACAAAATTAGCTAAATTATTTTGTCAGAATTAACTAAAAATAATGTAGACAATTTAAAAATCTTCTCAAATAAAATATACAATTTTAAACCTAAAATTTTTAGTAATTTTATCTATAATACATAGTATTTTTTTCTTGTCCTTTGCGTCGGTTTTATTGAGCTAACTAGTTTAAAAAAGATCCCACGGTTAGGGAAAATACTAGATTTGATGTATTCGACGGGGAATTATTTTTCCGAGCATAGTTACGTCCATACATACGTATACTGTGATTCATATTCAAAGCAAGTTATAAAAATCCCATTGATTGTTGGTCATAAATAATGCTTATCGCATGTACGGTTTTGTAATGAGATCTACGAAGGATTTTTTGCGCCCCTCAACCTACTTATACCTGTATAAGTCTTTGATTAGGTCGCAGTTGGAATATGCAGTTTCTGTGTGGAATCCCTTTTACAGTAAATACTCGGATAGTATAGAAAAAGTACAAAGCAATTTTTTAAAAGCTATGCATTACCGCTGCTTTCACACCTCTTTACCTTATGACGATTTACTTAAAAAGTACAATTTACTCAATTTAAAAGCTAGACGCACTCTCCTAGAGACAGTATTTCTATTTGATCTTTGTAGCAATGTTTATGACTGTATTGATATCCGAAATAGAATAAGTTATATAGTGCCTAGAACTACGGTTTGGCGTGGGGTGCGTGCACGTCCTCTATTTGCCGTCACCTCTTGTCGCACTAATGCAGGCTTCAGAGCACCTCTACGCAGACTTACGACCAACTACAACAAACTTTTCCATCATATTGATATGTTTTCTCTTTCTGCTAACATATTTAAAAAAAAACATTTTGCAGTCGATTAGGTAGATACATAGGAATTATTAGTTTCTTTGCATGCTTTATTCAGTTAGTTATTAATTCCATTATTATTTTTATTAATTCTAATGTAACATTATTTTTTATTATAGAAAATATTATTTGTTTTAGTTTGTAGGCTTTTACGTATAAAAATCGCATGATATTAAAAAGTTCTGTATTCTGTGGAAAATGTTGTTGGTTTCACATTTACTCACATTTTCTCTGTATGTTTATATCAAATGTTATGTAATGTGTTACTGTTTATTTTCCCTAATAAATAAAATAAAATAAAATAAAGCAGATGATATTGAAAATTACTATAAAACACAAAGGCGAAGTTGTACCATTTTACATTAATATTTCATACTAACTTTTGCCCGCGACTTCGTTTGCGTATTGTGGAAATCTTCTTACTTAGTACTTTTTTAAGAAATTATTGATTCCTTATACCTAATTCTGCTTCGCCCCCTCAAGGGACATGCCAGGATAAAAACTATCCGGTATATGTGTGTGAACAAAACTTGATTATAATTTTGTTAGCTTCGTTTGACAGATACAGATCTATACTTAGGTAACAATTTAGGTAGTCATAATAATACTTTGACTGGTTTTAAATTAATAGTACTAACTTGTCAAGGCTTTAATGTCTTGATAGATCGCATCTATCAATATGTTTATGTAGATCTAATAATCAAAAACAAGTTAAAAAATTGCTTAATTTAAGTAAGACTAACTTTTTTCATTTATGCAGTTTTTAATAGAAGCTGTTTTAAAAGTTAAAAATAAGAACACCAACGAAGTAGAAGTTTTTGAGAGGTAGGGCATAGTGAGATTCCTCGCTCAAACTATGCTTCCCGACTGGGGAAGTACCTCCGCCTTACAGAAGACCGCAGTGAATCAACAATAGTTGTATTTCTGTGAGTGAGTAAGGTTACAAGAGTTCGTTGGGGGAGTGACTATTCCACAGGGTTATCTGTGGACTATTCTGACAGCATAAGCATTCCGTTTGCTGTCAGTTTAGTAGTTCCCTATTTTAAGAAACCTAAACGCTTTCTGCAGGGGTTGGCAACGCATAGGCAAGCCTTCTGGTGTTGCAAATGTCCATGGGCGGCGGTGATCACTTACCATCAGGTGAGCCGCCTGCTCGTTTGCCCCCTTATCACCATAAAAAAAGAAGTAGTTAGATAACAGATCTAATAATTATTTAATTAGAAATTAACAAATGAGTTTAAGTAGTATTCTGCGTTATCTATACCTAACTACTAGAAACGTCACATATATCGTGTATCCTGTACGTTTTGTGAGTAAAGGAATGAGGAAAGTTATTTTCCATAAAAATGTCGAGGTCATTACTACTTTTACTGTTGAATAACGTCACAAGGTTATGCGTTGTTATGCTTTGTTATTGTTTCAATCTCAATACTCAGAAGCCATCATACCTTGGACTTATGTTTTTTGAGATCACAATTATGGTAGCAAATTTTAAATTGAAAACCGGTCAAATGCGTGTAGGGTCCCGTGGTTGTCTGATGGTATATTTCTTGTAAAACTGTGACAGTTTTCCTTGTAACCCATTATTTTTAATACATAAGTAGGTATATCATTGCCGTGTTTATTTTACATAATTATCTAAACTAAGGACCTAAGTATAAATCTAGTTTAGATTCCTTTCTCCACATGATGGTGGTGAAGGGGATTATAGCTTCAGATTCTTTGAGTTAAGCTACGGACAGACATATGCATATGACGAAAATGGAGTATGGAACTCTATAAAGGAAGTAAAAATAATGTCCACGTCCTCGTGTCGGGATTAAAATAATATTAATATAGGTACCGAGGTAACATCCGTAAGAGTTAATTTTATTAAATATGAAATGAGTATTAAAAATGGTCTGCATTTTACGTTGTTTTCACGTTTTTGTTCAGAGTATGTATGTATTTTATTATCCTGCCAAGGATAAAACATGTTAAAAATATGTTACTTAGGTGAAATCCCGCCGTATTAAGAACCCAAAAAGATAAAATATTCCAAGAAAAATGCGCAGAGGTGACGTGCGTCATTATTCTTAAAGGAAACTTACAACAAGTTAAGATGAGACGTACATATTTCTTCCATCACCAAAATAATCTATTAATAGTAGTGATGGTCTCATCCAGCTAATACTTAATTAATAATTGAAATATCATCATTTATACTGAATGTAAACGTGGTTATTTTTTGGATTCCGGCGAGCGAGGCCGAGGCCAAAGTAACGTTTATGAACTCCAAAATAAATACTTAAATATTATTAAGCAAACCTATCCACCGCAGTAGGGTAGCGAGGTGGACTATAGCCTAATCCCTCTCAATTGAGAGGAGACCCGTGCCCAGCAGTGGGACATTAATGCGTTAATGGGTTGATGATCCACTGCAGTGCAGTATAGGAAGAAACATTCAACATTAAGATTTAGTCATCTTAGAGTTTTATTTCGTGTGTTTAGTCCTAGTGCTCACTTCACTGGTCCACCTTTTCTGTCTGCTTCTGTGTAGGAACTCAACTTAGTTATCATCACCTTCATCAATCAAATATTTCTGTTCCACCACACTATACTAATGCGAGTTGGCAGACTTCACATGCTAACGAGTTAACCTCTCAAGTCTAGCAGGTCCCTCCCGATGTTTTATAATAAATATATACCTATAAATTCGAAAAATCAGCGATGCTTGCGTTAAATTGGGATTGAACTCGAAACCTTTGACATTCAGAGACAACGACGCCAATAGACTACCATAGTTCTTGCTCTAAATACTCAAACTAAGTGTACCTAAATAAATATTAGTGTTTCAAAATCTATGACGCATACTAAGCAAAGTTTGAGAAGAGCCGTTAGACCGCGGTCACTGGACAGATAAAAATGTTGGTGACGTAACTTAATCGTACAATAGTATGCCTAAGTACCTAATTACGATAATGCACAATAAATTGCACCAATCAATCACAATTACTTGATATCAGTTAAACACAAATCTATCAGTAAACATCATACATACCATCACGACTGTCGTCCCCGAAGGGTTAGGCAGAGGTGTACTAATATGTACACCCGCATTTCGCTGGTATGTTTTTTAGGTCCCATGTAATAGGGGGCGAGCCTATTGCCATCAACCGGGCGCGAATCCAAACTCCGAGCTGCTACTGAGATTTTTATAGTAAAATCCCAATAACACTTTGCTCGACCTGGGAATCGAACCCAGGACCTTTTGCTCGGCAGTCGCACTGTACGACCACTTGACCAACGAGGCAGTTAAACATCAATAAACAAATATTTACCTCCTTATCAAGGACGCCGCGTAGTCATAACTCAGTCGTTGCGTAGTTATTACGTAGTCCAAAATTACATAGGCACTGCATAGACGTAGGGATAAACGAAAATTTTTACATGCTTTTTGGAAAATGACGTTGTCTATGTAATTTGTTTAGGCTTTATTCCAAGTTCCTGTTTCTTAAATTATGATAATCTACTTATAATGTGGAGAGACCATAATATTTGTGAATAATCATACAGTCTAGTATAATTCGTAGTCGTCATCAACAATCATATTCCATTAGGTGATATCACAAAACGTTAACATTCTTAGTGTTTTCCATAATAATACTAGTCCTGTCTTGTCTGGTCAATCATCACTGAATAGTATGTATAAAACAAAGGCGCATAGTGCGTCTTTTTGTATGCTCCGTTCTGCTAAACTATGCAACGGACTTCAACAAAATTTCCACTAGAGCTTAAAACACCTTTTCTAAAATGTAAATACATGCATATACAAGTTGTGTAAAATTGGCACAGCTGTTTAGTATTTTCACCCGTACAAAGGGAATATAATTATATTTAAAGTGTTCTGACCCGGGGATATAATTACGAGTCGGTTCAAAATGATATAAATAACACGCTAATCTTTCTAGTTGCGGGCAAAACATCTGGTTTTTCCAATCTATCTATAAGGTCATATTAATCAAACAATAGATTAACACTTGCTTCGTACAAACAAAGAGGAACGTTTAAAAGTTGTAAAACAAGTTGAAGTAAGCCATAAGTATCATATCATACATGTTTTTATTCTATTGTCTCAAACTCATTAACATAAAAATCCATATTTTTTTTGCTGGAAGATCGCTTTTAAGTTTTGTGACCCTGTCAAAGCATATTGTCAGTAATTTGACATTATCCAAAACTGCAAAAACTTTTAACAATGGACACTTAAGTGGTTATACGTTAGGCAAAAACATCACAAATCTTGTATTTCTATATTTTTTATATCCATACAAAACATATCTATAACTTTTTCACACCTAAACCAATAAACATATTTATCTATAAAGATCTAAAAAAAACCAGTAGCCGTAAATATCGATTTCTGAAATTAAGTAGCACTAGCGAAAAATTTAACGCGAACTATTTTTAAATACAACCCAATTACTACACGATACGTATATTATTAACATTGCAATATTGTGTGATATTAGATTGTCATTAAAAAGTATGATGAAAGGAAATTATTTGATTCCACGACACTTTTCCTTAATAACTCATTACACGGCATTGAATTTGGGTAGTGGTCCGTTCCTTCAAATTCAATGTCGCGATTTTTTTCTCGGAAGTACGCACTACGACTGTAGATACTTGGTTCTTGCATTGACTGATTTTAAAATGATTTCAAGAGAAGATTCGATGAAAGTTAGTAAAAATTCCCTAAAGACCAGTTTCCTGAAACTTTACTGTCGCTACTTTGAATAATAAGGTTTTTTATCTCTTGGGAATACCGTTTCCCAAGAGATAAAAAACCTCATTATTCACTTCGTGAGTGCAATTTAGTGTGATGAACTATTGTGCCGTCTAAATATTCTTGTGAGACTACATATTATTTAGATTTAGATTTAGTTTGTAATTTAAAACAATATTTACTTTATGTTTTGATGAATTCTACAGCGCGCGATAGAGCTATGCAAATATAGTATTAATCTGCTTGAATTATGAAGGTTCAGTACATAGTACCCTACAAGATAAACACTTCAAAAATCTGCCCATAAAAACCTAAGTAGATATCTAGCAAGTATTTGTCTATAATTCTATACTAATATTATAAAGTGGAAAGGTTTGTATGTTTGTAATGAAAAAAAAAACAGAAAAACTACTGAAACTGAACCGATTTAAAAAATCTTTCACCATAAATATGCTATGTATCCCTAAGTAACATATTTATTACTATTATGGAGGGAAGGAGGTGTTAGATAATCCCTCCATTTGAAAAGAAGGTGAATGGCGGGCTAAACAAAATGTCTCTCGAAGTTATTCAATACGTGCGAATCCGGGGTGGGTTTCCAGTTTGAATCCGCTAGTGATTAATAAAATGTATAGGTACCTTCACTCTATGTTCAGTAAAGCAAGTTAAATAGAATGTAATAATAATTTCGTCACAAAAGAAACATACTCCTCAATAGGAATAATAATGGTACGAAGAAAGAAAATCCTTCATGAATACAAAAATATTGATTGCTACAATTTCCAAAAAAACAATATTAAATGTACCTAATAATATCATTTTGGAACATTTGGAAAGTTCATTCATTAGCTTGTATATAATATATTATGTAAAATAAAGGTGGTTTTAAAAATAAATACAGTCACAGAAGATATTACAAATCGCAAGAAAATGCGCACAAAAAAAACACGTTTCTCATTATTACGGTTTAATTTTATACTGCATTTTTTTAACTCTTAAAGTGCCTATTTAATTCTTTGGCTTCACATTAGTGACTATGTCAGATGGTAGCCTGATATAGCCAGTATATATATAGATGTTGACAAATCTTATAAATAAAGCTCTAAAAAGATATAGATATGCTAATTCTTCAAAGTATATGTTTATACATTGCCTGGGTCAAAAGTACAAAGAGCACACGTCGGTTCCGTTCATCAACGTTTATATTCAAAGCTTGTTATGTATTGGACCACATACATACCGGCCGTGCCTGCTGTCACTGTGATCCATAGTCTTATAACGAATGGTTCACTGAACAGTTTACAAAAACCCAATACCAAGGGCGCTATTACAAACAAGTTACGTGAGCTAATCAGAGTTTAGTCTTCCTTATAATCTCTGTGGCGATTGTCGATAGCTGCAGCTTCCATGTCAAACATAAGGTTGCGCTCGGCTTTGAATCACATATTATTGTAAGTTCGATTCTCGATTATACGCGTCTTTGATTCAGTTTCGATCTCTTGTTTGTTGCAGCGGCTGTGTATAATTGTATCGATTAAACGTCTAAAGCCTTAAGAACTGTGTGAGGTCAGTGCTCATATCAAGTTTCGTAAGCGGAAGTAACTTGTGTTATTTGGAAAATTCTGTGTTTTATGATGATTTAGTGATGTGTGATATTTCAGGTGCTTGTGATGTGTTGATTATGTATCGGTATGTAATTTTATTGACAATCAGCCGCGTAGTTTCTATAATACCAATATACTTTTCGCATAATTGTTAAAATGCTTAATAACAAAAAGGTTGAGACGCGGAAGTGTACATTAAAAAAAAATTAATGCGGCTAATGTTCACATATTATATTAAGAAGAATAATTACAACATATCGGATAAAAATACGCATCAATTTGTGCGTTACTTGGATCGGTTTTCCCTAACATATTAAATACGCTCCCTAAGGTCACACGTAAGGAAGATCGTATCATTGTTATTTTTACTTAGCCAAATGAATTGCGATTGGGCCTTGGATATACTTATAAAAAAAAAGTAAAGCAGAAAAAAGACGTTTCAATATTTGGCGTTCCAAATATCCAGAATCTTACCTTAATTAAGAAGACTTTACGTTTCGCTCAGCAAATGTGGATAGATGGAAACAATAAAAATACACAGGCGTCTAATTATTTTCAATATTAATTTACTTATTAAATAAGGGTACAATTTTAGATTCGAATTGTAGATGTGAATTCCAACGAAAGGATTTTTATTTTTTGCGAATGAATCAGCTGCATACTGAGTTACAAAAACAAAACCTTTGTATCTAAATGACTCTACCAACGACACTAAAATACTCTAAAGCTCGTTTATTTTTAAGGTCGCTCAAAAATTTACTTAAAGTCGGTATTATAAACCTTAATACTATAATTTATACAAGAATAAAATTTATTGATCATAATATATTTACCTTTATTTTATGACATTTTCAAAATAATTAATCTGGTATCATAAAATGTGTTTATCAGGCAATGTTAAAAAATAAAACCTGCCAAGTGCGAGCCAGACTCGCGCACGAAGGGTTCCGTACAAAATTAGGCAAACAATTGCGTTTTTTTGTATGGGAGCCAGGATATTTATTTTATTTTAATTTATAAAAGTAGAAATTCGACTGAATGTTTTGTGAATATTTCAAGTGCCTACCTGTTGTGCCATTATTGATATCGAGCAAAAAAGGGCAATACAACGCGTTTGTTGGGAGCCCTTAAATATTATTATTTATTATATTCAATATTTATTTTATTTAGTTTTTAGTAGTTTTTGTTATAGCGGCAACATAAATACATAATTTGCAAAAATTTCAACTGTCTAGTTATCGTGGTTCTCGAGATACATCCTGGTGACAGACAGACGGACGGACATACTTATGGACAGACAGCGAAGTCTTAGAATAGGGTCCCGTTTTTACCCTTTGGAACCCTAAAAACAAGGATCGCCATTAATAGAGTATATTATTATAACCTATATCTTCTTAAAACAAATAACTAAAATAGAGTAAGTAGGATAACAACACCTTTAAATCCCATGGCCCCGGCAATAGGCTCGGTGGCGTTCACGAGTGCGGTTTTTTATGGTTTTTCACCTTACTCTTCTCATGTTAGGTAGGATAATACCTTCCTCTGAAATCATTGACGTTTTCATCCCAACGTTTCAGACAGACTCAATGATTTATCGGTCTCCTATATATATGCACAATTTCAGAGATACATTATTATAATGTTCATATTAATGTTCCGTTAATCGGAAATCTCGGACTAAATTCTAATATATTTTATTTTTTGTTTATTTATTTCTTGTACATACACACAAAATAAAAAGGAAAACAAATTGATAGATACACTCTACAAAGGCACAACTTATTTCAAAGACCTTACCAATAGAAGATTTTATAGAAATCTCTTCCAGTAGGCTTGAGAGAGGAGACGTAACTACTTAAAGTGGAAAAACCAAACTCGAAGAGGAGAGGAAGCCTATTATATAGAATTACAGCTCTGTATAGTAGGCGGGAGACAGTTCCACAGCCTGACCGCATGGACAGACAAGGAGTAAGAGTAGAAATCAGTTTTTGGAGATGGACTGCTAATACGAAATTTAAAGCGCGATCTACAGCCCTGCAGGGATCATTAGGTTCGTAAATAAAAGAGAAACGCTCCCGAGGGTAGGGTGGATATGAGGGATTGCGATGGATATTGAAAAGAACGCATCCGAGTGTGTTGACTAAGTAAGTTAAAAAGTCCCTGAAGTTTAGGTTACACTCCGCCTATTTCAATATCTGGTAATGACAGGTTAGGAACGAATTCTGTCTGTAATATATTTTTTAAATGGAACCACTATATACACGGCTGGCTGCGCTGCCCACCGACCGGCCGGTATAAACGCATTGACGTCACACACCCGGCCGATCAACTCAAAACTTACCGAACCACCACAATACGAATATAAGAATACTGTGAGTGTCCGATCCTCTGGAAATTTCCCAGCTAAAGCCGCTCCCTGATACTAATATTATAAAGAGCAAAGATTAGTTTTTATGTTTAAATAAAATGATTAAATACGCGCGCGAATCCAGGGTGGGTCGCAAGTATAGGTAATATATTTCAGTACAATATATTTTTTCTCGAGTAGCAGCGTATTTCCTTATACTCTATAATGATCGTACATGGTAAGGTTTAACTTCACAATGTTTAGTTTGAATCACAAGAAATCAGTAATCGTTATTTAATAACATAATCTATAATATATATAATCGTCTTGACTGATTTATCGATGCAGAACCACAGGGTTTACAAACTTGAAATTTTGACAGAAGATGCATTTTATGATAAAAACATATTCATTAGATATCAGTTTCATGGTTTAGTCAGGGACTATAATATATCTTTTTGAACACAGGTATATACTTAACATACGATACCTAACTAACCACATTACAAGCAATTAAGGTAATGGTTATGACATTTGTCATTTTAAATTTAAGAGCATTCGTTTCGATCTCACCCAAAAATGCATAATTTATACTGGAGACACGATTTATTTCACATTTACATTACAGTTAAATTACCTCGAGGTTAAAGTTAAATTATCCTATTATTTTACAAAATTATAAAAACTTCAAAAAATAAGAACCGGGGGTAAAAGTGCTACTAAGCTAAATATTATATATGAGAAGTTTCCTTTATTTTGGGTTGAGTTTTCCACAAATTTAAAGGATCTTTGCATATTTTAAGAGGTAATTTGTATAGATATTAAAATTTCTTTATATATATACACGGAGACATGGCTATATTCTAAGTTCCGTTACGACGGTGCAACCTCTACGGTCTTACGGTACTACAGTGAGTGAAGTGTCCATGTTTATTTAACTATTACGCGAATTCCACGTAACATCAAGTTCAAACTCATTCTAAGCTACAATAAAAATAGGCTTATCTAAAAGCACCCTAAACATTCCACGGTGAAGGTAAATCTGTTTATAAAACACATCGTCTAAAAAGAAAGCGTTGCAATCCATCGCGTAGTTGCAATATATAAAATAAAATCCGTATAGAACAAATGACGGCGTGTATCAATCGAAATTCGGAAATTCAGGTAAAAGTAGCCCTCTTAACTGTACAAGCAGATCGCCCATCAGGAAATGTTTATATGGAAGCCGAGTACATCGGCATGCGTCGCGGGTGCAGCACGCACAGTGCGCTCAGCACGATATCATAAGGGTTAATAATTATGTTGTTTTTAATTAACAATAACACGTACAACTTACTTACCAATAAATATTTTTAAAACCTCATTTCATACCAGTTTATCAACAAAACGGTCTTTGTTGTGTAGTTGATGATGATGTGTTCTGTTCACCAGGTCGCTCGCAATACCGGACGGTTTGGTGATGGACCCGTTGACGCCCACCGCGCTTGCAGTCTCTACGGAGTTCATGGACCGCATTGGCAGTGGGCTGACGATACTCAGGGAGCACGGAAAAAAAGTTCAAAAGGTAGGTACGTATTGTATATATACTGCAAGTAGCAAGACCAATAATGCCTCATCGTTATAACAAATATTAGTGTGAAACACTCGTCGGCAAATATGTTGACATAAAATGGTTAATTTTAAAAATAGGTTACGCGTAAACTTTAAGACTATTGACTGGCGACTAGACTGGCTATAGGTATATCACCAATATCTTACCATAAAACATAATAATTGACATGTCCATAATCTGTAGTCTTTCAAGATTTTTTTTTCTATATTTATTGATTTTATTGTTTCTCCCGTCTTGAAATACATTTACACTTTTATATGTATAATATGCAATGTTTATATAAAGAAGAATTGCTAAAACAATACTTCTGCATACAACTAAAATTATTTGAAAAATATTTTGGTGGCATTTCATTAAATATAATTTAAAATAATCCAATAATGTGGCGTTTTTCATGAGTAGAAAGAAGCTTTTGATGAAATGATTCATACAATATCATAAATGCTAAAAACTTGTAAATAACATACAACTTTTTTATATTATGATCGAAGTAGAGGTAGAGTAGACTTTTAAGAGTAGGTACCTACTTACAATTTGACAAAGACCATTCAAATAAGATTCATTTACATGTGACTTACTTTTGTTTCGGTTATAGTAAAGAGAACGTGTTTTTGACATACCTAATTTTAACTATAAAATTAGGTATGTCAAAAACAAGTTCTCTTCAGGACACTAGTCCTGGATTTGATTTTGATTTTGATTTCTTTTTTATATAAGTAGAGAATTATATTTAAAAAAATTGCAATCGAATTAAACAAATGGTAGTACATATTCGGGGTAAAAATCGGCCTTACCCGTTTTATATTAAGTATGTAGGTAAACTTGAACAGTTAATGTTTTTATTTAATGGTCCTTCGCCTCAGGAACGCTTCCTGGCAGTTTGAGGACACCAAGAGCAAGTGAATGTGAGGGCAATGCCTTGTAAACTCGTGACATTAAATATGATGAAGGAAAATGTGAACTACATCTGACGAACAATCATCATAAATATTTATAGACTTTATAATCGACGTTTAAATAAATCTTTACATATTATCATGGGTTCCGAACTCCTTGAGGTATAAGGTGCTTAACCTTATTATTTTATTCAAAATAAAAATAACTTATAATCACAAATGACACACAGGTCGCCTACCTCAACAGCTTATAATAAAACCTTAAAAGAGCTCACTGATTGTGTGGGGCTAATTGGGTCGGTTAATTGGTTTTGCGTACAAAAATCTTCTGACGAAGAAAAGATTGCCGTTGAAATATCCATTTATTGATATTTCAATGGCATTCGTCCCACTGTAATATTATTTTATCTTAAGTAACAGTGGTAGATTGTCGCTACAAAAAAAATTGCAACGGCTTTAGTAGACCTCCCATCCTAGCATGTGTACTATTCATCTTATCTAAGAATTATATACTGTACAAAAGCCAAAAGCATCCTCCATAGATTTCCATAATAACAGGTCCAACGAACACCGCCATCCAAAGATTTCCGGCGACCTTAATCAGGTCGTCATTTCATCTTGATGGAGGTCATTCAACGAGCCTTATAGAACCTTTGTACCCTGGCAGCTATCAGATTTAAGGGCTATGTGCTTTAACCACCTTCGCCTTTAGCATGTTGTCTTTACGCTATGCCATTTTAATTCTTTTCCGGATATCCTTATTTCTGATTCGATCCCTGAGAGAAATGCCAACGAAAGATGTTTTTGTAACTCTCGGATAGTCTATAGTTACTTGCCATGGCTCTAGTTTTATAAAGGCACTGTGATATTTATACCCGAATAAGTAGGGTATACAGGGGTCTATCTTACTTACCTACTCTGCCTACCCTCATATTTTTTGTGCCAAGATCTATCGCGGGCATAGAATAACACATATGCATAGTACCTACAAGGCTTTTATCTTCAATAATTTTATCCAAATTGATTTTCATCAATCTGATTATTATTTATTTCTTATTACCTACATACCCTGCTCTTTTAAGAAATTATCGAATCCGCATACAAACTTCCACTCCCTTTTTCAGGGATGATTGACAAAAACTGTCCTTTCCCGAGGCTCAAATTATCTATAAATATATCTATACATATATACAAATATATATAATATATAGGTATATCTATAATAATATCTATCTATGTATAATACATTATACTAAATCGGTACAGCACTTAAAGCGTGAAGATGTAACAGCAGACCGACACTTTTTCGCATTTAAAATATTATTATGGTTTATATACCGCTCACTCATGGCTACACTACTTCAACCCTAACTTAGCGTTTTCCCTCAACATATGTATATGTAGATATATGCGCGTACTAGCTATTTATAAACGTGGACCATCAGGGATCTTAAACCTGTTCTGCTTTAGTGTTGCTATATATATCTTAGGTGTCAACGCCTTATTGTCTACCTTCTTTGCATATATTCTGATACTTATTATAATTTATAATTTATACTTATTATATTTTTAAATATACTTTCGTCACTTAGCCGGTGTTATAGAATGAAACTCAAGCACGACTCTAGTTTAAAGGATAGATTTCAAGCCATTCAATAGAATTCGTTAATCTGTGCGAACCAACGTTAACCAATCGGCGAATATATTAATATGAAAATATCTAAGTAACTGTAAACCGATTCTCCGATTCTACTATAAAGATTAATATTGCATTTACAAGTTTTAAGAATTATATAGGTATGTATTCATTATGAATATTATAAAGGTAATTAATTTTGTGCCATTTTTGCATCCTAGTGAACTATTCCTGCCCTAGAAAGCTTTAGAAGATATCTATTATACATCTAGCATTCCCTACACATGTTGCAAATAATTAGCTAGGGCCATTAATTATTCTTACTCTTATAGGTATATTTTTTTAACTTTAATATATTATAATTATTAGCTCGGCTGTTTCCCATTGAAATATAGCTCTCATGTTATGTTTAATGTTCTCCAATATTTTATTATCTAAACAATATGATACAAAATGCACACAAGGCGGAATCAGACTATTTGCCACTCTGCCAAGCTCATTAACCAGAATTTAAATGTTCAGCGAACCAAACGAATATAAAAAAACGAGTTGTTATTAATTAAAGCATTCTCAACTTCTAACGAAACCGTAACATCAGTTTTATAAACAAACTTATTTTGTTTCAATTACATGTGTAGATTTATACAATTATGCATTATGTCTTTATCATAATACAATAAAACCATTGCATGAATCCTTAAGAGAAGTGTTTAAAAATATAAATATACTTACACTTCCGTCACTCTATATATTCGAGAATATTATAATAGTAAAAACTATCTACAGTTTAACATCATAACATTAATACTGGGAATAAACATAAATTAGTAGTACTTAAATATAGACTTACTAAAACAAATAAATCATTTCTAGGGAATTGTGTACGCTTTTAAATAATAAACTACCGAAATCTGTCACCGATCTCACCGGCAATAAATTTAAAAATCATGTTAAATCTGTTCTTGTCAAGAATGCCTATTATAAAATTAAGGACTATGTTGACGATAGGAATATGTGGAGTTGGATACTGGTATGCATGTGGCCTCCTTGGTACTCTGTCTTTTTAAAGACATAGCTTGTAGTATATTATTATGGCGTATTTTACGCCCCCAATCAATTGTTATAATTTCATTGTAAATGTGAGTTCAGTGTATTAATTTTTCAGTCTAGAGAATTATTATACTTACCATATTACTTTTTTTATTATCTTTGACTATTGAAGTCTCAAGACATTACACTGTTTTTCCTGGTAAATAGCATAAAACTCATAGATTTGTTCCTGCGTGAACATCGTAGCTCCAGGAACACTAAACTCATTGCGCTGTTTGCTCGCTACGTATACCGGGCCCATAGGCTATATCAGTAAAAAGGCTGTCAATAAGGTCACTTGTTCAGAACAGTGTGCCAGCGTGCCAGCATGTTACAGCGAACCGACAGTGCCCTATGTTCCCGCTCCATGTCCACAATAATCTTTCATCGATTTTAAGTTCATTTTCTCCAATCGTATGTGGATCGTACGAATCACACATGACACAACCTTAAGCACATCATTAATATAAAGAGGTACGTACCTACCTTATTGTCTTTAACCTAGAATCAGCACCAACCGAAACATTTCCAGATATTCCCACAAAGCGATTCTGAAGCGTTTTTCGTTGAACATGTGGGTCCATTTATCATTTGGGATTTAGTAGATTGAGTAGATTAGATTTTATAAAATATCAGAGAATTTTGTCTTTGCTATTGCACATCGATTGTTTTAATATTCATATTCATATTCATTTATTTGCAATCATGTTGTTTACAAAGATAGTAAAGACATATGTGGTATCAAACATGAACCCCGTTAGGGCACAGCAATGACTTAAAATTAAATTATAGGTACATACATGAAATAATATAAAATTTTCATGACTATGCTCATAAAATTATGTAGACTTATGACATTGTTTTTTTGTGTCCTTAATCTGAGTGTTTATATTATGAATGTGTCATGTCATGTATGTATGTTATAAAATTTCTTATCTTATTATTTTTTTTATTTATTGTATTTATTTATCAGTGAAGAATTCAGTTAGGGTGTAATAACATTTTAATATTAAATATTTTTGTAGTTTGTTTTTAAAATTATTTTCATACTCAATTGTTTTTATGTTTTCTGGGATTTTATTGAATATTTTTACACACATTACCAACGGGCCGGAATGAAATAAGGCTAATTTTGAGCTCGGTAAGGCCAATTTATTTTGGTATCGTAAATTTCGCTGTTGCGGGCGTTGATCTTTGGCTAAAGGAAAAAGTGATGGGTTGTTTTTTACAAATTTACAAGTTTCTAATATATAAATACTGGTTATTGTGAGAAGTTTATATTTAATGAAGTATGGTTTGCAACTCTCAATAGGGTCTGTAATATTAGCAAGTATCCTTATGCATTTTTTCTGTAAGATAAATAATCTTGTTACATCTACTCCATTACCCCATACTACAATTCCGTAGTTCAACCATGAATATGCATAAGCATAGTAAGCTGACATAGCTGTTTTTAAGTCTGTGGCTTTTTTTAATTCTCTTAAGGCATATGTGAACTTTGATAACTTTTGGGCGGTTGTTTGAACATGGGCCTTCCAGTTTATATTTGTATCCACAGTTAAACCTAATAGTGTGAATTCATTTATGCATTGTAGTTTTACATTGTTGTAAGTGAAGTTAATATTTAAGTGTCGCTTTTGGTATGGTCTATACTGCATTATTTTAGTTTTAGTAAAATTTATTTCTAAATTATGATCATTCAACCAGTTAACAATTTTTGACATTTTATTATCTAGAATCGCATTTATGTTTGTATTTTCATCATATGGGAATATTATTGATACATCATCGGCAAAAAGGACCCTGTGAGAATTTATTACATTCGGCAAATCCTTAATATAGATTAAAAACAATAAACACCCTAGCACAGTACCCTGCGGTGTGGACATGGTCACATCTGCCTTCTGAGATCTTACACGGGTTATGGAGCCATTTTGTGAGTGATGCTCTACTTCGACATACTGCGTGCGGTTTTTTAGATACGAGCAAAACCAGTCATGGGCGACACCTCTAACACCTATTAGATATAATTTATTTAATAGTATATTGTAAGAGACCCGGTCATAAGCTTTACTCATATCTAGCAGGATGCCTACTGCGTATTGCTTGGTGTTTATTATGTTCAATGCTTCCTGTATGAACTTATATACGGCTAGTGTAGTGGATTTTCTCTTTCTAAAACCATTTTGGCTTTCATTCAAGATTTCAAATTTTTCACAATAATAATAAAGACGTTTAGACATGGCAGTCTCAAATATTTTTGAAAAAGTGGATAACAGTGCTATAGGACGATAATTGCCTGTATCAGTTTTATCTCCTTTCTTGTATATAGGCTTTATTAACGATATTTTTATTAAATCAGGGACTTTACCTTCTGTAAAGGACTGGTTAATTAAAAGGGTAAGGGGAGTTATTAGTTCTTCAGCGCAAACTTTTACAAGGGTTGGTGGTATTTCATCATATCCGAAGCTGTTTATTTTTAAAATTTTGAATTATTAATTTAATTTCACTAGGATCGACGGGTCGTAGGTAAATAGATTTTTTTAGAATTACCGTTGGTTGAATTTGTTTTCCCGACCGATACAAAATAATCGTTAAAGGCGTTTGCAATGGTATTTGCGTTATCAGTAATATTGTTATTTACACATAACTTAATGCTTTTTCTCGTTTTTTTGGTAATTTATTAGTTCGCTTTTTTATTATTTCCCACATAGTTTTGGATATATTGTCAGACTTGGTCATTTTATAGATATATTGAAGCTTTTTGGATTGAGTTACGGTTTTTTTAAAGCCTTTTCGTATTGTTTATAGTATTTTTTTAGTATTGGGTTGTTCGTTTTTGTGATTAAGATTTTTAGCAATCTCTTATGTTGACACGATATTTTTAAACCTTTTGCTAACCATGTTTTTGTTGTTTTATCTTTAAGTTTTGTTTGTTTTGTTGGTATATGTAAGTCTAATAAGTTTTGTAATACATCATTAAATTTAATATAATTGTCGTTTATGTTATTATTATCGTTTATGATGTTACTCCAATCCACTTTACTCAACTCTGTTTTGAAGTTTGTTACATTATATTTGTTAAACCTCCTTTTTTTAATATACCATATATTTCTCGCTTCGGTTAGAGGATTATTATTTGGTACGGTTATTAAAATACCTTTATGGTCTGAAAGTCCTAGCTCTATTATTTCTATATTGTTTTTATTTAGGAAGTTAGTAAAAATTAGATCAATACATGTGGAACTCTTGGCCGTTACTCTAGTTGGTTCTGAAACCATTTGGTTGAAATTATAACTGCTCATTGTGTTTAATAGAGTAAATGTATGTATATTTTTTTCCATAATATTTACATTGAAATCTCCTCCTATTACTATTTTCTTACGGCTGTCTTTAATATTCAAGAACTCTATTAATTTTCCTAAAGAGCTATAAAATATTTCTGTTGCTCTATTCTTTTGTGGCCAGTATATAACAACTATAAGAAGATTTAGTTTTGGTATCTCTATTGCACAAGTTTCGAATATAAACTCCACGGTCATATCTGAAATATCTCCGCGTTCCTTGTATTCTATATTTTCTTTTATGAATATACAAACACCGCCGCCATCGTAGTTTTTCCGACAGTATGATGTTACATTGTAACCTTCTAATCGTAGTAAATCCTTCTTTATTTCGGTAATCCACGTTTCTGTTAAACAAAATACTTCTAACATATTTGAATTAGTTATCGATTCTAATAAATGGCGTTTATTTTTAAAACTTTGCATGTTTTGGTACAGTATTTTTATATTATGGACGAAAAGTCTTTTTGCCTGGTTGCTTATTGGTCTCGTAATAGGAGTTTGATTCATATGACTTTGCTTTTTTTATAAGTGGGACGGGTTTGAAGTATTGTATTATGGTTTTTTGTTTGTAGTTTTTAAATTTGTCGTGAGTGTGTGTTACTGATTTGATAGTGTTATCTTTCGTTGTGTTAAGAAATTGTGTGCTATATTGTGTATGATCTATCTCGACATTTAGTTTGAAACACAGAGTTTGAACATAATTATATCTAATGTTATACTTATTATAGGCTTTATTTTCATAAATATCTATTAGCTTACAATTTTCAAAATTTCGAAGCAACAATTTCATGTAATTATTTAATAGATTTACGTTCAAAAATGGGTTATGTTTTATTTTAAGCAAATAAACTTGTTTACATATTCTTAATTTGTTAAGGGCAATACACAATTCAGAAAAAAATATGTAGGGGTTTTTTTCATTAGATCCCACTGAAATGGTTACTATATCTTCTTTGGTTAGGTTAGGAATTTTACCTAGAATTTGCGAAGATTGTGCTCCAGGCTTGCACATGGATGACACTGTATAGCGATCGTTCCAGGTATGCTTCCGGCTTTCAATAAGGTATATAGCTAATCCGCGTACATATTGATCTCCCAAAATTTGTATTTTTTATTTTGGAGTAAGTAAAGTAAAGTAAAATAATTGTATACCGCAAAAGCGGTGGCAGCGGCATTTGGCGTGGGACGTTTGGCTCATTATCAGCTGGCTTGTTTTAGTGGCCGTCCGTTCAATTATGAAGTTATTTTTTACATTTCTTCACTCTATACCTAATTGACAGCGTAAAAATCTGTAAACGAAGTACACAAAGTTTTAAGTTACAGTTCTCAATTAAAATAGGTTTTTTATTCGACAGGAAACTATTGAGGCAATGTGTCAGGTCATGTAGAGTTCACGTTAATTTTCCTTCATCATATCATTAACAGTTAGAAAGAAAGAAAATATATTCTGACATTCAAAACACAAGACAAGATAAAAAAAATAGTTATTAAATATCCATTGCGATGTTAGAAAAGGCTCGTAAGCGACTTGTTTCAAAGTCAAGACCTATGACTTATTGTCCAATGGTTTCATATATAATGCACCATGTTATTCTTGTTTATTTAACAAGTAGGTACTCATAACTAAAACATATTTGTTTTGTTTCACAGTATGTTTGGAAAAACAGAAAATTCGACATTCTCAAGAAGTCATGGAAGTCTATGGTGAACGTCGTTTTGATTGATGCCAAAGATACGCCGAGTGGCAGCGTCAATGGGCTTTATTGTAAATTCAGGCAAGTTTTACATCATTTCATAACAAATAGGTACACTGTAACTGCATATTTATATTATCATCTATAATATTATCATCAAGGTATTTGCACGTAGAAACATGTTATGCATAACATAATCATAAAATCTGCGGAAATAAACGCTAAAACTTATTGTTACATTCGTGTAAACGTAGGAAAAAAAATAACAAAAAATATAAGTACTCGGTGACATTTGATACTTATTTTTACAAAAAGATAATGTTGTATTGATTTTAAATTATGTACAATGATAAACATAATCTCCTTATTTTGAAATACGCAAAAATAATGATATTATAATACGATAAACTTATAATAAATTAATTATGTACATAGCGCAGAAATACAAGTATTAATGTCCTTGCTTAGAACAAACTAATAAAAAATAACATGATTGTTGAATTAAAATATGTGACTGCATTAAAAATACGTCTAAAATAAATGATATTGATTTATTAATTGATTTTAGAAATTTGTGAACTCTTTGTTCATTCAGGCATTCAGGTATTTAATGTTTATTTCCAAATAATGTTAATTAACAAATCAAGAAAGAACTTTGACATGCAAGGGAAAAGTGATATAAATTATGATGTCATATAGTATCTAGAAATAAAAAACAGGACAGTAAAGAGATTAATGGAGGGTCAACTAGTATTAAACTATGTTTTCAAGTTTCAATTCTATTAATTACTTGACACTAAAAAAACACATACCACTAACGCAAATAAAACGAAATGACGAAATTAATTAACACACTGTATCCTATAAAATAAAATAAACATTCATCAAGTTTTTTCTATGATATTCTAAACAGGCTGGGCAGCGAAGGTCACAAATCAAAGCAGCTGTCAAAGTCGAAGCCGTCGTGGTGCGAGCGATTTAACTTGTACTTATACGATGATAATAACTTGGAAGTCACTGTGTGGCACAAGGGGAAGCAGAAGAACTTTATGGGCAGGTAAGCAATTCATACCATCACGCCTATCGTCCCCGAAGTGTTAGGCAGAAGTGTACTAATATACACCCACATTTGCCGGCCAGGGGACGAGCATAATAAGAATAAAATGTTGGGTAACTGTTAGTAATTATAAAATAAAGACAACCAACACCTTGGTGTACACTAGAAGCTTCCCATGGTCCCCATGGATGCTGTAAAGGTTCGGAAACGTGGGAATAAAATAATATCTACTAATATAGTGATAGAATTTTAGAACCCCGATAAAATCCATAAACATTTTTTTTATTTCAATTCATTAGTCAGCATGAGTCCATTTATCATCCTGATTCTAGGCACAGGCATTACCTTAAAACGAGAGGCCAATATACTGGCCTTGTACGTGTCAGCGGTCGAGAAAATGGCAAGGCATGTTTCCTCACGATGTTTTCCTTCACCATTAATGATTAATAATATTATGATTAATACGTACAAGAGTTCTAAAAGTCAGAGGTGTGCACCTTGGATTCAATCTCGAAACCTATGGCTTAGACCTTGGTCGATTAATTATATCAACAAACAGACATTGCTCTTGTAATAATTTATGTATGTGTCCTTTCATTATTCTTCATTATAAGTTTAAATGATAGAGTAAAGATAGATCTTTTTGCTTCTTTAGAGAAATGTCCTAAAGACGCTTAGAATAACTCGATTTTCTTTCGTCATGTCGCCAAATTAAACAGTATTATTTTTACATACATACGTAAATTCACGTCTTTTTCCATGGAGGCAGAACCTACAGACGGCTACGTTACGATCCCTGCATACCACTTTTACTTCATCCACATTCATTCACACATCTTGTCATGGATGCGCGCCGGTTACGAGTACTGCTGCGCAAATGACCGTTTTTTTTAAATAAATGCACAACGCAAAAGAAAAATATTCTCACACAGAAGTGTAATTTTATTCATACTATTTAAACCGAAATGTTTCCTTGTTTTTATAAAAAAACTATCTCGTTTACCAAGAGCATCGTGAACGGTAGCTAGCGTCTACCATTTGGGGTAATTTATTAATACGGCAAGCTTCTAGCTCAAGTTTTCTTACCTAGCTTATTAATTGATTAATTTAATTTTTTAAGCATTCATGATCATATGTTTGAGTATTCATAATCTATTTCGAACGTCATTACGACCAAAATAGACAAATCTATGTCTGGGTCACGGAGCAATAATTTTTGAAGCTGTTTTTCAATGATTATTGTTACGTTTAATTTTGCGCATCAAAACATAAATCAAATAATAATTATAGTATTATTTATTTGATAACCTGATTAGCGCAGCGGTATGCCTACTGCGTTTCGAATCTCGGTAGAGGAAACAGTTTGTGTTATGAACATTGACCAAAGACATGGATGTTTTTATGTAGACAGGTATAATATTTATTTACACGAAAATATATGTAGTCTATCAACCATCTAGTGTCCGTAACACAGGCATAATTACTTAGCGCGGAACTAGATGGCGCTGTGTCATACTTTCCGGATATATTTATTATAATTATATTTTTTATTGTTGTCAGGTTAGTGACCACAGAACGTTATTTTATTCTTCTCTCAATTTTACTTTGTAGAGGTTCCCATCGCTAACTAGCGAAAACACTTTATTAAATAACTATTTAATGAAGTGTTTTTTCTTCTCATCATAATTCATTATATTTTACATTTTTTAATCTGGTCGTTAATTTATAATCGGCAGCATATAAGATAGCATATTTTTTATGTTATTATATGAGTAACACATATTTCCACTATAAGTTCGTAGTGTTTATAATAGAATCCCTGCGCAGCATATAGTTTTAATTTAGTTTTTGAATAAAACACCTACTGCTTGTAACTACGATGGTAAAATAATGCGTCTTTTAAAGAAGCATATTTTACTATTATAATTACTTTTATAAGAACTGCGTTTGTTTTGTGAAACACATAATAATTACTTTTAAATATCAAAGTAAAGTTAGTCTCGTCCTCAAATATTATTATTATTTTCCAAAACCCAAAAATATACTAAATATTATTATGTTGTCTTATTGTCTAGTTTTTTTAGGTGATTCAGTCATATATCCGCATTTATTATATGTATATTTAAATACTTTAGTTGAAACGAGTGAAATAATTTATTTATTTTATAAAATATCGTCGTCTTCGCGATAAGCGTTTTAATGCCCCCTCTTAAAAAATACGAGGTCATCAAGTCTGCTCCACTGTTTCCGAGGCTACACAGAAACAGACAGAAATATTCCGCGTTCCGGGTTATATTTTCACTCACGCCTTTTTTCTATGGGGGTAGGCAGAAACTACAGAATGCCACGCGCTACGATCCATGCATACCACTTTTACCTCATCCACATTCATTCATCTCGTCATGCACGTGCGCCGGTTACGAGTTCTCTATTTAATAAATATTATGAGTATATTTCTATGAATAAATAAATAGTGTGCAGTCAATATTTTTATATAAAAATATCGTGTTGCGTTGTGTGTTTGCACATGCCACGAATTTTGGTCAAACTTGAGAGATATATAGTTAGAAGATTTTAACTATAGAGATAATCTTATATTTTACGCCCAAGAAGCTAAGAGCGCAGCAGCAATTTTTATATAACATTTAAGCTTTTCCACAAAATATTCTTAAAGAAAAGTTTTTATATTGTTAGTTTTAAAATCTGAACAGCACCTTGTCATTTCTTAGTAGTGCACAAAAACTGTTTTTGTTGCTTATACATGTATGTATAAGGTTGTAATTAGCAACCAAATTACAGATGTAGACATATTACGGATGGATGGGTCGGATGACGTCATCTCGGCTACAGGTTACAGTCGACCATAGGCGGCGTTGATTGCGCATGTGCGACAACAAAAAAATTAAAGCTTGGCGAGATACCGACAAAAAATTAAGTTATAAAGCTTCATGATAAACCAATGGCTATAAATTACATACAGTGTAATTGGAAAGGTATTTCGCAGGTGTGTCATCGACCTCTCGCAGCTCGAGAAGGAGAAGACCCATGAACTGTGGCAGGAGTTGGAGTGCGGTCAGGGTTCCGTGCACTTGCTAATAACGCTGAGCGGCTCCGCGAGGACCATGCCTCTGGACAATGTGCCCACTACTAATGGTGTCCGCCACCTGCCTGCTGAGGAGGACAAGTTTGTAAGTAACATTTGTTCGAATACTGAGATCTAGAAAGGTGTTTAAGCATTGTATCTGTACCTACTCGAGCAGAGCTGTAGCTTTGACTACACTACTTGATGTTGGTATAAATGGTAATGGAGAAAATCCTATAATATGTCCTATCTTTCTATGTCAATGAAACGTATCCCACTAATATGATAAACGCGAATGTTTGTATGGATGTTTGTAACTCTTTTAGGCAAAAACTACTGAAAAGATTTGAATGAAACTGTATAGTAACCAAGCAAATGCATCCGTCTAAAACATGGGCTATAATTCATCAACATACAACGCGTGTGATACCACGGTCAGAAGCTAGAATATTAATTTGAACATAATTCACTTGATATAATTTGCACATTTCTTATGAAGACTAGTTACATCTATACGAATCTTTCTAATAACCGTTAGCTTAAAATAATCCCCACATTAATGTAGGCGGTGGATTTTTTATAACATATCTCAACATAAATTTGATTGATTAAATAAGCAAAGAATTATTAAATTACAATAAGTTTACAGTTTTTATATGTATATACCACGGTTAGCTTAACGAAGCGTACTGGGTTTTTCTAGATTAAGATTCATAAAAACAAAATTCGTTCAAAGTCTATAGGAAAACAATAAACATGTTTTTGTACTCATCAAAGAACTCCGTTGAGAGATATTGTTTGCGATTTAAACCTACTTTTTGTAACAGTAGATTTTAAATGAGTAATTGCAAAATGTTGGTTTTCATTCGTAAATCAATAAGATGGATTCTGTAATTAAAAAATGATGTACTTTTTTATCAATTCTATAAATTTTCCAAAAGTTCGTTTCGTTTATCATAGTACTCGTATTGTATCGTTAATCATAACGTATAGGCAATATTTTATATGATTTGAAAATGACAAAAAACATACCTAATTAACTTTTTGTTCATGTTTTTATAGATTCATTAAAATAATTTTAACGTATAATTTTTCACCATTTTCAACTAATTCTGCATTTTTGTAAATTAATGAACAGTAGCCATTATAAAAGTTTAAATATATAAAAGTTTATATATAATAAGCAACGAGGCTTGTGTTACGGATACTAGTCGGTAGTTAACGCTGCCTGCTGTGCTACGCGCCCGGGGTTCGAATCCCGGTAGGGACAAACGTGTGTGTGATGAGCTCAACATTTGTATCCGAATCATGGATGTATCTATGTATAATATGTGTATATTTACAACAAAAAGTATATATAGTAATACCACGAGTACCAATATATATATCAACCAACTAGTATCCGTAACAAAAGCCTCGTTCCTTAGCTCAGAACTAGATGGCGCTGTGTCATAATGTCCATGTATATTTATTTATAACTTAATTAAGACCATTAAGAAGAAATGCCACTAGAGTCTAGCGAACACACACGAGTTCAAGTTAATTCGCCGACCACGTTAGCCTTGCTTACAAGTTCGTATAAAGTTCAGATTATATTGGCAGATTAACAAGACAGTGGGAAGTACAAATAAAGTAGTTGTTACACTGTACTGTTTTGTGTTCCTAAGATTTTTTATCTGTTCTTTTCGTAACACATAACATACCATCACGCCTGTCTTCCCCGAAGGGTTAGGCAGATGATTATTAAATTCACCAAAATTTTGCCGGTAGTTCTTATGCTATTAGAATTCTATTGTGTTGACAATAAATAAGAAGGTTACTATATTTTATAGTTAGTTCATGCTGCAAATATTTGTCATTTTGATTGACTATGTAATTTTGGTGCTGTGGCTGGGCGATCGGCTTCTCCGTCTTGGGTCACGGAATAATAATATACTGTAGTACAGTAGTAGTTATACAGTATTGATGTGTAATTCTAGACCTGGACTTTTATGTATGTAAAATTTATACAGCGCCTCATGAGGAAATCCTAGTGACGGACAAAGCTTCTTGTTTTTACACAACGCGAATTCGCTTGTGTTGCCTCTTGAGATACTCCCTTAAGCATATTAATAATATTCTCGAACATTAAGATAAAGAGAAAAACAGAAAGAAAATCTAGTAATAGTATTTTTTTAATAAAAAAATAACAGTTGTTTATCATTTGCTATACCAATGTAAAGTTGGTTTTATGCGTTATCCTTCGGCTTTTACGTGTGAGTCATCTGGTGCGGTCGCGTTATAATACTAGCTACATGTTATATGTTTGTTTCTCGGCTGGTTTTTTTCACGAGTGGAATATTATCGGGTTCCAATAACGCTGATGACGCAGTTCGAAAGCATATTGGCTAATTCATATTTAAATTTAAGAATATTTAATTACGCAAAATCAAACTCATTAAAGAATTTAGGCAGTAAGATTGGTCTGCGTCAGAAACTACATAAAACCATTTTATTTAGCCATGTTTGATTGCAACTGTTGCAATCAAACATGGCTAAATAAAATGGTTAGGTTCAGCTCTATCCAGTCTAGATACATCGAGACCCTGGAGTAGATTCCTGGCAGGTTGGGCAATGCGCAGCCGATGCCGAATGACGTAACGCCAACAATGTAGTGCATTCTATTGTGATTGCAACTGTTGCAATCAAACATGGCTAAATAAAATGGTTTTATGTAGTTTCTGACGCAGACCAATCTTACTGCCTAAATTCTTTAATGAGTTTGATTTTGCGTAATTAAATATTCTTAAATTTAAATATGAATTAGCCAATATCTTTACCAGCTGTAACTCATGTGGTTCTTCATAACTTTGTACAGGGTGAGACGAGTAAAATAAGGTATTAAGTTTTGTAAGAAAAATTTGCTTTAAAACTATCAAATTTTTTTTCTTGCTTATATCTTTGAAAGAACCCAGAGCTATTTCTGAAAGGAACAATTTTTCAGCATTCTTTATCACTTCAAATGCAAAGCGAGATACATACTTTAAACCGCCTTTATCTACAAAAGCGGTAAAAGATGAAAAATTTGTGATATCTACAAAATATGTGTGATCAAAATGTTCTTTAGCAATCACTAAAGAATCGCGACAGTACTGGCATGAAATTTTGTCTAACATTTTGTTTACAAAATGACCTGCTATATAATACAAGACATTTATTTTGTAATCGGAAATAGTGGTTGATTCAACGTAATACATCAAAGCATTCAATTGTTCTTTTTCATGAGGATCAGACGATCGAACTTCAACCACAGATCGCTTCTCACTACGGAATTCCAAAATTGGAGATAATTCAAAATTATCGTCAGTGCAGTTAGCATTCATACTCGGTTTAATGCTATTACGATACAGCAATTTCCTCAGAGCATACCTAAATTGTAAGGCATTAGGGTTATTGTTTCCACCGCCTTGTATACGGACACAAGAAAAAAACATTTCCAACTGATCTTGAGAAACTTTATACGGCAAGATATAATTGAAACCCTTTTCAACTAAAAGATCCATTGCTAAGTTAGAAACACTGTAGGTATCCACTATTAGTCCTAAAGCTCCCATTAATCGCCGATGTAAAAGAATTGATTTGTTATCAACATTAAGCAGTTCGAGATCAAGTTTAGTATCACAACATCACGAGTTCGTCTGACACATAGACTCTGTTTATTGCAATTCTTGTTTTTAGCGTTATCTAACTCGTTGGTCTAGTAGTGCGGGGACTGTGAACTAGTATTGGGTTTTTACTATGAAATTACCATTAGTAGCTCGGAGTTGATGGTAATACGGACCTAATATTACAAATTACAACAGTACAGTGTCTGCTCATTATATTAGCATTTCAATATCATAAATTAAGATCACAAGAATAATTATAATATCTACATTATGTGTTAGTTTCTTAATTCTGTATGGCGTTTGATTTACAATTCAAAACCATATTGATTTTTTATACTATTAAGTCAAGAATTAAGTTACCGAGTTAAAACAAATGAAAGTATACGTGCCTAATCATGTTGTTCTATTATTTTCAAATTAGTTAATTATAAGGGTCGAATAAAACAGTCATTTTAAAAACATTTTATATATGCGGTTATCCTTATAGCGAATCTATTGCTGAAAATAATTAAAAACGTATACTGATTGTTTCAATGTTATCATCAACCCATTTACTGTCCCTAGCACAGGCTAGCACAGCTAGCTAGCAGACTAACAGCAGGCTAGCTAGGCAGCAGCTAGGCACAGGTCTCCTCTTATTTGAGGGATGATATATACTATGATGATATATGATATGTACCCACCTTTGTCATACCATAATTATCTCTATATAATAACTATTTTTTAACAAGTCTTAAGTTACAGCCAGAATCAAAATAAATGCAATAATAATCACATCTCATTAATAAAACAAAATAAAATCCGCTACAAACCTTCGTATTGTAGATATCCTGATTTTAAATGTCTAATGTTAGAAAAAAGATAATTAATATCGTTACTTAATCAAACACGGGAGATCCTTATAAAAGCAAAACAAAGTTTAATACATAAATTTATTAAAAAATACCTTCGGAATCATTTTTTGTATTACAGACGTCAATAGGTAAAAAACTAATAAGAATGATATGCTATTAAACAAAATAGCAATACATTATATTCAGAAAAAAAAACAGCTAGTCTAGTCGTGTATTGCGTATCAATTATTATCCATTAGACTTTTTCCTTTGTAAAAAATGCTTATCATATATCAAAAGATTCTAATTAATTGACAAAAAATACGTAGGTACCTACTTCGAGTTTTGATTTATGTAAGACTTATCTACTTTAGGTACCCGCAACTTCGTCCGCGTCGGATAAATAAAAAAAGAATATCGTCCAGTATTCAAACTTAAGATACAAATAATAAATTGGCCGGTTTTTTATATTGTAGTGTCTGATTGAAAAGAAATCAATTTCTTATAAAGGCACTAATAATATTACTATTTTTTATGTAGCTTCATCCTTTGAGGTACCTACATTAAGTGTATGGTATGACTTAACTGATGATATGCATGGGGTAAAGCAATAATTAAATTTGGTAATTTAGTAATTACTTTTAAGTACCTAGTATTTATGAAAATGGATTAGATACATATGTACGCAACGACCGCGACAGTACGTAGATCATTAAAGCTAATCGAAGTTTTTCTTAAAAAAGTTAAAGGCCTAATAACCTTTTCCAAAAAATCTTGTTACGAGTATCTATATTATTGAAGGTGTTTTTCATTTTGTTTTTCTACAGTCATGGTACCGACTGGACAACAGCTGGGGCGAGGTGGGAGAACTGTCAGTAACGGTATACGGCGCCGAAGGATTGTGCGCACTCGGTCTTACCGGCAAGGCAGACTCTTACTGCATCCTAGAGCTGGACAACTCTAGGGTACAGACACATACGATACCTGGTACTTCTGATCCCATATGGAACAAGAGCTTTACCTTGTGAGTTGAAGAAAGTTTTTTAAATTCTTCCATCATTTATACTGCGTAGGTACGACGACTCAGTAGCTATTAGATGTAGGGTCGTCTACGTGCAAGCGACACCTCTGGTGTTGCCGTACTGGACCGTAAGCTTGTTTGCCGCCTCTGTGGTATAAAAAAAATATGTTAGTCCTCTGATATTTTCACATTTGTTATTACGTACAATTTTACCACCATGTTTCTCTAAGGATCTCGCTGGGTCAACATAATTAGTAGATACCGTGGGCCAAGGAGGGCTTGTGTTGCTTGGAAGCATCGTTACCAAAGCACAAACCGATACACGTGCGCCGCCTGCTTTAGCGAACTATGAATTTCACAATTTAAGAGAGTTACACTCTCTTAAATTCGAATGACGAGAGAAGTTCGATTTTTTTATTTTATAATTGTCTGACCATTTCAATTCCACAGCCCTGTCAACGATGTAACGTCCACACTAACAATAACAGTAAAAGATGAATCGCTAATCAATACGATGAAAGACGAAACTCTCGGCAAGATATCCATTCCGCTATTAACTATAGTGAATGACGAGAAAGCTTGGTTTGACCTCAACAATCGAGCGAAAAAGTCCATCTCAAGAAGCGGTTCGCCGAAAATACAGTTGCAAATGTCTATCGCATGGAATCCGGTAAATGTTTTTTTATTATTTAGCTACGAAACAATATAAATAGCTCAGTGATGTGACCTGTGGACCATGAAGTCAAAGGTCCTGAGTAGTTGGATTCCACGGCACGCACCACTGAATTTTTGTTTACATAATAATTTGTATGCAATTTAAATTTAATGCTAAGTAATATTTTATTTGCTTGGTTTTGGCTTTATACGTTTGATAGGTTATAGGGAAACAAATTTAAAAGATGGTAGGTATATTATTATTACTTCTGATTTTGTATTTCTATTTCAAGTGGGGAATGGAGTACCTATAACATAAATATTGCTAATGATAATGATATTTTCTTCGTTTCAGATAAAAGCTTCATTTCGGTTACTGAGTCCAAAAACAAATAAATATACAGAAACTACACCGAGAACGTTCAGTATTCCCCTCATTTATGGAAATTTGAAGTTCATCAAAGACATTTTCTCTGCCGTGTACTACGGGAACGAACACCTAAAGTAAGTATCGAATTATATTACCTACATAGTTAACTTGTCAAATGTCAATTTTATGACGTATTATATAAGTATTTAATAAATAAATAATTATAGTTCCACACCGTATTACATCACGGTAAGGGATTTTTCAGTAATTTTTTTTTACAGATAATGTAGCATTTTAATGGTGAAAGATCGGTCCAAGTCGGTCTAGTAGTTTCGGAGCCTATTCAATACAAACAAACAAAAAACCAAATCTTCATAATATTAGTAGCAAATACAGGCCTACTGTATTATTGAACTTTGACATTGCATTGCAAAACAGATTTCCTGACAAATTGAGCAATTAAATTGTTGTGACAAATGAGGTCGCCGCGCTATCACCATTGTTATATTTACATTATTGTTTAGGCTTCGTTGATACCACTGTCACGAAAACACTCTTTAGTTCGGGACACAGTAAGGCGTTGTATAGAACTCGTTAACAAAAAACGAATTATTATAGTAACGCGATGACAAGTACCAAAGAAAACAGAAAGTAGGTAGTGCAGTCGCATTTAATAAGTTTATTAATAAATAGTTTATTTATAACTAACATTTACCGTAATTTGAAATCATTATACAAAATTGTGGAGCCGGGGTAACCTAGCAGTGTGACCAGTGGACTGAGATGTCAGAGGTCTCGAGTTCAAACCCAAGGCACGCACCACTGACTTTTCAGAAGTTATGTGCTTATTTATCACATGCTCAAAGGGTGATGGAAAATATCGCGAGAAAACCTGCCTGCTTGACAGATTTTCTCGATGGCATGTAATGTCTGCCAACCCGCAGTAGGCAAGCCTGATGGACTATAGCCTAATCCCTCTCAAATGAGAGGAGACCCGTGCCCAGCAGTGGGACAATAATAGGTTGATGATGATGATACAAAATTACATACATATTTTTCAAATGCTACCGAGGTGACCGTGTTACATAACGCTATAGAAACTACCCCGTTAGATATTACTTGTATCTATGTAAAAAGTGATCCTTTCTTGACATAACATTGACATGTGACATATGTAAACACAGCCAATAAACAAACGGTTCATTAGCGATTATGTAAATAGTTAACACAGTTGCATGTGTCGTTCATTGACCAGTCCAGATGTCACCAGAACCAACACGCGGTGCATATACAATAGGTATCTACATTTAAACTAAATATTTGCATTTCCTGTTCTTTTTCGGAACCATTTGATGTATTTAATGTGTTCTTATAGCATTTAGTCCAATATATCAATACTTCGATAATCATCATCATCGACCCACAGCTGGGCAAGGGACTCCTCTCGTTTGACAGGGATTAGTCCACCTCGCTAGCCTAGTCTAGAGAACATCTCTCAGGCATGCCTGTTTCCTCACGTTGTGTTCATTCACCGCTTGAGAAGCTAAACTAACCTTATAACGTTGAAAATAATTCTACAATCTACGTGGTACACCACAGCTTCAAATAATTCAATATTACTACAAAATAAAATTCATCAGACTGAACACTGGTTTAGTGGTCAACAAGACATTCAACCACGTAACTCGTTTTTCGTAACTAGTTATAATTCTTAGTTTTATTTTGTTTTTAAGCATTGCACCTGATCATTGAACCGACTCAATAAATCACTAATTGTGTTATTTATAATAATATCGATGACAACATTTAGAATAAACACCAATTTAATGAATAATATGTAAATGGCCACTGCTAAATATTTACGAGTTTAATGCATCAAAAAGATTTATATTAAAAAAGATGCAACAAGTAGAAGGAAAATGGAAATCGAACCCAGATCTCGGTAGTCGCGCTAATGACCACTAGACTCTTGATGGTCAGATGTGAAGCCGATCGCAATCAGGAAATGGCTGATAATGATGAAACGTGATGTCATAATTACAATCGAGTCCATCTACATAAGTACCTACCCTCACGTATAAACGAATGTATAATTAGTGATTAATCGACCACTAAGTAATTACGCGTATCCTATTTAAAATAATACGTGATGAAAATAAATGATTTCTTGCACAATAAATGTCTCAACTCTTTGTCCCGTTTTCTATCTAGCTCAATCAAATACAAAGGAGTACATGCAACATGTAGGTAAACTTTAAATTTACATGAAAAATATAGAGAGAGCGTATCAACATAACAAATTACTACTAAGTAAAATACTGGCTATTTAACCTTTTCAAACACAGACTTCTTAATGTATTCGTCTACCTACTTTTTAAATCACCATACTGCATGCTTTCTCTAACTTCAGACTAACCTGGAAACTATTTTTGAAAGTTTCAGGCTTATTTATATAAACTATAAAAACTTTTTGGTTAAGAGGTCCCATATTTAGCAGCCGGTCGTGACTCTGCTTTTGATTTTCAGGCGGAGTTCAATCGACCAATATACATGTAGCTGTTTGTTACATGGGACCTTAAAGCCACTGCCAAAATGAATATACATATTATATATATCGATCAGTATTCCTCTGCATTAATGTCAATACATGAAAAATTTATAATAAAAATCTAATAAGTAGACTACTCATACTTACTTGTATACATTGAAATAAAATTACTTTTCGCGGATTTTATCGCGATATATTGATAACAATATAATTTCGATATTCCTGGCCGTGCCATTAACTCAATTCGTAATATATAATTGTATGTGCTCTCCAGATATGTATTTGAATGGGAAAATCGCGAGAAGTCTGCGCTGGCGCTTGCTGTGTGGCTTCTGTTCTGGTTCTTCTTCCGCATGTGGATGACACTGCTCGTGATTGTCATGCCGTTCATCTACTACTGGTCTACACGAAGTAAGCTTTTACATAATCGTTAATGAATCCGATACCTATTACTTTAATTCATCGATAAAATAACTAGTAGGTACCTTAGTGATACCCTAAACTATCTTCAAGGTGTAGTTGCGCTAGTACGATTTTACAAAATATGGTCATACGATTGATACACTTAATAATAAAAATTATACCTATTACCTATAACTACATTCATGTACATTATTGTACATACCAACATGTTGTGTTTTACAGGATATATGTAGTTAAATTCTTGTTTTAAACATTTTCAGATAGTGCAAACGTAATTCCCATATACCATTACGACGAGGATTCATCTGAAGAGGATCTAGAATCAACTAAGGTACTAAATATAACTCACTTAATAACGCTGCAATTTCCACGAAAATGACGTCTTTAAATTATTTGTGTTCAACACACGAGTATGTAGTATTATAATAGCTATGACATATTGGGATTACGTAGACAGGAAAATTACCCAGAAATGAGCCCGTAGTAAACGTTTTACAAGAAAAATGTTAATCTTACTCTGATTAGGTTTTTTGCTTACAAATTTTAAATCAATTATGTCTTCCCAGTAGGTATTAAAGAATAATACCAAAAAAAAAATTCGGATTTAATTAGTGTAGGGCAAGTGAATAAGTAAGTACTGAAATAATATACTAGTTCATCATACATTAACTCTCTAGAGAGATGTTGTTGTATATTGATCTCACTTTTCATATCTTAAAGAAGGTTCTAAGCCTATATTCAGATACAGTGTGTAAGTACAGCAAGCTTTTACGATCGGATATTGAACTTGGTAGAGTTTGAACTCAAGGTTCTGCACTCAATATCCCACCACATTTGTCTTAGAATATTCCACGCGTAGCTACCATATTTTTTAAAGAAATAGTAGGTATTTCCATGGCCACAATTACTAAATACAATTACAGCGTACTCAAACATTCATTTTAAAAGTATGTCGTGTATTTATATTTAAATATATAAGTACTTTAAACAAACGTTTTATTTAAATGGAATATCCATTATGAGCCACGTTCTGACTAGCTGTGGACAGATTCTAATTATAAACTTATATAGAATATGAGGTGTAAATTGCGGAACAAACTACACTAAATATTATGTAACGTTTGTTCTTCATATTTACGGAATAACATGGAAAATTACTTGAATTATTACATGTTGTTCTTATAGCAGTCTTTTTTTTATATACATAGCTACTATAATTATAGGTACGACTTAAGTGTTTATCATTAAGCTTTGGTAATTAACAAAAAGGGATATTGCTTTGATAATGATCGGATCTCTTTTAAAATCTGAGTGTCTGACGACGAAGAATTTTGTCCAGATGCAGATACGGGCATAGCAGCTAGTAGCACATAATACAAAATTAATCATTTTGTATGGTGCGTTAAAATTTTTCGTTAGATTTATTATTATTTATTTATATATTATATGCTCATAATTTTTTAATTTTTTAATTCCTTCTGTTTCAGGACGACAAAACAATAAAAACGCGCTTGAATGAATTACAAGATCTCACATTCACGATAAAAGACGGGATAGACTACATTGTATCACTTCTACAAAGGATAAAAAAGTAAGTCATATTGTGATATACAGATTATGTAAGTACATACAGGTACATATATACCGTAGCTGTTTCCTATTTTTTAAACCACGTACCTACAGTTACTGTGCTAGGTATAAATGCTATACACGTTTTCAATTTATCATAATAAAGTAAGTATAGCCATCTCTTTACAAACTCGCCATTCGACTTATTCAATCCATTAAGGACTCCATACTTAATTACTCTAATAAGTAGTTACTTGTCAGTGTTAACGGATTTTTGTACAAAAACTGTAACAGAGGAACTACGCCTCGTTGCTTTTATCAAGGTAGGATACCCACTATGCTATTGTTTGTTACTAAAATTAAAATGATTCAACATTTAATTTTCTTCTTACAAACAATTTTAAAATAAATTAATGATAATTATATTAGCAAAAAAGCCGCCTACTATTTACGTTTGACACTAGTGTAGAGTACATAATTGAGTACACATTGTGTAGTACACAATAATAACACTAGTTACGATTGGTGCTGTGGCTGAGTTATCTCTTACTTGAGACTCTGGGTTCGATCCCCGCACAGACCGAATAAATGTGTATATTTGTAGTCTGGAAGTAGTGGTTCCTGGTCTGTGTTTATATAATGATATGTGTGTCCAATACTTAAGAAATACTTAAAATATAATTATGTTTTTTTTTATTTCAATGTTTGTTTCAGTTTGTTCAAGTTCGCAGTACCCTACCTGAGCTACCTCGTGATGACTGTGTTGGTTGGAGCTACGATAGCACTCTACATAATACCTATCAATTATATATTCATGGCATTAGGTATGTACAAATACCTAAACACATTTATTTAAATGTATAATAATATAAAGGATAATTGAATATTGTAATTGAACTATGTACAAATTATGATTCATCTTTCTTCAAGCTATTCTGTGATCTTTTTCTGATTCGTTAATAAAATGTATAATAGAAAAGGCCATTTCCAGACAAATCTTACATTGTGTTACGAGGATATTAGATACTATTGTGTCTGGACTTTAAAATACCGATTCGTCTCGTTCGTCGAGTCTTGAGTTCGTTTCGGTATTTTGTCAGACGTTGTCAGTTACGAAACACCGGCGCCGACTAGTAGTTAAGTTGACTTGTAATAATGTGCTTAGAAAGATCTATTTGAAGAGATAAATATATTTTCATTTAATATCCGAGCTGTGGTAGCCTAGTGGTGTGACCTGTGGACTGAGATGTGAAAGGACTTAAATTCGAATCCAAGGCACGCTACTGACTTATGGGAAGTTATTTATCACAAGCTCAAACAGTAAAGGAAAATATCGTGAGGAAACCTGCATGCTTGAGAGATTTATCTCGATAGCATGTGAAGTCTGCCTACCCGCAGTAGGCTAACGTGGTGGGCTATAGCCTAATTCCTCTCAAATGAGAGGAGACCCGTGCCCAGCAGTGGGACGTTAATGGGTTGATGATGATGATAATGACATATCATATTTGATTACTATTTCAGGTATTTACAAATTCATGCGCAAAGTGTTGAATCCTACTAGAGTACCTAATAACGACATTTTGGACTTCATTTCACGGATACCGGACGATAAGATGTTGGTAAGTACTTAATAAAAACGACAATGTTGTACCTAATATAATATGTCTAATAAACAACCAGACCCGAATTGGAAGCCTAGGAGCCATGTTCTTAAACGCTATTATTGTTTGGCTATAACAACTTACAAGTAAATATAAAGACTATTTCAGCAAGTTATTGAAAATTCTCAGCCATTTATTATCCGATCAGTGTTATTAGGTTTTGTCTTTCAGAGAACGACTAGGTATTTATCATGTTCTAGTCCACCGCCTAGATTTATACTTACCACCATAAGTACCAATGTATTACTTGAAGGTACCAGAGTTAGTACTCTGGTATTAGTACTCATTTTTGAACGTACTATATAGTGAGTTTAGTTAGTACAAAACTCACTATATAGTACGTTTAGTACGTACTATATAGTGAGTTTAGTTAGTACAAAACTCACTATATAGTACGTTTAGTACGTACTATATAGTGAGTTTAGTTAGTACAAAACTCACTATATAGTACGTTTAGTACGTACTATATAGTGAGTTTAGTTAGTACAAAACTCACTATATAGTACGTTTAGTACGTACTATATAGTGAGTTTAGTTAGTACAAAACTCACTATATAGTACGTTCAAAAATGATTCCCTCATTATTAACGGTTAAATAACGTGCGTAATATTTATTACTATGATTATAAGTTTAGGAGGTAAGGTTAGGTTTAAGTTTAATGAGATACTTATTGACGCTCAGGTTTTATATTTATTATCTACATATCTTTCATCTAAATACTCCTCCAAGGATCATACGTTCATAATAAAATAACGTTTATTTAAAAATTTCAGAAACAATGGCGTGAATTGAGGGTGCCCGAGACAAACTTCAACAGAACATACTCTTCAAAGAGGCGATAAATTGTGTATGAGAGGAAAGGTACTACAGTGTGCGTCTATTCTACGTATTGTAGTACTCCTAAGGTCAAGGACCGAAGAGACCGGAGAGCACTTTAAGTCGTCGTCTCCTAGACTAAATCGTTTTATATAATAATTCGGTTTTACCCGCCTTATCGCAAAATTACGAGTATGTGCAGCAAATAAAACAGAAATATTTACTGCGACTAAGTGTTAAATTGCTCAAATGTTATTTATAAGGGACTTTATTTAATTTAAATATAACTTGCCTATAGTTTAGTGAGCATTTAGATCTAGATCCGTATGCATTTAGATTATTTCATTTTAGAAATATGTTTTTTGTATAAATGCCATATGGATTCGTCATATCACTTCATGTTTATCATCTTCCTCTCAATACATTGACAGACAAGATTAAAAACATATGAATGTTATCCTTTTTACAACAAAATTGAACAATGCCACAGATTAAACAATTAAAATAAAACAGTATATAAACACATATACCATTTATCATTAGTTATCTAAGTATTTAGATTTACAATAAAAATGTGATGTTTAGTTGTAAGAATAAAATAATGAATAGAAATATGAATAATAAATACATTCTTATAAAAACAATTATTTAATTCAATAAAAAGTAGGTATAATTTATAACACAGATACAATGATAAAATATTATCTTCACTTTTTTTACAAAACTTTACCCTGCTAGACTAGAGCACCAACTTAAAGGTAGGTATAATCGGACTGGTAAATACTAGCTATTCCTTTACTAAAATAGAACTAGTAGGTGTCTCAGTCACAGGTTCACTTGCAGTATTTCCTGGATTAAGTGGTTCTGGCACGTGTAACTCTTTCCAATCCCTCTGTAGAAACGTTTAAAAAATTAATAATTAGTGTGGTTTCGATTCTTATATGAATGGATCCGTTCATTGTATGCACTATAAATGACTATCTTTATTTTATGTGATTTGTGAAGCTTGAAACAGAAAAAAAACTTAGTGGGCAAAGACTAAATTAGAAAAAAAAATGAAATACTAAACTAGATTTAAAGATTTTTTTTGACGACCCAATTAGTCCAGCGGTAGTTGACACTGCCTTCTTTGCTATGGGTCCCGGGTTCGAATCCCGGTAGGGACAAATGTTTGTGTGATGAGCATTAACATTTGTTTCCGAGTCATGGATGTATCTATGTATAATATGTATGTATTTACAAAAAAAAAGTATATATGTAGTATATCAACCAACTAGTATCCGTAACACAAGCCTCGTTGCTTAGCTCGGAACTAGATGGCGCTGTGTCATAATGTCCGGGAATATTTATTATTTATTTATTTATTTAATTTACAGTATAGGCTTATATATTTTTTTTTTAATTATTTCCACACCTCTGATTTACGAATGATATAGAGAGCATTTCAGGAAGGCCTGATGTGGTGCTCTTAATCGCTTTAAAATTATGTATATTATATTTTAATATATATAAAGTTCTATTTAGATGTCACGAATCAGTCAGTATATAATTCTAAGTCATTTAACTAATGTGAGGATGAATCTTACCAACATCCTGTTATCCGGTATTCTTGAAATGAAATCCAGTAAATCATTATTCAAAACTCGATCTGGATTTAATCGTTTCCTTCCGTATTTATATAAACCTAAAACATTGTAATGCATGAGTGCTTACTAAGAACTTCAAAGCTTATGTATATTATATAGCTTATGTGCTTATAGTTCCTTGACAGTCTTTTTAGCAACAGAAAGTTATTTTATTAGTTGATATTTATAAGAATTATCAAAACCAAATACTTAGATATGATATATTTTTCGGTTTGTTAATTAATTAACAAAAGTAGCAGTTTAGAAGAATTTGAATGTGATTATTAATTAAAATAAAGTGTGTCATATAAAGCTAACTTACCAAAAGCCATCATGAGATACCTCATAGGGATGAAGTAGAGAACAGCTGAAGACACGATTAACAAAAGTAACGTTAGACAGCTTAGAAATGGAACTTTGAATGTTGCCAAACTGAAAATAAAGATAAAATATACATTTTGTATTCACATAAAATAAAACCACCATGGTACAAAATCCTGGTTCAAACGTCAACTACCAAAAAATTTGAAACTTAATAGGAAAATTTGTGACATAAGTCTATGTACCTACCTAGTTACTTACTGCTTAGGTATATGTTGATAAAATATGCATCCCAAAAGTTATCCTAGAAAAAACAAATAAATAAAAGTAGGTACCTGAGTCACTTACTTATATAATCTTTCGGCTACCGACACCATATACTCTATACCAGCTGTTATTGTAAGTGTCATCTCCGGCAAACCTTTAATTTTTTCGGTCACAGTCTCCCCATTTTGTATATCAGAAACACTACCCTGGTCTAAAAGGTCGTCTACATTTTGTGTCCTCATAAATACTTCTTGACCTAAAATTATAAGAATGGTAAAAATATCTCAGGTTAAAGCAAATATGAAAATAATAATCGTAATCCCAGATAATATTTACAAAAAGGTACCACTACTCTTAGATTAGGTAAATTTGACAGATACCGAGCTATAGTCTACGACTACTACAGTACGACGTTGGTTTCTTCACGAGTATTCACGACATTTTCTTCACCGTTGGAGCATGTGATAAATACGCACATATACCTACATAACATTGAAAAGTCAGTGTGACTTAACATTCCACATTTCTGATATAAGTGTCAAATCAATGTTTGACACTTAGATCACTTTTCACTGAAAGTACAGATTTCTCATAAGTAGGCTATCGCAACCCTCAAATTAACTAAAAGCGCTATGCTCTAATAAGAGGCCAGAATGCGTGTTTGTAATTATCTTGGCAGATCAATATTAGATCACACGACTTAACGTGGCTGGTGGTCTTGTTATTTTTTTCGACATATAAACCTCTTTATATCCATCCTCTCACATTCATTGTTTGCCAAAATTTATCCTTGGTTCCCCAAATAAGGACAATCCGGAAATATTAAAAAATTATGTAACTTACGTTGCTTAACATCAAAGAACCAGCAAATAGGAAAGAGCAGTGCTATAAGTAGCGGTGTCATCCATGGGCTGAAATAACTCCAGTATACAAGCCAAGACACAAGAATTGACGTGGAATATTCTCGATCTTCCCATTCTAAGAAACGCCTGGAAACAAATGAATGAAGTAATCTCCATCTTTACATACACATTTTAAGCCTACTTCAGAAACTTAAAGTATGTAAAATTGGTCGTCCTCGAAAGGTTAGGCAGTATACTGATGTCCACCCACGTTCGCCGGTATGTTATAGGTGCCATGTAATAGGGGGCGAACCTAGTGAAATTAACCGAGAACGAATCCAAACTCCGAGCTGCTTTATAGAGCTCCATTAACTTTGCTTGACCTGGGAATCGAACCCAAGACTTCTTGTTCAGCAGTCTTACTGTACGACCACTAAACGACACAAGACCAACGAGCAGTTTAACTTAGATTAAGTATTATTAATGAAATAAAACTACTTTTTACGAATTTAATCGCGGTAAAAAGTAGTTTTATTTCAATGCCTAATTTTCGCATAAGTGTAAGACATCAATAGATTATTATTATTTTAGATTATTATAATATCAAATACAAAGAGTTGGATTTGAAGACTGAATTACATCTTACTGAGGCTTAATGCACTATGGGATCCTAAGTTGCATTAATAAGGATAAAGTAATCTACTTATTTATTCCATTATTTGCGGAGATTATTCATTATCTATTGTATGTTCATGTATTTCCGTAAATTAAGTGTTGCAATTCCCTTTAATTAGTATGTAGGTACAACTACTCTTATAATCTGATGAGCTAACATTTTATTTTGTTACATACAGATTTTAAGGACCAAAAGTCCTTAAGAAATTCACGATTATCCCGGCAGGTTGACATCTTCACATCCCAATGTTCTTTGATATATTATTTATCAATAAATTGGTCTTTATCTCATCACACAAAAAAACATTACAACATTATTTTCATTATTGCATTTAGATCCGTCGCGTCGGCAACCAATGATATTTACCATGATAAAAAAAGTTTATTTTAGTGCGATGTAATCATTACATAAAAATTATACCCATGTAATATATATATCTGGATAAATGCAAGAACTAAATGTAATCGCTATATATTAGTAGATATACTAGCGGCCCAACCCGGCTTCGCACGGGTGGACATTTATTTTCAATCTTAATTTATGCTCCGCTCCTATTGGTCGTAGCGTGATGTTCTATAGCCTATAACGTTCCTCGATAAATGGACTATCCAACACAAAAAGAAAGAAACGCCTGGAAACAGACGAGTGAAGAAATCGCCATCTTTACATACACACTTTAAGCCTACTTCAGATTAATGTATGTATGTATAGATTGCTCCTCCTCGAAAGGTTAGGCAGTGTTTGTAAAGATGATTTTAACTAGGTATAAGGTGTAGATTAAGGATTTAGTTAGTAAGGCCACTCTATCGCATTGGATCATAGATCTGTAATGATAGTGTAGGTAAGATTATTATAAAAAAATAAATAAAATAGATTGTTTCATATCTAACCAGTAGTTCCTAAGATTAACGCGTTCAAACAAACAAACTGTTCAGCTTGATAAAATTAGTATAGATAATTATATTTACTTAAAGTTTTCGTTGATCAAGAAGAGAAAATCGAACGTGTCCTGTATGAACTTGACGTTTTTGTATATGAGTGGCACGTCGAACTTGGGCGGCTTGGCAACGTACTTGATTGCCTTCGGACGAAACAGTTTCATTGTGGCTATCATCTGGAAGATACCGATAATCGTATTATTATTTCGTAATGCCTCTACCAGTGTATTGCGTATAAATATACATTATTGCGTAGCATTCATATTTATCAACAAAATAAAGAGGCTATTGTGAATTTTATATCCTCTGATTAAAAAATATTAGGGCGTGGTTGATGTCCTTTATATTTTGTTTTGATTAAATATGTCATTGCCTAAAAAGAAACTAGAATTAATTTGATACTATTATATTAAAAAGCTAATAAATATAAATAATAACTACCATTTCTATATAATTTTCTGGACATGTAGTTGAAATAGTGAGGTACTCACAGGATTCCAGTATATGTTCATCTCTAGTCGCACTCGAGGGCAGTTTCCTCTAGCACTCTTCCTCTTAGAATTGTCTTTGAGTGCACACCAACGGGTTTCGCCATTATTTATCCTGAGCAGCGGTATAGTGACTCTACCCAAAAAATCGTAGAGTAACGAATTTATGGAAGAATCATATACTTTCAGTACCAGAACTGAGGTTACGTCGTATATGTTGCTGTAATGTAAATAGAAAATCGTTAAACTAGCCATAGTAGCCATTATTACGTGTTCGTGTACAAGGACATATTGTTTATCAATTATTAATACTTGACGACCCAAATAGTCCAGCTGTAGTTAACACTGCCTTCTGTGTTCGAATCCCGGTAGGGACAAATGTTTATGTGATGAGCATAAACATTTGTATCCGAGTCATGGATGTATCTATGTATAATATGTATGTATTTCCAAAAAATATATATATGTAGTATATCAACCAACTAGTATCCGTAATACAAGCCTCGGTGCTTAGCTCGGAACGAGATGGCGCTGTGTCATAACGTCCAGAAATATTTATTATTATCAATCGTTTGTACTAAGGAATACCTGCTTACTAACCGCATTTATACACCTAATTGGTATTAGTAGGCACAGAAGTAATTAGTTATGTATTGTATATTTAAAGCAACTTGTAATTTAAACCAAATATACGTCGAACTAGTAGAAAGGCTATATCATAAATTAATTATACTGTTCTTTATTATACGACGACCAAATCAACTTAAAGCACTTACAATACGTAGCTTTTGTTCCACGTGTGTTCAGAACTGGAACTGACTGAGGGTGTCCGCACTTTCTCATTATCTAACTCCAGGGTGCAGTAGGCGTTGGGTTTTCCGTATAGCCCCTTGGCGCTGATCACCTTCACATGCAACTGGCCTACCACGGTGATATCTGGACTTAGGTTATACAAAGACTGAAAAAGATATTGAATAGTTTTAATATTGGTTATTTTATTATAGGGCAGTTAAATGTTTGTTTCCACAGCTTAATCAAATCAGGCTCCAATAAAAGTTAAAGTCGCGGGCATCATACATGAACAGAAATTTTCTTACTCTGAAGATAAACAAAAGTTAGTCATGTTGATGGTAAAATAAAAACACCAAAGTCATAAAAATATGTTTTGAAATAAAGCTTTCATGGACGCCAAGCGATTACTGGAAAAATCCATAGCGTTTGATTTAGCTACGACTGCTACAAGACAATCGCGTAGCAAATAAGTCTTAAATTATTTAAATGAGTAGTATAATTTTCCGTCGGAACTTCAATCATTAAGCTGTCCGATAAAACATTCTTTAAATAACATACAAAAGCTGTATTAAACATCGATTTTACGGAATGCGTTGTCTATTTGTACATAAAGGTAAAACGTCCCAGTACAAAGTGACTACGACGGCGACGTAGCGCCATCTATTATACCCTACCAACTCTCTTTGTAAGAACAACCATTGCTAAGTTATAAGTTTCTGCCAGACTAATATTATCAATTTAATATCACATAAAATACCCACATATTTAGATCGTAGCTCCTCAACATTAGGCTCGGTGCTCGCCGACTCTTCAGTCTTTCTAGTGGTGCACATTGTCACCGACAAGTGTACGGAGCCATAGCCTCCATCCAGGTCCTGCCAGATATCATGAGTGCGCTCCCTTTCTCTGGAGGACAGATCTATAACACAACTTTGAAAACAATTTTAATTAGTAACCTTTCATGAATGAATTAATAATATAAAGATTACGTAAATTCTGGACTGTAGTGTATTTTGCCTATGCTCATTAGTTTATCGGCCAAATGCTAGAGGTTATTTAGTTTTAGAGAATCCTATGTTTACACATAGGATTCTCTAACTCAACTCTTTCCAGTTCGAGTTAGGAGTTTTTTATTAAAAAGAAATCTTATTAGTACTTCAGAGTTAAGATTTGAAACCGGTTAGTATATTGACGCGCTCTTTTACATGGGACTTAAAATGTATAAATTTATATGTATGTATTCGTATATCTAGGAGCATATCATTACTCCTCTGCCTACCCGGATGGATGAGTCAGACGTGAAGGTCTGTAATGTTATCTCCTTATGATAACTGAAGTGGACGTGACGGTGTATGGGTTTATATAGCTACTGCGGATACGATTCCTGTGACATTGCATTTCAAATAATACCAAAATAAGTACTGAATAGATAGGTACATTATACCTACCTATTCAGTTACAAGTAAAAACATGATAAAGTAGTAATTATAGACTAATAAGCGACTGAAGCTTCTTTGTGAAGTTGAAAAATTAGTACGTTGCTTCCAGCCTATTAATTTATTTTGTGAGACGGATTACATAATATAATTAAATACATAATAATTATATTAAAGGCGCAATTTTTTAAATATATTTGATCTTACTACATTGTACTGTGCTATACTTACACACATTTATATATATACATACTTCACTAGTGCCCGTGACCCCCGGAGAAGGTCGCACAGATAAGATGCATGTTTATACAAAACAACAACTAATCAAATCACAATCTTTAGACACATTAATTAAGTAGCAATCAATGTGCTTAGTGCACATTAAAAGATCACCCGCCGTCTTCTTTTATATAATAAAGTCACCTCTTTTACAGTTGCACATCAACATCATCAACCCATTCATTGTTCCACTGCTGGGCACGGGTATCCTCTCATTTTAAGGTATGAGGCAATAACCCACAACGATACCCTAGTAGTTGATAGTGCGGGTTGACAGACTTCACACGATATCAAGACCATTTGTCAGGCATGCAGATTTCCTCACGATGTTTTCCTTCACTGTTTGAGTAGGTACTTATGTGATAAATATGCACGTACGACTTTAAGTTCTAAAAATTTGTAGTGCGTGCCTCTAGTGATACAGTTGCCTGTATGTACCTAGTGTGATAGTCTAGTGGTGTGACCAGTGGACTATGAAGTCGAAGATCCTGAGTTCAAACTCAAGGCATCACACAATCAATTCGTTACCTGTACACAAACATAGGTGCCGCCGAATTGATTTGCTTAAATAAACGGATTTATTGCATTTTTAATGTACCCACCTGCCCATAAAATTCTTCTGTTTTCCTTTGTTCCATAAAGATATATTCAAAAATTGGTCATTGCTCAAGGGTAATTTAAATTTCTCCCGCCACCGTGGTTGTCGCGTGGCCGACACGGATTTAGATTTATGACTGTGGCTACCCAATCTGAAAAAAACGTTAGTGAAAATAACTAAGTTAATGGAAATTAAATCTATATAAAATAGGAACAAAAGGTTGTACTATTATACTTATTTACCGGAATTTACAATAAACGCCGTGAGAAGCGCCATCGTCTGGTGAATCCGGAAGTCCTTTAGCTTCTACTATGACTATATTGACGATAGTATTTCTGATAATTGACTTATTCCTTTTCACAATTGCTTCATCTTTAGGCTGCAACAAGAGAATTGGATATCAATCGATCAATTGCATCCCAATTACCTAATGATAACTATGTGCTTGCTTTCCACTCGGAAACTGTTTACCGGGACTGTTTATATATTCGTTGTGACGTGTAAGTACCTATATAGTCCTTCAAACAAGTTCAATTATACGTACTTAAGAAACTAGTTTAAGCTATTTAACGTAACAAACCGAAAATAACTTCTAAATATTTGAATATTTAGAAGTAGAATATTTGAATTAGAATTCTAAACTCGAAATCGCCCGACCGAGACAGCCGCGAAAGAGCAGTAAATAAAACTCCGCAATGCATTTCCATGGAATTATGAAGCAAATTAGATATAAATATAAGCTATATGTTGAACTCAAGTCACGACCTATTTATTGGAAAGGTCATCAATGTGAAAGTCAAATAATTCCGGAAACAAATAAATAGCCGAAGGGACAAGGTATTTTATTAATCCAAAGTTGGTTCAGTCGCAAAAATTATTGAGAATGGCAAATTTATTGACATACCTTTTCACTATTATTAGGTGTCTTATCGATGGGAGGTTCTGGTGGACCCTCGATGCTCGGACAGGGGCCATTGCTCGTTGTCGATGGAGCTACAGACTCCAAAACTGGGTTGTTCCCTTTAATAACATTGCTCGCGATGTTAGAGAATGAAATTTGCCTCCATCTGCAAATGTGTAAAGATATAAGTTTGAAGTAATCCCAAAATCCACCGATATTTTATTGTACATGTTTTAATGTCTCCAAAATCAGTCAGTCCTTAATGTGATAAGGAATCGTTCTACCTTATGCCGTAATTCCTTTTCCGTATTATTAAACGACCGTCGACCCCTGTAAGAATGAAGTAACAAAAAAAGTACTTACGTCATTCCAGTACCATTTCGAAACAAAAAAGCACTATCTAAAGAATGTCTAGGTTTTTGTAATCTGGAATTACCTTCCATAACTAAGTATTAATAATTTCTATTTATTTAATACACGATTATCACATCACACAACATAAGAGCAATGATTTAAACCATCTGTCGAGTTGTGAGATGTTGACACACAAATATTAGCCTTGTAATATTATACATAAGCCCGATAACATTATAATCATATTTATAATTACTAGATATGGTAAACCAAATGCGAGTGATATCCAATCTTATCAATTTTCAATTCCAATAATTGTCATTAAAAATATTTTTGATAAGTCTTGCAGTGGCAGAGTACAAGAAAAGAACCTGGGAAGAATTGATATATTGAGTACCTCTCAAAGGATCTAGGCGTTACTTAGGTGGCTATACTTAGGTACATAATTTCAAAACAATATTACTTATACAGATATCCGATCTGTATACCTGTTCAAGTACACCATGGTTTAGTATTTAGTTACAGCAGAAAATCAGTAACTTTATAGTTTATCCTTCAACTTACTCAATCGGATGATGTCTGCTAAATTGGTAGTTGATTGTGGATAAAGAAGAACCGCAACTTTGCAAATAAGTGCCTTGAAAAACTGAATCAGCGACATAGGCGTATATAGGGAAGAAGTAGGGTGGGCTATGCCCACCCCAGGATCTTGAGCTATTGATTCGAAATTATAATATATGATGGACGCGAAAACATCCTTTACCTCTCAGTCCTTTAACATCTCAGTCCAATGGTGACACCAATAGGCTACCAGAGCTCACAGCTCTCAATGGCCAGCTGAAGTAACTTCTTATTGAATTAGTAAATAAAAAAAATACAAAGTAATTTTCGACAAGTATAAAACGGGATATACTTAATAAAAGTGGGATGACCTTTTTATTAACCTGAGGATCTTTGATCACCTAGTTACGTCCTAAAAACTTACGCCAATGATCAGCGATCTTATAGGAAATATTGATGTGGAGAACTTATAACACATTTATTAGCAGAAAATAAATAAAACGTAGGTATGAACATTAATATGGCCCCCTCGTCATGATATCATAATAGTAGTGACGTTTGTCTACTACACAAAACAGAGATCTGTTAACTGGATAATATTTAGTCCTAAACTTGATTTTTAGTCTAGAGAAGATAAAATAACATCACGCCTTGATCCTCAGAGGGTAAGAGATAAATGTGTAATTATGGGCAAGCTTATTATAGATTTTTATCTTTTCATAAATCCTGATATCCGAACTGATACTAAAATGCATAATAAAATCATTACCTAATACATATCTACTTTCCTTAGTATTTTTTACGACTTGGATAACGAACCCAGGCCTAATGCTCAGCTATCGTCCTTGCGACCACTAAGCAGTTTAGAAGATTAAACACTGTTTAATTTTATAATTATGAAAACTAACTTTGACCGTGGCTTGTATATCGTTTATCGAATTTATAAATCCTCATAATGTAACGCAGTGTCTGCCTACCCCCATAGGATAAAAGCCTGAAATGTATGTATAAACTGATAAAAAATCAACGATAATAATATGAAAGTAAAGTCTAGATTTACTAGATTTTATTTAATTGATGCAATTACTTTTAATAGTAATAATAATAATAAATCTTTATTTTCAGACCAGAGATCCATAATATAGTAACATTAATTGTTTTCATCCAAATATATTAATTTAAAATATGGTCATCTACATCTATTGTGGAGTAGGCGTATCAATAGTTTCTGCTATTAGTCGCCTCGAGCGCTGCGCGATGGCGTCTCTCAAATCTCTCTCATACCGCGTCACACACATCTTTGTGGCGCTAGTAGTGTCAAAAAAAATCGTTTGTGATTTTGTTAAGTCGTTTGGAGAGGTTATGGAGTGAAAATATATTTTTTATTTGAGTGAAGTGTAATATTTTAAACAGTGATAACAATGGAAACAAGAAGAGATACTTTGTCTTCCTTTAAACTGTGTCGTTTTTGTTTAGCTCAAGGTGATACGCTAACAAGTATATATGAAAAACGAGTATCAAAAAATACGGTTTCCCTTCCACTAAAAATTTTATCCTGTATTTCAATTGAGGTACGTAATATTATATAAGTTATTAGTCTTAGTCTAGTTACCTTTACAATGCTAAAACGACGATAAATATATAAAGTTTTGTCTACGTATAGCGTAATGGCGCCGAATGTACACAGAAGACAAAATGTTTGTTATTCTAATATAATATTAAATAATTAACGATATATGATGCATGTTTTGTGTAACGGATAAAGTTATATGTTCGCATTCTAGATTTATTAACTGAGATTATTCCACAATAATAAAATTAGCAGTTTTGTCAATTATTTTCTTTCTTACAAACGCCATCTGGTGGTAACACTCATATTCTTATATGAAAAATTAACTAGGTATTAAAATAAATGGTCAGATTATTATTTACCAATCTCCTTGCAGGTATTCCCTTCAGATAAAATGCCAACATATATCTGCACCCGCTGCAAGTTTTTTATGGAACTCAGTTATGATTTCAAGCATTTGTGCCGACAAGCAGATGAACACATCTTGCAATATATCCAGAATGCAACACCCCTGTCTTCAATGAGCTGGCCACAGTCCCTACTCAAAGTAAGCATTTAATATACCTTAATGGATGATGATTAATTATATGCAGTTTTGTAGCCACAAATTAACATATTGGTCTTGAATTGAAATGATTTCAATCTTTGTTAAAATTTTAATTTTAACAACAACAATACAAACAAACACGCAATATTAGCTTGCCTTAAAAGGATTCATAAACCTTTTTTAAACAAATATCTCATTTCCTCAACTATATCATTTAAATTAAAACATAAGTACTCCATAGATATTAAAGTCAAAAAAGTTGCTGGTGTTAGAACATCTAAGTAATCACTAAATGATGACATATTAGGATACATTGTTCTTTGTTGATAAGGTATACTAGTAACATTGTACACATTGGTACTTTATTAATCTAAGTGTGTCAAACAATTTAAAAATTTTCAGCACAACAAAATTCTGGTAATATGCATGAAGGTGTTGAATTTTGGCTATATTGGATGAACATGGTCATAATCATAAAAATTTTGTTTCAGCTATTTCGTATGGCCAACAAATCACCTGAAGTCCCTCTGATGAAGACAGTAATAGAGGGTGGCACTACCGTTCAAGTTACTGCCCAAGAGTCTGATACTGATGAGGAGGATGATGAAAATGTATACAATGTTAAGGTAACCTATTATACAATGGTGTTAAGAATATTATTTTTATAAGTATACTAGCTGATTCCCATGACTGTCCACTTGCACCCCTGCTTTACCTCCTTAGAGGGTGAATTTTCAAAAAAATCCTTTAGCGCTAATGCTCCCCTTTATTATAAAAGCAACCCCTATACAAAATTAGTCAGCTTCTCCTTTTATATTTATATAGATTTCAGAAAAATATTGATTTTGATAAAGTTTAGGCAAAAATTTTTTTTTAAACATGTGCTAAAGCCAATTTCACAATGGTATAATGCATCACTGTATGTTACGTACCAATATCCTGGCAGCCGCATTGAAAAAAGCGATGGACGCTATATGCAACTACTCAGAAGAGCATTATATTCGTAGATGTAAGGCCTGCATTAGAGTGGGTGGTATTTGAACATTTATTACAATTTAGAATGGTATTATGGTCAAATTTTGTTTTTTATTAAACCCAACTGATCACTGTACAATTATTATTTTTTATCCCTTTTGTCCCAAGGGTGACAGCCTATAGATCGCAGTCTGTCGGCTGTCGCCCTTGGGACATTTAATAATGTTCGTTTATGGCTGTCATGCTCAGCATGTGAACTTGTTTGATTTTTTCAATATGACTTGGGGCATCTTCCACTTTAGTCTGCGTATCGTTGGTTTCCTTCTATTAGGGTGATAGCCAAGCTGTTCAGATGGTTTATAATTTTTTCCTTATATTTGAGTTGGTCTGGCAGAGAATTTCTTGTTTGATGCATGTACGTAGTTTGTTTCTGACGAACCAAGGGGCGTCGGTAATTATTCTCAGCATTTTGTTTTGGAACCTTTGTATAATTTCGATGTTGAAATAACAGGCTGTTCCCCAGAGTTGTATACCGTAAGTCCAAATCGGTTTAAGTATTGCTTTGTACACAAGTAGTTTGCTGCTTAGTGTCAATTGTGACCGGCGTCCTATCAACCAGTACAGTTTCCGTAGTTGTAATCCTAATTATTCCCTTTTCGTAAATAGATGTCTGCCAGGTGAGTCGCTTGTCAAGGTGTAAACCTAGATACCTAAGATGATCTGACTGTGGAATTTCCGTGTTGTTGAGTTTGACTGGCGGACAAGTACCTCTTCGTAAGGTAAATGTAAGATTTTGTTTCATTGGCTTTAAGTCGCCACTTTTTTAACCAGACTGATATATCATTAAGTCCGCATTGTAGAAGATCCGCAGCCGCAATAGGGTCCTGATGAGTTGCTAAGATCGCGATGTCATCAAATGTACCAGTAGTTATGCAATCTGATGTTGGTCGGTCAGATGTGTAGATGAGGTATAAGGTAGGGCACACTGCCTTGAGGGATTCCTGCAGTAATCGGATATAGGATTGAAAGCTCTTCCCCACTCTGGACAAGGAAGTGTCTATGTTCAATGAAGGATTTCATAATTTGTTATATGTAGGCTGGAAGCAGAGATTTTATTTTAAATAAAAGTCCTTCATGCCAGACCCTGTCAAACACTTGTGATATGTCCAAAAAGACACTGGCACAGTACTTTTTTGTTTCAAGGGACCTATCAATTTCGGTTATCAGTCTATGGACCTGTACAATGGTACCGTGTTTACGATATTTCACCAAATTGGTAAGTGGGGATCAATTCGCGCTGCTCCAACATCGGTGCGAGCCGAAGAAATATTAGGGATTCGTATATTTTCGCTGGTATGGGTAGCAAGCTAATCGGCCTGTATGATTTTGGTTCCTCCGGTTGTTCGTCTGGTTTCAGCAACATTATTATTTTCGCAACTTTCCACTGCGGAGGTATAAAATTAAGTCTTGTCATGGCATTATAGATAGCTGTAAGGAACTTTATACCAGACTCCGGTAGTTCCTGTAAAATTATGTTGGTAATAAGGTCATAACTAGGAGCCTTCTTAGGGTTCGGTTTTAGGATTATTCCTTCCACTTCTCTTTTAGTGAATCTCTCAGGTTCGATCTCATCTTAGTCACTTCCACTGTACAATTAATGTGAATAAATATTCCAATATTGCAAACTTCGTTGTTTAGACCCATTTCAAGGTTATATTAAACTAGCTGACCCAGCAAACGTTGTTTTGCCACATTTTAGGGGTTGGTGGTAGAAAGGTGAAAATTTAGGGTTGTATGTATTTTTTAATGCCAAATCTAAAAAGAATACAAAAAAAATATTTTGTCTAAAAAATAAAAATTTAGGGGTGGACTACCCCTAACATTTAGGGGGATGAAAAATAGATGTTGGCCGATTCTCATAGATACCGGATAAGCACAAAAAAATTCATCAAAATCGGTCAAGCCGTTTCGAAGGAGTATGGCAACGAAAACTGTGACACGAGAATTTTATATATTAGATAAACAACAAAACTTCGGTATAGCAACCCTATGACTCTTGACACTATCTCTAAGACTTTATCTTTTCGTTGAATTTTAGCATTGTAATAACAAATTTTGGATAATTCATATTTTCTGCTTCAACACAAAGATGAGCTTGAGGATATTGCAGGTTATTTAATTAATTAATAATTTTACAGATTGGTGATGGATCTGATGATGGATTAAAAAGTACTAGAGTTAAAGTAATAACTGGCAAGCAAGATAAAGCAAAACCTAAACGAGGGAAAGGTAAGTAATAAAAATATTGTCAATTTATTCTATAAATGTAATGCTATTCTTTTTTTGTACTTAGGCATATCAATGTTATTTTGAGTTTAATTTACGTGTGTTCATAGCTTAAAAATACTAACAATTTTAATAGACTGCATGCAATTGCGAATTTTCTTTATTCTATGTTGTGTTGTGTATGTATTTCCTTCCCATATAATATGAAAATTGTATCAATTTATCCACTATTTAGACGCCAGCTGGGATTATTTTTCTTATGAAAAGCCAAGTGTAAAAATGATTTATTTCAGACGGCAGACCTTCTTCCTAGAAGGTCTGCCATCTGTCCGGGTCTTCCTGGATTTGTCCTAGGGTAAAGGCCGTCCTGCAGGGTTTTCCAAAAGTGTCCGGGCACTTTTGTTGTCAGGGAAAATCTATTTTTTTTTCATAGCTCAGCGATTAATTTAAATAAATCTTAGTTCAACATTCATTCATAACCCGCATTCAAGAAGTCAACGATCGAAAATTATAACGATGTTTTTATTTTTGTGTTGCAAAAAACATATTTTTTCAGAGATGTCCGAGAAAAAACCATATTTCGCCCAAACGTCCGCGTTTTTGTCCGCCGTGTTTGTTCGACTTCGGCAATTTAGGTGATGGCAGCCCTAGTTAGAAGTCACTTACAGGCTGAGGCTTGATGTGTTTGTGGTTTCTATCTACACTCAGGCAAGACGGAGTTAATCCCCGGTACCAACACACCTTACCCTCCTACCCAAAAAACTCCATCAACTACAGCAAGTGTTCCAGAAAGAGAATGATTTCCCAGTATTCTTGAAGGTGATTGCATTCATTGTATAATACCTTGACTCCCTGTAGTTTTGGAGACGTCGGCCCCACTGCGTGTTTAAGCTCATTAAACCAGACATAATTTTAATGAATGATTAAAACTTACATGAACTTGTTTTGTTGTTTTTATTTTATAATTCTAAATTGTTAATTTTATTACCTACTGTAATAATAAAAAAAAAGAAAAATTTTAATTAAATATAATTAATTTGATTTCAAATATAATTATAAATATAAAAAGTGTAAGATGTGTGTAGCTCCTAAATGAAAACAACAAACAAACAAATAAAACAAATACCTTATGGGTTCGGGCGCCTTGGAGCTTACACCTAAAAATTAGTTTGCCGGAATAGGTCTATCGGAGGGATTGAACCTTTAATCGTCCGGTGGGAGGCTAACTAAAGAAATCAAACAAGAACTCCCTTTTGTTTCTTTAATTTTAAGCCCGTAGCTTTCAGCAAAATAACAAAGTTACACAAAAAAATATTAATAACTAGTTAAAATTAAAAACTAGTATAAATTATTAACTACAGGAAATTATTAAAGTACAGGAGATTATTGCATCTTGAGTATGATAACTAAATTAGTTAAATTAAATTTAAAATAAACATACCAGGGGGTAGTAAACCAGAAATAAACTAAAATAAAACCATGTGACGTGGTGAGCGTCGGGTGAGCGCTGGATGAGTCCCTCAGCAAAACGACCAAGTTAAGTTCATGGGAGAAGGCCAGAACTTAACACGGGAACAAACAAATGGAAAATATCCTTAGAAGAAACCCTTAGAAGAAACCATCGGAAGAAACGCCAACAGCGGGCTGTAACAAATTGTATAGATTAGATTACGGCAAGGCAAAGTGATCAATCCGAGACGCGGCACTTTAGCATTAAAAAGGTCTTACCGTTTCTTCCTCTTCGAAATACGAAGCAAACTAAATGTTTCGGTACGAGATTCCGACCATAGGCTGTAACAAAATTTGCAGGTTAAGGCACGATGAGGCAAAGTGAAAAATCCGTCAAACGGCACTTTAAAAGTTGATGGATCTCACCGTTTAGTCCTCCTTCCTTCGTCAAACTATGAAATGCGCCATGCGGTCTCCTCACACCAAAGACCAAAACAAATTTATAGGGACGTCATCACGGCACCACTATAAAAACCTAATATATGCCGTACTATGGCATTAAAATTATGCGTAATCCAGGCGAGGATGGCTAAGATTCGCCTTGATAAAAAAAACTTAAAGGCGAAGATTCATTTTTGAATCGTCAACCGGTAGATGCTGGTCGAAGAGTGAGCAGCCGTCCGATCTGTCACTTATGTCAAAACTCGAGAAAAATACCACAGATAAAATAAAAATCTAATTAGTGACGCGAAACAGACTAAATAGGCCGAAGGCATGTAAGGAGCAAAAAGGCTCGTTACACTACTTATGATAGGTCAATCTGAATTAATAAATTATGGATAACTTATGTTTTTTTTTTTAATATCTTGCTGAAATAAACAAAACACAGCATGGGCGAAAAAGTCTTGATTTAAAAGTTAATAATTCCTTATAAGGTATATAAGTAGTGGATCATACATCATAAAAATATTATATCTATTTAAACCCAAAATATGTAGCTAAATGTGTGTATAAGCTTGTAACTCTGTATATTTATATTACTCTACTCTACTATTACTCTGTATATGTATATAAACTTATGTGGCAAATGTTTTTTTTTACAGTATTTTTTTTATATCCCGGACTTGTAAGAGTAGACAGTATTCTAAGATAATATTATATGTAAAGCATGTTTATGTATATGAACAAAATTGTATGTTGAGAAATTATAAATTGTCAGTTTAATTGTAATAAGAATTGTATGTTACATTTATGTATTATAATGATTTGTGGTTATATACTTTCATTATAAAATAAGATAAAGTATGATGTAGTTCAGGTCAAAAATAAATTCTGCATGTCAGTTGTTTATATGAGAAGTTTGAGTATATTATGGTGCAGATCCGGAAGCATCAAGAAAGAAGTCTGTTAGTCAAGATCTAGTCTCGGCAAACAAGAATCAATATTGGCCTTGTGATTATTGTCAGTGGTAAGTTTATTTACATTCAATTTTTTAATAATAATAATCTAGAATTCATTTAAAGTTTTTTCTTAATTGGTTTCACTCTTACAATTTAATATAACAATAAATATAAATGTGTAAAATACAAGGTGTGTAATACATTAATATTATTTACTAATACTACTAATTTATAAATAATACTGGCACAACAGTATCTACCGATCAGTAGAGTAAATTTTAAAATCCCCTTTCATTTACATAATTGTCATTTCGTTACAGTAAATTCTCTAACTCTTATGACATGATAACTCACCAACTGACTCATGCTGAAGAATTCTATTTTACATGCGTCGCGTGTGGAAAAAAATTTATGCGTCGGAGAATGCTTAAGCAACATGAGAAGGTACACTCACTACCGATTAAGGATTACCAATACAAAACTCACTGATGAAATCTCCAACAAGTTGTTTACTTTCAGTCAGTACATGCAGATTTGGTTCAACAGAAGTGTACATCGTGTCCAGCCACTTTTTTGTCATTGGACGAGTTAGAGGCACATCAAGAAAAACATTATAAATCTGTAGCATATAAATTTGCTTGTAAAATATGTCCCAAGAGGTTCGACTTTATCTATTACAAGTGATATCCTATAATATTACTTTATTAAAATTTATCATTTTATAATTTTCCACAGATTCGTTAAAAAAGGGATGTTGCAGAGACATGTAGAAAGAATCCACAACCGAAACCCACCGCATTCATGTCGATATTGTGCATTGCGTGAGTCCGAGGGATATCGCTAAACAACAACTTGCATTTTTACTAACAACTAACTAACCTTAACGTAATGCTGATTTTCATAATGAGCTATGAACATGCGTAATTACTGTATTATTTTGTGTCCAGTTTCATTAGATTTTTTTAAACTTTTGGTAGGGAACAGCTGTGCGAAGGTTTTTAAGTGAATTATATTGAAAAGTATTGTTCTTTTATATTTTAGGATTTACTTCTGCTACCAAACTATCCAGGCATGTCCGAACGCATGCGGAGGACAGGTCTTATCCATGCAAGTACTGCAATAAAAGCTTTGTTAAGTCCCATCATCTCACAAGGTAAAAGTCTCTGCTAATAATTGTTGTTTGCTGTCCACAACACTATATTTCTTGTGCAATATTGATATTTTGTTTTTATTGAAGGTTCGGTTTAATAAATATCCTAAAATTCGTATTCTCTCATCCATTTTATCACAGACATCTTCGTTTAAAACACCGCGAGAATATTCGTACCTGTCGGGGTCCGTTTGGCGAAAGCGACCAGTACAGGTGTGAACAATGCGAGGACAGTTTTGCCACGCAAGATGAGCTTATATACCACTCGGCTATACACGCCACCCAGAATCTCATCTGTCCCCTGTGTCAAGAGAAGTTCGAGGATGTCGACGCAGTCACAGCGCATATTAAATCTCATGTTACCGGTATGGCATCTCCAAACAAAACCTTCACCTCTATGTTAGTCACGCCTATTCTCATATTGCTGTGAAATTTCTGCAAGAGTCCATTGAAATAGCAAGTAAAAAATATGTGTCCACTAAGCAATAGGGCATTATCAATAAATAATTGTTTTTTTCTTAATCTCGTAGGCACGGAGTTCATGTGTGACTTATGCGAGTTGGTGTTCACGTCAAAGGAGAAATTGGACATGCATATCTCCATTGCGCACGACGATGAAATACACAGTGTACCGGTAAGAACATATTTAAGCTTTCTGTTGGTTTACAACTATAGAATAAATCTCTTAAGACCCACGAATTAGATGATCACAATTTCTAATACGTACAGAATAAGCACACTCAAACCTTATCAAATAGGAAGTAATTTTTCTGTACATCAATTGCCACAGCCCAAAATGTCAAATATTATGAGATGGACTAATTTCATTCACCTTTCGGGTCCGATATTATAATGTCAACCTTTTTTAATAATATCAAATAAAATGTTCATCATCTAATATCATGGCCTTCTGGATCATGATATTTATACATTTGACATTATATGCCCTTAGGATCTCCAGGATGAGTCGTCTATGGAGATGGATGGTGACGACGATGAAGAAGACGCAGGTATTAATGGTAAGCTGGCCGGCGGGCAATCTATTTATATTTTAAATTTAACACTAAATAAACATACATATGCTCATACAATATTTGGTACTTTCAGTAAAAGAACTTGATGACCATATGGTGGTCGAAATAAAGAAGGCGAATGAATTCATGGTAATTATTACTATTACATAAAACTAGTTACAATAAAAGCTCAAAATGAGTTTTAATAAAAATGATTAATTTATTTCACAGCTGTCTAATACACAGGACGAATCCGAGGAAAAGATTGACAACACTAATTCTGAAGGTATATTTGTAACAGATAATTTTATATTTAATTACCATTGTCATATAATAATAAATAAATATTCAATTATTATTATTATATTTTCAGAGAGTGACGCTGAATTGACATTACCGGATCTTATGGCCGTAGATTCCCCGGCAATAGTCACCAAAATTGCTGCAAAAGGCACCCCTGAGAAAATGCCGGTAGTTGGTATGTCTATCGTCAAGACTCCGACGACGCCACCTAAGAACATTATGGCTAATAAGGCGGATAGTCAGGTAAAAGTAATTGTCTTCCTATGATTGGCTCGCTCATACCCTAAATAACTATCTAGCTACACTGCTGGTAAATCTGCGGCCCTTTCTCTTATCATGTATTAAGTTTTCTAAAATTACAGACTGCAAGTATTCTTCGGAAAGCCGAAGAAGTAAAGAAAAAAGTTACACAACTGCCTATAGCAGAACCAGGTCAGTAAACTATAGACTAAATCAATTTAAATTTAATATAGTAGAATCATATAACAAAATTATACATATAATTCAACAGGTGTGGAAAAAAAGGACCAGATTGAAAAGACTAATAGTAAGACGGAGAATAGTAACAATGCTGGTGCCAACGATAAGTCGCTGCGCCTGTTGGAAAAGGAATTACAAGAACTGAAACGGGTAAATAAAATAAAACCATCGAGACGTTCATAAATACTGTTAACAAAACACATTTATATAACACATTATTTTCTGTTTCAGACTAACACCCGCACTGAAGTTGCAAAAACTGCCGGAAAACCCTTAGAAACTTTAAGAAGCAGACGAGCACAGATACATACTTCGACACCTAAATTAAGGTGAGGCTTATCAGGATGTCACTATAATGGTATCATACGTATTTTCTACTACTAATATACTCGAATATGTAGTGTAGGACAGTATCGAACACTGGCGGGCTTTCTCCTGTGTTATAAATTCGTTTAAGAACACCCAGGTCTATGATAACTACCTGTATACAATACAAACATTTGTTCCTTAGAGCGCAAAAGTGAATAGCTCAACCACTGTGCCAATTGAGACGTACGTCTATATCAGTTAAGCATTACTAGCAGGCGTGTAAATACAAATGCATGTACGCATTTACACGCACAAAGCCAGTGTGATGAACTATACTAGGCAGTAAGGTAGTAAATATGTTCATGCTGATATTCTTATATTTCGATGTTACAGAACTCCCACTGAAGAAAAGAAGTTGTCAGTACCAGCCAAATCGCCTGCTATTGAGAAGAAATTACCGGAACGTCGTGTTGTCACCAAAGAGAACAAAGAACCCAAAGAAACTAAGGATACTAAAGCAAATAATGTGAGCACTAAGGAAGAAAAAGAAATTAAGGAAAAAGAAGCGAAAGAGAAAGAAATAAAGGAGAAAGAGTTAAAAGAAAATAAAGAAAAGGAAGTAAAGGAGAAGGAAAAAGAAGTCAAAGAGAAAGAGACACCTAAGGTACGCCATCTGTATAAAGTTACTGTATTACTAGCTATACGATTAGCCGCATACGATTCCCGAACGTAATTTGTTTGCATAATAAATAGATAGTTTTTCTTGCAGACTATAATCAAAAATGGAAGTGAAAAAATTGTTCCTGAAGAAGGTATTCGCCGATCCACGAGACCTTCTAAAATCAAGGATTACGCTAAGATGATACGAGATAGGTAAGTTTTGAAAATTAGTTCTAAATATTATTCCCCATCCCTTCTCCAAAATGCATATTTGCTAAAAGATACTTAAGTAAAATAGTAGCGTCGTTCTTATATGAGTCCAAAGTGAAAAGATATGAACATTTTAAACATATTTTATTATTTCTTTTGTTTATCCCCAATTAGAAATTGCAATTGAATCTTGCCATGACAGGCCAGATACGAGTATACGAGATTACAATTTAGCATTTAATTTATAATTTCGGCCCCATCGTAGAACTCCATGTTGAGTCTACGTCTAATTTTTATACCATCGATTTTTTATTATTATTTTATGAATACAGGTCCCAAGATTCTGATGACAATGACGATACAGATGACACTGATGATGAAGAATATAAAGAGACTGACAGAAGTACTGAGGTAAGTTGATGATCCAAATAAAATATACGACTGTGTATTAGGCTTAGCGTTGAATATTAGCAATCTAAATAATACCAATCGGTGTTATGTAATAAATTAAAGCATCGTCCGATAGAATGTTCATACTTACTAGATCCAATAACTGCAACCTGTGTTTACGTGCAATCACTAACCATTAGACAAAAATATATTATAAATATTAGTTTTAATTTTTTTAAACAATATTGATAATATTGCACATTTATTTTACAGATCAAAGCAAGGCAACGTAGAGCAAGTATAAAGACGCCCGTGTCGAAACCATCGCCGGTACCTACCACAACCACGCCCACACCCAGGAAGCGGGGACGACCACGCAAAGACGCTGCAGTGTTAGTACTTTACTATAAAAATTGATTGTTCTTGGAAAATTCATATAAATCTCACGGAAATGCAACATGTCTTAGTTTAAATATTTTTTTTACTTAGTAAACATACGACCTCTATTTATATAAAAAACAGCTTTTGCCCGCGACTTCCTCTAAGTAGTAATAATATTATCCAAACTTCTTTTATAACAATGTGTTTATTTATTTCTACAATTTTTTAAGAAATTATCAATTCCGCATACAAACTTGCACCCTCATTTTCGCCCTTTTTTAATATACAAAATAATTATATAATATACGCATATTGTTTTTTATCATTTTTTGCGTCAATTTGCCACAGCAAAGCATGGCAGCTATTTAATTTACATATGATGATAACTAATTACTTTTTATAACTTCCAGTGCTCCCAAAATTCGTAAAGAAGATAATGAAGATGAAGAGGATAACGTCTCAGAAAGTGACAAAGACAAATCTAAATTTGCTGCTGTAGCTGCTAAAGAACCGGCTAGCGGGGACAAGGTTGACAAGGACACTCCAGAGACTGGGGTGAGTTGATATAGACTGATAGTCCTTGATTTACTTGTGTACTAATGTTTATTCACGCTGACTGATTCGTGGGCAGCTTGAACGGATACGGCAATAAAAAAATAGGTTTCTGTCTTTTATCTTAAGACGTGTCTGGTGGGGGATATACTTCACCCATACAACTGTTTATCTATTATGTTTATGTTTACCCTCATTTTATCTTTTTAGTTGTGAAATTACAATATTACAAATTTGGCGCACTGGTTTTAAATCTTGTCTTGACGAATCAGTCCGTCATTCAATCATAACGATTAACTTATATTAAATAAATTAAAGCCAACTTTTTATGTTTCAGGAAAACAACAAGCCGACTTCAGAACAAAAGCCCCCCACGCTAGTGTCGCCGACTGGACAAACGTTGAAGAAAGTAAGTGTACTTGTGCAAACAGGTTTCCCAATATAGAATGTATTAGATACTACTACTCTTACTCACAAAAACACAAACTCAATACCCACTACAAACAAATAAGAAAAAGTAACTGTAGGCTATACAAATATTTGATCTGTGCAGAAATCAATAACGCGACCTGGATCGCGAAAGCCAATCACAACTACTACACCTATTGTGTTAAATTGTTTAAATGTCAATCTTCCATATTGTTAATATGCTTTTGAACTATTTAAACATGTATTTTTAATTACTTACAGATTCCTATTAAGTCGCTACCTCCTGGAGTAAAGCCGCTGCCTTTACCTATAAATGCAAGACGTGAGTATTAAATTATAAAAAAATATGGATATTTTTAAATTCGCAGTTATCACTAATATTATTTACGAAATGTTCACAATAATTAAAACTCGACGATTGAGACCATATAAAATTATCATAAATAACTTTGAAGTCCTAGTTTTTATGAACAATAAATTAAATTGTTTTAAATAAATTAAATTGTTTTTTTACAAAATTGTAAAAATATTTCATTGATAAGGTGTATTCAAAGACTCGACTCGACTTCGAATTATGTTCAGTTAATTTGTTAATTTTTATTTATATGTTTTGCTTGATAGCCATGGGTGGTGGTGAGGTATGCGAGATGCAAATCGGCAAGAAGGTGGTCAAAGTACAGAAAATAGTAATGACGAAAGCTGAAGTCGAGGCTATGGCGAAAAAAGGCCTGGTAGAAATGAAGGTACGGACATAGGCTTAATTTAAATATGTCACCATGCTATACACAACGATTTTCCACATTTGCACAGAAATGAAGGAGTGACGACATGTTTTAATTAAAATGCCTAAACTTGTTCTTTTTGTTCATCATTGTTTAACAAAATGTTCTTATTTGTAGGATGGTACCATGGTGCTGAAGCAGGGCATCAAGCTACCTACTGTTGATTCAATAACACTAAAAACTAGTCTAGTCGCAGAAGGTTAGTATCGTAACAGTAGCTTAACACAGTCAAAACATCGACAAATCATTTGCTAGATTCATGATTACGCAAAAATAAACCTAGCTGAATAGTCTTGTTGCACAGTCTGAAGTATTAATCTAAAGGAATGTGTTCATTAATATCCCAACCACGCGTTTCGCAATATCAAAACCTTCTCCTTTAGAACATTGCAATAAGTATTTTTAAGCATCCGACATATCGATAGTAATCCTTAGCTGGCAGACATACAAAGAGGATTTCCACACTAAGTAATTAATATACATATATTAGCCAAAATAATTCCATTCAAGTTTTATGCTATGGCCACCGAGTGACTGTTGTGTTAAAGTAACAGAAATATTTTCTTTCCACAGATGCAAGTAAAGAATCCCCTAGCAAAAAAGACAAGGCAGCACCGTCGCGATGCGACTTCGAAGATTTGTAATTTACATGCAATACTCGTCGTATTGGTTTTACTAGCCTTTCTTTTATCATGATAGCATGACACGAGTGTAATTTTATAAATAGTTAAGATAGTGTTAAACACCACTGTATTTTTAGGTAAATATTACTCTATTAGACATTCATATAAAACAATTGTATTACATCGGTTCCACTAGCATCGTTTCTACTTCCAATGATCTAAATATTTTACATAATGTATCTGTGCTTTTTTTACAACCATCAATATAAAAGTTGAATCTTGTCAGATATGAATTAAAAGTTCAATTACACAATGTGCTCTAAGTTCTAACTATAATTATATAATATAAATAATAAATATAATAGCAAGTACCAGTTTAATTATTTTTTCCTCAAAGCGGGCAAATTGTGTATTTTCAAACAGCAGTGCTGACCCTGAAAATCGCGGCTTTATATCTGCCGCCACGGAGACCGGCGCCCTATAGCATGTAACTCGGCACTAAATCTTCTTATATATAAAATTCTCGTGTCACAATGTTCGTTCCCGTACTCCTCCGAAACGGCTTGACCGATTCTCATGAAATTTTGTGAGTAGGTCTGAGAATCGGCCAACATCTATTTTTCATACCCCTTAGTGATAAGGGTTGTCCACACTTAACATTTTTCTTTAGTTTTTAGATTTTTTTAATTTCTCTATTTTTTTATTGTCGCATTAAAAAATACCTCTATTAATTTACAATTAATTAAAAAGTTAATTAATAATTAACCCTAAATTTTTACCCTTTTATCCCCAACCCCTATAATGTGACAAAACAACGTTTGCTGGGTCAGCTAGTATGAATATAATATCGATTATGATTGTGAAAAGATAAGATTATGGTGTAGTAGGGTGGTACATTTAGAACATGTCATTTCTGGCTAGGCTACCACAGTAAACTTAACAAACAAAGAAAGCTCTTAAAATCAGCTGTTGGCATAGAAATTTGTTTGCGAACTTCTCCAAATTAGCGGCTCTGTTAAAAAAAGTTATTCTCAAGGGGAGACTAGATTATCATTATAACCTATTAACAATATTTTACCACTCATTAACGACACGAGAACAATTGACCTAAAATGCTAATCTGAGTAGGATCTTACTTAGGGCATTTAAAAAGCCCGAATATGAACTGCTTTTATTCAAACGCGAAACATCATCGTGAACAAGGCTAACTATTAATTACTATTTGCCTATAAAAACGTTTAACATACAATACCTAGCAACCATATTCCTCATAGGGGGGCGAATAGCGCACGGTTGCAGTAAATTTAATTCTCAATTTTGTCGCCGTGCAGTATGAGCAGCCTGTGTCTATCACAGAGTACTTTGTATATGTGTCTATCCTTATTTGACTCACAGAAAATACAAAGGTTAACTTCTACTCAATAATAGATGGCATTGCAATAACCTGATATAATATGTATGTAGATGTCGCTAGTGTTGAATGTTTGCCGCACTTTTCAACAAAGCCAGAAGGCGGCTGGTTCAAAACATTATTCAAACGAGATCAAAAACGCGCGACAGCCGGTGGCGACAGACGACATCACCCGAATATCGGAATAATAAACATAACAGTTTTAACACTTATCCAGAATAGTTACTTATAATATTCTGAAATTTAAATCAGATAAGTGTAGTGTAAACGTCATTTGATACACGAGTTTGGAGTTCTGCAAAAGTTCTTAAGGACTTCATTTGGCCTAAACTATGTAAGTCATTTATTTTTTTACTAACAATATAATTTAATTTAATGTAACATTGCTATCTTTAAGTAAAGCCGACTCTCTGACCGGATATTCTTTTTGGCTAAATTAAATATTTAAATAAGTACGTTGTGTTTAATATTTCAGTGGATACGTGTTTTATAACATTACTTCGTAAACTTTTTTATTAGTTTAATATTATTACTAATTAAATTATTATTAGTATTTTTTTATTAGTAATTTATACTCTGAACTGATTGATTACACAAGTATTCATGAAAAAAAATATACGTAGTAGTATATTGTGACATTGTGAAACTTACGCTACGGACAAGGTACACTAAGATGTATGTTCAAAATGTCAATAATAAGTTCTAAGTCTAAGATCTTAAGCTGTCTTCTATAAAAAAGTTACCCTCGAGTGTGATTACTGTCTATCTAGTTAGTCATTTATGACCAATATTTATACTTAGAGCTTAGGTAAAATCTACCAACTTTTAACTTAAGCCTAGATAATAAAAAATAATAGTAAGCACCTACAAGAATCATAATTTGGAAATTTTGAAAGAAAGGTAAAAAAATAATAATTTTATATTTGGAGTAACTAGAATAGATGAAACAATAGACATATTAGCGCTGGGATAGAAAAGTAATTAAAATAAATATTTTGAGGGATTAAACATGAATGATGATATTAATAAAGGAAAAATAATTGTTGAAACGAGATGGTGGGATGAGCTGGATTCCTTCCAAACAAACGGATCCCTAACCGCCTAAGACAGAGAGAAGAACAGTAGGGAGGCCTTTGCCCTGCAGTGGGATACTACAGGGTTTCAATATAATTAATTATCAATAATTGCGACCGCGAACTGGAAGACAACTTGGGTAGGTCTCTGGCAAGGTGGACCGACGACCTGGTAAAGGTCGCTGGCATCGGCAAGACCGATCTTTGAAATCTTTGAGACTTGGAGACGTATGTCCAGCAGTGGACGTCCTCTAGCTGACATGATGATAATGATGAATTGTAAATAACAATTACTTAATATAATAATTGCTGAACGACTTCTAGGGATTTACTTAAGAAAACTTCACTGTGCCGAACTGTAATAAGCTGGAACAAACAAAATTATAACAATAGTATGGTTTGGTTACAAACAAAGATTAAGTATCTATACTTAATCTTTGTTTGTTTTTTAAACGGCACTAATATCGTGTACCTACAACCAAGTACATCTTCATCATTTTCACGATTGATAAATTGGATAAGATAATATGGGTATGACGAGTGGGTAGGTACTTGATGTTTACGTAGTCTACTATCAGTTCATATTTATCTCGTAATCTTGTACTACATACAGGTCACTATTATCAAAAAACATTGGTCTAACAAAGAGGAACACCAACTAGTCCAATAGAATCTGTATAGGTTCCTAATTCTGTAAACATCTGCCGTGCTGTGCGTACTAGGCTCACATAAACTAAACCATCCAGGACTGCTCTTGTCATGTCATGGACAAATGTAGAAAACTTAAGTTTATTTTAAATGAGCGACTAAAATGATGTTAGCGTCACTAACAGGCATAAGTAGTATGCTAGAAAAGTTCTAGGCCATTGATTGGAAATATTATATTTGTAAAGACAAAATTTATCTAGCGTCAAATTGGAGCTTTTACATTAATAGTACGTAGTCCGTTCACCACATTTTAATACTTTACAATCTGAAATACAGAGTTTCCCAAGTTTATGCTCCAGCTCTTAAAATTGTATTTATGGCTTCTGTAAACGTGGTGGAAAGTAAATAAAATAAATCTGAGCATATTCAATGAAATCGAATAAAAGGTCTGAAATAAAGGTTTTTATTTTACAACTCTAGGAAATCTATTGAATTAATAATAATTCATATAGAATAGAATAAGCTTGATATTTGATAATATATATAGATTTAACAGTCTTAAAATTTTAAAAGAAACTTGATTTTGAGCAAACTATAAATTGCGAATTAGGTACTCGAGCGGAACATAACTTTAAGAAGCCCTTAAATAGAGTACATACATACATACACTCACTAATCATATAGAAACTACAGAATGCCACGCGCTACGGTCCCTGCATACCACTTTTGCCTCTTCCACACTCATACATCTCGTCATGCACGCGCACCGGTAAAATAGAGTACACTACTTCGTAAATTGAAAGAAGCAGTGTATTTGAAGGCTAGGTAGGTACTTGAAGTTGTGGCCCTTCAGCATTGGGAACTCACTCTTTTTTGTTTTTTTTTTTTGTTTAGGCTCATTTTATAATAATTTACTAACTTTGCATATAATGGTCTAATCTAGCAGATTGTCTTATATATAAAAATCTTGTGTCACGGTGTTTGTCGCTGAACTCCTCCGAAACGGCTGAACTGATTATTATGAAATTTTGTTAGTAGGTACGAAAATCGATCATAAGCAATTTTTTACACCTCTAGATGTTTTAAGGATGTCGCTCACCAAATTTTTTTAATTTTTTTTTCATAATATTTTTTTGCATTTCTTTATGATTTGGCATCAAAAAATACGTATAACCCAAAATTTTCACTTTTCTACAATTAACCCCTATAGTGTGGCAAAGCAACGTTTGCTGGGTCAGCCAGTATCGTATAAATCTCGCCTTGAAATCAGTGTTTAGAAGGAAACTCATATCCGGCGGTAAACTTAAAAGTTAATTACCTATTAAACAGACTATAAATGAATTGCAAAGTTGATTTTTTGTATTTAAATTATCTTTGTTCGCCTGCGCTAGCTTCTAAATATCAAAAAGGCCCCAACGATGTAATGTGTCATTTAGCAAAATAAATGACATCACAATGAAAAAACTTCTTCAGGTATGAAATATTTGCTTTTGGTTGACATTGAGACTTGAAAATCGTGAGGTAATTGACAATAAAACAACCAAAGTCAACACAGGACGGCATTTATCACGGCGGTGCTACGTCGAGCACGGTAGCCGAAACTTGCTAAATGATTAGACACGGCTACAAGCAGGAAGCTGAACACGTAGTCATCGGTTGACAACTATTACATCACATATTTCACCAACACAGAATACGGGCATAACCATCGTCAAATTCATAAAGGTTCAAAGGAGCCATGTTTTCCCAGATCGCTTCTTCCAAAATCATTCCATTGATTTTCAGACCTTACCTTATAAGTAAAACATTTTTGACAGTTCAGTATAATACTTACCTATAATACTGATCTAATCAAAATAAAATGTTCAACTTAGACTTCAACCCCAAATTTTGTAGGAGGTAGGGCATAGCGAGATTTCTCGCTCAAATTGAGCTGCCCGACTGGGGAACTACCTCCGCCTTACAGAAGACCGCAGTGAATCGACAATAGTTGTCTTTCTGCGAGTGAATAAGGTTACCAGAGCTCATTGGGCGGGTGACTATTCTGACAGCATGGGAATTCCGTTTGCTGTCAGTTCAGTAACTCCCTATTTTAAGAATCCTGAACGGTTTCTAAGGGGTATGACAACGCATTTGCAACCTTCTGGTGTTGCAAATGTCTATGGGCGGCGGTCATCACTTACCATCAGGTGAGCCGCCTGCTCGTTTGCCCCCTTGTTACCATAAAAAAAAAGCAAATTTAAAAAAGTTAAAACGTCGGTCATGCTAAAATAATATCAATATATCTACGCCGATAAATTTTATTACAAGACAAAAATCATTTCAAGGCAATAATAATTCGATATAAATATTTTAATTTGAAAAATATAACGATCATTTCAACTAAATTTATTTTCCAAACGTAACATAAGGGTAAACGTAACAAAGAGGTATTTTTTGTGGGATTAATGTATCTACTTGGTAGATACATTAATCCCACAAAAAACAAGTACATAGACGGTAAAATGTATCTATAACTCTGCAAGTAATTGAATTAAAACAAATTAGATTTTTAATGAGTTTTTGAAGAATCAAAATAAAATTATCTGCCAAAAGCCACTATGCCATGCCATACCGTGCCACCATGACTCTGAAAATTTAAATTTTAATACACTCTGATACCTGGTGGTATCTAAGTATATTTATGCCTAATTATTATTACTACGTCGTATAATAGGTTTGGGGATTTCCCAGTTTTCATGGTCATGACACTGATTCAGCTGTTCTTAGTTTTTTATCAATGAACTAATCATACCATTCAACGTAAAAATATCATTCAATCTCCTTTTAATAAAAATTATACGTTTAACTCAACCTGCGGGATTTTCCATTAATACGTACTAATAGGTATTATATATAAATGAGAAAGTATGTGTGAGGACTTCATGTTGTTGGTTATTATTTTAAGTTGAAACTACGAGAGCCCCAAATCCTGGACTAGGGACGATCTCTTATTACTTAAACATTGTTTAGCCATTGACACGATAAGAAGAAGAAGTTGAAACTATTGAACGGATTTCTTTAAACCTTACAGTAATATAACTTGTCAAAAAACCTCTCAGGAGTTTGCCCAAACTCCTGCGCCGTCCGGTGGAAACTAGACATTTTTGGAATGACTTTCCAATCAATTAAATTTAATTGGAAATTCGAAAATGTAATACTAACTAACCCGCTACAACGTCACCAAAACCAATCAAGTATAACTATATGCTTGTATAAATTTTCAACTAAATTAAAAAGCCATAGCTATCTAGACGTGTTCAGATCTATACCTACAGTCTGTCCGTGTATTTTTACACCGCTGCCCGCGCCGCCGGTGTTTTTTTAGTCACGAACAAAACTCTGTTACTGAGAATCTTATAAAAACCCAAATGACTGGACCTGGGGAACTTATAAGAAACTGAACCCAAGATTTAACTCAGTTGCCTAAGTGAAGCCATTAATGTAATTATCAGACCATTAAATATTCGAATGGATAGAAATTTATTAGAAATACCTACGGTCAGAATTATGAGTGGGTAATACCTATTTAATTAATATAGTTAGTTTATTAATATATAATATACATATATTAATAAACTAACTATAACTCAAATTGACTACTAAAAAAATAGATAATTTGGTTTGAGCCGGAACTGCTTTGCTCTAATGTAAGATTTGTGATGTGACATGAGCGAAATAGTGCGTTCAAACATTCGTAGAGTAATAAGATTTCGTAGCTCGTAGCGCTGTGCGCCGGAGAGCCAGGTGTACCGAAAGATATTTTTAAAGTTCGTTTTCGTATCATAAAGGCACGATGTACCTACTTGCAACTTGTACAAGATATTTGAGTACCCAACGGACGTAAAATGTGCGTAGTTTTCCAAGGCTCGGATCAATCAGAACCCTTACAGACACGCGATGAATGAATGTAATTTCAAGCCATATAAATAGCAATAACTTAGCTTTACGTTTGAATTATGTCACATCAGAATAAACAAAGTATCAAATCTGAAAAACATATGTTACAAACGATGACCATATGTGTGATCCTAGTCGTAACTGATGGTGACAGCCAGTGGCTACCGATTGGCCGTGGCACGCTTGTGAGAACTACTCGTGATTTGACAACTGTGACGAGCTCCGTGCAAAGCGACTGAATTCGTCAACGCCGTTTACGATCACCGTGAAGAATCATCCTTTTCAAATGGATCACGCCTCTGTCACCTCTCCGGTTTCATTCATTATATGTAATAATGTGTAAATGGCAATTATTTCTACATTTGCATTACTTTACGGGCATGTGGAATGTTAAGTCTTTTTAAATAATTACTCTATGGATAATTTAAACAGAAGCGGTAGCAAACCAATTGCGTAAATCGTTTATTGTAGGGCTTTGCCGCTTTGACGATACTGAACGCGTTGCTTCACAACATTGGTAATAAGCTGCATATGTATTTGAGGACATACTACCAGTAAGAACAAATGTTGTATTCATCATTTATTTATACGGCCACTTTCGTAGTTGTAGACACACCTACAAAAAAGACGTGCATAAGCTCATTTCAGACTTGTTGACAATATTTTCTTATCCAGTTAAATTTTCCTGTATATAAATAACTGCTAAGTAGCTACTCTTAAGGCCGTGATATGTTTACCTAATATAGTGGACGGTGTCCATCATCTGGGGTCTTTTTGTTTAACTCTCGACCGAAAGGCGAATGACAGTTGTTTACACATACAAATATTTGCCATTGTTTATCTTTCGGCTTGTAAAGATTACGACTTACGACATACTGTATCTATCAATCGGGTGCCGACTCATACATCATAATCTTGACGTATGTAATAAACAGTTTTTAGATTGGATTAACGTCACTCTAATATATTAGCCCGTAAAAAGAAAAAGTAAATTAACTATGCAAATTAGTGCGGTTGCTTGTGAAGGTGGGTTGCCGGCCGGTGAAGTAGGTATATTAGAGGGAAATGCGGGCCGGATATCCGACTATGTATAAGCTTATATATAAATTACTGAGTACAGAAACACGTGTTATAGTTCTTTACCTTGAACTTGCAATATACATATAATGAACATGTAGTATTTTAAACCTACGAGTACGTCTACAAATAAAAAGCGTGGTTTGTGATTATTGTACAGTCTTTTAAAACACGTATAAGTATTTTAAATTACAATCATCTTATCTTATCCAAATTAATAATAATCATTATAATAATAATAGTTAATAATTAGCTTATTAAATACGTGTCTCTCGTTGTTTTTTTTTCATAAAGTTGTTAAGTTAAGCGGATGTACTTGAGCGACGTTTACAATAAACAAATGCGCGTAATAATTCTGCAGTTAATAATTACAGTTCTTGAGTCGGATAGAAAATCAATCTGTATCAAGAGCTTGTAAACAATGAAAACACTATACATATAACCACCTATTTATATATTAGCTTTCGAAACTTAATATTTTTTTAATCTTACTTTGGAAATTTTTATCAAGCTCTATGTGGGAAAAACCACCATAAAATAAAATTTACTAAAATATGTAATAAAATTGATTAATTATAAATGTGAAAGTTTGATTGATGTGAACATGTTTGTACGAAACCAAAAATTATGTCTTTAAAAAAATAGATAACGGATTTTAATAAAATAATACATTAGAAAAATATATACTTCTCATCAACATATCGCGCGGGTGAAGCCGCTGTGTAAAACTTATTAATTATATGTAAATCTATGTACTTTATTTGTTATGCCTCTTTATTAAAACTAAACCATCAATATAACAGCGAAAATTGTTACCAACGTTGAAAAAATGTTGATTTACTGTTACGATATAAATTTACGATCTTGTAAGTCGTTTCATCTTCGTAACAGCTAACTGCTAAACGATGGCAAAGCAATAAATTGATTACGCTACCATTAGTTAATTAGATATTTATAACTGAAAAAACGACGTAATTACTGCTTTAGCTATCAGCAAACACGCGATGTCAACCAGAATTGTAAGCCAGATGCTATCGCAACAAAGACATTCATTCAGGATATGAAATATATATATTTAGAAATATACATAATCATTCAGGATATAGTTAAGTTTTTATAAATAACATTCTGCCAGACAAATTGTTACACTTGATTGCTTTCGCGGTATTCGAAACCGAACTAGTCCAATAATGTGAGTAGAGTTTCTAACGAAAATAATATCCACTTTAATTATACTCGGCGAGCATTTCAACGAAATCAAATCTATTCTACCTGGATCCAATTATATTGTAATCTCTAATATATAAAATTCTTCTGTCACGGGGTGCGTAATCGAACTCCTCGAAACGGCTCGACCGATTTTGATGAAATTTTTTGTGCTTATCCGGTATCTATGAGAATCGGCCAACATCTATTTTTCATCCCCCTAAATGTTAGGGGTAGTCCACCCCTAAATTTTATTTTTTATTTTTTAGACAAAATATTTTTTTGTATTTTTTTTTAGATTTGGAATTAAAAAATACATACAACCCTAAATTTTCACCCTTCTACCACCACCCCCTAAAATGTGGCAAAACAACGTTTGCTGGGGCAGCTAGTAATAAATAAATAAATCCGAACGTGCCATAATGCCATCTAGTTCCCAACTAAGCAACGAGGCTACGTTATAATCTAGTATCAGTAAATTGATACGATACACTACACTTGTATATACGGTTTTTTTGTTGTAAATACTTGTGTATTACACATGTTACAAATATTGATCACTAAAATATTTGTTCCAACCGGGATTAAAACCCAGAAGGTACCCTTAACTACCGCTGCGCTAATCGTGTCGGTGATTATAATAAACATTTTAAAGTCGGATCTAGTCTGTTTCTACAATCAGACTGATAATCAAGTCAGTCGGCCATTCCTGCTCGCAAGAAACGACAAGCATAAAGATGATTCAGCATTTAATCCTGGTTTACGATCTGTTGTAATTAAGACATAAAATACGTAATAGGCTATAAATTTCTCAGCTTAATACATTGGATTTAAACAGCGTAATGTTAAAGAAAGCCTGTTTCTAGGTCCGTTCATACGCTTATCTGCAGAATGCTGATATTTTCCAGGCTTATGTTTCTAATTAAGTGTCGTACGCACTGTAGAGGTAGACTCTATGTTGATCAAATTTTGGTGACTGAATTAAGTACCAAGCCACGCCGCCACAGCCGCCGCCGCGCTGCCCGCTTCGGTTCACCTACTCCAAAAACGTTTCGTAGAACCTTGACATTGAGAACGGAACCAGTTTACCGAGAGGTTTTTTATAAAAAAACTGAGCTACGTAATTAATAAGACGTGAATAATACAGACACATTTTTTGTGTAGGTAGTGTAATTGCAGGTATATACATATGCATATAGCCACAGACCCCATATATTATATTACGTGACGTAATATTAAATTAAAATAACAACTGTGTCACTCCAAGTTGCAAGTCAGAGTGGTATAGAACTATAGAGGAACGTCCGCCTACAGATCTCGGCGGGCGGCGCGGTGTAGCAAGACAATCAGAGACGATTCTAGTACACTAGTAGTAGTAGACTAGTCGACTATTTAATCCGCCACTTTGTCAATAGAAAGTGTCATTTATCTCACCTGGACACAGTCGTGGACTCGGCAAGGTTATAGTAATAGACTAGAGTAGAAGAGAATATAAACATTGATAAAGGAAAATAAATCTCAAGAGGATGCTTAGCGTGCTAACGTACTTATTTATTGTAGTCTGAATGATCTGGAAACCTAATTAAAACTATAATTTTATATAAAAAGCCGTAAAAGAAAACTCTTTGATACTGAACACATACAATATAAGCTTGTTAAACAATGAAATGATAAAGCGTTACAGATACTGAAAGCAATTATTTACTTGCCCACGTCTTAAGATAACTTGCTTCACACATATTTGTTATGTCCAATACTCTCTGATGTAAATAAATGTATGTATTTTGACTCACTCACAAATCGCTACTTCGTTTTGAGCTCTAGCAATCGCACCAATTCATAATATAAATCTGTATACCTATGTACTTAAATACGCACTTATAAGAGGTACCCACTTACTTACGTACTTACCATGTCTTGGTTGCGGTATCGGTCAAAGAAGATAATGAAATGTAAGTGGTTACATTGAAGTGTACTGTTAACATAATTGATTAAAGAGCAAAATCCAGAAAACCACTCATGATTGTAGTAAAAGTCTGCTTCTTAGAAAACAAAAAGGTAACAGCTAAGTTCACACAAGACCATTATAACCCAAAGTATCTAACTCAAAGTACCGAAACTATTCAGAAAGGCTTGAGGGCGACGTATAAGAAGCCGAAATATTCCATTTCTTCTACAAAGGTTTTCTACAATCAGAGCGTGTCCGAATAACAAAAAAAGTTAATGGATATTGAACTAGTAGCTTTTCTATCCTTCTCAAACCTGCTTCGTCGAAGAGAGACGTGATTCTTCAAAAAGTTTTTTTACCATCAAAATTACCGAGTCACGAGGGCTTACGGAGCGTAACCCCATCGTTTTCCTTCTCAGTTCTCGGGATGCAATTATGTCGGCCCGGAGCCACAATCATTATGAATATAAAAACACGCGAGTATGTATGTACCACAGATAATTGACCCAACTCGAGACGAACGCGTAAAATACCGACGAGACGGTCAAACACTTATTATGATTATTCCACTAAATATTTAATTTTTGTATCGAACAGAGCCTAGAGAACATCCGAAATATGTAGAATTGCTCCGCAATGACATAATTTGTATCTTTTGGACTTGTTTTTCGACATTCATTATTAGGTTTTAACTTGGTGACCCGGTGAACTTCATACCAATTACCGCCATATTTTTTTCGGTAATATTTTCATAAACTTGCTTTTATATAAAACAATAATTATCCAATTTAGTGCAGTCGTTCGGTTGTAATGCGCGTACATACATTTTGACGATTCATTTTTATTTATAAAGATTATTAGAAAAATTACCTATAACTTTACATCTTCCACTTATATCCTACTACACTAGGAAAATAAATTGTCACTAAAACTATCTGGTCGATTTAGGAAGTGTACATGGGCTAACAATATTAAACAACCAGCCCATGTTAAACAACCATCTCCAGGGATGGAATACAAAGCGTAAATATTTTCATTTACATATTAAGATTCAAATATTGAACATCGATCAGGGCTAAGTCCGGACTCCTGGTTCAAAATTAGTAAACAACACCGTAATTTACTGAATTTATAGTTATATTATTATAAGTTGGGCGTATCCTTGAATACACGTAGTACGTATTTATATTAAAGCTTACGTCACATCGATGCGTCATTTTATCTTATTGCAGAAATCAAACAACAATAATTTATTTATTTATCAGATCAGATCAGATAACAGAATTTTGAATTTCAGTGCGAAGAAATACTTGAAAGAATGTCTATATAATTGACTTTAAAATATATGTATAAGTACCTAAGTTTGATTATCAGCTAATCATACGTACAAATATTTGTAATTTATAACCGATAAGTTAGGTATATATTCACAGGTGTGGCTTTATTATGGCAAATGAATTCGTACATACCTTATTCTAAATCCGATTTATAAAAAAACAACATAAATTCAACTAATCGGTGAAATATTTTTGGTGCCTCTTAAAATATTTTATTTGTAGGTAGAAATACATCTAGTATTTATGACGTATTTCCTCTACATGGTATTGTCGCTGTTAAGACTAGAAATAGTGATGTAATCTAGTAGGATGCGAAAATAAGTCGTATATTCTTGGAATATGGTCGCATTGTGGAAATGAAACTATAAGCACCATTTAATTCCTGCCATCTTGATTACGTAGCTGTGTGTGTAATTGTAGGTTGTAAGGCTGCAATACGAAATTAACCCATAGGTAGGTACTTACTTTGCACTAACCTTGTCTTCGTGTAACCTTGGTAGGATTTACCTTAAACTTATTAAAATATTTTGCCCTTAAACTTTCGTAAAGGATTTTTATCGTGATTAACAAACAGGTAATTCAATTCCAGTGTAAAATCATTTATGATACAAGGTTATTTGGATAATATGTACCTACGTAAATACGTACATAAATGGCAATAAACAACATCATCTTTGCTTCGACCATTTTGAATATAATACTCACAAAAAGAAATCACAAACTTGCCAAAAACAAAGTTAATTTCGGATGGGTAAATAAAATCATTACTAAAAGCTCACTTTTAGATTGGACTTAACTAACCGTTGACAAACATGTTTCTAAGATTATTTATTTGTTTTTTTAATAATCTATCTATGTATTATTAAGATAATAATTAACAATGCATCTATTAACCTTCCAACGCCGACGGAGGCAAAGATATCTTTCTATAAGCAAGGCTACTAGCGACGCGTGAAAGATCACATGACATATCTGCATACCTTTTTATCCTAAGACTTCCAGAATTATATTAGGAACTAGGTACTGAAAATAATGTTGATAAAACATCATCGAAAATATTAAACTGCCTCGTGGGTCTAGTGGGCGTAAATGCAACTGCTGAGCAACAGGTTTGGGTTCGATTCCAAGATCGAACAAAGTGTTATTTTTATTTTAAATTTTAATTAATTAATTTTAAGTAGCTGCTCGGAGTTTAGAGACTTGCGTGGTTTATGGCAATAGGCTCGCCCCCTATTGCATGGCACATGAAAAATACCAGCAAAATGGTGTACATTAGTACACCTCTACCTAATCCTTCGGGGACTACAGATATGTGATATCAAAATATTTTATAACTTCTAACATAACCAACCTCATGGAGCTATTAATAGGTTAGGTGGTAGGGTGACGATTCGTACCAACCAGTGTCATCCTTGAATGACGACCCGGAAACAAACAACCTAATATTGTCATTTACTTATATTGCCTAAACATAAACCTATTAGGGGAAGTTCATTAATATTTTTACAATTCTTTCTGTATTGCAAAAAAATTAATGAACTAAAAAATAATGATAAAAATAATATGCTAAGCTCAGTAGTAGATTTAGAAAACTAGGTAAATAGAATATCTATTGTAGCTAGTGGAAATCAAGATAGGGAAAACCATTAAAGTTTAAAGTTACAGCTGACAGCATGTTACGTAGAACCCAAGCCCCACCTTCGTGAATAATTATAATAGCTAAACAATAAAATATTACAACCTTCTTAGAATATTAGAATGGTGGAGGCGGTGTGCGGTGTGCGGTGTGCGGTGTCAGCGAGCAGTCACGTCAAACAGGCGCGCCTCGGCGCCTCCTTCCCCGAGGGAAGCCGACGATTACCTCATTGCCATTTGTAGCGTTTGAATCCATTACTTACTGTGTTCAAACTCGATAACTAGGTGGGTCTTCCTAGTGGACATCTAACAACACAAATAATATATATGTCGGAGAAAGCTATAAGTCGGTTTGATTATTGTTTGCAAGAATAAAGCACATAATGATTTATTACATTTTTCCATAGCTTAAAACCTCCTTAGTCTAATAAAAAGTAAAAAATATTGTTATCAGTTATAGACCAATCAGAGCAGAGCATTTAGCTTGAGCGTGGTCGAGGCGCCATCTTTACTTTTGGAGGGACGCGGACAGTATTGGACATTATTGAGAAATAGCGACTGATCGAGTTGGATCATTGAGATTGAGAGTCTGAGAGATTGAAAGAGTATTAATTGTTGGTAAAAGTAAGACCGGTGCCCTGAACTCGCTGCTCGGTCTTAACTGTGCATTTTCTCTCGATATTATTATGAAGTGATAAATTGTTATTTAATCCGAATTAAAATAATATGTAGTGCAAAACCATGATCATTATGTTTGTGCTTGCAATTAACCCTGATGATGCCCACTAAATTCTTAACCACTAATGACGATGTCAACAGAAATAATGTTTCTCCGACATCAGAAGTGGGATAACTACCTTCGCTTTCTGTCGTTTTTCAATTTATATTTCAGATTTTTCATTTATACGGACACAAAGCAGATCGGACTCTGTTAATCGTGGTTCGAAATTCGAATAAATCTGGAAGCGAGGTGCAGTCGCAATAACAAGGCATTGTAGAAAAACAGAATATCGAGAAAAACTTGGTGATGTAAATACTGACGCTGGTTGGTAACGGTGGACTTTTGCTTTTGCGGATCGTGGTATACAGGAAAGTAAATTAATTCTAGTACTTATTGAGTCAAAAGTTACTTCGTTTTCAGTAAGTGATAATGTTTAAATAAAAAATTACGAACGGAATCAAACGGATAACGATGATGGCAAAATCGTTGTACCTACTGTTGTTGTATGTTGATGCTGTTGTACTGTTGTTGTATTTTGTTTAAAAATGTTATATTATCGGAGTTTGTGCGTGTGTGACGAATACTAGTCTCTTTATAAGATACTAGGGATGATACGTACTATATACTGGTACAGGTATAAATACCCATTATGAGCTTACCAGTACGCAGACTGGCTATGTATAGCAGAAACCCGGCCGTACCCGATAAGTACAATTTTATTGTACTAGGTATCGAGTAAAACGCCGAACTAAATCGTATGATGGTACGGACTTACGCGGGTCTCTTGTCATACCCAGTACGGCGGCGCGGTCATTCATGATGCTCGCGCTCGCGGAGAATACGAAGTTACCCGAATAGTTACGGCGATTCCCGACACGCGTACGTGTAAGATTTTAGCATTTTCTAACAAATAATTCGGAGATACAAATCTGTTCCTTATTCTAATCTGAATTGAGAAGTTAATTGCGTAATAATGCTAGAGTATTTATTTTGAATTACTAAAAAGAGTTCTTTACGTTTGATAAAGATAGAGGTGATTTTAGAGTACCTATTTTAAAATATTGGAATTGGTCGACAATAATAGTAATATTATTTTAATTTTAAACATTTTTTTACGTCAGTTTATTTTCCTGTGAATATTTATGAAGTCAGATGGAATTTTTGGCGGGATTTAACTGTTATCGTGTTTCTGTATTGTTTTTGTTGTTTTGATTGTTGTGTTGTTATTTGTCTGTGTATAAAGTAATCGAGTTTCTAAAAGGCGACCTCTAAAGGTGATGATGATGACGATGACCGCTAAGGCCAGGTTTGGAAAACCTATAGGTATTTTGATATAGGGTTTTAGTAAGTACTAAACACTGGAGTCCGCTGGAGCGGACACGTCGTACACATGGATGATAGTAGATTGCCAAAGTCTTTCTTCTACTCCGAACTCTCATGCGGAAAGCGCAAACAAAGAGTTCAATATCTGCGTTACAAATACGTGTTGAAACGCAATCTCGCGGCCTGTAACATATCTACTGATGGTTGGGAGGACGGAATGAAGAGTACGGAATGGCGTCATACCGTCTACACTGATGTGGTGAAGTATGGCTTTGCAAGTCACATCAGAGCCCATCACAATGACCAACTGATCATTTAGTAGTCGTCGTCACCGGATACGGTGTGGAGGACACATATTAGTACCTAGGTACTGGGTATACGGCCATACCCATACCTTTGAACCCGGGTACGTTGCAAGGTAATGTTGCATGGTAATGTTGCGCGGTAATGTTGAAGGTATATCTCATGCCTATAAGATACCCTAGCAGCATGGTGGTTGTTAATGTTTAGGTAGACTTTGTGAGAGGCGAGGCGGCGGATACAAGGCGAGGTGGCCATAGCAAGATGAGGTAGCCATAGCAAGGTGAGGTAGCCGTAGTAAGGCGAGGTGGCCGTAGTACGGCGAGGTGGCCGTAGTAGGGCGAGGTGGCCATAGCAAGGCGAGGTGGCCATAGCAAGGCGAGGTGGCCGTAGCAAGGCGAGGTGGCCATTGAAAAGTACCTAAAATCTGTTGGATAAAAGGCGAGGTGGCCAATTATCTAAAATGTGAAACGTGTATAACGGCGAGGTGGCTGTTTCGATACTATGAACTTGATTTCGTGTGTAGCGTGTGGGCTACTAGGAGTCAGATTTGATAGCAAAAGGCGTATAGCTAATGTAAGATAATATCTTATCATCGGTGTGCAGGAGATAAAATAATGATTCCTTTGGTCAGGAGTGGCCGAACGATAACAATATCTTTTTTGCAGTTAAAGACGATGCGCAATCTTCAACATCACACGAGGGCGTGTGGTATGTCAGGACGGCCGTGTCGGAGAAAGCTATAAGTCGGTTTGATTATTGTTTGCAAGAATAAAGCACATAATGATTTATTACATTTTTCCATAGCTTAAAACCTCCTTAGTCTAATAAAAAGTAAAAAATATTGTTATCAGTTATAGACCAATCAGAGCAGAGCATTTAGCTTGAGCGTGGTCGAGGCGCCATCTTTACTTTTGGAGGGACGCGGACAGTATTGGACATTATTGAGAAATAGCGACTGATCGAGTTGGATCATTGAGATTGAGAGTCTGAGAGATTGAAAGAGTATTAATTGTTGGTAAAAGTAAGACCGGTGCCCTGAACTCGCTGCTCGGTCTTAACTGTGCATTTTCTCTCGATATTATTATGAAGTGATAAATTGTTATTTAATCCGAATTAAAATAATATGTAGTGCAAAACCATGATCATTATGTTTGTGCTTGCAATTAACCCTGATGATGCCCACTAAATTCTTAACCACTAATGACGATGTCAACAGAAATAATGTTTCTCCGACAATTATTCAATTATTTATTAATTATTCAATTAATTTAACAAATTGGACGGAACTTTAATTAACAGGTAGGTAGGTAGCTAGGTCACCATGAGTCAGTCAGTAATTTTTGAATGCCGACTACGTATTTCGCGAAATTTTATCTAATGACCAATCACGTACTATAAAAATCCCCAAGTTATAATTTAAGAATGACGCAGTAGCAAAATTGTTGGGAAAATCCTCGTCAGAATAAAAAATAAATTAATATTTTTTAACTTAAAACACGTAAGCACTAAATGCACATTACATTCTGTCGACCAAGCTAAATATCCTGTTCTAAGAAAAATAGAAACGAAAATATGAATTGTATAAAAAACAAACTTGTTGAAATACACATTCTCAATATACTCTTCTGCTTTTTGAATGAATTATAAGTTAATATTTATTTCTAATACTGTTAAAAAAAACATAACTATAAACCCCATTACCTTGGTCAATCCAACTTTAGCCTTAACTCACATTTTTAATAAATCGGTTTCTAAGTACCTTCAAGATGTGTGGGGGGTTGAGTATGAGTTATGAGCTGCACTTTGTCAGATTTGTTAATCTACATTGTTTCTGTTTAGATCTGGGACTGGGTATAAAAAGAATATGACCTGAACCACTTTAGTTTCATCCCACGCAAGTTGTAACTGACAATTGGGGGAAGAGGATTATTGCGGTGCTCGTAGGCGTAGATGAATCTAGAATAGCTGTGACCCATCACAATAGAGCTCCAGTGTTACCATTGTTGGATTTTTTTTAAATCAAAGAGTACAAATCTTGATATAGCTATTAGATGTAGGTAGGTACCTAGAAAAGGTTCCATAGCTTGATCATTCTTTGAAATAAGATGACTCGACAACCTCGGACCTATCTAAGGCAGCTACTCACTTACGAATTAAAATCTAGTTTGCTATTAAGTGTTGATAATTTAAATATGATTCATATATGTTTACTATTACCTAGATATTGAGATAATATTTTCTATTGATTAGTAATTATCGCGTGCCTTTTCTCACTAATCATAAAATAATTACAATTATTTCCTTTGTTGCGTTATTTTGTATCCGGTGTGTGTCATAAAAAGTTTCTAAACGTTTGTGCGGGTTTTTCTCATTATAATAAAACCATGTTTTGAATAATTAAGTTATTCTAGTAATGATTGCATGCGGGTAAAGGCCGCTGCGTTTGTGCCAAAGACTATTACGGCAGCACGAAGGCTGTTTGATGCATACAACCGACATTTCATCCCCTGGGACGAAATTGTCATTGTGAATATCTAACATAGACTTCCGTATGCAGTCCTTTATATAAAATAAAATTGTTTGTTATCAAGCACCAAGGCAAAATAATAAATATGACAAAGGAATGTTAATGACCAATTCAGCCTAATTAAGGTTCCAAACGAAAGAAATGGTATGCACCTTTGATTTACAATGGCGTAAGTAATTCAACCCTGATAAGCTAATTAATGTTGCTAATACCATAACGATTACTTCATAGTTGGCGAAAATTACAATGTACCGTTTACTTTTATCTTAGTTAAAGACATGAGCGAACTACGTCAAAAGGATTAAAAATAACTTTTTCTTCAAACAAAATTCCGTTGTGATAACATTATGGTATGATAACGTGTAATCAGTAGTGACTACTTTTCCAAATCTTAAAAGTATCTAAGATGGATTTAGTACGATATCAGATACAAGATTATCTATAAATGTATATACATAAGGGTAATCTTGTTTCTTTATTCAGAAATCTACATGATATGCCCAAATAGAAAGGTTATATTTCAAATCGAAACAAATATTTAGATACAAGATAAAAACGTCATTTTGCTTGTTTCGTGATTCGATCAATAGATATATGTTTATAAATTTTCAAAAGATTCTTTTTTAATTCTAAGTGGTTTTTTACACCATGCTTATCATGTTATGAAAAAAAACTGACGGTCCAAAAATGATCTGTGATGTCTACCCCCTGTGGCGCACTTAGGTTCAAATTAAAAGGCGTTATTTGATATCCAAATGATTATTTACAAGTCATTTTAGTATCAACTGCAACAATCGTATAATGATAGCAAGCCTAGTTCGATTCATATGTCAAGCATTGTTATTGGGTGTTTCTATTAGAAGATTCTCTGTAAGATAGTTTGGATTTGTGCTAATCGGGCACGGCTATAGACAATGAAGTGATCAATGTCACTTTGCCTAATGTTATGCGGATTACGAAACGTACATATATATTATGTACGTATGCATTTTAGTATAACTAAGATAATATTAGACATATAATTATTTTAAAGTTTATAGTCTTGGCAGGGTTGGTGCGTTGTTAATAAAGAGCGTCTCGGAGTTGTAGTGTTTTTAACACAAATCGTAAACTTGTGCATTTAGACCGCGTGCATTTGTTGGCAGAGCTAACTGATAGTGTACATATATTATGTGTAGTTTGTTACAGAATCATCACCCTCAATACGACGGGACTACTCTTTAGTCGTTGTCTTACATATCTCGCTAGTTCGTTTTCTCAGTAAAATCTCTTTCGTTATTCATGTTTCTAATTCTAAGATATACTATGATTTTTTTTCAATCGAGTACATATTCTAACTAACTTAACTATTATTGAATGCTGGAATAGAAAAGTTTAATTGTTATTTTACAAAAAGCATTCTTAACAGTATATAAAAAAGTAATATCAACTATTTAAAACAAATGTTTTGTATGTACCAGAGATACCTAACTGATCAATTTGTTTATAAAAAGTAGACATTTTTGTGCGGTTACTTGGTCACACATACATACATATGTATGGGAATTTCTACAGTGCATCGTAGTTCGTTGAACCATGTTTAAGGAAAGGAACTTATTTAACGCCTGTCCGACGACGGTTATTTAACTGTTTTTTTCTTTTTTCTTCTAGAGGTTGTCGAAAACCTGTTATGATATCCATCTCGATGGACTCTGGATGATATGGTGTATGAGTGCATGACGTAACCACTCATTTCTTAAACTGTTTTTTTTTATCAAATTGTATTTTTTCGGAGCGATGTTTAGTTTTTCTATTATAATATATTGTAACGGTACAAACTCGTTTAAAGTAAAAAGTATCAGACATCTGAGACATAAGCTGGTATACCCTTGACGAGAATGTAAAAACGACATAATATTATACTGAAAGCGGTTATAGGTACTTCAGCTGTAGTCTTTGAACTTGGGAACTTTATGACATACAAACATTCATTTTACCTACCTTACGAAAAATATTTGTTCAAACCACGAATCGTATTTAGTAACGATTTAACGATTGTGTCATTTGCTCATTAATCAACATGTTAAAAAAAAATATTCGGGCACCAAATACAGGTTTTGTGTATTTAAGCCAGTTAACTGTTAAATACATACCTAGCTTCTGAACAGCAGCTTGAGAACTGTGCCTGGAAGGTTAGGGCCATGTGACCTAAATGAATGACCTGTGATAGTCCAGTGACGGTCTTTCATTGAGCTCAATGGTTGAGCGACACGATGAAGACTGACACGTATGCGTGCCGTCGACAAAAAGCCCTCTGTCCAAAAAGCAGTATTTTTTTTCTAGAGTGATCTAGATTTGAGGCTTTAGTCTTTGAGATTGTTTGAGTGTTTCTTTTGAGATACCGACAGACTGAAAATATCTGTTTCATTTAGCCTCTAAAATCACTTTCAAAAGAGTAAGTCTTTTTATCGAAAGTAGGTAAATATGACAAGAAAATTCACAGCTTTAATCATATTAAATATTCTAGCTAATGATAAACGTACATACTAGAGACATTTCGATGCTATGTTACTGTTATGTATCTATAGGTATAAAGAATTAAAGACACACAACAAAGTGCGTAACATATAAGGTATGCCCATTCTTAAGGATTCGTATCGAGAATGTCAATGAAATGTTTAAAGGCAAATTTAATTCCGTACACAGTTTGAATACGTAGACACCCTGGTAATGTGACCTCACTTCACTGTGTAATATGGAGGCTGAGTGAAATTACAATGAGGCGTCTATTACTAATTAATTAGCTTGTGGTATATTGGCTAGCTATGAGTGATATAACTAACAATGTTGGTACCATTATTAACTATGCACATAATGCATATTTATTTATTGTTTTGATGAGCTCATATTACTATGTAGTAGGAATTACAACGCACTGAGGATAGATAAGGTATTTAATTAAGTCCTGAAGAATTTAATAAACAATGTTTTGCTAAAGAATATTTCTGGACATTATGACACAGCGCCCTCTAGTTCCATGGTAAGCAACGAGGCTTGTGTTACGGATACTAGAAGGTTATATACGCAGAAGGATATACACATTAATATCGTTAGCGGTAGGGACGTATCGAAGACAAAGAACATTAAACTACTTGACACGGAAATTAATTATTATTATCAAAACTAAAACTAATGTATCAAAAATAACTTTTAACTGTTGGTAATAGGGTACCTACTATCTACTCATAATTTAGGTGAAGGTTCTTTACGTACTTTTTTTAGTTGCTGGTACTTATAGCACAGGTTTAGATACCTATTATTTATTACGGCCGAATATTAAATTTTTCTTGTACCTACATTGATTTGAACATCGTAATTGCACTACTTTTCTGTCATGTGTCAATAAAGTATTTATTATTATTATTATATATCTCATTAGAGATATATTTTATTAAATTACAATAATAAAGGTTCTAATAAACAGGTAGAAATAATGAATACCTGCTGGCGCACCCAACAGTAGCTCTCTATCTAAATCCATTGCCGTAAATCATGAGTAAATGGCACGTCTAGAATAAAGGAAAACAATGTGAGCATCAATATAAATAAACAATGTTATATATACATAATAAAATTTTATCTTAAATAAATAGTGTCACATTCCACTAACTAACCATGACCTCATTCAGTTTCCAGTAGTCTTTTGCAGTAATCATATCATTATTTATCACTGCGTGTTTTTTCCTCAAAGTATCTTCGAAAAAATGTAAACAGATTTCAAAAATCTTTTAATGAAAAGATTGGATACCTCGTGCTTTTGTTACTATCAAGGTAAAAAAGTGAACGACGAACCCCAGTCATCCGTTTAAATATAAATATTTCTATCGACGTCGTTTATATAACGGTATCGTGACAAAGAAATGTTGTCATAATTTCGCTTCAACGGAAATTAATTGAAAAGCTGCAGAAAGTTACATTCAGTAATGGCTGCCTCGAACCTTGAATAGCTAATGTCTCCCTGGCCGCGTCAATAATATAATAATGATGACATGTCCATGTCATTATAATCACAGTGTTTGGTTTCGGCAGGTACACATGTTTTAGATACCATCATACTGTCATTATGACAGTTTTAGGGCCTCGAAAATCCAAGGTCGATCACACCTACTCCAAAATCATCCATTATCATTTATCTAACGGAACTTATTGGAAAAACATAAATCTTTTTTATATCAATACGTCCTTGCGTCAAAAAGTTTTAGTTTCGTATTCGTGTCAACAGCAGCTACTGTATTTCAATAGCACCTATCATCAAATGATGGATTTAACCATAATACCATGATTAGATACCTATAGAATTGTCAATATCATGTTGGATTAAACGCTGATACCTTCATAATCAGTCTTGTCTAACATACCTGGTCTATACATATTAAATCCATCAACCATTATTATCCAAAAGATGAATGAAAGCGATACAGGCAAGTTCATACCTACATAGGTATATTATAATTATAATAGAAAACATGACCCGTTTATCGCTCCTCTTGAGGATTCGAATCCCGGGAGGGCTATCTGTTTGTGTGATGAGCATATGTATGTACCTATTTATAAAAATATGTAGTTTATCAACCATTTTGTATCGGTAATAATAGCTCGGATAGCGTCCGGGTATATTTATAATTAGTGCTATAAGAACAGGAAATCAGTTTCAGGCCAAATATTAATAAGACTATCCAATCCAACGGAAGTATTTACTATAGATAATCCACCAGAAACAGTTGTCAAACTGTATTTTCAATAATGTTCATGATTAATTCAAGCCACGTTGCGGAAATAGATTTAGTAATTCGCGACCAAAATCGCAAATCATTGTCATTATCATTTGAAAGTGTCCAAACTCTAACTTCTATTACCAAACGGCATGCTTATCACGTGACAATGACAAGACGAATGTCGCGATTATCTGATTTTGTATGGGAGACCCGATGAAATCTATCCAAAACAAAATATATATGTACAGTTTATAAAAATAATGTAACTCTTAGCAATGCACGACAAACTTGTCACTTCCGCATCCTTGTACAAACTTGCAAAGCAGACCTTAACAGATTAGCAGTAACTACCTAACCGGGAGAGCGGACATATCCTGTCTAACTGATCGCAGAGTTTACATCTATTACCAAGTGAAGAGATGACTCATTTTCGGGGCTTTGGTAACGATGGAATGTAAACGATTCTGTTTCATTGTCACTACTGTCCACATAATAGACGAATTACTGAATTGTATATTCCCCATTTTCACTCGGACGGACAGAACACAATGGCAATACAAAATGTTACCATAGTAATCAATGCGTGATACTATGATAGGTAAATAATTATTAACACCTGCACGCACCAGTCAGTGGACGCAGCCTAGCGTAAACACAATCTCTGGTAATTAGAATATGGATATATTCCATTCGATACGCGGTATTTAAATAAACATACGACTACAACTATAGGGCTAATAGGAATGGTAGCCATAACTAATTGTTTTACTGCGAAACATTATTCTCTTGGGTACAACGTAAAGCACGAGCCTCATACTTTTTACTATCGTATGCTTTTACGCTAATTAAAAGAAGCTCTTTTGTCCTAATTTAAAAAAGTTCTACTAATTTATACATCGAGGTAAAAATAAATGTAAACATATAGGTAGGTACCACAGAAAATTTGAAAATATACATAAGTATATTTTGTTCGACAAATCCAAATGTATTTTCGCTGATCTGAATGAAATCATCAAATGTAACAATTTATGAAAGAATCGTTCGTCGCAATTTCGATTTCGACGTTAGTTAGTACGCCTGAGTACAGAATATACAATATGATTTTATCAGTTCTACAAATAAATAAGCCTAACAAGGACTTATGAAGTAGTCACACACACTAATAAAAGACGCAACGCCTCACTTGTTATCACAAAGTATTAACACATTCACGATAGCTAAACCTAAATCTAACTCAAACATTGGTTACTTACGGCTGTTACACATTATATGAACTAACTCAAGAAATAACCTCTTTGTACGTAATTTAGAGAGAGCGCTATTTCTTATTGCTTAAGGCATTAATAATCATTTTGTGTCAATAAACAGTTTATTTATTATTATTATTAATCAGCGGTTAATCGGGCAATTTATTTATTATTATTTTATTAATAAGGGGTTAATTATGTTCAAGTAGAATACTCATAGATCGTAAATGTAGTTCGGAAACATCATGATCTTAACTGAGAGTAATAACTCTGAGTTCTGTTTTGGAGTCAAGATACAATAAACAAGTCGGCACTTCATAATTTAATTATCTACTACGAGTATTTAAGTAACAAAAGCTAAATGAAAATTCCCATATAACATGCGTAGATATTAAAATGAGAATTCGGAAATGTACATATATGTATTTTGGTTTATTACTGATTTTCTCAGACGCAGACAATAAAACGCATTAAGATTCTGTTAAGGCTCATGTACCTGCACGTAGTTTAGCGCCCTTTAAGAGTCTGACATCAAGCTTTTATGGCAAATAATTACTCAGTGGTGCGGTCATGGTAAACAGCATGGACCATGTGATTGCTTGCACACGCCCGAAGGAATTATGGATTAATGCCAAGGTCTTGCAATGCATTGCATATTAAAATGAGGCAGTCAGAGCGGAAAGAATTGGGAGAAGCGAGGGCTATCTTATAATAATGATGATCTCGTAGTTCGAAGCATATAAAGTAACAGGCCTGGGAAACGGAGAACAATTATTTACAACGTTCGATGTTATCTATGAGGATCTTATAATTATCGATGTTATCGTGTATAACATTGTACAATGATATCCGGAAACAACATAACGACACAACAAAATTAAACCTCAAATGACTATGATTAAAAGTATTCTGAAAATTCTCCCATTAAAGTTGTGAGAGCTTTATCTGGTGTCCGGAAGGTCGCTTTCCCAATTTCCTGTTAATTGTTCCATTGAGTGCGGTCGCAGTGTAGGCGACGACCGAACCGTGCACCCTATAGTTAATTAGTATAATTTGCGTCCGGTCAGCACGACTGATTTCCCACTTGACCATGAGTTATTACTGAACCTGGTACCCTTTATTACTGCCATTGTTCTACTACCCGAGAACTAGTACAGTAAAAATGTAAATCATTCTATAGGAAATGTTATCAGATCTAGTGACCTAGCGATGTATATCGTAAAGCCTCTTTGTGTAAAAAAGCTGTGCTTTTACGACAAGCTTTATTATAAATGGACTATCAAATATTCTTTCATAGTTAACATTTATATTAGTATTGTGTATAAAAACAATCTGAATTTTTCAAATATTAGATATTAAGATATACCTAGTAATAATTAATTCCAATGTGAAATGTATTACAACAATTGTTTCGTTTATTCGTAGAACCATGGGAGAACTAGGAGCCAAGCTTGGTCTCGACGAGCTGACGGGCGGAGCTGCTGGCATTAGCAGGGCACTCCTAGCGGAATTCATTGGTAAGTCATCAAACATACATAATATATTCCTCGGATGACTAAACATCTTGCAGGTGCACCCACAAATGGATATCAAAAACGTTATTTATTTATTGAATAAACAACATAATAGCAAAACCACAGATGTGTTCACTGTTTTTCTATGAAAACTGCACCTCATTAGGTATGATAAAATTCCACATTGTGTTGACAGCCGGCTGCCTTAAAAGGTATCATCTAACAACCCTAATAGATGACATCAGTCAACACTTGGCTTACTTATAGATAACATACTACATACCACACCAAGCTATGTCCTGTCAATACTTAATACCATATAAATCGCTCATTATTAATATTTTGTTGAGTAGATATGCAAAGACACGTTTTAGAGATGAAAATATCAATGCCACTAATAGTAAAAAAATATCATGCATTATGTAATGTCGTGCTGAAACAGTGTAAACGTAATATTATTCATTGGATTAAAACAATAAACTGGATTATTCTGATTCGGATTAATAACTATAATGATAATGTCTTTATAGCAACGCAAACTAAAGTAAAACCTTTTCGTAGATTTAAAATTTACACTAAGTCTACATTGGCTTGTCGTAGTGAAATCATGAGATAACATAATGCTTCCGGGATAGTAAAGGGGCTCATTTAATTTATTTCACTGTGGCAAAGTAAAATTTTTAACAGTGGATTGCCAACAGAATGGGACAACAGGACGGCTCTGCTCTCATTTATGCTATATCATTATGAGCAATATGTACCTATAGTCGATATTCGTAGGTATGCGAATATCCTTCATATATACGTAACAACTTGATCTACAGTCCTCTTAGTTAGTTATTTAAATAAATCTATTCTAAAATATGTTTGTGTTTCACATAGTTCTTGTTAGCCTTCTTCCATACAAAGGAAATTTTATTTGTGAAGTAATAATTTATTTTGAAGTGGCCTTTCAGTAATGAATTAGTGAGAATTTTGTCTTTCCCAGGAGATCTAGGTAAAGCTAGATAGGTCCGTTATATCCGTTAGTATATAACTATCTAGCTTTAGCTTAGTACCAATAACATGTAGCACTAGATGTTCCCTACAGCTTCGTTCACGAAATATAAATGGTTGTATGGGGTTGAATTTCCAAAATTGACGAAACATGTAGGCATGCATTTATTTTTGCTGAGTAACTTAAATATTAAATTTCATTTTTCTTACTGAAAAATTACGGAATCTCGAATATTGTATATACCTAATTACTTGTTGTTGAATATATATTGATATACTTAATACACATATATGTTGTGGTGCAGGTAACCTGTTACTGAACCTGTTCGGCTGCGGCGCGTGCATCAACATCTCGCAGGGAACGAACGCGGCACCAGACATCGTGCTCATCGCTCTTGCCTTCGGTCTCGCAGTTTTCGCCAGTGTTTCAGTACGTACGAACCTAAGAAGATATAAGCATATATAATATGTAAACAGTGTGCTTGTACAGGACAAGTTTACGATATATACTTCCTAATACGTGTTATCATAGGGGAATACCTAGATATCCGATTTTACAAAAACAATAATCATTATGTGTCATGGTTTGATTATCAAAAATACGAGAAATAGTAAAACTTCTCAAATAAAAACATTGTGATAGAAATGTTATCGGAAAATTTAATTAATTTACTATTTATAAATCATTGTTATGTAAATATAGTTTTCATGATAAATTTAACTTGAGTGGAAAGGAACACGCCATGGTTTTAAACTATTGACGAGTGTTTGAATATTAAATTAGCTCTGGATTATAAAGTAAGCTTGTTTGGAATTTGCACCTACATAATAACATACCATCACGCCTGTCGTCCCCGAAGGATAAGACAGAGTTGTACCTACCTACTAACATACACGCACATTTCGCGCGGTATGTTTTAGGTCCCATTTCAAAGGAGGCAAGCCTATTTCCATCAACCGGGCACGAATCCAAACTCCGAGCTATTATACTGACTATTTCATAGAAAACCCCAACAACACTTTACTCTACCTGGGAATTGCACCCAGGACCTCTTGCTCAGCGGTCACACTTCTACCTGACAAACGAGGCAGTTCGGAGACGGAATTAATTTTGCGTTCTTTCAATAGGCGATAGGTCACATCTCAGGGGGGCACATCAACCCAGCGGTTACCCTAGGCCTAGCGTCGGCGGGCCGCGTGAAGCCGGCGCGTGCGGTGCTGTACATCGTGGCGCAGTGCGCGGGCGCGGCGGCCGGCTCCGGGCTGCTGAAGGCGCTCACCCCGGACCGTGCTGCTGGCAAGCTCGGCATCACCAGCCTCGGCACTGACGTTACACAGCTACAAGGCTTCGGCATCGAGTTCTTCCTCGGATTCGTACTTATTTTCGTCGTTTGTGGGGTAAGTTTATAATTCTTCACTGTAATTCTTTATTATACACAATAACAACAGCACATAAATTAAACACATTTAAAGTGTTGTATGTCATCATCATCAACCCATTAACGTCCCACTGCTGGGCACGGGTCTCCTCTCATTTGAGAGGGATTAGGCTATAGTCCACCACGCTAGCCTACTGCGGGTTCGCAGACTTCACATGCCATCAAGACAAATCTCTCAAGCATGCAGGTTTCCTCACGATGTTTTCCTTCACCGTTTGAGCTTGTGATAAATACGCACATAACTTCCGAAAAGTCAGTGGTGCGTGCCTTGGGTTCGAACTCGAGACCTTTGACGTCTCAGTCCACTGGTCACACCGCTAGGCTACCACAGCTCTTAGTGTTGTATGTATTGAACATGTATTGAATTTTCTTCGAGCAAACCTTTGAGTGAGAGAGTTCTAAAAGGAAGGGTAAAAAGAAAGTAAACATTTTGTTAAACTATACGAAAACATTTTCCTGTCTTGTGCCCGAACATACGATTCAGGGCATGTGCTGTTTGAGGACGCTCAAAATTCTTATCGGAGGCATTTAAAACGAGTACCAATTCTTCGAATAATTAAGAAGATATTTCAACCTTAAAACAAGACAAATGATATTTCCTAGTAGTGTTATCGGTTAATAAGAAAAATATAATCATAAAATTAGCAATAAAAAAAAACATTATTTAAAAACAATAGGTATAGTATTATTGTATAGTGGCCATTAATAAAACCAAGATTAGATACAATAGCGATCATTACGTAGAACCTTAACGTAATTCCTAAAAATAAATAATAATGCTTTAATACAAAAGATTTGCGTAGAGCTATACAAATGTACGAATAAAAACCATTCTTTATTTTTAATCACTTAGTTTCAGTCTTTCGGAGATGTTTTCATATTTTATCTCTATGCTAGGTATAATTTGTATAGCTAACATAAAAAAACGTAAACGTAACGTACCTTAAATTAAGAATAAAAGTAAAAACTATTACTTTACGAATTTTGAGAAATATACGTCGTAGTGGGTATATAAGAAAAATTATAGAATAGTATCTATCCCATTACCAATATAGATTCATTGTAGCCAACAGTACTTATAATAAAAATAAATTATGATGGGACTTGAAATAATCAGCTAATGATCATTCTAGAACAAATCTCGCGTCGGCAGAGGTCGCATCAACCGTTCCGTGACACAACGTTATTAGCCAGTGTGGTTATCTGCGTTTTTTGTAATGAAATATTAAAACAGTTTCCATACTTAGACAAAGAAAAAACTCCGTCAAGTCGCAAAATAAATCACATTAAAGTAACTGCTTCGTGCAGCAGCATTATTAGTTTGGTCTTAGGTACGTCGCAACATGACTCGTAAACCGTTGTACTAAGGGAGATGTCTGTACCCAAGTTAGAAACGATTTAATCAAAATTAAGAACTAACGTGCCTACCAAATGTAGAAGTGTCAATACGAGTAAGTAAACATTCTGACTGAATTATGTTGTATATTGATAGTACCTACAAATATGAACCATATAATACAAGTAGGTAAGTACGTATACATACGTCGGAACACACTAAATAAGTACTCTTGGTCTCGGATTTGGGTAGATGTTTCTAGCTGACCAGGCGTTAAGCAGGCTTGTAAGAAGCAGTAATCGGAAGGGAAGGAAATATTACGGCCAAGATGTCTGATGGTGACTGGATTGTCGGATAACTGGTTGAAATTTTGACGCCCATCGAACTGAAGCGTTCTAATTAAAAATGCTGATCTTCCATTCTCCCAAACGCTTGTGTACGAAATTTACCAACTAAATGTTGTGTTGTCTGTCGTGTTATATTTCTCTATCTAGCTGTACATGGTGGCCTTACAATAACTAAATATTATGAAAGAAAAAAAAAAGAAAAATAGGGAAAACTAAAGATGACTCAAGTTCGAAGCATTTGTTAGCCGATGACTAGCTTGCCTACATCCACTTGCCAGGAAAGGATACAAAGTATTACCTTATACACGTTATTTAAATATTAATGCATTCGTGATCTGGTTGAGGTAGGATTGTAATAATTCAATGTCGCTACATTGAACATAACCAATGTCCTTACAAACGCCTCTTGCGGTATAATTATGTACGTAGTTAATACCGATATGACATTGGAACTGCGGCCGCCTCATGTAGTAAATCAATCCTGCTTATTTAGCTTTTGGAAAAATTACATTTAAATTTCTGTGTCAATTCGTCAATTGGTCACGGTAAAAATATTGAGGAAAATATGGAATGATGGACTGGCAGATACCTACATTATGTGCAATTGGTTGATCGAAATTATGAATTATGTATAAATACATGCATGCGCAATATTAAATCGATGCGGTACCGTATAGTTTCTGAATGAAGTAAGTTCTGATGCTATCATAGCCTAACTTTCCATGTTACATCTGATTTACGATCCACACAATGTAAGCTTGCAATGATCTGTGTAGACTCGGTTAAGCCTAATCAGATTAGAATACTCAAATACTTACCTATACTTAATCAAAGATATAACTTCATAATCATAGGCAACTAATAAACTAACAGTAAAAGTGCACAAAAGAGATACACTATGAATTAAGTACCTAAGTGTATATATGAATACAGAATAAATAGGTTGGTGTGTTATATCGAACACTTTTATTAATACAAACATAGACAATAACAACGATAACTTTTAATTCAATGGCTATAATAATTAATAGTTGATCAATATCTAAAATGACGCCATTATTATAAAATAAATAAACACGCGTCTGAAATAAATAACTCTGGCTATAATTATAACCTATCCAAATTCACGCAGTTTGTCGATTTCGGAAAGAAACAGATATAACACTGCGAAGAAACGTTGCGTGTTGGAACACAGTATTTTATTCGCGAAATACTAAGCAACAATCTACCATAGATTAACATAATCAATATTATAACGTAGCTGTGTGGAACACGTTTTTATTTCATTCAATTGGAACTTATTCCAAAACATTTTAGAAAGATTGAGGAATTACATGTTTAATAAGAAAACGATGTGATTAGATATACGATGTAATGACAAAAATGTAAAAGAATGTACTAAGATGGTTTGAACATGTTGAGAGAATAAATGGCTATAATAATAGGCCAGCAAAAGAAAAGAACTTTTAAGACAGATATCAGTTGAAACGCCATCCCTGGGCGCCTTAAAGGACATGCACCGATCTAATTGGTGAACTCGTTTAAAAATGTCAGGTGTGCAGTACCTACTCGTAACCGGCGTGCATGCATGACAAGTGAAAATGACAAGTGAAGATGTATGAATGTGGACGATGCAAAAGTTGCATGCAGGGACCGTAGCGCGTGGTGTTGTGTAGTTTCTGCCTACTTCCTTCCCTTGGAATAAAGTCGCGAGTGTATGTATGTAATTTAGAAACAAAAAGTTATTGGCTACAAAAGAACAACAAAGAAAGTGCGGTTAGTCAATTGTTTCTCATCTCGGCCGTGTACGAGTACACTCTGACTAAACTGGTTTTTGTATAACGCATGTAGGTGTTCCTGTCAGGTGATAGGTTGGCAATCTGTCACTGCCTACGTACCTGCGTACATCTTTCATCTGCAGGCTGCAGGTACTATGGTATTCATTAAGCATTAACAACGTATTCAATGCCAATCACGTAAAGTAGGTCTTTCCGCTGATTACAAAAATAGAAAATGCAAGAATTAGGATACAAATTTTACTCTATATACTGCGACTTTATATTGATCTAAGTATTAGGTAGCTACTGATCGATATGGATATGGATGGACAGCATAAGAATCACAAAAGATTTAGCGAAATCTCAGTGATTGGCATCACTGGTGAAACACACCATTTATAAAACATAAAAAACAACTATCTACGCCCGTTAAAATTCTCCATATGAACTTTAGGACGTTGAAAATAGTATGGTATAGTGCCGATTTTACTTGTATACATTTTTTCATGTCTAGAGTTCTTAGTTTTAATAGTATTTTCAACTTTACACAGATATTGGGTTTTATAATCATTGCAATCAATATGATAGTTAATTTTATCACAAATCTGATACAGATATGACTTTTTATTTGAGTACGACTTATTGAGGTATTGTAATTTAATATTATCTGAATGTGTACAGTTTGGTAGGTATTTACAGTAGTTTTTAATCATAGTATTAAGAGTATTCTCATTAAGACATCTATTTTTCAAAACACTTAATACGATAATATTTATATTTTTAAATTGTGTCAAAGACGTAAGTAAATCAATAGATAATTGGGTGGGGTTACTGTCATGTTCACCTAAACAAACGATCATGTAATCTTGACAGGAGTCTGTAATATTGATGCAGTTTTTTAAAATTTCTTGAGTTGAAGCATTGGGCTTTATCACTGCTGACACCTCGTATATATTGTTATTAAATATTGAAGATTGTCTCGTAGAAATTAAGATAGAAGCAAGGTTTCTACATTGTGCTCCGCCAAGAATGTGAATTTTAGGCTTTGACTAATAAACTAATAAAAACATAGTGCTTTATTTTATCAAGTGTTACGTACCATCGTATCTGTCATCCCCGATGGGATAGCCAGAGGTGTACTATTGTACATCCACATTTCGTCGGTAATTTTTATTAGGTATGTAGATTAGGGGGCGAGCTTATTGCCATCAACCGGGCAAGAATCCAAACTGCGAACTGCTACTGAGAATTTCGTAGAAAAACCCAATAACTCTTTGCTCGACCCGGGAATCGAACCTAAGACCTCTTAGTGATGAAACTCTTGCTCAGCAGTCGCATTTACGACTACTAGACCAACGAGTTTACATTATAAACAAAATCCTGACGGTGTTGAACGATGATTGTGGCAAAACAGAACACAAACGGTATTGTCTTATTTCAGGCTCCGCTAGATTTGATTGATTTTTGCCTTTTTTTTGGGCCATTACTTGCAGTTTAATACCTGTTAAGTACTTTTAGGTATACTTAGGAAGATATGGCTACGACCAGTTGTCACAATGATTAACTCGGAAAGTGATCAACCGACAATTTATCTGACTGAACCTGTATGAGTAACTATGGTTATCAATATTCTGTACCAAATTTAAATGATTAAATAAGTAGTATTCAGACTTAACGAGACTCTGAATAACGTCCTTCGTGTAAGTACATTACAAAAAAACATAGATACATTAAAAAATCCAAAAAACCGCATATTATCAATGACGGTCTGTAGATCTAGATTTATAATCACCGACCCACAAAATGATAGTCCGAAGCCAGTAAAAGGACATCAGACATATAAAAAACGTAAAACTACTAACGAACCACAATACAGTAAAGAACAGTACTTACATACCTATTTGAAAGAGTAGATTTTAAAGTTCTAAACTAATGCTACAACTTTTCGCTACTTCATAGTAATATATGTATATACAATTATACATACTAGCTTCCGCCTGCGGCTTTTCCCGCATGGTATACCTACTATCTGTATGCTAAATTGCACCCAAATCTTCCGGGAACATCCATACAAACTTTGGCGGAGATTATTTATCCATTATAGTATCCATATCATAACAGTTAAATAATATATATTTAACTGTTATGATATGGATACTTCATCAAGGTCCAATTTATCTCTAGGTACAGTCGACTCTCGTTAATTCGAAACTCGAGGGACTCTTAAAATATTACGAATTATCGAGTGTTTGAAATATCAAATGGTTCGAAATTTTTGAGAGAAAATAATTAGAACTTCGAATTATTAAGTGTTAATTAATTTTTATTTATTAACTGCTATTCTTTAACAAAGACAACAGTTTAGAGGTATATAATGTGAATTAATTATTCTTTCAAAACAACTCTGTTATACTGGTTTGCTTCAAAACACATTGCTGCTGCTCAGACTGCTCAATAACTTTTTTTAAGAGAAAAAGTCCCTGAAATGCTTTTTCATCACTTTCGTTTTGTAGACAGAAGCTTTGGAAGATATCCAATGAGGCTCTTGCTTCCATAACTGACACCTCCGCCAAAGGTTCAAAAACAAAAGCGCGTGTACGATGATACAAGTTTGAACTTGCCTCAAAATGTACATACCTACTTACAATCTTTCTATGTCTTTCTCTCTGCAACTTTGAATTGTCGAGTGTTTGACGCCGACGAGTTCGAATTAACGCGTCGATTTGTTGCGTAGCACTGATTTTTTCGTTCGAATTACCAAGTGCACAAAAATGTATTGATTTAATTCGAAATATCAAGAGATTTTGTAGGGAACTCGTGTTAAATTTGAATTATAGAGAGATTCGAATTATCGCAGGTTTGAATTAACGAGAGTCGACTGTATACTAAAAAACGGATAAAACTGGTTTCATGGAAAATAAACAAATTAACAAAATTCAACGCTTTTTTTTAACGTAATATGCACAACTAATAAATATAATTACTTAGATAAATAACATTAAATATATGAACTAAACTGACAGGTCTCTATGTAAATGTAAAATAATCATAAAGTTCATAATCAAAAGAATTGTTTTTATTCTCACGCAACATCTTGTGCCGCCATCTATCGTGCAATAGAAGTTTTACTTGTAGTAAATATTTGCCTCTTCACATTCCACCCTCATTCGTAAAATTACCTGACTGGGATAATCCTAACGATTGTACCCAAATTCTAGCGTATTTGCTTTGTAAATGCTCATAAATATCTAAATATATATAACTCAAAGGTGACTGACTGACTGACATAGTGATCTATCAACGCACAGCCCAAACCACTGGACGGGTCGGGCTGAAATTTGGCATGCAGGTAGATGTTGTGACGTAGGCATCCGCTAAGAAAGGATTTTGATTAATTCTACCCCCAAGAGGATAAAAAAGGGGATGAAACTTTGTCAATTTTAAACCGATCGGGCTGAGACTGCATGCATAAAGCTACTATGACGTAGGTAATATTTCTTAACGCGAGTTAAGCCGCGGGCAAAAGCTAAAAAGGCTATAAAACTCGTTCATACAATACCAAAGTAAAATATTTCCCCTGGACTTAAATCTTTATCTCAATTCAGATATATTTGAGAAAAAAAGGTTGGCGATAAAATCTATTTTCTTGGCCATCTTTTATGTAAAGTGTGTTTAGTGCAAAGATTTAAAAAAGATAATAAATTTAATATGTAGTAGGGAATCTCTGTGTACGACTATAATTGATATATTTACCATGACCTATTAAATATGATATATAAAAAAATATTTTCCTATACACTTAATCATCGGCTATACTAAGCCTAGGTTCATGTTATCGCTATAGGTGTGCGACCCGAACAAGCCTGACAGCAAAGCCACAGCCCCCCTGGCTATCGGCTTGACAGTGACTCTGGGCCACCTGCTCGCCGTCGACTACACCGGTTCCGCCATGAACCCTGCCCGCTCCTTCGGATCTGCGCTGGTAGCCAACGAATGGGGCGATCACTGGGTAAGAAACTGTGACTACATTTAAATATACTTTTCTCAAATACCAACCTTGTTATAGTTAAGATGGTGTCTGATTCTTGTGGTTGAATCGCAGAAGGTATATATGTACTTGGTAATGTAAGGAGCATAAAATTTCTTCACTGAAGTTATTCTAACGAAACGCCCAGAGCCGTATTTGACAAGTGGGCCATTGGGGGCGTCAATTTGTATTCCCTTAACAACCAGACTAAGTAGTGGAGTTTATTATTTTTTGCTAGAACAGATCTAAAGGGATAATTTCCGCAGGTATACTGGGCTGGCCCGATCGCCGGCGGTATCGCAGCAGCGCTACTGTATGTACATGGCTTCTCGGCGCCTCCCGTTGAGACGATCACCCCGCCCCGCTACCGCGCAGTCGCTGGAGACGAAAAGGAGGTATGTTGCGTAAAACCAAACCAAAACGAACACAGGATAAAACAGGCCTGTTCTTAACATGTAAAAAATATGTAATTTCTCCTTACAAGCGTACTGGACGCCTAGCGCCTACTGCTTGGACAGTGGAACAAAGCGTGAGTAACTAGAGCTCGTGCATGATCGTCCTCATCACAAAGACTCAAACAACCGTGTCTCCTTTATTTTCTGCCTACTCAATTTGAAATGCCTAATGATTTTCTTGATATTCTTATTTTCATCTGCCCACTTCGACAGGGTGGTTTTATTTAGGTATGTATGTGGGTTGCTGCCTTAATTGTACGACTGCTACTCAACTCCTACAATACACTAATATGAATATGTATTTATGTTTAGCTGAAGAGGTTGGACGGTAAAGGCGACGACTTGGCTTGAACGCGTCGGCTGCGACATGGCCGCCCCGCCCCGCGCCCTGCGTGTCCACGCCGGGGCGAGCCACCACCACTGCAACACCACCAAGATAAATCAAACGCCAGCTCTAACGCAGTGACCAAAAGCTGTATAAAACTATAGTGACCATGAATGAAGTCATGGACATACAAACCACTCAATTATAAGAAATCTGATATTTGGAATCTTATCTCCCAGTATAATCAAATATTGAAGTACGTCTCGGCCATTCTCATTACTCTGCTGAGTACATTGTGCAGTGGTCAAGTGATAGAGACAACCTAATATTTTAAGCCCCCAATTACACGAATAGTTATAGTGCCCATAAATACATGATTTGTACATTGTAAATACATTACATCATACTTACTTTATTATTTATGCAAAAAAGGAATATTATACACAAATACACAAGCTTTTCCTATACCTATTCAGAAAATTAAATTTGAAATCCACCATAAAATTTTAACATTTAAAGTTTTTAAAAGATTTGAAGTAGATACTTCATTAAAATTTTATACTATTTGATATTTTGAGATTATTATATAATTAGGTAGTGACAAGGGAGTCTAAGAAACATTATTATGATTAATCTCATCCATTGTAGCTCCCATTAGTGTAGTTAAATATTTAATTAAGTGTCAAATGATAAATTTGTTATATGCTAAATCTATTTACATTCAACAGTAAACAAAGCTTTTTTTTATATTATCTTAATGTAAGCCTACTTTATCTTACAAAAGAAAAATACATAATTTCGTCTCGTACACAAATGCGTAAGTACAGTGAGTCTGAGTAGAAGCTTTATGATAAAGTTAATACGAACAGTACCTAAGTAGAAGGTAATTATTTTAAGCCGAAGTGTTCAAAAATATACCAACTTGAAATAAATAATAAGTGAAATTATATTGTAATTGATTTGTGCGAATGTCAAATTAAGAATTAGTTTATTCATATGAATGTAAACATTTTGTCTTTGTAATTTATGATGGTAAATAAATATATGATATTATTTTATTTAAGCGTCTTATTGATATATCTACCTTTTTGAATCATTACAGTTTCGGCTCCAGGAGGCCATAAGGGTCAAGACCCCCACTCACTTTTAGGCTCGACCTGGCCAAAGCCTTTGATACCGTTTCAATGCCAATTTTAATCTTTTTTTTTATGGTGATAAGGGGGCAATGCCTGTCAATGCCAAAGGGGGAATTGCCTCAGGGTAGTGTTTTTGGTCCTACCGAGATGTATTTTTAACGGACTTTTTCACTTCCGCTAGATATTAGATCCTTGATATTACGCGATTAACGCGGACAAAGTCATAGCAATCAGCAGGTTTGTAATAAAATTGTTATTGATTGACAACTTGGACTACTTGACCACTGAACTGCAACTATACTAAAACAACACTTTCACAACTTGCTCTCTACACTCACAGAAATTCACTTCAACACATACATTTCGACGCCAAATCTTATTTATATTTTTCTTATATACAGGAAACCTCCATTCAGCTACTCAATAAAGGATGAAAGACAGTGGATGTCCCAATTTAATACCTAACACAGAAAAATGTGTGGGGTATTAAAGAAAAAATATTTATCTACTGCAACAGTACTTTTCTAACACGAAAGTTACTTATCACTGCAAACAAATATGTAGGTAAATTGAGGTAGATGGTCAATAAATCTTATATACTAATGTCGGACCCGAGCTAGATCCAACTGGATTTACTTTGATCTAACATAAAATCCAGCTAGATTAAAAATGCTGTACCAGACCTAAATATTATTATCACCACTTTCATTGTACGTAATATTATACAACAATCAAAGAATAAATGTATTAGTGAATAAAAAACTTCATAGATTCATTACGTACAGATTTATTATTCCATAGCTTACTCAAACAAATACAGTATTTACATCAAAACAAGCACTGAAAAACATACCATATAGGTAGTTAGGTAATGAGTACTTACTCATTACTCATTATTGTCCCTAATATGGGCAAAAACATAATTATTTCACTGACACTGAGATTGATTTCACTAATTTACATCCTGTTATCAATGTTTTGACGTACAAAACGCAGGCGAAACAAGTACAGTCACAAAAGTTATAGGTAAGTAACAAATGATACTCCAACAAATGAAACGCATTGGAAGATTTGATCCTCCTAAAATCCCAAAGGCTGTCAAGTAGTATATCAAACAAAAAATATATTCTTTTAAAATCTCATTTGAATTTGAGAATATTTATTTATAATTGTTATGCCTTTTCTTTGCCTCATTCCAAAGAGATTAAGGTCTTGGGATTGAACTAGTCTCCGAAAGACTTGTCTTTGACAGCAAAATTTGAAGTATAATATAATACAAAAGTTCTACTGCAAAGGTCTTGTTAAATATATCTTAGTTTGTCCAATTTACTTTTACAGCATAACTTTCCTAGCTTGCTACAAGTCTATCTATATTTTAAAGACGGTATCTCAGGAAATATTTGTTTTATAGTAGTTTATTATTGGCTAATTTAATTTATTGGGCGAAACATACTTAACGAGTATATCAAAACACATTCAAATAAAAAAAAAACTTTAATATTATAAAATGTTCGGTGCTGTGTACTGTGTTAACTGATGTATGTATGGGGGATTTTAATGTGTTCTATTATCTAATTAAAAAGACCCGTTCAAATGTGATATTTAACTCGTTAGTTTCGATTAATTATAAGTAATAGTTGCAGTAAAGGATGGATTGCAATGTATTCCAAGATAAAGCTTGGAAAATTCCGATGTTCATCATAATTGCGACCGTAATAAAGTGAACATAATACGTGTGTTGTATTTACGTATAAATCTGTAATATGAGCGGTAAATACTAGTAGCACGAGGCTGCTGCGGTTGCAGGGACAAGTGTCGCTTCGTATTGCCACCGCAATTTATACAATACCTATAATAGGTAATGTTGATTTAACGGGCAAATTAATACTAGAACTGAAAACGTACTTAAATGACCATTTAAATATAAACCATAATTAGAACCTAACGAAAAATTATTTATAAAACGATATTTAATGCTCAATATTTCTTGATAAAAATGTAAAGTAACTACTTAATATAATTTATTGACAATTATTACTCATTACATAAAATAAAGGAGTTAGTCAGTCTTGAAAATCCTATAAAAATATTGCAAGTAAATGCTAAAAATTAATGACGTAATAAAATAAAACTATACTACACAGTACACACTAGGTATTTCAAACTAACAAATTTGATCTACTATCGCATGGTGTTCATAAAATAAATTATTATGTAATATAATGCTTATATCGTAATAAATGTTAGTATGTTAGTATGTTAAATATATTTAGTAAAAAAAAATATACATGTTTCACGAAATAAAAATGTAAATCCAAAACTATACGTATTTTATAGTGTCTTTAGTTGATAGAGATTTAACTTACATTTTCACCACACTTAATAGGGGAATGCGGAATAATGGCACTTTAAAATTCATTATTACCGTATTTGTCGTTAATAGATGTCAATAATGTCAGATGGTGCTACAGATAATACACATTTGAATTAAGAGCAAAGGCGGATCGATGTGGGGACCAGGAGATCATGACCCGCTTGACTTGGAAGATGGCCCGCCCTTGTTTAATAGACACCAAACGAATGTTATGGAATAAGGAGATACTTGTCCAAAAAAAACTTTTGATAAAAATTAATCCATAATAAGAAAATATCAACTCTTTTTTTACTTCAATTCAAGTAAATTTATAGCTGCCTAAGGTCAATAGTCCTATTCGATATTCAATCTTAATATTTCCTTATTATTATGTACAATATATGTACTCGATTCTTATTGTCATTATGCTAAGTAATTTAATTTAGCTAACTTTAATGTACAATCATTCTGGAATGAAGTATTATTATCAATTAGATATTTACAATATTAGTAATTATTATAATCAATTAATCTTACTTTGGTATAACATTAACTATGCTGTTTATGCACCAATAATTCCAATTTAATGAATTATTACTAACTACCTATATCAATTCCATAACAAAAACTTCGTATAAAAATGCAAAAATCATACCTTCTAAAAATCACGAGACTCAAAAGAAATTTTAATGTTATAATAACTACAATACGTATTTACAAGGATTGAGTTCTTAAATTCGGCGTAATCGAACGAATTAATAAATAGTCCATTGATTTAAACCATTTTCATATTAGATTTTTACCCGACTGCGTCAGAAGGAGGGTTATTTAGATTCTATTAGTCAAATGCACTTTGGTTTCGAAGATTACTGGCCATTCACTGGCCGATATTTCTGTCTCACTAAAAACACATTTCGCTTAAACCTAAAGGCTACTTTCGTTAATCTGCCATCGACCAATAGCTGTGTATACGGAACTTGCAATACAATATTTCAAAAGAATATATAAAAACCTGTTATTATATAAACTTGAAACATTTCTGTTTTTCGTGCGGTATCCGCGTCTTGAAGAGTACGGAGTCTGCGCGGTACTGCGTCGTCAAAAGTGGCGTGTAGCCCATCACCTGTGCGAGGGTACAATCAGGACATTATTTCATTATAATTTAGATATTTTTTATTACTAATACAACAACAAAGCTTTTCGATTCCCAAGTCGAGCAGTGTTATTGGGGTTTTCTATGAAATTCTCAGAAGCAGCTCGGGGTTTGGATTCGTACCCGGTTAGTGGCAATAGGCTCGCCCCCTATCACATGGGACCTGAAACATACCGGCGAAACATTAGGCAGAAGTGTACTAAATACTAATGTACACCCCTGCCTAACCCTTTGGGAACGACAGGCGTGATAGTATATTATTTAAATACGAAAACAAAGCCCAACAAAACTTAGAATCTTGAAAAAAGTTCCCCTAATTCGACTTTTCAAAATTTCTCTATTTAGTTTTTAGTAGTATGGGGAACAAAACATAATTCAGAAATTCGAATAACGTGAACTGTATATAAAAAATACATAAAACGTCGTTACCTGCGAGAAGAACTGTATACATTTGTGTCGCTCGTGGAAGTGCGTCTCGTCTGCTGATAGCGTTACCGGACAACCTGGGCAACGAAACGTCCATCGAGACGTCACCTGTAATAGATCATTTATTAGTTATCTAATTCCATCATAAAAAAACAAGCTGACTTGACCTGTAAATTGATACCCAGTAGATAGTGATCAGGCGGGGGGAACGTTGTCCGATGTCTAGTCATGACCGACTCAAATTCGAGAATTCTTAATTCTCATTAAACAGTGTATTTTCTGGTCGACCTGACCTGTATAGTGGTTGCCATTATACCTTCACCGGTGGCTTCCTAGTGATGTGCGAGACCAGGAAGTTCATGGCGATATCCTCGCAGTTCATGTACTCGTCGACGTAGTCGCGGATGGCGGCCGGCAGCGTGCGCCAGTACGCCCACAGGTAGTACCGGTGCACGAACGCCGCGCCCGTCAGTACCATGCTCAACTCGCAACTGTATTATAATAATAATAACATATTTATTTCAATTCTTTAAAAAAATATGGTACATATAACACAAAGATGAAAATATTCGTAACTCCAGAGATATAAAGCGAACTGCGAATAGCAAAGAGTAGAAAATCAATCCCTCTCGTTTATTTTAATTTATGATGATGTGTTTCAGTCCATTATTCATCAACTGTCATCATCATAAATAAAAATAAACGAGAGGGATTGATTTTCTACACTTAACCGAATATAACATAGCATATAACATAGCAGTGAAGGGCGGGCGTTTTTGGGGGCTGTCTTAATAATCGACGTTCAAAAAGGGTCCATTAAATTTGGATCTTTAGTAAAAAACTACACTGAACTGAAAAACACACAAGATTTGGGGCTTACCTGTAGTTAGAGTTATAGAGAAAGCCATTGTTGAAATTGAGATCCCAGGCGTGGTACCGGCCGGGGAAACCAACGATTCGGTCTCTATGCTCCCGCCACACTCTGCATATAAACATGACACAATAAAGTAAGTTTCTCAATGTAAATACTGCATAAAGATTTTATGGAAATTATAATTGAACAATTTGTGTGGATTGTATACTTAATGAAAAAATCGTTTTATCTATTTTAAGCGTCATGATAACTAGAACTACAACGTTTGTGTTGAATAACCAATCAGATTTCGTTTTTTCTACGTCTCCTCTCCGCAGCGATATCATATTGGTTATTCAAAACGGTAACCACACTTCTCCTCTCCTCTCCGCTTCGGAGGAAACCTGCCAAACCGGGCCTTATACTCCCATTTATTTACTTCTCAAAGAAGTAAATAAATCAATAAAAAAAAACTTCTTTGAACTTAATGCAATGTACTCTACCTATTCCGATCTTTAGTAATGATTGCTTACTTCCAGTAAAATATACTTATAATATACCTGTCAAGTGTGCGTGTCTGCATGTATAACATGAATTTGTATGAGAAATGTTGCTGTATGTGTAAGTCAAATTCGGAGTATTTGGATTAATAAGATTTTTTTTGAGTGTTGTGCAGAGTTCTAACTGGATCTCAGGTTTACCCACTGTATACTATTAATATAATGTTATTGCTATTTTTAATCTGTTATCTGTACCTGTTGAATAAAATAAAAATAAATAAAAACGGGGGCAAAATACCTAAACGCGAAGACGATCTCGTCGTGCCGCAGATGCGCGTCGTCGTCGACACAGAGCACGGCCTCGGTGTCGATGAGGTGGTACGGCAGGAAGCGGTTGTTGAGCGAGTTGCGCGGCGCCCGCACCACGGCCACGGGCGCGCCGCTCTCCGGCCACGAGCCCGCGCCGCTCGGGGGCGACGGACCGTTCCACACTACCACCACCTACAACCAATTATTATTAACTAGCTTTTGTCCGCGATTTCGTCTGCGTCGAATTATTTATTTTATTCAATCTGCTTATTTATTTTTACCCCCCAGTTTTATGAAAAGAGGATGGTTTCCGGGACAAAAACTAAGCTATAAAATAAATAAAATGAAATGCGTTTATTTCAGGTATGTTCACCCATATTTTTACATTAAACATGAAAAAAAAAAAAAAAAAATTTCTAATTATTGATATTGTTATTGTCCCTCTATCCAACACTTATATGTGACATGCTTATTACAGCAGTGACGGATATAGGGACAATCAACTCTAGCCGCTATCATAGCCGCTATGTCCTTTCTCAGGATTCAAATGATCCCCATACCAAATTTCATTTGAATCGGTTTAAAGTCAAGATATAACAGACAGACATCCCATCACATTTATAACATTAATATATATATGGATTTGATGACAGATTTATTACACCAGAAACTTTTAAAGGTACATGCGTTAATAGATCCAATATTATAGCAACATTTTTGACTAGGTAAGGCAGATAATAAAAAATGGGTCATACCTTATTCAAGTAGGGCAGCCCCCTTAGTCTCGCCAACGCGGCCGCCAGCACTGCCTCTCTTTCGTAAGTGAGTATGACGACAGTGAACTGTTCCCGGGGCCGGTCGCCGCCCAGCGCCTCGCTGAACTCCCGGCCCGAGCCCCCCGCGCCCGCGCCCACTGGCCGGAACCCCGCAGCTGACCCCATGAACCGCGCCTCTGACGTCACCAGCGGATCCCACGGCAGCTGCGGGTACAGCGCAAACGGCTCTCCCCACTCGTTCCATAACTCATATCCATGTAGTAGTGCGACAGAATAGTTTCTCCGATACGCAGGACTGGGATAAGGAGCCTCGAGTGGCCCAAGGGTTTCCTCCGGCTCGGCGTCCACAGCAGGGGGCTCTAGGCGCGGCGGGAAGTATGAATCGTTAAAGGCAGGCGCGCCCGTTGTAGGTGATACCGGCTGCGCGGGAATGTGCAGTCGCGTGCGCAGGTTAGCTAACAGTGAGTCCACGCTAGCCTGCACCGAGCTGAGGTACCGCTCCCACAGAACGCGGCCCTGTCGACGTATCGACAGCAAGTCGGCGTCTCCCATTGCGCGCAACAGAAAATGCAGCTCTCGAACACGCGCCCGCGGCAAACTCAGCGCCGCTCTCCGCCAATCCAAGACCTCGTCGTACGGCAGCCGAATTCGATCTCCGCCTAGCAGCACTGGGATGGCTCCGGACCTCAGAGCTTCATACAGCCGCGCTTGCAATAGCGCTGTCGTGACGTACGTTCGGTCCGCTGGCGCAAGTATTAAAGCAAACGTCGAGTCCCTCAGTACGGCACGGCGGGAGCGATCCGTACCGCATAGTGCCCAGTCACCAATAGGTAGAACCGCGCGTTTTTCTACAGGCGGATCGCATTCAAACTGCAGGTGGAATAAATCTGAGGCCGGTGCAGACGTCACCATCTTCTGTAAGGCTTCGATCAGAGATTTGTCGTGATCCTTGTCTATACCTTTCGGCGGAGGTTGCGAGCCCTGAAAACTAAATGTAGCTCATGAATTCATACCTAAGAATCGATATTGGCATTTTGAACATCCACAAAAAGAGTGTTTTTTAATATACATATAAACTATAATTACTGCCGTTATAATTTACCTTAATAAATATTTACGTCGTGCCGGAGCGATGGGTGCACAATCCGCCCACACATCTCCGCCGGGCGGGCCGAGCGCCGGCGGGGTTATGATGTCGAACCCGGGTCGGAACTGCTCGTGTGTAAACGTAGATTGTGCAATCATGGCTCTTCCTATGGATGCACCACGGAAGGCGTCTCCCGAGCCAACCGTTAGTTCCCGCCGAGCCAAGTTGAGGAGCACATGATTGCGCCCATCGCCGCCCCAGTAAGGCAAGCTCTTGATAGCTGTCTCGTTCAACATTAGCTTATATGTATCTATAGTTAACCTGAAAATAGCATTAAAATTTAAATATTTCGATGTGAGCACTCATCAACTCATTTTCATATCGCCTACTCAAAAATTTAGCAATGACTAATTAGAAAGTAAGTACATACAGTTTAACTACAAATGACAGTGCGTAATGATAAGCCTTAAAAATAAAATATAATATTTTGTAAACTGTAAACTACTATGTGTCTAACTCAGTGGAAAATACAGATTACGAAACTTATGTGCACTCATGGTCTAAATGCACACTTGATAGTAATAGGTTGCTGTCATTATTATGTACAAACATATGAACTTACGCGGGAGAGTTTTTTTCAAAAGGAAATGCTTCTCCCACGATGACGAGATACACGCACGCTTCGTTTGGATTGCGTGTAATGTGTGTATTGTATCCGAGCGTCTGGCGTAGCGTTGTCTTTAGGAAACCATCCACTTCGGCCCCGGCGAGAGGCACAAACACGTCGGGGTCGTAGAGGTACACTGGGAAGCCTGAGGTTAGGGAACAACGGGAATGGTCGAAGCAAGAAAACATGCGACAGTGGACTTCAAATGACGGTGCTATAGGGGGTAAAATGGGGGGTGGTCGTAGGGGTAGTATTTGTAACGGTGGCGCCAGTTCTGGCGAGTCTCGTCGAATGGCTTCGAGTTGTGCAATCCGCGCCTGGTCGGCCGACACGCGCAGGCGCTGCAACTCGGCCGCCGCCCGCGCGTGCTCTGCTTTAGCACTGTCAGCCTTTGCACTGGCTGCTGCTGCCTCACGTTGTAGTCGCCCACGTTTGGCTTCCAATTCACGCAATTCAGTAGATACTGAAGCCTAAAATTTATTTTAAATATATATTTGATTTACAAAACTACAGTAAGTCATTAGTCATAGCTTATTGTATTCCATAGTGTTGTGTACACACATAGATTTGGGTATGAGTTCAATTCAATTAAAGTAAAATATAATATCATCATAATCTGTTTCTAATTTATGTTAACCTATTTTATCTTATACAAGAATCTTATTTTATATAATAAAATGGTGCCTTATTTAATAATAATAATATATTTTACTGTTTCAGTTGTCTATTGGTTGTAAGAGTAACTACTGAGTATCAGGTCTTCAGATGATTATTAACAAACATTTATAGACCTCCCCTAGTGAATGCTCCACAGCTTAATCAGTGGCCTGAAAACTTTCTAACCAATAATTTACCTTTATTCTCAACATTTCTTCAATTCTGAGTTTCAAGTCAGCTGCATTCATTGTTGAAATGTCACCAAGTGCTTCTAGAGTATGTCTCATTGGATTATTAGATAAAGTACCGGATTCATCATACTGAAATATACAAGTATATCCAATCATAAAAACTATACATATTATATTCTTGAGTAATGATATATGAAATAGAATTAAGATCTAATAACTAAATAATACATAATAAATTATCAGGTAAACCCCGAAATATTGATATTGCTCTGTTCTACAATTTTCTATTTTCCAAGTGTAAATAGACCTCGGTATTTAATAGCTCAGTAATACATAGTCATGCTTAATAAACTATAGAATGTAATTAATAAATCACATTTCATGATTTATTAAGCATGACAGATTGATACATTCACTTATTAAATTGTACACTTTTACCCAAAAAAATATTATTTGATTAAATTTTAATAATACCAAGATTATATCCATATGTAACCGTTTTAAGAAAGGCAGGAAAAAAAATTGCTCAACATATTTGGCAAACCAATTTCTTAAATCCTGACCATTTAGTACTATTATACTACTACTTACTTTAGACAAATAATAATGTGTGAAGAGAGGCACAACAAATAATATCACTGATACCAGAAATATAACCCGGGATAGCTTCAGGTGCCCTAACCACTGGCAAAATCGTTCATAGAAATACATTTTAAAGAATTAAATTAATACATTCATTGAGGCAAATTTCTAATTATTTCATTATCAAACTGAATCTAAATTTGATTATTATTTGCAACGCTTTGATGCTACTAAATGACATAACTTATCTTTCAATATTAACTATATTTAGATAAAATTAGTCAATGTTGTATTTTAAATAATTTATACGAATTATTTTCCCATTTAATTAATTTCTGTGTTGTGTGTGCTATCGGCAACAGATTATAAATTTGTCAAAATCAACAATGACAATGACATAAAACAACTATTTATGTCACTGTCAACACCACGTGATCCACTAAAATCCTAATTAAATTAAATTAAATTAAATTCATTTATTTCGGGTAACTAGACCCATAAAAAAATACAATGACAGTTAAATAATTTAAAATACAATACAATAGAGTATATACACAAATATTCTGTAGTTCCTGCCCACCCCCATGGGAAAAAGGCGTGAGTGTATGTATGTATTAATATTAATAACGCCTGACAAACGGCTTCGGCTGAACATGCCTGCTGCAGCAATGCAGTATGTAGGGGCAGTCCAACCTGTTAGCAATCATCGCCAGGATTGCGTTGGAGCTGGCTCGCACTTTGCGCACCAGAGAGATGCTCCGCTTGCGCATAGTCGCGTGAAAACAATGTTGCGTGTAGACCGAGCTAGATAAATGACTTTTAACTCGTACTTAATAATAAAAATCCCACGGAACAGAAAAAAAGAGTGGAAGTGCAAAGTGGGCGTGGCGGCTGTTCAAATGCTATGCAATGTTCCGCGCAAATCGTTCAAACTGCACTGGCGCTTTCTTCAAAAGGCCATCTCAGACTTTAACCTACATAGTCAGGCTCACATATTGTATCCAAAATGTTTGGACTTTAAAAGAGACCATGATTCCCTGAGTTTGTTTCGGCATTTCTTCTCAGAGGTCGTCAGTTAGGAAATGCCGATGTCAACTAGATACTAAAACAAAAAATGTACATGACTTGTAAAAGTGTCTATAAAAAGATCTATTTACAGAAATAAACAATAATTCATTCAATCATTCAATCATACGCAAGTGATACCATCGATGGACATAACACAACAATTTTCACAAGATATTCGCATGCAGTTTGGAGTAGATAAATGCAAAATGTTTTGCGTCACTAAAGGTAAAATTTAATACAATAGGTACACACTCGAATCCGGAGAATCAATTGAGCCTATGGATGAACAAAGCACTTATAAGCACCTAGGTTTTAAGCAGTCTAGACAGATACATCAAGAAAAGACTAAACAAGAACTACTCAAAAAATTCTCTCACCGCCTTAATTTAGTTTTAAAAACGTAACTCAACTCCAAAAGTATAATAAAACCAATCAATACATTTGCGATACCCATACTCACGTACTCTTTCGGAATAATACAATGGTCGAAAATTGATATCAAACAATTACAACGCACTATCAATACTCACCTAACCAAACACAGGAAACACCATCCTAAATCGTGCCTACAGAGACTTACATTACCACGCCTAGAAGGGGGCAGAGGTCTGATAGATGTTCACAATTTACACAACAAACAAATAATTTCACTCAGAGCTTACTTCCATGACAAACACATTATAGAAACAGACAAAAAAGTAACACCGCTTAACCTACAAGATAAAAATACACAAATAAATGAACACCTCATAAGTACACAACAAAAACACACATTATGGTCTGATAAAGCCCTGCATGGCAGACATCGAGCCTACCTGAGCCTACCACACGTCGACAAAGATAAGTCGAACGAATGGCTTAGACGCGGTGAGTTGTTTCCGGAAACGGAAGGCTTTATGCTCCCAATTCAAGACCAAATTATAGTAACTCGTAACTATAATACATTATGATGTATTTTCTGTAGTTACGAGTTACTATAATTGAAGTGAAACTTCTTTATCGGGGTTGGAAAAATTTAGTGTAACATTTTTGCGTTACGCGCCATCTTTATTTAATTTAAGAACGACTCTAACCAACCGACTGACTTATGCAGACATTGCAACAGTGCTTCTGAAACTATTCGGCATATTACTGGAGCCTGTAAATCTGCACAAACAGACTATAAACACCGCCATGATCAAGTGACTTCAATCATTCATCAACACCTAGCATACAAACACAAGCTTATACTTGACATGAACCCGTATTATAAGTATAAACCCGAAACCGTATTAGAAAATAGGCACATTAAAATTTACTGGGATAGAACAATTACAATAGGCCAGACATCACCGTACATGATAAAACCAACGCTATACCTAATTCACACAATATCCAAAGTACAATATCTGAAAAATTAAATAAATATCAAAATCTCGATATAGAAATCAAAATTCAGTGGAAAGCACAAACTGTACATATAGTCCCTATAGTCCTTTCATCGACAGGTATTGTTCCAAAATCTCTCACGGAAAGCCTCAACATATTGGACATGCCTACCTACACACTCTATATGCTTCAGAAAGCTACTATTCTTAACACCTGTCGTATCGCCCGGAAATTTCTATATTCTTCTACACTATCTTCCACATTCAATATAAACTCTCCCTCACAAGCTTGGCTATGGCCCGCATGTGAGGTTAATTTAACTCATTTTCTTCTCCTTTATGGGATAAAGGAGAAGAAAATTAATAAAATCTGAAAATAATAATAATAATGTTTATTTATTCTCTCATCATCAAATCACAGAACAAAGTATAGATTGTTACGTAACCTGACTTTTCCTAAATCTCTTTTAACTCAGCGCTCAAATTTCCAAAATCAGCAAGTTGCTCTATGATTGCTTGATACTATACCTAGTAGCTACCAATAGTTTCATCTTTTTACATCCAGACCCAAATTTCTATAAAAGCATAATTATCCCTCTCTTTTTAGACGCAAAACCTACTCGGAAACTAAATTAATAACCCACAATAAAAAATAATAGGTGGTAAGTAATAAACTTATTTTAATGATAATATTACTAATATTTTGTAGATCGATGTATCGATATCGATTTTGATCAATGCGTCGCGCACTGACTGTCGTATGCAGTGGCAGATTTACCAGTAGGCTGAGTAGGCTGGAGCCTAGGGCGGCAGATTTTAGGGGATGGCAACGGCAGGTTATACAGGAGACCGAGGAGTATAACCTGCCCCTTTCTTTAGCGTTTGTGGACTATGAGAAGGCCTTCGATTCGATCAAATATTGGGCGGTACTACAGCCTTTACATCGGTGCCAAATTGACTATCGGTACATCGAAGCGCTGAAGTGTTTGTATGAAAACGCCATTATGTCAGTCTGACTACAGGATCAGGCCTCAAAACCTATCCTCTTGCAGCGTGGTGTGAGACAGGGTGACGTCATTTTCTCGAAACTGTTCACCGCTGCATTGGAGGATATCGTTAAGGTTCTGGACTGGGTAGGGCTAAGCACCAACATAGATTTCTGCGAAACCGTGGAAAGGAAAAGGAATCCGTGGAGAGAGAGCGGGAAATTTCTACCTCGCTCCCGTGCCGCAGCAGACGCACTGGGCGTCGGAGGAGGGCCGACAATGCCCTTCTCCGACCCCCCTAAACGGGTCCAGGGGCGGTGGACGCGGGGACATCCTCCGCCACCCCGCTTACAGACCCCGAGGCGGCGACGCGTAGGGTTTCACTCGGGCCCCGTTTGCTGTCAGTTTAGTAATTACCTATTTTTATAAACCTAAACGGTTTCTGTAGGGGTTGGCAACGCATATCGCCTTCTGGTATTGCAACTGTCCATGGGCGGCGGTGATCACTTACCATCAGGTGAGCCGCGTGCTCGTTTGCCTCCTTATCACCATAAAAAATAAAGGCTATGTTGGGAGGTTCACTACGTGATCGAATCAGAAATTAGGAAATCCGTAGTAGAACCTGGGTCGCTGACATAGCCCGAAGAATCGCCAAACTCAACTTTCAAGTGGCAGTGGGCAGGGCACATCGCTTGAAGAATGGACGCCTGATGGGGCTTGAAGGTTTCCTTCCACGCAAGGTGGACTGAAGACTTGGTTAAGGTTGCTGCCTGGAATCCGCTGGATGCGGGCGGCGCATGACCGATAGTCGTGGTGATCCTTGGGGGAGACCTTTGTCCAGCAGTAGACGTTTAACGGTGGATGTGAAGACTACTTTAAACTGATATTTAAAGTGTAATATGTTTCAACATTTTAATATTTATTTTCTACTAGATACGTATGTATTTGATAGTCGTTTTTAGGTTGCGGCGCGGGAACGATTGGCATGACCACCATAAACCGAATTGTTAATAGATTATCTAATATAAATTGTTCGTATTGTTTTTAAACTGCAAGTGCAATAAAAAAAATAACAAAAGCAATTTTTACCGACTACAAATTATTTTGTATAAGCTGTATATGGTGTAAGTATTTTTAAGGCATACTTTTCCCCACCTTATAAGTACATGTTGTTGTTTTTAGGTCAACAGTAAACTCTTCACTAAATCGTGGTTTGCAAAAATAATTTAGACACAACTATCCCCTAGTTCACAATCTTACTAATAACGGGAAAAGCCGACAATGAGGTCGATAGAACACAAACCATAAAGTTGCATTTTCAGAATAAATATGATTGTGAACTAAACTAGCATATTGAAATCAATATCAATGGTCAGTAAGGGCGGCAAAAATTGAATAGCCTACTAGCGGCAAATTTGTAAATCCGCCACTGGCAGTCCTGGATTTATCAATAGGCCGTATAGGCCGCGGCCTAGGGACGGCAGCGTCCTAGGGGCGGCAGATTTCAGAGGAATTTAACTTTAGTGTTTAGTGCCTCCCTTACTACAAATGGAAAATTATTATTTTAGAAAGGTGCATGGGGCGGCGGATATAAACTGACCTACACTCATAAAAAATATAAATCCGGCACTGCTTTGGGGATCTATGGAGATACATACAATCAATTGCCATAAACGAGGCTAGACGCATGCACACATTTTTATTTGGTAAGTCGAATATGATTCATGATTCGTGTGGCGCCATCAACCCCCACATACTGTGCATAGTCGGCAGCAACTGTTGCAAACGTTATCCCCGAACATTGATAGTGAAGATGTAGTATATTAATAAGTAAAACGACCATACAACATATTGCTAGTTTATTTCTGACTCCATAATGTCATTGTGACAATCATCATAAACATTATACACATAAACAATTCGATGGCCAGTGATCATACACTGCATCTTCCTCCAACAATTATTTGTAAAACTAAAGTCAAAATAACAATAACCTATAAAATCATTCAAAAATAATCTTTATAACTAATGGGCTTCCTTGGCCTCAAAGAGCGCTCTACCTGTCTAGGAGTTGTATCTGAAGCTGCCCTTGGTTCAACTGGTAGACCTTCCAACAGCTCATTATCTCCCGCCCTTTTGTCCTCTTCCGTCTCCCTTCTTGCTACCACGTTTTCAGCACTATCGGATGCTATTTCCATTTCTCTTCCATCTACTGTAATATCTGGTTGAGAAAATGGAACATTAACCGGCAGCGGAGACCTGTTGGTTTGTCTTGGAGACGGCTGCGATGTCAGCGCGCTCGGCACGTAGGGCGATGAGGTGCCAAATAATTCGTAATCATCATTGCCAGTCAAATCCCTATTGTCACTAGACCTAACAAACTTCCTCATTTGGTCTACGTGCCGGTTACAATTAGTATCATAATCCTTAAAATAAATTTCAAACATTCTTTTCCCTAAAATCTTATTTACAATTCCCACACTCCAAATACTTTTCCTTGCAATAAACCATTTAGCCCATACCATTTCACCTACCTGAAAACACCGACTGTTTTTTAAGCAAACAGTTTGGTGATCCTTGCTAACGGTTCTATTTTGTGGCAAAATCATATCCAGCCTACATCTTAGATTGCGACCGAACATGAGCATAGCCGGCGTAGAACCCGTAGCACAATGAATGGTATTTCTAAAATTAAACAAAAAGCTCTGTAACTTTTCCAAAATTTCCTTTTTACAATTGCTATCTGAAAGTATACATTTTATCATTTTTTTACAAGTCTTAACGGAGTTTTCTGCTTGGCCGTTACTAGCTGGGTGATAAATAGGTGACGTAAGATGTTCAATTCCATTGACCCGACAAAATGTTTGGAATTCTACTGAAGCTATTTTAACATCATTATCCGACACTATAATATGAGGGACACCGAACCTACAGAACAACTCTTTCAATGATTGAATCAAAGCATGTGAAGAAGTGCCACGGTCCATGTTAATACATTCCAGCCATTTGGAGAACGCATCTATAACAACCAAATATACCATTTGTCCTATAGCCATATAGTCTATGTGGATGCGGTGCCAGGGCCCCGGCGGGCGCGGCCACGGCGCGGGAGGCGCGCTAGGCGGTGAGCTGCGTACGGCAGCGCACGCGGTGCACGCTCCCACCCAGCGCTCAATGTCGTTGTCAATCCCTGGCCACCACATTCTGCTACGAGCTGTGCTCTTAGTTTTTACAACACCAAAATGTGCTGCATGCAATTCCTTTAACATTCTGTCCCTGTAAACAGCTGGAATTACTATTCTATGCCCACGAAATAAACAACCCTCTATGACTTGTAAATCCATTTTACATTGAAAATAGGGCGAGATTGCTTTGCAATTTATTTTCTTCGGCCAACCATTAATCATATATTTAATTACCGTCCTTAACACAGCGTCGGCAGCAATCGCCCTTTTAATATCGCCGAATAAAACCGGCTCCATGCTCTCCTCTAAGAAAAAAAAATACCTAGAACTTCCTTCCTCCTCTTTATCTTCATTCACCGTGGCGACTGATAAGGGTGACCGAGAAAAATAATCCGCAACCTCATTATATTTACCATCTATGTACTTCACCGTAAAATTATATGCTGATAAAATTATTGCATATCTTTGAAGCCGTAATGCTGCCGTTACCGATACACCTTTATCTTTACCAAATATGGATAGCAGTGGTCGATGGTCGGTTTTTAGAATAAAAGGTTTCTGTCGACCGTAGACGTATTGGTGGAAATGTTTGACACCGAAAATAATAGCAGTTGCTTCTTTCTGAATTTGACTATAATTCTTTTCACTCGGCGCTAATGATCGTGACGCGAAAGCTATAGGACGCTCCCGTCCGTCGGCATCCTGGTGGGCCAACACGGCGCCAAGCCCACACGGGCTCGCATCCACCGTCAATATCAGCGGCGCGCCCGGATCAAAATGCGCCAGCACTCTCTTTACGTTATTAAACGCCGCCTGCTGGTGCTCCCCCCACTGCCATCCTGCATTCGCCCTCAGTAATTCGTGAAGCGGGCTTAATAGAGCTGATGCACAAGGAATAAAATTCCTATAATAATTTACTACGCCTAGAAATCTTTTCACTCCTAGAACGTCGGTGGGTGCAGGTGCATTAAGGATTGCCTCGACCTTGGTAGGACAAGTCCTCAAACCACTCTTATCTATTACGTAACCTAAATAAGTTACACTCTTCTCGAAAAAGACACATTTTTCTTTTTGCAGCCGTAATCCTGCGTCTTGTATTCTTCGTAAAACTTCCAGTAACCTTGAAAAATGGATGTCCTTCGTAGATCCTGTTATACATATATCGTCAAGCCAAACGCTTACTCCATCTATACCCGCTAACAATGTTTCCATAGCCTTTTGAAAGATGGCAAGTGCACATGCCAATCCATAAACTAAACGAGTATACGAAAACAAACCTTTTTGCGTATTAATTGTGGTGAGTTTTTGAGACGCCTTTGATAATTTGAATTGATTGTTTAGTGGTAAGGGACGTGTTGTCGGGATGTTGTATAAATAAAAGTTCGACTCACGTAAATTTGTATATTATAATCCCAGCACCTTACTCACTAATTAAAAAAGCGTTATAGCACAAGCACAATCACAATCACACAAGCACTGTTAGTTTGGTTAGTACTAAATCTATACAAGTTAGTTAGTTAGTTAGTTACCAATTAGACAGACAAAAGCAATATCACTGTAATGTAAACATAGAATAAAGATCGCGACAATATGTCGTATGAGCAAGCTGCGTGCGCTCCGCGTCGTAGGTCAATCTGCACTGGTCGGTTGACCGTTGGAAACCGCGCGTAGGCGGGCGAGCGGCGAATCAAATTCCTAGAATTGTGAAATTCCAGGAAATACAATGCCTATAAACTAGTGGTAACGGATGAGTCGATTGTCAGGTCCATAATTTTATTGATAATCGATATCGATCACTGGTAATTTAAATTGTTGTTTTATGTTATTTTATGTGAATAAGGATTGTGTAATGTATTATATGAATATATATATATATGTTTAATAAATATAAATATATGTAGGAAAGTAGCCTACACCACCCCCCTCCAGAGACCGTCAAGGGCGATAAGAATCAGGGAACCTCACGCGACGACCAGAGCGGGTAACATAATCTTGTTGTACTTCCGGTGGGAGTTCCTCATTCGGTGAAGACAATATGAAGGCAGGTTTGAGGCGGTTGATGGACACTGTATTTTCCTTGTTATTAATTAAAATTTTAAATACTTTATCTCCCCTCGAAATAACTTTGTGTGGCCCAGAATATGCAGGTTGAAGAGCACCCCGTAAAGCGTCTTCTCGGAGGAAGACATGATCACAGGTCTCAAGTTCCTTGTAAATGAAAACTTTGGGCTTACAATGTCGGGAAGCTGGTGTGGGCCGCAACTTTTCAGCAATGTTCCTTAGTCTAGCGGTAAATTCGGAGACGTCTGTAGTGCCGGTAGTGGTAGGTTCAAAGAACTCGCCGGGCAACCTTAGTGGCTCTCCATACACTAGTTCTGCTGATGAGGTTTGTAAGTCCTCTTTAAAGGCAGTTCTTACACCTAATAAGACCCATGGCAACGACTCAGTCCACTTATCATTTGCATGGCATACGATTGCAGCTTTAAGTTGACGATGAAAACGTTCAACTAGGCCGTTACATGCAGGATGATATGCTGTTGTCCGCTTGTGCTCGAATCCGGCAATTTTGGACAGACATTGAAATAAAGCCGATTCAAACTGACGGCCGCGGTCAGTTACGATATCTGTCGGACAACCAAATCGAGATATCCAAGTGGACAACAAGGCTTTAGCGACAGTTTCTGCCGTGATATCTGCTATAGGTACTACTTCGGGCCAGCGAGTAAATCGATCAATAGCAGTTAAGCAGTACCGGTAACCTTGAGAAAGTGGAAGGGGTCCCACAAGGTCTATGTGGACCAGCTTAAAACGTGCACGTGGTAAGTTATAGGTGCCAAGGGGGGAAGTCACGTGACGATTGACTTTTGCCCGCTGACACGATATGCAAGCACGCGCCCATTCTCTGCAATCCTTGCGTACGCCTGGCCAAACGAATCGCTCGGCAACTAATATGGCTGACGCGTTGGTACCAGGATGGCTGAGGGAATGTAGGCTATCAAACACCTGCTTCCGTAAGCATTTGGGTACATAAGGCCTGGAAGTTGGCGTACTGACGTCGCAGTACAATGGGATCCTACTTCCAGGGACGTAAAGTTTCTTAAACTTCAGGGAAGAGTCTCCACTCAGAAGTTTATCTAATTCTGGGTCAGAATTTTGAACCTGAGCCAGGTTTTCGAGGCTGATTGGATCTTCCAGTTCTTCAATGCGGGACAGAGTGTCGGCAACTATATTATCCTTGCCGGATATGTGGCGGATGTCTGTGGTGAACTGGGAGATAAAATCAAGGTGTCGATACTGTCTAGGCGAACAGTTGTTCTTCCTTTCATGGAATGCAAAACTGATTGGCTTATGGTCAGTATAAACTATAAAATGCCTTGCTTCCAGCATGTGCCGGAAATATTTGATTGCCTCGTAAATAGCGAGCAGCTCCCTGTCGTAAGGCGAGTATTTGGTCTGAGAAGGGCTTAGTTTTCTTGAAAAGAATGCTAAAGGTTGCCAAATGTCGTCTTGGAGTTGTTGAAGTACTGCTCCAATGGCTTTATCTGAGGCATCGGTAACAACAGCAAGTTTAGCGGTGCAGTTAGGGTGGATCAACAACGTTGCATTAGAGAGGCTTTCTTTGCAAGCTTCGAACGCTGCTAGGGTCTCTCCTGTTAAATTAATTGGTTGCGTACCTTTAAGGGATCCTTTCAAGAGAGCGTGCAATGGAGCTTGAATTTGAGCTGCTTGAGGAATGAATCTTCTATAAAAATTAAGCATTCCTAAGAAACCTCTCAGTTGACGGACATTTGTTGGAGCAGGGAATTGTTTTACCGCCTGCACCTTTGAGTCTAAGGGCTTGGAGCCACTTTCAGAGATGCAGTATCCTAAAAAAGTTACTTCTTGAGCTCCAAGTACACACTTTGCTGTGTTGATTAGCATCCCGTACTCCTTTAACCTCTTAAAAATTTTGCGTAGATGCTGTTCGTGCTCTAATTCACTCCTAGAAAAAACTAAAAAATCGTCGAGATAGCAGTACACGAATTCGAGTCCCCTGGTAATCTCGTCCACAAAACGTTGAAATGTTTGACCTGCGTTTCTTAGACCAAAGGTCATAAAAGGAAATTCATAAAGGCCAAACGGGGTTGTGATAGCGGTTTTAGGAATATCCTCAGGGTTGACAGGTATCTGATTGTAGGCTTTTTCTAGGTCTAAAGTGCTAAAGACTTTACATCCAGCTATACTATGGGTAAAGTCATGGATATGTTTAATCGGATACCTGTCAGGCACTGTACGAGCATTCAACTTACGGTAGTCCCCACATGGACGCCAGCCGTTGTTTTTCTTCGGAGCCAGATGTAAGGGTGACGACCATGGACTTTCTGATGGTCGAGCTGTGCCGATAGTCAGCATAGACCGGAATTCCTTTTCAGCAACCTTAAGTTTGTCTGGAGCTAAACGACGGGGAGGTGAGCAAACTGGAGGGCCAGGTGTCGTGCGTATGTGGTGGACTGTTTGGTGTGGTGTTGTGTGATGTTTACCAGCTGGTCGTGTGATTTCGGGGAACTCATTCAATACTTTATGATACCGAGTCTCACCCGTCACCACTTTGACAGAAAAAATATTATTACAATCAGGTAGAGTAGCAATAGCTGTGATAGAAGTTAAATTGTCTATCAGGCGTTTGTTACGGCAATCGACAACAAGGTTGAAAAAATTTAAAAAATCTACACCAATGATAGGTTTTGTTACATCAGCTACTACAAAACGCCATTGAAAAGTTCTACGTAAACCAAAATCTAAATCTAAATTTATACAACCATACGTAGCGATGGTGGAACCATTTGCAGCACACAACTCGTAGTCAGCCCGAGCACGACGATCGTGAGTCGCTGACCGTGGGATTACACAGAGGTCGCTTCCAGTATCGACCAGGAACTGCGTCTTCGAAGATCGGTCAGTGACGAAGAGGCGACCAGTAGCAGCTAAAGGGCAATCGTCAGTCGCCATTACAGACCGCCCTTGGAGTTTTCCGACTTGTAATCGCAGGGGGAAATACATTTGTTGGCTTTGTCTCCGAACTTATTATGGTACCAGCATTGTGGGAACTTCCTATAGTTCGAGTCAGAGCGCTGCCTTGATGTGTCGCGAGTGCTTTTGGAGTGGGAGCGAGACCTGCTGTTCCGATCTGATGTCAACTTCTGAAACTGTCTTCTTAGTTCGGCCACCTCCTTAGTTAGATCGTTTAGAACAGAACTAGGGAAGGTGTTGGTATTTACAGCAGCGATCTTTGGAGTAGAAGAAGCGAGGTCATTCACTCTATCGGCTAAATCAGCTAGGTCCTCTAGTGACGCTGCACCTGGTTGGCCTGCGAGCACCGTCTGAACGCCATGCGGAAGACGACTTGTCCAAATGGTTTTAAGAAAATCATCAGGCACGTCCACGCCTGCAAGACTTTTGAGGTGACGAAGAAATTGAGATGGCTTGCGATCGCCAAGTTCTTCATGCATCAATAACTGCTTGATTTTTTTTTTGTTGGACGCGCTGAGTCTTTTGATTAACTCCGTCTTAAGCTTCTCGTCTCTGTTGGTCGCTGGCGGGCTTATAATTATGTCCTTGATCTCTCTAGAGTGTTGCTGGTCAAGGTGCCCTATCACGTAATTATATTTCGTGACATCGTTTGTGATACCAGCGATGGCAAATTGACCCTCGACTTGGGCGAACCAAATCTCAGGCTCCTCTGCCCAGAACGGTGGCACTCTAACGCCGACCTTAAAAACGTTGCTCGGTTCTATCGACAAAGTCGCATCACTAGTGCCGGCCACACTTTGTGCATCTTTATATAAGTCCTTATCCATGTTCAAATACGGGGTCACCAGTTTAGTGGTAAGGGACGTGTTGTCGGGATGTTGTATAAATAAAAGTTCGACTCACGTAAATTTGTATATTATAATCCCAGCACCTTACTCACTAATTAAAAAAGCGTTATAGCACAAGCACAATCACAATCACACAAGCACTGTTAGTTTGGTTAGTACTAAATCTATACAAGTTAGTTAGTTAGTTAGTTACCAATTAGACAGACAAAAGCAATATCACTGTAATGTAAACATAGAATAAAGATCGCGACAATATGTCGTATGAGCAAGCTGCGTGCGCTCCGCGTCGTAGGTTAATCTGCACTGGTCGGTTGACCGTTGGAAACCGCGCGTAGGCGGGCGAGCGGCGAATCAAATTCCTAGAATTGTGAAATTCCAGGAAATACAATGCCTATAAACTAGTGGTGACGGATGAGTCGATTGTCAGGTCCATAATTTTATTGATAATCGATATCGATCACTGGTAATTTAAATTGTTGTTTTATGTTATTTTATGTGAATAAGGATTGTGTAATGTATTATATGAATATATATATATATGTTTAATAAATATAAATATATGTAGGAAAGTAGCCTACAATTGTAAGCGTTACTTAAATCAATTTTAGAATAGTGTTCCCCACCTCCTATTTTAGAAAACACCTCCTCTATCCTCGGCAAGGGATATTTATCAATTTGTAATACTTTATTTAACGTACACGAGAAATCACCTGCAATTTTCAACTTCCCATTTTCTTTTAAAACTGGGACTATGGGTGTAGCATACTCTGAAAAACTAACCGGTATAAGAATACCTAAACTAACCAACCTATCTAGTTCTTTGTTGACTTTGTCTTTCAAAGCAAAAGGTACCGTACGCGGCTTAAAAAACTTAGGTGTTGCATTTTCTTGTAGTTGTAATTCAACTTCGAACTTATTAAAACATCCTAACTCATCCTTCCAAATATCTGGATACTGCATCAAAAGCCGTTGCACTTCTTCACTCTTATTGGTGATAAAAACTATATTGTTATTTGATGTTACAAAGTAGATTTTAAACTTCTTCATGAAATCACGGCCTAGCAAGGGTGGTCCATCATTTTCTAAAACATAAATTTTAACATTTTTACATTCATTAGAATAAGTCATTTTAGCAACAAAAAATCCCAGGGGCGTGATTTTATGACCGTTGTACAAACACATAGTTAAATCACTTTTAAGCAACATCTGGTCAGAGAAATAGGACAAATACAATTTTCGTGAAATTACGCTGCTTCCTGAGCCAGTATCAAGTTCCATAAACATGTCTATATTATTAACTTTAACAGACATTTTAATAGGATTAGAATCAACATACCTTAAGTTATAAAGTTCGCATTCTTTGCAAACACCTTGACCCATATCAGTCTCTTGCGTACCTATATTATGCATATTATTATTAGACTTTCTAATCTTACATAACTTTTTCAAATGACCTTTCTGCCCGCAAACCAGGCACTTGTAGTTCTTAAACCTACACTTATCCGCCGTGTGGTTTCTTATACCACATACCCCGCACCGTGAATGCTCTCCGCCACTGCCGCAATCGCCAGCCTTGCGGTGCGAAACGACGCTCACAGATGCCCCGGTCTGATACCCGGTGGTGCCGCTGCGTCCTTTGCCCGCGCCCTCGCCTACGTAGAACACTGGCTCCTCCTTCAGTGTAACCGCACTTGCAACGCCAGCACGCGCCTGTCGTGCACACGATGCCTTTTGAGCGACTTCCAATGCCTGCGCCAGTGACAGTGTTCTCGAATCGTACTCGAAAAGTTTGTCACGCTCATGTCCTGTTCTAAAGCCAAGCACGAAACGGTCTCGTAGAAGTGTATCCAGCTCCGTGCCAAATTCGCAATACACGGCTAAACCACGGAGACGTGCCACCCATTCCTCGATGCTTTCACCGTCAGCTCTGATTGCTTCGTAAAACTTCGACCTATCAGCGAATGTTGACCTCTTTGGCGTGAAATGTTTATTGAGTATATTCACTAGCTCTATGTATTTAATTTCTTCCAATTTATTTGGATGCACCAGGTTCCTTAATAAACGGTAGCATTCGTCTGACAAATGCGTCAATAAGACGGCACTTTGATTAGTCTCAGATATTCCGTTTAATTTAATGAACTGGTTTAATTTTCCATAAAAGACATCCCATTCATGAATTTTATGGTCAAACACATTCAAACTTCCAAGAAAATTCATTTTACCAAATAATGCGAAGGTTAATCGCAGACTCGTCGCCAATTGTAGTATATTAATAAGTAAAACGACCATACAACATATTGCTAGTTTATTTCTGACTCCATAATGTCATTGTGACAATCATCATAAACATTATACACATAAACAATTCGATGGCCAGTGATCATACACTGCAGAAGACCATCACTGGAAACGATGGTTGTCAACTGTCTTGACATCAGCGTCGATTACTCAATGATAACGGTCGAACTATCACAACAATTTCGTGGTCAAAAACACGTAGATTCTTCCATATTTGCTATTTCTTTCCAAAACTTTTAAAACACATTGTACCGTTGAGTAGTTACTGCAATTCGGTAAAATCCATTAAACACATCTACAAATATGTCACGAAAGGCAGCCACATGGGTGGTTAGCGGCAGCCAAACCTCCAATACCAACGATGAGATTACGCGCTATCAAGTTACATTACTGAACATTGAAAACTCATGATGATTTTAAGGCGCAATGATTTTCCTGTCCGCGATTTCCGCTAAACTCGGAATAAAGTTGGCCCCAGACACTGCCCTGGGGTACGCCAAGCTGCTGTCAAATACAGGCACGTATATCTCAGGGTAATATTTTGGAACCAATCTCGTTATTTTGTATTTTTGTAAGGCCAAAATTATAAAGTTCAATGCTACGACGATTTATTATTTATCTACCGGTACAAGTAAATATGTAAGTAATAATGATACAGCATAAAAAATACTGAATACAACTTAAATCTAGAAGATTGTGCACTTATTGTCGTAGTGTCAAAGTGTCATCCGTGGGTGTCTTACGCAAACATTTAAAAATAAAAAGCTATGTATTTAAAATGTTTTTATTAAAATGACATGTACAAATTTTACAACAGATATAGCACATGGAGCTCTTTATTGACCTAACAATAAAGAATCTAGTGTATAAATTTAGAATAAACTTGAACACTATAAAAAATAACTAACTCTTAAAACCGAATTAACTGTTTGTTTACTTACATGAATTCCATTTTATTTTTTTTATTTATCAAGCTTACACATAGCGGACATCCGTTTAAACAATATTACATTTTAAATTCATATAAGTTTTCTGCTGATTTAATTTCATAGGTTGATGACTGACTTTAAACTATTTTGTTCTTACATACGTTTTGTCTAGATCATATTATGTAATTAAAATGTTATGGTTTACATCCAACTTACTTATATTATTGCCTCAATAAGAAATGAATAAGCCACTAGCATGAATCTACAATATATCTAATCTGACAATATTTAAGTTTTATTAAATTCTTTAATAAATATATTTATATTTTGAGTGTTTCGTTTTCTTTCTTACTAACTAAAACTATATCAAATATATATTGTATCTTCTTGTCACAATGGTGTTTCAGTAAATGATTAAATAACTCGCCTGGAGTAAACAGCAAGTCACATTTGAAACAACTTTGTTTGGAAACTTTCATCTTAATATTGCAGGTATTTGAGTGTTGTAGAGCATTTAATTCTTCTAAAAAATGCAAACCACAACCACATTTATACAGTCTTTCATGTTTATTCAGACAATCTTTAGAGATTTCCATTTCTAAGCTTTTTCCATTTGCTTCTTCGGTTGTGTCTTTAGTAACTTCAGTGTCCACAACCGAAGTTTCTTTAAGAGCAACATTAGCACTAACAGGGGATCCATCGAAAGTAATTATATCTATATTTAATTCATCAAATTCTATGCAGTTACTTTCATGGAGCTTAAAGTGGTTTTTCAATTCAGTTTTTAAAAAATACTGATCACATTTGGGACATTTTAGTTTCAAATCATCAAGGACACAAATATGGTTAGATATGCACGTTTTTGTTCGCAAGCATAAATTACATTTTTTGCATTTATATATGGTATAATCAATTTTAGCACCATTGAAGTTAGTTTTGACGTCCATATTGCTCGAGTTACTTTTTTTTCCAAACATGACTACAGTTATATTTTCGGCATTAAATCTGTCTAACTCTTCGTGTCTAACAAAGTGTAAGTCACAATCTTGTTTATGCAAAAGCAAACCACAAGTAATACAATTTTTTAAATTGTTCACATCACAGGTATGAATTAGGCGTTGATATTTATCAACAACCTGGTTGCAACCTCTACATTGATATAAAATGAATCGATTATAAACATCAAACATTATTTTGTTGAAAGTATCATGTTCAATTTTATTAAATAAAATTATTTTATATGATTTTAAATTAATGTCTGTGCATTTATGTTCTTTTTCGTGGAATATTCGATAACTTAATGAACCGAAACATAAACCACAAAAGGCACAAGGAAATTTTCTTAATTTATCACATGATATTTGGTAAGAATTTTTCGCATGCATGTACAAAGAATGAGGGTCAATGAAACTTAAACATTTTTCACATTTATATAGTACCAAATTTAACAACCCCGACTGCAGTTCCTCCATTTTAATTCTGCATTCATATTTATAAATTGAAGTATCAAGAATGTTGCTAATTTGTTCATCACCTACATATGCAAAAATATGTTTAATCCAAAAACTGTTGTTAAAACGAAAATAAAATGGATCAAAATCAATAACAGTCGAGTCTGTGTTGTATTTCTCTTTTAGATGTAGTACATTGTGGCTTTCATAATCACATCTATTAAATATTAAATTACAATGTTGGCATTTCTGTACATCTAATGGAACATTTTTGCAGTGGTAATGGTCCTGACAATGCTTTACTACTTTGTCATATGTATTAAGTGTCGTTTGACAAATTTTACATGTGTATAACAATATAATGTCTGCAGTTTTGGTGTTGTCCGAAGCACACGATTGGGAATCCACAGATATGTCATTAGTAGTTCTGTTTACTGGATTTTTTATTTCAGTATCAGTTTTATGGATTAAATAATTATGATAAGACATATGCAACTTATAAGCATGTTCCGTTAGCTTAATAGAACAAATATCACAAGTGATATAATCCTGATCCTGGCATGAATGAATTTTAATTGCAGAATTTCTTAAAAAGTGTACACCACACATATTGCAACTAGGAAAGTCAGGTATTGGAGGACATATTTGTTTTTTAGTTCTAAGTTCATAAAATAAGTAATCTTGCAAAGTAACTTGATTAGTTTTATGTATATTTTTATGTGTTGAATGAGTTTTCATTGTTAATATAAGACCGCAATCCTTACAAATAGTTTTGAGCATGTGGCCACATCTTGCTTTAACATGTATCTTACGGCCCCCCTGATTACCATTATTTATAAAACACTTACATGTAGGACAATACTTCATTACAAATTTAGAAGTTTCTGGCACATAATTGCTGTTGTTGATGTATTTTTTTATTTTATTTGTATTTACTTGTTTTGTCTCTATTATATCCCCATCGACTATAGTGCATTCTAAACAGTCCATTTGCTTATCTTTATCATTATGATGGAAATCCATATCATCTTTATTAATTATAATATCACATTTTTTACAGTATACAGAGTTTGGAGTTTCTGTATCACATTTTTTTAAATGCTGTATCATGTTTTCTTCCCTGTAATGAATTGTGCAATGACAACATTTGTATAAAACCCGACTGAATTCTCTAAGAATGTGCACATTGAAATTTTCAGAAAATAAATGTTGTTCAATGTGCAACTCTTTGTCTTCTTTTTTAAATACTCTTTCACACTCAGAACACTGCCAATTGTTTAACATTTGAATGTGTTTTGAATGGTCTATCGCAGTGTTAGGTGATAGAAAAAAAAAGTCACACTTCGAACATTTAAACAATGTACTTTTACATGCAAACTTAATGTCTTTGCTAAGATTTTTTTCGTCTTTAATAGCTTTTCGCTCCTTACAAGGAAAAACGGCCTCCCTTAATTTCATTTTGTGATACTTATACAAATGCCCATTATAAGATTGAATACTTGTCATTTTAGAAGAACATAATTCGCAGTTCGAATTAAATGGCACTTTTTTAACTGGATTTATCTCTGTTATGTTATGATCAGTAACTAAGTGTCGGGAATAAAACTCGAAGGTAACGTTATATTTAGAGCATACAAAGCATTTGTAAAAAGTTTTAGGTAATTCAATTGAATCATTTTGTATTTTGGTTTTGACTTGATTTTTATTAATTAATTTTGTTTTATTTCTGTGTACTAACATTATATGATTTTCTAATTCTGCTGGGGTCTTAAAATATTTCATACATTTTTTACATTTCTTCTTCAGTCTCAAACTATCACGAGGTATCTTTCGGTTGCTTCTTTTGTCTATTTCATTTTTCCTTTTGTTATTTTCGTCATCATATTCGGCTAATCCAACAACGGTATTAGAGAATTTTCTCTTTTTGATTTCACTTTGTGTTACATTTTTCAAAGAATTGTAGTCATTGTTTGAATCTTGTAAAGCCTCGTGGTTATTTTCTCTTAGATGTTCATCATATTCTTCTTTAGACCGGAATTCAAGGACACGTTTAAGGCATTTAATATTTTCAGATTTATCTGTTTGTTTTACACAGTTATAACTTTTATTGGTTTCTTTGGAATGCGTAGAATCGTTAATCTCAGTAACTGGATCCAAAACTTGGTAAAGATGATCAATTAAAGAACTCTGGCTAGGAAACAATAATTTACAGTGAAAACAAGGGAAACCAGGGTTCGTGGATGTTTTAGTATTATTTACGTCATCAGAATTTAAATGTTTATCAGCTAAGTTTAATGTTTTGACTGTTTTACTAGTTCCATGTAGATTTTTAAAGTGTCTTATTAGATTGCCTTTACATGAAAGAATTTTATTGCAAGAATTACATTTATATAATTTATCAGTTACTCTCCTTCCCATTATCTTTTTAAACTTTGTTGTACTAGTATGATTGTTTCGCTTATGGACATTAATCATATGAAGATTTAACAAATTTCCTTTTGGAAATAATATAAGACAAGTTTCGCAGAATCTTTTACATCTATTTAAAAAAGAACTCACATTGGGTAATATTAGCTGGGGATCTCGTTTTACTATTCCATTATGATGAGATGTTAGGCATCCTAAGCTAGGCTTTGATCCCAAAATGATTATGTTCTCGTGCAAGTAACTCGACTTTTTTGGAGTATCGGTGGCTTCAGGTGCATTACAAGAACTAGAAATAGGTTCGTCAATAATGTGTAAGGGAGAAGGCGGCTGATTTTTGGAATCTTTGGGAACTACTTCTTGACTTGGTTCTTGCAGATTGTTGTCTGGAAGTGCATCAAAAGCTAAAACAAGAAACAAAGTGGTGTGTCAGGGGTCTTTAGATACTCTAGTAATAGTAGTAATCTAATACACCAAGCAGCTTAATAATAATAATTTATTTATTTAAAGTAACTTGACTCACTCTTGTTAGTAACAATAATTCTTATACCTATGTACAAACACGATCACTCTCTCTCTCGTAACACTGAGGTGGACAGCTTGCAGCAGCGACTCACATACAGACAATCGAGTCTGCTGGCCACACAGCTCAGGATAAGGTTGGGGCTGGCCCGTACGCGGCGCACCAGGGAAGCGCATCGTTTTCTCATAGTTGTATAAAAACAATCAACTCGAGCTTCCGCAAACATCCCTGATGCTCTACAAAAACGGGGCAACCCCATCATCATCAAGCTTAGAGGTTTAACATAAGTTTAATCTGAATATTGATACCTTTGCCACAAAACTAATTATTATTACTTAAAAATTATTAGCATGCTAATACTAAAACATATGAATGGAATGTTAAGTATGGCAGAAAATGGCATTACATTATATGCCGGGGAAACGTGTACCTTGGAAAGTGTGAGTGATGTAACTTTGCACATAGACGTACTTGACCAATCTACGCGGACAAAAGTGGATTTTATAAAGTACTAACTTCCGCCCGTGGCTTCCACCCACGTGGTAAGTTGATAAAAAGAAGCCTATAACCTTCGCCAAGGTTCAAAACCAAAATTGATCAATGTCGGTTCCGTCGTTTACACGTGATGCCGTGACTAAGGGAAATAGGGATTCATTTATATATATTAGATTCCCGAAAACAAAGATAAATACACTAATGGTAGGTAGACAGTTCAGGAAATTATTAACCCCCCCCCCCTCTACCTCATCGGTCGCTAAACGCGTGCGTATAGGTAGTCAGAACTTTATAAACTCCCGCAGTGCTTGTGAACTTTTTCGATAACTTTTGTGCATACAACTTTGTTTGTTGTGTTTTTTATGAATTCTCTTAGTAAAACATAAAATGTAAAGAAACATAAAGAAACAATTCGCTTTCTTCACATCGGCCAACAAAGAAAAGTGGTCGAAATCTCATAGAAAAGAAGCAACACAAAATATCGTATAAACCATGAAAATTTCTTAAAAAAAAAACTAAAGAATACTGCAACTGCGACATATAATAGATTATTATTGAGTTTGGTTCCATTAAAGAGCAGTATGAATCAAATGTCTAAAGAAGATACATATATTTAAAAAGACTGTGGAAATGTTATTACCAGCTGAGCTCGGGAAAACCGGCCAAGTGCTCGAGCAAGTAACGAGAGTCGGGCTCGCGCACAAAGGGTTCCGTACCATTGACTAGGTAAACAACAGTAGGCACACAATTGAATGAAAGGTAAATTGTACAATCTTTTTGTATTTTTTAGCTTATTTCAAGCTAAGATTTTTAAATTTTTTATTAAGAAAGAAAAATTCAACCTCAGGCGGGACTCGAACCCGCGTCTTCTGGATCGGTACTCCAGACGCTCTGCCAACTGAGCCACCGAGGTATCCGCCTGATGTGTTGAATTTTTCTTTCTTTATGTTACTTATGTCTTTACGGCGACATAGCAACATCGATTGGACAATTCTGCCCAACCCAGAATTCTCCCTTTACAGCGAGTAGTAGAAATAAGCTAAAAAATACAAAAAGATTGTATAAAGGTAATGCAATATCATCCGGAATCTACTCGCTGTAAAGGGAGAATTCTGGGTTGGGCAGAATTGTCCAATCGTTGTTGCTATGTCGCCGTAAAGACATAAGTAACATAAAGAAAGAAAAATTCAACACATCAGGCGGATACCTCGGTGGCTCAGTTGGCAGAGCGTCTGGAGTACCGATCCAGAAGACGCGGGTTCGAGTCCCGCCTGAGGTTGAATTTTTCTTCTCTAATAAAAAATAAAAAAAAAGGTAAATTGTAGTTTACGATTTATGACGTACCTATTAAAAAACTTACTAGATCTCGTTCAAACAAATTTTCGGTGGAAGTTTGCATGGTACTGTATATCATATACTTTTTTTTAGATTTATCATTCTCTTATTTTGGAAGTTACTGGGAGGGACACACATTTTACCACTTTGGAAGTGTATCTCGCGCAAACTATTCAGTTTAGAAAGAAATGATATACCCCACAAACAAAAATAGTTTCAGTTAGAACAAACAGTATAGTTCTTATAGTTTCGGAAAAAAAGTGGCTGTGAAATACGGACTGACAAACATGACGAATCCATAAGGGTTCTGTTTTTTGCCATTTGGCTACGGAACCTTAAAAATGATGCTACTACAGATTCCCCACGACGATGAGCAATCTTGTAATTAGATATAGTTACTATTTATACATAAGTAATATTATAAATTATTATTTGGGGATAAAATTTTTCTCTAACCCCTATTAAGTTTCCAATTGTCATTTAATATTTTGATGAACTGGGTCTCAACCATCAAGTGATTCATTCAATAGCTACATCCACAAGTATTTCTATAAGATCATCAATTTTATGGTTATGATTGTGTGCATTCAATAAGTCTTGAACATCATCACCATGTTAGGTAGATAAAATGAGGGGTACGACAGTTCAAATGAAAATCGCGCATCTCCGAATTCCCGTATAACGGGGTGGCGTAAGTCGGGGATTTACTGTAGTCGGAAAAAAATTTTTACTAACTTTACAAGTTAAGGATATTAGTATACTTATATCTCAACTAAATATATAATTATTAATGTAAATCCTATTTAGAGGTAATTTCAATTATGAAATAATGTTGTCCGTATAGATTGGTTAAATATTTGGTGTGACTTGTGTGAAATGCACTGTGGTTCATAAATTTTGTTGGTTTGAGTTGCTAGTTATTGTGCTTTAGGAGATGAGTGCAAGACATGAAATGTAGGCTTCATCACATATGACCTAAACTTTGACTTAATTTTGAGACTTATATTTGATGAAAGCTACTGGTTTTCACTCTTCTTTAAGGAATGGAAAATCCTGATAGCCTATGTTGTTGCAGGTGATCTAGTACTTGAATAGCCCAAGTTATTAGCCCTTTAATGGTGGAATACCATCAACTTATCTTCCATGCAGACTTTGCATGGAAAGCTATTAGTGATTTATATAATAAAATAATAAATGGCTGCAATGACCATCCAGTTGTTAATTTTAATATGTGTAGTAGATTTCTTGCAATCGTTGATGTCAATGGAGCGACTAAAGGCTTGATCCCAGCACCATTGGCTTACCGGAAGGTAGACATAAGAAAGGTTTAAGTGCAAGATGTGTAAGTGATTGGGTGAATAAATCCAATTCTCTTTTTGTCGGGTTTACTGAGAGGACATATTATTTAGTACTATCTATATTGCTGCCCTGAACATTGAGGTCTCAGTACTAGTTCACTAAATAGGCACTATCAGATTATTAAAAAATAGAATGGAATTTGTATTATGTTATAAGTGAAAATTTGAATGAGATGGACTGGATGGATGTGTGCTGGACTGGTCAGACCTAGCACAAGACAGGAAGAAATGGCACATTTTAATGATGGGCACCAAGATCCACTTTGGGACATTGAGCCAGCGAAGTAATTAAGAAAAATAAATTAATTATAAGATGGTGTTACAATGGTCTATAATATAATGTAGGTCTTATGGAAATAAAATCAGGCAAGTGAGTTACCTTCATAGTACTGATTAATTTCCTTTTTAATTACAGTCAGGTCTGGGAAAATCTTCTTAATTGAAGGATTATCCATTACATCATGCTCCTCAATATCAATTTCATCCGACATTTTAACCTGAAATGGAAGATGGTAAAGACTTACTTGACAAAACTGGTTATTAAAAATACTCTGTGCTTAGCTTCATTACTCAAGTTTTTATTTTCACATTTATTCATTTGACGACACTCTGACCATTATTATGTTATAGACTTGTTGAAAAGCTTCGGTTGTAAATTGTGAGTACTATTGGCAATATTTTAATGAATAAGCATAAAATATAATGTAACATTATACATTTTCTACAGTACTGCTGATGCGATGAAATATTTCGTGTAGGTACGTACTTACTACGTAAAATAATTAAAAACTTTACCGTTGCGTTTAATATTTATAATAATAAATGCATCGCTGTATTCACATAAATTGATATGCAACGGGCTCTTCACTTTTTCTTTATTATTTTAATGGTAACAAGAAAACATTATACTTTTAGTAAGACCTGAAATTGTAAAAACGATATTTAAATAATTCTTGTAACAACAAAAAGATACTAGAAAGTCAATAAACAGAGATTTTGTTCAGATATCTGATGTTGACGATTTATCTCTTGACGTACAGGAAGTTTAGCGCTTTCTGACACATTTCATTCCAGTTAACATTTTATACTCTGTGGCAACACATGAGTGCCGAGTGACATGTGGAAATAAAATTCTGTCGAACATCGACCGGCATAGTTTGCCATTCTAAATAATTGAATTGAATTGACCACAGAATTGACCGTAGTCAAACGGTTTGCTGTTTATTATTATTGCATAAATTACAAGAAAAAGTATATTATAATATCTATGAATATTGAAATGATAATATCTAATGAATCCTAATGATAATTTTTAATATTTAATCTTATTGCATGGTTTGGTCATTGTATTTTTTAATATGTAGTTTTAATTCTTGTACATAAGTCTTAACAACCTAAACATTTACACGCCACAACTAGCAGAATATGCTGTAACGCCTGTACCATATTCTTGAAAATAAATTATATTCTATTCTATTCTTGTCTATGGAGTTGGATTACGGTTATCGGACTTTTTGGCGGGAAAGCTGGGCGCTAAGTTTGGCAGTTTTGTTTTATTTTGTAAAATTTGTGTTTCGATGAATTTTAATGTATAATAATGATGGATTATTAACCTTTAAGTGTTCGTAAACGTGCATGAGTGTTAGCAAATAAAACAAAACAGTGTAACGTGACTTTCAAATTCTCCCAAAGTTCGCGTTAGGTTTCATAGAACCACATCTTTACTATCTAAACTACTGCGAAAAAAAAATATCATCCTTCATAAACCATTAATTCACCAAATCATCAACCATTATCATGTATTGTTCTATCATGTATCATAGATGAAATTAAAACATACTGAAGATTTGGCTGTATGGACTAAATTCCTTTGCCTTATCCAAAATGCAAAAAATACTGTCTATGGTTATCACCTGCAGAGGGTGGTCGATTTGGAAAATACTAGATAGCATTACTCAAATACCAGAAACATGCTCGGTTTATAGCATTTTCCTGACGTATCCTTTGGTACGTGACCGTATTAGTAGTCTGCCAACCCTGCAATAGGGTAGCGTGGTGGACTAAAGCGCTTGGCAATGGCTAATCCGTCTCAAATGAGAGGAGACGCGTGCCCAACAGTGGGACAATAATGGGATGATACAAGTACCTGCGTCAGCGTCACGACACTTGACGCTGTTTTTCTCTTGGACTTATCGACCTATCTCATCTCTGAAAGTTTCCAGGTTTATTTGGTAAAATCAGGAGATGATACTAGCAAAATTTTATCTCGCAATCACTAAAGCGTGGCGTGACTATAAGATTTCTTTGTGGCACGAACATAATATGCAAAATTACAGAAGCGAAACCCATTTGTTGACCATAGATAAGCCTGTCTGTATGCAGCATTGCAGCATAACATGTAAATCACTATTAGTGATTGAATTAGTGATTCACTAATTCAATGCCATGATGCAAACTATAGGATCACTGATATGTAATTTTATCATACATATTATCACTTTCATCGGGACAAAAGATGTTTTTTAAAATTTTAAAAAATGATCCCTTTTACTTTGTAATTTGCTTGTTGGTGCTGATAACCCCATATATCCCCTCTTCACTCCACCTCACCGCACAGCTGATCAAATGTCAAGAAAATGGAGTTTTGTTACGCATTTTATAATTCAGATTAGAAAAAGTTTCAATATGAAATCAAATAATTATATTTTTAGAACCTGCTTGGGTTAGAATGGATAGCACAAGTCCATTTCAACCTTGGACCACTGACGATAGTGCAAAAATTGTTAAAACTGAGAGAGAACTAGTGGATGACGCGAAACTTCATCGGGAAAATGTCAATCATCCAAAACATAGGCAAACTGCGTCTTACAATAAAGAAAGTGTCGCCGTCCCAAGCCACGCTCCGGGATCGTCGAGCACCGCAGACCCCGGCGGCGAGCCCGCGCGGGGCAGTGAGTCCAAGATGGATTCTAGTAAAATAGTTTCCATGCAGCAAATCGTAGAGAACACCCTCAGGTAACATCAGTGTATATTATCTATACTAACTCTGCTGAGTTTTGGTGTTCACACACCTACTCATAAAAGTCACACTCATATTTATTGGCTAATTTGGTTTGACAATGGTACTAAACCATTGTTATCAGCAACACAGCTGTTGGGGCTGGTCTACACAGTTGTTTCTCTTGCTCACTTTCTACCTAACAATACCAACATGTAATTTTCTTAATATTGACTGAGCTACTTCTAATGTACCTAGATGTTTGTTGGTAATTGTATATAAACCTACATGCATCAACAATACTTATGTTTGGAGACTAGAAAAATAAGGAATGGTGAAAATGTTTCATTTTTATTACTGTTTAATATTCAGGAAACCAGTTCAAATGACTTTAGTTTATTTATTAAGTATACTATTGTTACAGTCAGGAGGGTCGACAAAGAGTAACTCAACTGCTTGAAGCAGTGGAAGCACTAAGTGGAGCGGAGAGACTACTTCTCTATTTACGTTTGCCCACTGGAGTGCCTCAACATGATCCTCTCAAACAACCAATAAATCCATTGGGCTCACGGTATGGTTTTACAACACAAGCTCATGTCATTAAACTTAGTATGTATCAATAATATAAGAAATTTCCAAAATTTTCAACCAGTGATCCATAAATAATCCTAAAAACAATTTGATGCACAGTAAATAAGTAAAAAACCTAATCAAATAAGTTAAAAATGCATTCTCCATTCAGAGTTTATGATTATTGCATACAACTAAGTATTTTGGGTTATATATTATATATTTAAAGTTTTTGTAAATGATAACAACCTTTTGCATAAGATAATACTTACATACCCTTTATCTATAGAGTATGTTATTTCAGATAATCAATTCTTATTGGTATACAGTTTTATTTTAAATACAGCTATTAATATTATTTAAAATTGAACTACCTACTTCTTATTAATTTTATTACAGTATATTGCTTATGGTCTATCACAGTCTGTCCATGACCATGTGCTGTAGAAAATCCGAAACATTGAGATAAAAATAATACTGCAATAAAATTCATAGAATATTTACATATTATTATGAAACAGATCACTACATTGCTATTATTGTTTAATACCTCTACTAAAATTGAAATTAATAATTTTTAGTACACATCTCTATTAATCCTTATAATTTAATATAGGGCTGAACTTCAGCAGACTGTAACTTGGATACAGACTCACTTAGAAGTTGACCCAGATGTATCATTACCTAAGCAGGATGTCTACGATGAGTATATGTAAGTATGTGTTATATTATATAGTGTAATTATTAACTACAAAAGTAATTGTGTTCTTTATCAGTTGCTTAAAAGGACCATACTTAGGAGTTTTCTATATCTGGTCGGGAATTAACATGTTCTTTTGTTAATATAATATATAATAATAATTATATATACTACAATAATGATGTTTTGTTTATAGTTATATTCCTAGTTAATTGTTACCTATTCTCGGCCAAGGTGTCAATCTCAATATAAAATTGATTAAACAGAGTAACTGATGTCGAGCTGGGGCCACAAAACAAATAACACTATTGTAGTACACAATAAACTATATAACCATTGGTGAAGTGTACTGTATTACACAGGAATAAGATGTATTTTGCCTTGGCTTCTTGTTTTAGGGAGATCTTAAGGTTTATCTAGAATGTCCATACCTACTAATTTTATAAATGCGAAAATATGTCAGACTGTTACTTCCTCACGCTTTAACTGCTGAACCGATTTAGATGAAAATTGTATGGAAATAGTTGGAGTCCCGAGAAAGTCATAGGATCGTTTTTATCACTGAAATCGACTCCTGATGGGGGATAATAGGGGTGGAAGTTTGTATGGGAAAGGAATAATTTCTTCTAAAAGGACTAAAACACCTTCTAATTTACTTTTCGTGAGAAATAAATATGCAGCTAGTTTAAAATAAGTTTAACCTTTATTTTGGCAGTGCACATTGTATGAGCAGTAATATGAAGCCTCTGTCAACGGCGGATTTTGGAAAAGTAATGAAGCAGGTGTACCCAACTGTGCGGCCGCGTCGTCTCGGCACGCGCGGCAACTCTAGGTAATTCTGTTTTTTTATAACATGTTCAATAACGCTCGCCTCGCTCTAGAAAGTACATATGTACCAGTAGTTATTTTATAGTACTAGAGTTTACCACCACTTTTGGCCAAATACTCAAAAGCTATAAGATTTTAGATACACGTATTTAGATTCTCTGTATTTGAATGCAGATAACTGTTAGTCTGAAAGCGAAACACACTAATTATATTTATATATGGTATTTGTTTGCCCATGAATTAGCAATTGTATTGTTTAAAAGATTTCATAATTTTTGACGACCCCTTTAGCTCAGCGGTAGTTAACGCTGCCTGCTATGCTATGGGTCCCAGGTTCGAATCCCGATATGGACAAATGTATGTGTGATAAGCATCAACATTTGTTTCCGAGACATGGATGTATTATATGTTGGTATTTACAAAAAAAAGTAAATATGTAATAATATATCAACCAACTAGTATCCGTAACACAAGCCTCGTTGCTTACCACGGATCTAGATGGCGCTGTGTAATACTGTCCGAAAATGTTATTATTTCAAAATATGCTAATTTCAAATGTTAAATGGCATTACATCAAAATATCACTGACCCAGGATATAATAAAATTGTTACGACTACTCTTACGTAATAATATGAAATTATTTCCGCTAAATACTTTTCATAATAATCTTACAAATATCAATTGTATTCTGATTTCATTTAAAATGGTCAACTTTAAATCATTTGAGGTATTGAATACAGTGGCAGCATCATATCAGTAATACATTCTGCAAATTTACCCAGCCTACCTCATATGTATATAAAAAGATAAACATATAACTTCCTTATATAATTAGATTAGTTTAATATGTACATGATATGATATTCATGATCGATAATAATTGATTAAATAAATTTGCAAGTCTGGTTGCATAGAATAGAATTATGAGTACTGCACACCTGACCTTTTTGAAGTAGTTTAACAGTTAGATAGGTGTATGTCCTTCTAGGGCGCACCCTCCCGGCGTTTCAGCTGACATCCGCCTTATAAATTCCGGTTGCATATTTGCAAATAAGTTGCCCCCTACTCTGACAACCTCAGTATTTTCTCCTTATCATTCGACAAACTCAAATTATGAATCACACAAATATCTGTTACGTGTGGGAATTTAACCTACGACCCGTAATGTAAGAGCCCTTTGTTCAGTAACTGCGCCAATGGAGTCGTCAAAAACAATTATACATTTTTATCTACAGTTAATATTTTTATGAATATGTAGCATGCGATTTAAATTTAGAGCTAATTTAACCCTGGAGCTTTAACCAATTAATCATCAATTTGGATTTATGTTGTTTTTACCTTGTGCCCGTCATACTTCATACCTAAATTATAGATTTAATATTAGTTATGCGGCAAATTTTAGATAACATGAGAGGAAGAACAGGCAATTTTAGCATAGATTAAAGTTAATTAAACTGCAAGAAAGCACTTAACACATTAATTATAAAAAAAACAGCTGAAAAAGCCCTCAATATATAAACCTTAAAATATAGTTGATTAATAACATAGTACTCTCTGGGTGTAGGTGGGAGTAAAATAATATTACGTAAACAATCATAATCATTAAAACTACTTCACTTCATAAAAATATAATGTGCATATGCAACTGGAGAATGACTAATCTCTACACGTGCACTACGTCAGAGCTTCTGTTAAGGCGCATTATATGCATATAAATAGACTTCGATCGTGTTAATTACTTATAGATGTTCGGGGTCATAAAAAATTAGTAAATTTAAGTAATTAAAAATGAACAAAGCAATATTTTAGCTGCAAGTAATTCGGGTATTTTCATCTGGTCGATACAGAAAAAAAAAAGAATAAACCTATGACTAGAATAATTATTCAAGACTTCGAAACTCTCATAAAATTTATGTTATTTCGTCTTATCTACCACCGTGACCCCGACATGACAGCCCTTAGTCGGCGTCTATGATATGGAACCTATCCCGGTCGTGATAGCACTCCGATCGTATACAATCAGATTACAGAAGTAAACAACTGTCTGAGTTATAATGTGAACGAAATTGATGCAAAAGGGTTTTGTCACCGTGAACCCTGGCCGTGGCACGATAGAGACCGGCTGATGACTCGAGCAAAGTAATAAATAAATCGACATCTCTCTCCCAAATAACCAAACACTTATCCTCGATTAATAATAAATTATAATCAAGCAAGGACCATTATGATAGTGTATTTACGTTTTACCTATATAATTAATATAATGATATTAACAAATAGTTCTTATTATTTCGTAATAAATGTTATTCCAGCATATACATATTTTGCATACCTAATTGTACATATTTTCCTGTTTTAGAAACATAAGTTCTTAACTTCTTACCTACTATAAACCGATTAATAACAAGCGAGCGTTTGTATATTTTTTGGTTTACAAAGGGAACAAACAGATATGACAGCATTGAAGGTGACTTCAGAGTACAAAGAAACGTAAGAAAAAGATTTTATAACATTGTCAATTACAAAATATATTCATTAATTTGTTACATTTCGGGTAGACTTGTTGTAGAATAAATGTGTCTGTACGGCAATATTACCCTTTGGGTAGTTTGTAGCATCGCAATTGATGTTTCATAAATTTATTAGGTTGCTTCGCGAAGTCCGGAGAAGCATTATCTACTAAATGTATATACCAATATTATAAAGCTAAAGAGTGTGTGAACGTGGTAATCTCAGGAACTACTGGTTGGAATTGAAAAAATCTTTTTGTGTTGGATATTCCATTTATTGAGGAAGGTTATAGGCTATGTAACATCACGCAGCGACCATTAGGAGCAGAGCACGTTGCAAAAACGGGAAAAGGCCCTGGGGAAGTTGCCCTGGTCAGTTATAAATTATAAAATGTTTATACATATGAATATATGCGTCAGAAAATTTATTAGAAACGTATGAGTAAAAGGTGCAACATACATACAACACTTATTATAAGGACTTAACGCACACTTAGTAATGAACACCGACCGCCCCGCTCCGCCCCGCTCCGCCCCGCATTTCAACTTACATTGAAATTTTAAATACATATTACAATGTTATTATTAACATAAAGAAGCATGATTTTTACATACGTAAAATAAACCTAACAATTAATTATTGTGCGTTTTTAATAATGATTACATAAATTAACGTTGACCATAATTGAGATAACCCTTCTACACTGTATACATAATTATATCATCGTATAGAGTATTTGATTTTAAAAGTAATTATTAATAATAGTATATAATATCTCATATTACGTATGAGTTTGATTGGTACCGTAGAACTGAATTGGAAAGGCAAAAGGAAATTGTCCTTCAGTGGGACGATGACTAACTTCAGAAATCCTGGAATGTAAAAGGTAATAATAAAAAAAAATAACGGTTCATTAGAATCATAGCATTCCCAAGAAAGGTGTCTAAAAATAACCTCACAATAGTTCATGGAGTTTGGCGATGAACAAAGATCCTAAAGTAAGGATTTACAGGCGAGACAGTTGTTTATAGATGATTATTTATTACACAATACAAAGATTGTTAGCTATAAGTAATACAATTTACGGCGCATATCTGTGATCGTCACAATTGGCCAGTTTGCCTACAAGCAAATCTTATTTGACGCTATCTATGACGTTGATGAAATAAGATATGCAATGATAAACCAATTGGTTCGAGTCACTGCTTTTCATATATTAATATTTTGATTTGATAACTATGTATGTTCAACGATCGCTACGGAAAACGTGTTATACTTACAACCATTGCATTCCAAATTATGACTCAATAATGTATAAGTGTTTTAATAATGCTAATATTTTCTTGAATTAAGTTCAAGGTCTGGGCGTTGCAAATAATTGTTTGTAGAAGCGTGCATTTATTTTACTAGAGATTTTACGCTCATAACAAACAAAGTAGGTGAAGTCGTTGACCTCATCTAATATCACTTGATGACGTTGGTCGTTCGAGCATATCAGATGTTTACTACTATAACACGTGGAAAACGGGGAGACGTAGAGTAGAGTATTCAAATGAAATACTGTTCATTTGAATCATTGAATGAGTATTGACTCGTTTATAATTGTAATAAAAACATTCATAAGCTTCCTTTGCTTTACGAGGTGGGGTTCCAATCTAACTAAACTAAAATTAAATATCAGTATAACCACGCGAACAATATCAGCACTGGCATTTACTGTAGTAGTTTCTTTCTCAAAATATAACGCGTCGTTGAACGTGCTAGAGGCACTCTTAGAGAATCCACAAAAAACTGAATTACTGTAAGGCGCACATAATAAAATAAAGATACTAAGCTAATAATTGACAATTGGTGCACCTAAGTGTATGATAAAAGTTATTTAATTTAATACGGTCTTAAATTTGCCACATATAATTACATAAAGGCTTTCGGGAGTCCATTCTTATGAAAACAACCGCCTATTAACTTGCCTGAAAATTGTAATTATATTTTTCTATAAAACTGTCAGGTCTGAATTTATCTTTGGTTAATGACAATAGGGCCCTTTACTTAAAGCCTAATACCGGAAAATCTGTGGGTACTTCGATATAACTTTGCTCACCCCTTGGGGATAAAAACCTGATGTTATATTATAATAAATAATAATAATAATATTTTATTTCAATTCCACAAAAAAATGTAAAATTAAATGTTATGAAAGTACATATAATCTTACCAACTTAAATGTGATAAGAATTGTGTCCAGACATTTGTGGGAGTCAGGAGCCCAAACTAGGATTCCCTGTGCTATAGACTCCTGGCTCGCCCCTCTCAGACTAGGAGTAGGAACATCCTTACTTGAATTTTAATATAAATAAAAGAACAAAAATTAAGGAACAAAGGTAAAATAAAAGATTACCTTATTACTTTTCAACTAGAGTAAAATTCTAAAGTTGTAACAAGTATGTAGTTGCTAATTGTTATGTATGATGACTACAATAATAATCCGCCTACTAGCGTGGTGAATAATAATGATTATGCATTTATGCGTTAATATCTATCTACATAATAATCTGATTTATAGGAAGTTATGTCACATAATATGTTATCATAAGCGACACACACATTATATGCATACGAGTTATCTGATTTCCAATTTCATGTGTCATGTGTGAGATATAATGAAAACCACACATATATTGTTCTAAGATAATGAAATTAAATGATGGCTTGATGACAAGAAAGACATTTATCACAAAACTCTCGATTCCAATTTATATATTTCATACAGATTTCTTACACTTACTTGAATAATTAATAGATATGAAATAAAACTACGGCATCTATGGTCATGCTGTAAAAGATCCGATACGTCGAAATTAAATAATATAAAGTAGTAAGTAGTTTTACCCACAGGAGTATATAAATAAATAAATAAATAAATATTCCTGGACATTATGACACACAGCGCCATCTAGTCCCGAGCTAAGCAACGAGGCTTGTGTTACGGATACTAGTTGGTTGATATACTACATATATACTTTTTTTTTGTTGTAAATACATACATATTATACATAGATACATCCATGACTCGGATACAAATGTTTATGCTCATCACACAAACATTTGTCCCTACCGGGATTCGAACCCGGGACCCTTAGCACAGAAGGCAGTGTTAACTACCGCTGGACTATCTGGGTCGTCAAATATTATCGCGACGTTGCGAGAGCTGACGATCTTTCGACTGATATGAAGATGAAAATGATGATATTTGAATATGCGTTTATTTCTTATTGTCTGTTGTTCTAGATATTGTTACGCGGGACTAAGAAATAAGATCAAATTAGAAGTTCCACAATTACCTGATTTGGGAGAATCATCAAAGGTAAAGTTGTTCAACCATTTACAAAGTCAAATGTCAGAATTGCTGAAATTTTAAAACCGTTGCTTTATACATGATCAACACCTATTAAGTTTCTTTAGGATGTAGTGGTTTGAATAGATCTTTTGAGTGCCTTACCCGGCTTTGAGCTATAAAACCCGGTTAATATATAAGCACGATGATCAAACGGGGTTAAGTGTGCGCGACGTACATTTATTACAACTTTAACATTAAAATAAAATGGTATTTTCTACCGTTTGTTTTTCAAGTTAAACTTTACTGAAAAAAGTTATTACATTCTAAATCTTATTTAATCAAATGAATCATCACGTCAGCCCGAATAAGCACTAATGTATTAATTTTGAGTTTTGTTTATACTTCCATGCCTAACAAAGTTTCAGAAAATTTATTAGTGACAATTTCTTTTTACAGGAACCATCTGCTGCGTCTAGAGAAACTGAACGGATAGTTTGTGAATGGGCCGAATCAAAATTAGGTGTGTAATATAATTTTACATCTTATATATAAAAATCTCACGTGTCATGGTGTTTGTCGCTGAAATCCTCCGAAACGGCTAAACGGATTATTGTAAAATTTTGTATGTATATTTGGTAGGTCTGAGAATCGGTCGTAGGCTATTTTTACACCCCTAGGTGATAACGATGTCCCTCACCAGACTTTTTTTTTTAAATGTTTGGAAACATTTATTTTTATTTTTATATGATTGGGCACTAAACAATAATTATAACCCTAAATTTTCACTCTTCAATCACCAGCCTCTATAATGTGGCAAAACAACGTTTGCTGCGCCAGCTAGTATATACCTACATAAATTTTGTTACATCATAACATCCAGACATAACACAGCTGCTACACCTATATGTATATGTATATTATTAGTTTTTTTTTACTTAATTGAACATATTATACACATACATACATCGACGCATTTCATTTTCATGTATGAAATAGTACATTATACGGTAGTACCTCGATTATCCGAACCCTAATTTATTACCCCAAACGTTGGCGCAAATTTAGTTAGAAGTAACTTCTTCTCAAACTGCTTCAAGACTTAGCCCCAAAAAACGGATTGCAGCCGTTTGTTAATTAAAAAATTACTAATTTTGTAAATAAAATATATAAATAAGCATTCGACTTTTCACCTGTTTTTGAAGTGAAACTTCTTTATCGGCGCGTATGGGAGAAATTTTATAGCAATGTAACGTTTTTCTGTTACGCGCCATCTTTATTTCTGGGTAACATTTTTCCATTACGCGCCATATTTATTTCTAAAGATGCGCTCACAATGAGCAAAATCCTATCTAAATACACGTAGCGTGAGCGTTTTGAGCGCTCAATGGAACACACCTTAAATTAATTCTCCTGACTCATGGGTCACTAGCATCAGCAGTTGGTGATTTGTGTATGGCTCAATGCCAAATGGAAAATGGGATAAAAATTTTGATTGTTGCATTATACCGGGTGACTTTTTTTACCGTCTTGATAAAAATAGGGGGTGATGGGTAAATGGAGTAGAAGCCTATGGCATAGTTATTTTACATTTTTTTTTGTTTTAGACTCATCATTTAAAATTTGTCTACTAATATACACGAGTAATTTACGACCAATTTTTCATATTAAAACATAAATGTTTAATTTTCAGAGAAATTTTAAAAAAATAATTCAAATAATTCAAATTCGTAAACATAGTCACCCTAATAAACAGGCGGCATATCATGAATGATATCGTTTCAAATAGGTAAAACTAGATCTTCAAACAAACGCACACGTGTAGCCGCCAGCGATTTTCCGATGCTGACACAGGATCCCCGCTCCCGCCATCCCGCGCTGGACCCCCACTGCCCTACAGTCCTATTCTAATTATTTTAAATAATTTTTAGTCACATACGATTAGGCACTCAGTGACGTCGCGTGATCTATTCGCAATGTTTACGTTACCGCGCATGTCACCGTCGGTCGCTCACTGTGATAAAAGTGATTAACGTAAACAATAAACATGTACGAAAATAACAATGTAGAGTACTTATTTAGTAATGGTGCAGTGTTATATCATGTCCCTTGAAAGTTTAAATGGTGTACGGTGAAGGTATACAGGACCAAGTCATCTGCAATCTCATCTTCGACATTCGGACTGTCGATTCAAACGAATCCACAAAAAACTCGTCCCTCCCATCCATAACATTCCATCATCGATATAATGTTAGAGGACGTTCCTTTGAATTATTTGCGGGGAATGAAACCTACTTCCAGAGAGAGAGAAACTGTGGACACTGTGATTACTGCGATATCGCTCAAAGGTACTTTTTTTTAAATTTGTAATTAAAATCACTGTAATTTGTAATAAGTTGATTTTAATATTTTAAATACGCCGAGTATGTAGTAATTTCTAGTTAACGCATACTCGTACCTAATTAATACTTTATTTTTTCAAAGAAATAATGACAAATGAGAAAGTTTAACATGTAACACACAACTATACCATGCTAAAAGATCATAAGCTCTTTAAAATATGAAGGGAAGATTGATATCTCTACAAAACAATTCGGAGTTTATAAAATCGCAACGGAAAAATGCCTAGGTATTCAGATATGTAGTTACGCTATTTCGCTCGCACTTTTCATTCATTGGAAATCACGGTACATGCAGTGTAGGCATCTATTTTACTATTACGCACGCGCCGTGTAGGATGTTCTCTTTTTCTGGATTTTCTTGGATTTTCAGAACTCCCATAATCAAAATGCTATTACAGAAATAGTCTCGTTCGCAGATTCCGTTCTATACATATAACCTACCCTATAATTATCGAGACGGTAAAAAAAGTCACCCGGTATATATCTCCTAATCAGAAGTTGGATGATATTATTAATTTTCTTCACCATTCTTTGTTGATGTACACAAAAGGAGGTGCCTCTTTACTCGGTAACAATAATGATGAAATACCGATGATTTTGAGTGGAGATTTTAATGTCAATTTGGCATCAGATAAATCTTTGAAGTTAGTTGAATTTTTAAAAGACAAATTGAATTTATCTATAAAAAAACAGTCCTCAAACATCAAAAACAAGATCACTATAATTAATGGAGTTTTTACTCGGTCACTAAATTCCGTGGAATGTAAGCCATACATTTCGTATTTCAGTTATCACAAGCCATTAATTACAAAAATATATAATAACGATAACAATAATAGTAATAATTCTATTATAATTAATGAAATGCTATAATCTTAGTAGCAGAAAGGTGAAATAATTGTATTATTTTTGTATCCATGTCTATGATAATAAAAGCCTTTTGCATAAACTTTATCTAATTTAGCTTTATTCAACCAATTTCTGTGAAGTTGTAAATAGTAAATCATTTGTCGAAAAATGATGTCATAAATAAGTTTCACTTCTTACGTATGTACACACACACTTTTTTAACTTAATGTGTACGTCAAATTCTCATATACTATATTGTTTTTATGTAATAAGGTGTTGTTCTTGTTTGATCATGTCCTAAAAATCTTTATTATCCGTACTAGTATCAGTCCCAATTAGTTCAAATAATCGAGATTGTACTGTTATATCATCGCAATATCTTAGGAATGGAATCCCTGGAATAAATTAATGATTAAAATTAATGATATATTCGTTTTGTTGCAGGCGTAAAGTTCGCGAGTGTGTCGGAGTTGTCGCGGCATTTGAGGTCAGCAAGCGCTCAACACGCGCCGCCCGGCCCCGCCAGCGCATCGCCGCCGCCGCTTGCGCAAACACACGGTGCGGATACTTATTTGATATAATCTTTATAAAGAAAATTTTACACTCCAGAAATGAATGAAGTTTCGTGTGGACACGACATCTCAAGTTTAATCTAGTTGGCTAGCTATTTTAAGATATAGAATAGTGTTGATTTTGAATAGTGTAGTATGGATATGACTTCTTTTTGACATGACGTTAAGTTTTACCCGTTAATATACAGGGATTTCTATTCCCTGTATTCTAAATCTAGGTTTATATTCATAACCAGAGATAACATATATACTGTCTTTAATTTTTTAGCACCTGCAGATGATGCGACAAGTCGACAGTTAATAAAGCATCTGAAAAGGAAAATACAGGTCAGTAAATTATAATTTCTATAGCACGACTGGTGCCTCCTATTTGCGTTAATATACTATATTATCTGTGAATCGTGTTTTATCGACAGACACAAGGAACACCTGGTCGACCTAAAAAGAACAAGGGGCAGGAGGTGTCGGGAGAGTCTCCTCCATCTACATCGTACGTGAGCCATCACCAACCACTGAAGCACGAGAACGAGCCTATGGTCGACATGGGCTACGGGTACGCGCAACCGCCCTACGTGCCCGTGTACGACGTCCGGCCGAGCATGCCGTACGCCGCGCCGCCGCGCGCGCACCCGCCGCCCGCGTCGCACCCGCCCCACCCCGCGCCTCACGCCCCGCTGCCCATGCACGACTACCGGCCGGACCCCTACGTATTCGAGCCATCGTACGCTCCGCGTGATCTCACCCGCCCCACGGATACCACTCACAACCTACCGATCAACTTGAGCAGCGACGCGTCGCTCGACCTGTCGACGGAGCGCACGGATTGGCAACGGCGCAGGCCGCCGGAGCCGCCGCCGGCGCGCCTTCCTCTGCCTGGCAAGAAACTCATTCTGGAGACATATCAGAGCGAGACACGCGCCAGCTCGCCACGCTCCCTGCAAGCAGATGCTCGCTCGCACCATGTGCCCGAAGAGTTCCCTCGTGCTGAGTACCTGCCCAAAAAGATGCGAGCCGCTGAGATCAGTGGCGGCAAACTGGCAGCCGCGCGACAAGCGTTGCTCGCGCCCACTGGGCCCCCGGCGGCCGGCCCGCCGCCGCCGGACGCGGCCTGCAGCTCTACACCCGCGCCCGCCGATGCCCCCGTTCGTCCTGAGGTTGCTTTTTTAGAGGATCCAAAAAACTTAACGAGCCGGTCCAAAAGCACCGCCGCGGCGCTGGCCCGGGAGGAACAGGAGGCGGCGAGTCCCACACGGTCGGTGAAGGCTCCGACGTCTAAGCCCGAACTGCTACGCAATAAACTACGGAAATCGAGCGGCCGAGCCAGTGGACCGTCGCCGGATCGGGCGGGAACGCCCGAGCGAACCGTAACGCCTGATTCGTGTTGCGGTCTGGATGGGATTAATATTAAAACTGGTATGATATGCGAAGAAAAACATTCGGAAATTCTTAACAGGGAACGTGTGATTAGCATATGCAACATTGATAAACATGATTTAGATGATTATTTGAATGAAGGTAACAGTCAGGAGCATGAAGAAGAGTTATTGCAGTATTTTCATCATCGCACTAATCAGTCTCAAGCTCAAGCGAATGCGAATTCGTCGGATAACCCAGCTGGTTTTTTAGAACGAGGCCAGGACCCACACGACGACCATAGTCAAGGCAAAAATGAAAAAATATCACAGCTGAGAGAGTTATTAGCCAAAAACTTAAAAAACCAAAGTGGGTCTACTTCTCAAACTATGCAAATTAATCAGGAGTCTCAACTGTCTCGGGAAAACTCACATGAGCCGCCCCTTACCAAGTCAACAGTTTCTGAAAGCGCCTTTAAACCACTGGGGACAAATGAACCAGAATCGAATGGACCAACACTAACTAACCAAAGTGCTATAAACACAAACAAGCAAATTAATTCTGTTCCAAATCAAAATGGCACCTCTTTATCTTATGTTAATGATACTACATCTCACCAAGTAACTCCAAATGTCGGAGGACCTACTTTGTACAACGGTCACTGTCATAATGAGCCACAAAGTCCGACTACAAGAACGCAACAATATGATTTTGTGCCTATTTCTGAAGGGTGTCATTCTCCAGGAAATTTTCATTCTAAATCACCACTAGGATTCGGACAGCGAGGACAAAGTCCAACTAAGGTGAATAAACAAATTATGATGGGCGGTTCCTTACAGACATCTCCTATTTCGCACAGCACGGCTGCAAGTCCTTTCGTCAGTCCAAGGAACACCCCGGTGCCACGATCGCGGCTGTGTCCTCGGCCTATACCTAAGCACAACGGCAGGAAACGACGCAATCTTCTGTCACTTGCAGACCCCTGTTCCAAACAATTTGCTATACCCAACGACCAAAAGTTTATGAGCAAATCTGCAGTCTGCGGAAGGGGCAAGTACTGTCAGCCGATCTCTGCTCCTCCGTCGCCTAACATACTTACTCAGTATAAGAATCATATGTACACGTGTCCGTCAGGAATTTCCAATGGTTCCAATAATCTATGTTTAAATTTTTTACCTAACGCACCATTTAGGGATCACATAAATGGAGATCAACCATTATCTGCAGATCCTTTGTCAAGTGAAGTTAGTCAGTTTTTCCAAGAGTCACTAGTTACTTATAGATCAGGACCCGACACGTTTAGATCCCAATCAGTGCCTTTGAAACAAGGCATAGGAAATATGGGATTATTAAGTTATAACAATACTCCGGTCGGATCAGTTCCTCCCACACCGGTCCCAAATGAATTTTGTGATTTCGGATCCCTCGCCGATACGTGCGATATATCGAAAGCTGGACTTAATAGAGAAACACTCGACAAAATTTATGACGCCATCGATAGCAGTAATGATGTGCTTACTAGTAGTGCTACACAAAGTATTCTGAATTCCAATGACACTTTGAGTAATGGTTGTGATCCCCTTCCTGAACATCAAATGCTTTCGGATGAACAACTCACCTCGATAATACCAAGTGGTGACGATTTGCTGGAGAGAAGCAATCAGTTCAACCAAACGTTCACTAACGACAGCGCCACCGCTGACAACGTGGAAGATTTTCTTAAACGAGCTAATAGTATAGAGTTCGATTTATCGGAATTAGTTACGGAAAAAAATAAATACTATACATCACGATCTGTACCGAGTACGCCGTTGCCCTACAAACGTACTGCGCCTAGTTTGCAAATAGATTCGCGTCGCTCCAGGGAACTGTTTACAGCCGAAAATTACTCCAACGTATCAAACGGTATATCCTCCAAATCGGTTCCATCTACTCCACAGTTCGCAGAGGATAGAAGCGTATTTAGTTACAGTAACAGAGATTTTCTAATTAATGGTAACTCCGTGTGTGGATCTAACCAAATCCATGAATCTGTGGTGGATAGCGAGCAGGGACTGACATCCCCGTTACACGACATGCTGCGGGAGGATATACTCGGAGATCCATTGACACCCGCCTTGCTGGCCGACCTCGACAAAATGGACGCGACTCCATATGTCGATCTCTAGTCAGCTATCATAAATATATCACCACTTGTATATATGTAGTATAATAATAATAATATTAGTTTCATTATGTTTGTACAGATACCTATAAATTGGATATCTACAGAGTACAATGTATTTGTATGCCTTCAGTGAAGGCAAGTGCTAAGTTGTGCATAACTAGATTAAATTTGGATCGCACACTCCCAAAACTTTGAGTCAATAATCAATGCACTATAATATTGTGATAACTGTAAAATCGATGTGACATCAATTATTAGAGTAAGCAAAAGCAAAACTCTGATTTATTTTTATTTTTGACGGCTTCGACTAGGTTGGCTATTCGTTAAGCCCAAGCAATTAATTGGCAATGTATTCTTTGTCGGAGTATTTGACAATATAAGTTGAAGAAGTATTTTAAAAGCGGATATGCTGTAGGTATTAACTTAAGTTCAAGATGTATATTGCTGTTATCTTTGCCTAAAAATTGACATACGATTACATAATTTCAACGTAAAATTGATGGAGTCATGGTTAAATCATTATTTCTGCAATTTTTTATATGTAACGTCAAGTGCATTGCGTAGCATGTATCTTATTCACCGATCCACATAATGATATATATTCAAGTCGTGTAGTTCGGCTAAATAAAGTAATCGGATATGAAGCATAGTACTCGTAAGCAAGATCTATAACTTCGAACTACAGTAGCATAAACTATACCTACCTGTAAGTGTTAAGCTTCTATATAGCTTAATTTAAATGGTTCCGTTACTAGGTATGTCTACCAGTGGCCGGTCATGTGGTTTAAGCGGGAATATACGAGTTAAGAACCTTCTGTTCAATGAATCATATTGTCTTACCATACCATGATGATCCATTATGAATTCGATCGATATACAAATAGTTAGACTATGGATCTGACTCGTTCAGCCTGACGTGATATAACTAGACTAATGATATGCACTGTCGGTAGATACGTACGTATTGTAATGTGTACTAGTTAATTTTAGGAAAGTTGAAATAATAAGTTAAGTGTTTACCGACTGTATACGTTATCACAGTATTCGGCATATACCACCTGCACACATAGCGAGAAAATTTATTATACACGTTGAGCTGAACGTTTTCAATTTTACAGAATATCTATTATATTTAAAACAAACTATTTAATTAATATTATTGCATCGTAAGTATTGTTATTTTTTTATTAAAAATTCTAATTATACTAGATGCCATTTATAGATATTGCCGACTTCAAATCATTTTCTGAATTTAAAGTTATATTTTTGATCATCGATAGCAGTTTAAATGGAAAATTTAATTATACTCTGTCAAAAACATAAGCAGTAAGTGGATTTCTAACAGATCCTTAACAATAAACTCTGTTCATATTGTAACACGTAAATTTTAAGAAGAAGGTGGTATGTGCCTAGTGACAATATCTGCGCTCATTGTAAATCTTAAAGGGACATCGAAATTTATATACAATGTTTATATGTATTAGTGGAATACTTTCAATAGTGATACTAGCTAACCAGTTCCACCAACCACGTCATATGAAAGTAGCTAATGTACGTAGTTATAGTGTATAACCAGACCAATGCAGCGTGCCAAGCGCGCTTAGAAATTAGAATTGGTTTTCATAAGGAAAATTATAAAATAGTATAATATAGTTTATGAAAAATGAATTTATTGTAAGTTAGCACAAAGATTTAATATATTTTATTATCACATAGGAGTTTTACTGATATACTAAATTTACATTGATCGCATGTAATGCGGGATGAAGTTGAACCTGCCAATGTGGCTGCAGTGAGCTTATAAGGCGTAACTAAATTACTATTTTTATTTTTTTGTTGTTGCATTATTACCGAAGCCGGTTGACTTACGTCGAAACAAATCTTGCTAGAAAGAAGCAGACTGTAATTGACGCCTTAATTTAGCATGTGAAAGATATGCGATAAAAGCAAATCAGTGAACAAAGAGAATGTAGGTTTATTAACGTATGTACAAAAAAAATACATATAAACGGAATTTTCGTTCGACCGGCTTCTCAAATTATAATTAAAAAAAACCGTTATAAAAGGCCTAACGAAGTTGTTGTGTTATTTGTTAATTTTGCTATTGCGTGTATTATTGAAACACTTAGTTAGCTGTTGTTTAATGTATAGGTCTGAGTAAAACAATTCTGTATTGAACTCATTTCCTCAACCTGTGCCTCAATAACGAATGTCCTTAAAAGCTTAGTAGTTGGTTTGATATAACGCTAGTACAAAACACACTGATTCGACAGGGATATACCTAGGTATATGTAAGTGTAACCGAAGACTGTTTAAAGTTTGTAGAATATTTTCAACACAAAGAAGTAACTTGTCATGATCACGTCATCTCGAGGATACATGTACACGATGAATAACCTCAGTGATGAGATCAGTGTTATTCAAATTTGGTACAACTTACCAAAATCAACTAGTACCTAATTACTATTAAGTTGTACATTTTGTTAAGGTTCGTCTCTCGTAAATTTAAGACGTTGGAACACTGTAAATAATTTCATGTTTATTCCATTCCTCATTATTTCTATACGATTACATCTAAATTAATTAACATTCATCAAACATATAATTTTAGGAATAATAGATGTCAAATTATAAATGTGCACTTGAAAATGACAATGTATAATGAAAGAAACATTGTTGTGTGTTTATTATAATATTGTAAGATTTTCTCATTGTGTGTTGTGATTTTATTTGCATTGCCAGTACCTACATAAATATTTCACTAACTTTTATATTCACTTGTTCATATAGACCGATTTATAAGATTAGGCAAAATATATTAATCTGTCAGAATATACTTTGCAAATTATGTACATAATGTAATTATAATCGCCGTGAGACGTCGATTTACATCACTTTTAACGAAATACCGACACCGATAATAAATTTTAATACAATGTACACCCATTTTATTAAATTAAATATAAGCATATCAATTAACTCCCAATTAATCAACAAAAATCAACTGTGTTGTATTTATACATCATATAAATTGCAACTAGATATTTTGTTTTTTATTTAAATAAAATTAATTGAAATCATGATTTTATTTATCCCTACGTAGATATAAATACTTTACGAATATTCTGGTATTTATAAAGGATGTATACTTAGGATTAACAAAAATATTCGTGCATATTTTTTAATTACCTCTGTGAGATTTAAAAACTGAGAAGTCTTCAGTATCCAAAATATTTTGTACGTCGTTTGTTATGACTGTAGGCGCAAACTGATTGTAAGGATCCACATCCATAATCATATATACGAATTCATTCACTGTTATTGACACATCTGCCATTCCATTGCAAGATCTTTGAATTTTTGGACATTCAAATTGTTTAATCTTTTGATGCCTTCAAACGATTAAACAATTTGAAAACAGTAAAATTAAGTTTCATATTCTTGGTAACTTAACAGGACAATACACAATCGTAAATTATACACAGTTTTAAATACTAGAAGACACGAGATATTAAATGTTAACCTTTGTACTTGTAGATAGTTAATTTGTATTTGATGTATTTAGCAACAAGATAAGTATATAAAACACAGGTTAAACAATTTTACCTAATCCAACTTTACACATTTCTTTTTCAGAATTGAAGTTTTGTAAGGAAAATTATCCTGAACATAATTTATATTTTAAAACAAATACTTATAATTATATGATATGAATATGATAATAATTTGAATATACATAATATATAATTTGATTATTGCTAATTATGATTTATTATAGAAATATTTCTTAAATATAAATGTTATATATTTATGTATAAATGTTCTATAAAAGTCACATGATAGGAGTTAAGTTGCAAAAATAAATGTTTTGTAAATACAGCATTAACGTTGGTTGGCACGTATTAATACATGACACCATTTTAATTTTATTACAACCATGTTGTTCTGTTAATTGTTTTTATTGTATAAAAATATTTTTTATTAATGTATATGTTACATATACATATTTAGTTATAATAAGCATATCTAGTATAAGTGATGATATCCATGTTGTTGATTAGTATTTTATGGATGTTGATTTACACCATTTGCTATGCAGTGATAATAAATGGTATGATAGTATCGAACATTTTTTAATTAAAAACATACCTTTTTATTACTTAATTGTGAAAACATTACTACACTAAAACAACATAAATAATTTTGTAAATACAATGAACATGAAATATTCACAATGTGTGCTGTAAAAGCCACCAATATTGATTTACATCTATGTAGCATATACCAATTTTTATCAACTTTAGTTTGTGTTGTTTATTAGAGTATTTACGTAAAATGGTCCAGTTATATAAAATGTGTATGTTTACTTTAAAAAGCTACTAAACCATATTATAATAAAAAAAATGTCTATATAATTATGATTACATAATGTGGTTCAAAAAAATAAACATATTGGTGCTGTTGTTTACTCCAGATTGTTCCATGAAGATATATGCAGTTTGATGTACAGTCGAGTTCATTAATATATGGGCATTTCTAGGGTTCGAAAATATTATATTTTAATATAATTTTTGAGCCCTAAAAATGCCCATATATTAATGAACTCGACTGATCACAATTTAATGATACTTACTAGTGATGTTCATTCGCGAATATTAGCATATTTTTGCATATTCGCATTTGCGAATTATTGCGAATGTTTTTGCGTGTATATTTTTTTAAAAGTTGGTAATGATAGTTGGTTAATATAAGAAAACCCAATTCCATAATTTCTTAAAAAGTAACTTAACCACGTAATCACATTATCAGTTCTCTTTATCATATGGTATCATTTATTATTTAACTATTCATAACAATTTAAAAAACAAAACTATTTTCTTTTTACCAAAGTTTAAAGTTATAATTATCTTCTTGAACAAAACTAAAAATAATAATCTACAAAACCTTCTTCAATTAATATTTATTCAACTTCGGGCAATGAAGCTTAACAATCAAATTTTCATAAGAATTTAACAAACAACTATATAAACAGCCGCTAAAATCACCAAGCCATAGACAAATGGCGCCAAATTTAAACAAAAACTGAATATTCGCAGTGTTGGCAGCAGATATTCTCATTCGCTTTCGCGAATGTCCAAAATATGGCATTCGTTACATCACTAATATTAACATCAAAAAGTTCGTAACAATCTGACAACCGTAAGTATCATTGAATTGTGGTCAGCATTTAGATTAATATGTGACTGCTTTTTTTCAGAAATATGTTTACAGCCAAAAGCACATTATTATATGAACAGTGTAGGATTCAGAAATAATTAACATATGAATACAATAATATCTAAACAATTCCTGTTCAACCTTAATACTTCGGCATAAAGATGATTTTACTAACAATCTTAAAATTACATGGTCAAGGTGTTTGCAACATTATTTATCACTGGCTGGATTAATTACACTACAGCATTAAAAAACATTTATTTTAAAAACTTTAAAAAGCAGATGCGATGTAAATAATGGAAACTACTGTCATTTCTGTAACAATATAAACTAGATCTTATTATTCAGGTATATAATTGACTTTCCATGAAAAATTACCTGCTCAGATATTATTGAAGTATATACTACTGAACCATTTACAGGAGGACATATTTTTGATCTATAAGTTGTATAGAATTTATTGAGCTTTCGAACGCTTACAATATTTTGAATCCTTGGCAATGCCAATATATTAATGAACTCAAGTGTACATTTGAACTAGCATTGCTCACTCATAATTAAAATATATAAATACTTAAACCTTAATTGACAATATTACCATAATTCTCAGTAAACCATGGCATTAGTATAGGATCATCTTGATGTGAATGGTTTTGTGCCACTTGCACAGGCATGCCAGGAGACCACTCAAACAGTAGGCTTGTTAATGGCAGTGCTTGCAGATTGTTTATTGCCTTATCACCATGTTTATTTTTAATTTCTCTGGCCAAACATCTCTTTACATATATTAAAAAAGTATCCAGAAAATTGAAACATACATTCGGATTCCAAAATCTCTGAAAAGAAGAAATATATAATTTATATTTTTCTGAATACAAACTGGACTGCACAAGTAAACAACAATTATATTATTTTCTTCATATCTGGGTTTGTCTGTGACTGTTGCAATATTTACAGAATAATCAAGATTCTCTATTTTAGTTACAATTGCATCGCATTAAATCATGGTTATACTTATGCTGATGATTTCATAATATATAACAAGAGTTACCTGAGAAATCTTCACTAAATCTTTTATGTTCCATTGTCTTAATTCTTCAACAATGCCATCATCATTTCTGTATCCACATAATATTGTCTCTATGCCAACAAGAAATGATTGACACCACCATTTCTTAGCTTTAAAACGTCTGAAATATAAATTTATTTCTTGAAAGATATTTCATCCAATTCCAATCACACTGAAAAACAGTAAAAAGATTATTTTACTTTTAGTAAATTGAACTCTATGCCAATAATTATAAGTGTGTTTTTTTGCTAGATGAAATGTATGTTTTAGTTTTCTTTAGAGAGGTGAATTAAAATAGGCCAACATGGTGATAATGCTATTTTCCAATCAACCTAAACAAGTATTAGTTTCAAGAAAATTCAGTAACTAAAAAAACATTTATTCACATAAAAAATGATACAGAACTTTATCCACATATTCTACTTTAGGTACTTATCTATCAAGATGTTTATTTATGAGCATCATTTTAATTAAATCTGTTTTAAATATTGTAACTGAGAATGACCCCATATTTCAGCTTTTTAAAATTATTTTCATTTCATCAAGATTATCTTGAGAATTATTTATTCCTTGAAATTACACTTGGCTTTAATTTTTCTTAAAATGCATGTATAAATTTACAAACCTAAAACTAGTTTCTTGCTTTGGATGTTCTATATGCCTGTTTGTTTTCAGCTCTATAAATTCTTTAGTAGACAAATATTGGACAATAGCTTCAGGCCCTAGTTCTGAAGGAGGTTTCGAAACAACCTTTTTATCGCATCTTATGCCATCCATTTCAGCTCCATACACTATTGTATGACGATTTAGTTGTGTTTTAAATACCAAAGAGAACTCTTCACTCTCATCAACAGGAACATTAGGGGTTGGTTCAGAATCTGGCTCATCTGAAATTGTTTTGAATTATGAGAATATAACATGCCATTTTGATTATTCTATACCAATATTTTATTAATTATGAAGGAATGATCTGTGTAAGCTGCTTACCAGATAAAATAAATTGTTCAAATTTATAGCCCCATGAAGTAAACTGTTTGTCTCTTTCAGTCATGTTTGTTCTCCTGTTTAATTTTTCTTCTGTTTCCCGTGCACATAGGTAAATATTGCCTTTAAACAAGATTGCTACAATTTTCCATGGTTCTCTATTTTCATATGGAGTGCAAGCTATGCAAGTCATTAATCCGCGATAACAAAAGAATTTTGCTTGGTCTAAACTTTTTTCCATTCCAAAATTCAAACGTCGTTCATGTTCTATCAAAAACTTAAGTAGATCTCTGAGCTTCACATCCACATCTGGTTTGTGTATCGCCTGAGCCAGAAGTAAATTTAAGTCATAGTTCACTTTCTCATTGCAAATACGTCGAGCATATTTGAGGTTCTCGAGACCAATGTAACCAATAATTGTTGGACGATTCATGGGAGGGAAAGGCCTCATGTATATATTTGGATTCACTTGAAGTTCTGGCTGCATCTTTGTATCGAATGTAACCCTATTTAAAATATTGTGTATGATCTATGAAGTAGTAATTATAACTTAATTATGGAAAACAAAGTTAAACAAACTGCAATCTCACAATATTATGAATTAATCTTTTATTGATGAATCTGATAATGATATCTTCTTTCTTTCTTGTCAATTCTTGTGGCAATTGAGTCGAGAATCTGATACAATCAGCGGATTTCAGAGGAATACTGAATAGATACTGGATACTGGATAGTGGATCGTGGATTAGTTAGGGATAGCGAGCTGAGATCGATTATTAATGAATCGATTATTTCGACGAAATAAATCGTTTTTTTAGTGAATCAGACTATTACCTATCAAATTTCCTGAACTAAAAAATCCCTGATTTTACTAATAAGCGATTTCAGAGATTGTTTATTATTGTATATTTCTTGTTTTTCATAAAATGGATTTATATTTACATTGTTAATACAAACTTGAAAACAAAATCTATTTTGATGTGAAACATCTATAGCCGCATGTAAAACCGATTTCTGGCGTGGCGAAAGCGTCGCCACGAAATTTAAATTTGATTTTAGTTCTATTTTCAAGTTTACCTTTTTTTTTCGAATTGTGAATTGTATTAAACCTCTTTGAGTTTGTGTTAATATGTTTCTTTTAACACATATATTTTTGATGTGGAAAAAAATCGTAATATTTTATTTTATCATTATGACATATTTAGTTCCTATCACAAACGGCTCACTATTTTTGTTTTAGAAATTGATCTTAAAGACCTCGATTTTTTATAAATCGATTCATAAGGTTACGATTGAAATCGATGTAAGATCGATCTTTTTTGGAAAGAATCACCATCCCTATACTGGATGACATTGACAATTACGACTATCTGAAAAGTGAAACCTGATATTGATACTGTTTAGAGTATTCTGGTGACTGGTGATTTGTTTAACTTTGTAGAGTAAGTGTTCTGAAAAAAATTGCCTCTGTATTGTCATATTGTGTGTTGTGTGAAGTGTCAACTATTGGTTGACAGTTGACAGAGTCCAATTTACGGTGTGTCAATTCAAGTGTCAATTTGTCAAAATAAATTTGAAAAAGACCGTTGCCTTCTTCTATACTTTTATTTTGAAATCAATGAAAGTAGGTACCGTTCAAAGGTATAAAATGTTATGTAAATATTAGGAAATGGTACTTACGCATTCAATGTATGTTGTACTAAAGGTTTGCTAGGAAATGGATTCCAGATTTCATAAATGTAGATTGTGCCTAAAACTGGGTGAATTTTGTTCAATATTCGAACAAGATGACTCTATCAAGTTATCTGATATGGTGATGTCTTTTACTTCCATTCAAGTAAGTAAGAATAATGCTAAATGGATGTAATTTTAATTCGATATATTTATTTTCTGAAGACGTTCATTGACCTTATTTTCTGTTAGATTTATGAAGACGATGGTTTATCCGATCGTGTATGCACATCATGTATAGAAAATTTAAGTACAGCGTATTTGTTCAAACAACAATGCGAAAGAATTGATAAGTTAATAAGAACATGTCCAGGTAAGTGGAATAGTTAATAAATATTAGGTATTACTTTAGTTATTGTATTTAGTGTTAAATATTGTTAAAGATAAAAGCTCTTTAAATAAATTACCATATCCCTTATTCAAGTTTATAGTCAGAGTGTCACCTTAGGGACATAAGTTAGAGTGCCTTCTCAATACGTAGGGGTATGATACATAATTAAACTTCATTTGTTCACTGCTGGACTTGGCTTTCCTTAGTGAATGCCACAGAGTTTTATCTTGTATTGATTGATGAGAACATAAATCTTGAAAAACCTTTCAAGATTTATGTTCCCATCCATACTAATTATGGTGTCTTCATGTACATTTAAAAACAGTATGAAAGGAAGTATACACCAAAATGAATATTTTAAGAACACACAGAATTCAATGTCAAAAATGTGTATAAGGTCATACAGAATTTTAAAAAGTCCATGCATGCAATCTCATCAAAGTCTATTATGCAGGTCTAACACAAGTTGGCCATTTCAAAGAACTACATTACAAAAGTATATGTAATATTGAATTCTTTAATATGAATATGCAACTCATACCCACACCATGTTTTTAATTTTATTTATTGATTAGTCCCTTCAACTGTATTAAATTAAGCTAGTTATTGTTATTTTTTAAATTAACTTACTAAGTATCTCCAACTCAATAGAAACTCTTTTACGCTAAGTCAGTGTCAGTGAACTCTTAACATGGTAAGAATCTGAATTCATGTAATATTATTATAGCACCTTTGATGCAGTTAAACAAATTTAAATTTATTGCCTATAGACACGAGCATAAACAAACCATCTGTAAGTGACTATAATGACTTCTTCAACAAAGATTTTCATATGCATGATGGTACTATGGAAGAATATGTATCTGCTGAGGGAGATAATGATGAGAACTTTTTCAAAGACAATATGGATAGCAACAGCTTTCATGAAATAAGTGATGAGACAGACAGTGATGTTGACTCTATTAAGTGTGGAGGCTGCAATGAGTCCTATAGTAAGCTGGGCACCCACACCTGCAGGACTACATGTACTATTGAGCGCAACCAGCTTGAAAGGTCAAGCAGTAATGAAACTCTTGTGGCTTCTGACATTGTTACAAATCAACATCAACCAAGAATCACCCAGTCATTACCTACACGAGCCACTCAACCTCTGCCTGATATACCTGAGGATGTTGATGTGACATGTGTATTATGTGATGACAAATTCGACCAATATGATAAATATGTCATTCATTTTAATAAGTGCACTACTAATGTAAAGTTGCACCATTATGTTTGTCCTGTTTGTCATGACATATACACTGAGAAATTGGCATATTTGGAGCATCTCAAAGCTGAACACTTTAAAGTGACGTCAAAAGATACTGCTGTGCATTACAAAGCCAGCTTAAATGATCCTGGCGAGGACTGTGTGGATTTTGTGCCATCTTTAGAAAAATCAAGGAAACCAAAAACTGTGCGACGTCAAATAGGTTGGTCTGTTGAGGATATTTATCAAGAAATTGATTGCAAAAAAGTTGAAGAAAAAGTTACCCCAACATCAAGTCCCTTTAAAATATTTTTTTCAAAGTTGGGGAATGAGTGAGTTACAAATTTAATATTGGCATGCCTGGGGTCTTCCAAAGTATAATTCAACTGTGTAATTTAACTAATTACTTTATGCTTTAACTAATGGGAAATTAAATGCTTACTTGCTCTAACAATAATTCCTTCTTACTTATAACTTTATAATTTTGAAAGGATTTCAAGTCTATCTATAGTATTAGTAAGCACCATGTGAGTTAGCCTTTAACATAGAAATCTGCAGTATTATAAGTTTAATATTATTATCAAATGGCATGTGAGGTTTTCTGTTTTATACGAAAAGCTGGGAAAACAAAGATGTTGATTAAGTCAGTAACAAAACCCAGTTTTGTTTTAGTCCTAGAAGCCCTTCCAATTGGAAAAACTAAGGTTAAAAAAAAAGAAACAAACTCATGTCATAAAGGAATAATTGCTAGTATTTTACAAATAACTTTTATTTAAAAATTCTTACGTTAAGCTTTCGAATTTTCCTGATTATAAACAGTCACGACGACTGTTGTGCTGTGCGTCTACCGCAGTTGGACGTGCCGCCAGTAACTCTATAACGATCTCTAAAACCGTTAGTTATATGATACCAAATCTGGTTACGTATAGATTTAGAAATAATCTATCAGACAGCGTTTTCGTGTTTTCCTTTTTTATTTAATATTAATTTTATTCATTGAATTTTCACACAGAACTTTCAGTAGGCAAAGTACACCCAAAAAAGTGAGTTTTCGCAAGTTAATCGAGAGTGGCAAAGAGAAGACTGCGAACTTGAACTTGCCCTTTCAGAAATACATCCAGAACTACAAACTTAAGAAGAAAGCATCCAGTTATAGCCCGATAAAGGGCAAGATGCAAGTGTCGACTAAAATTAAAGCAAGTCTTTCAGAAATGAATTCGGGTACGTAGTTTTTTTGCAATAGAAAAAATATTCGCGCCTCTGTCAATACTCATATCTACAGAATTTGCAATTTCGATACAAATATCGGTTGTGATAAAAGTGACAACAAGTTCAGTCAGAGCCGCCGCACCGTCAGATTTAAGTTAATTCTCTGCCATTAGAACTAGCAGTAGCTTGATGTTATATACAGAGTCATTATGAAATGAATGTTTTCAGATAGCGATTATCATTCTCCAAGTGGGACATCAGAAGATTCATGGAAGTTAAAACAAAATTTAATATGCGCCTGTGATAAGAAGGTGTTCATGCTCTCCGAGTGTGTCAATGTAAGTTGATGTAAAGAGACTATTAAGTTTCAAAGTAAAATTTTCATGCTTAAATTCTTTTTTATTTTCGTAGAATCGCGACAGGATCGCTGCAATGATAAATGAGTTAGGCGGAGTTGTAGCAGAAAATACAAAAATGGAGATGTTGGCAACACATTTTATAGCAGTGTTGCCAAATGATACTTTTACTGGCATGATGGTGTGCGCCCTTGCCACTGGCAAATGGTTGATCCATGTCAACTTTATATACGACAGTTTTCGGTGCAAAAAGTTTGTACAGGTATGTTATAATTTTTGTTTAAGCTTGATATCGATTTAAATAACAAACTAAGTGTGTTATAAACAAAGGCGTAGTCAGCAAAATAAAATAAAGGGGCAGCATAACAATAAAAAAATGTAAGGAAATTTATAAAAACCGTTAAATATTACAATTTTAGTTTTTATTACTTTAGATTTTTTTTAAAAGACGTTTTTGACTCAGGAATATCTATATGAATGGCTCAAGCACCCAAAAATATTGGAAATAGATTCAACAAGCGTGGAAGTGGCGAAGGCAGCGGTGTACTGGCACTTGGAGCTCGATGCTCTTAGTGCGAAGTACCCCTTTGAAGGCAAACAAATTGTTCTCATCATGAAAAAAAAGTACAGGCAGTATTATCAAATGATATTCAAGACTTTAAAGGCAAAACCCGTTACTTATGATCCAAGGTAAGATCGTGTTATTCTACCACTCAAGTACTTCTTTAAATGGCTGTGGCCGCTCTTATACCGTTGTGTGTGATAAGCTTATAATCTACCTCAAGAATTGGGGCTATCAAATGCGTATATTTTTTCAAATTACATATCCGACTCGTAGTTCTAGGGATTGGCGCGTTTATACTAAATACTAATTAAAGCTTTAATATGAGGTGCACTGCATTTTTGTGAAGTATGTAAATTATATCTAGACCACATAAGTAACATTGTTTTTGTGAAAATGTTTCTAACTCGATTTAATACTTTCAGGAGCGGCGTCTACTATTATAACTATCATCTAAAGAATATATTTTTTAAATGTAGTGTTGAATTTCAGGACCCCAGGCAGTTGCTGCACAGCAGACTATTGTTTTGTTGACATGAAAATTATTGAAAGAGTCAAGCTCCGCTTCTTTGCCCGCCACAATGTCCCAGTATTCCCTTATCAGTACATACTGGTGTACTTGTTAAAGAGGGGCCAAGTTGAAGATGAATATAAGTATTTGTTACAAGATTGTAAGAAATATGCTAGAGACACCATGTTTCTGCTAAATGACACTTATTAATATAATTTAGATGAATTGAAATTCCTATATTGCTGTTATTCTCATTATTGTTGCAAAGGTGTGGGTAGATAAATTGACATTTATATAAAATTTATTTTTTCGACATTATATTTTATACAAAATAAGCCATACTATTTTTAGTAATAAAGATATATTTCTATAATATTAGATTTTTAATTTATAATCACATGTGTCCCCTGCGTGTATTCGTCGTTACTCTTGGTTTGCCGTGCAGAATAGTGTGATGATGGTCTTGATATCTTTTTCTGCCAATCCTGACCTGTTAAAATATTATTTTTATTTCCTTGAATTGTGTGAATTTTAACGTTATGTACGTGGTCAATTTTCAATTAGGTTGATCAGAAATTATATAGGTGTACTATAAGTATATAATCCAGCAATGGCGTGAAGTGCTGCTTTGATTGGTAAACCCTGGGGTTATTTTGGTTACCTAATAATTGGCCTATGGTATAATTCATAATAAAATCGTATTACTCTATATCCACGTTATAACTAATGGAATTCTGATACAGTGAAGGATCACAGTAATATATCAGCAATGTTTAGCATTAACTACGGTCTATGAAATTATTTTTTCCAGTCGTTATTTCATCAGTTACTTTTAAAATAAGAAGTAGCAATTTATCGACAATATTATTAGTCCTGATAATCGTAAAACGATTATGTAAATATCTGGTGGAAATGTTACGCCGTATGGTCAGGGCTCGAATACTTACTTACTTACTTATACTTTTAAGGTACTTGCTTCTAAGAACTTACCACACGACGGTGGAGACAGATAATACTAGCAGTAGCAGAGAATGAGTCTGTTTTTTCGTACCTTTGTATACACAACCCAGCACGCAACTGTTGCCAATATGGTTCCTATCATTCCCCAAATTTGATCGGAACTAGGAAACGTGTCGTTGAAATTAGATTTGAGTTCTGGTTCATCACAACTACAAAATGAAACTATATAGAGAAACATTGTTACTATAATTTATCTGACAATTTTAAAACACTAGTAGACATTACCATTGACAGGTCTTGTATTGAGTCTAGTCTTTAAAGAGGTAGGTGTTATCTGGAGAGGTCGGTTACAAACATGCAGACTTCCTTATAATTATTATTTACTAGCTTTTGCAGGCGATTTCTTCAGCGTAAAATTAGTAATTGCATACAATCTGCTAATTTATTGATTCCACATTCAAACTTGCACCCTCCTTTTCGCCCTTTTAAGGGATGATTTCCGGCACAAAAACGAAATCTATACCAAATTTCTTGTTAATCGGTTCAGCGGTTAAAGCGTGAAGAAGTAACAGACGGACACTTTCGCATTTACAATATTTGCGTGGATTTAATTAGTAAAACATAATGTTACTTTCTCGTCTACCAAAGATAACAAACACATAGATTGGCCGAATAACCTGGTGTACACGATGCGCTCGCCTCCTATTACACGGGAAACGTGGGTAGGTAATACATTAGTACACCCCTGCCTAACCTTTCGGGGATAACTTGCGTGATGGTATGTGTTATGTTAGTGTTGTTAGTTATGGTTTGAAAACCGTAGGCCAAACAAAATAAATATTACTTTAATTTAAAATAATATATGTAGGTACTACATAATATTATATCTAAAATATCAGGTATCAATAGGGCGAGCAGCGCGTGCCTTTCTGGTACCCCCATGGGAAAAAGACGTGAGTGTATGAAATATTTATGTTATGAAATATAAATTTATATTTCTAAATTCATAAATTTTATTTTATGTAAGTAAATATTTTACGACACCGACTAAGAGCAATCCGACTTGGAACGTTGTTACAAAGGTTCGAATCTAAAGCACTTGCTTTAGATTCGAACTTAAGACCTTTAATTTAGCAGTTTATGGTCATATCGATAACGACTGCACTTGACTAAGTGCAGTCATAAACCACACTGCCCCGCACCACGGGATGCGTGGCGACGGAGGCACGCATGCGGGTGCAGGAGTCAGATACTCAGATCTGCATCACCGTGCAGATTTCTCCGTACGTTGAGAGCATTGTTTTTTATACTAAAATGGTTATTAATTTCGGACTCATTCATGATGCTGATCCATATTGTCTGCTTATATTTGTATAAACAAATTAGAAGAAATCGGGTCTATAGGATATATTGGGTACATACTTTTTTGGGAACAAGATTCCAAATTGCTCCACGACCTGCGATTTCGAATATTAATGGAGCGATATCGAGGTCCATTTCGAAATAGTACGACTGGCTCTGACAAAATCATGCACAATACTGCAAATCTCAGTTGCCGCACCCACGCGCGGGAGTGCGTGTTTCTCCGCATGTAGAGGCGTGATCTGCAGCCCCGCGCGTGAATGAGTTTTTGTTGTGTTGTTCTAGGCGTGTTTTCTATACGAACGGAGGTACTTGCGAACAACGTTAGATCACGCACTCCCGCACCACGGTGCATGATGCGGGTCAGTGTGTGGATCGCCTAAGTATATCTTATTAAATTATACTTTTTAAGAAACATATTAAATAAATAAATAAACTACTATAAATTCTACTATGAACGGGTTTATTTGAATCAGGAACAAATACAGTTAACACATACTTAAAAACATTTTTAACAACACATAATAGCAACGAAAAATTAAAGAGCAAAATTAACATAAACTTAAAAACCGCGGCTCAAAACGAATAGGTAAACGGGCGCGCTGCGCATTCCACTTTAATTTGTTTATTTGTTTGCCACAGACTCAAATTTAATTTTTAAGTATCAGTCATTTTTGTCGTCGGTAATATTTTATGTAAAAATGTGTTTAAGTAATGGTTAGAAACTATTATGTGAATCATCGAAATGGAATAAATTATAACAAATATATGCTCCCGCGATTTACAGAGATTTGAAATTTATAGCAAAACTGTAAACAAATGTAACATTTATGCCTATAGCACTAAGGCAGGATGTTGAGCTATTCCCATAATACCAATAGTTTGGGTTATAGATAGTTTCAATTATAGGACGAGGCGTGAGGAACCCGCCCAATTACACAAAAATTGTACTTCCTTTTGAAGGTCAACCAAATATACCTTTTGTAATTTGAGCTTTTTTCATGATGTAATTTAATAAAATCTCTTTGAATATAAATTTTACGTGTTCCCATTATGGCCATCATTCACATTAAACGCTCTATATACTAACGCAGAGTAATTAGTATTTTTGAAATAGCTGGGTACATTTGCAGTGTAGAGATTTTTGTTTTCCACCAAATAGGCAAATAAAGGCATTAGTCTAGATCCGATCTCGTCGACGTCTTCTTCGTTTATTTCTTCCAGAAGCTTTGACAAGCTGAAGGCGACGCTTATCACTTGTCGATCCGTCACTGGCTCTCGGAAAAATTTGTACTGAAAATTAAACAGATTTTCATGTATCTTTCAGGATAAATAATTAATTATAAAATCAATTATAAGCTCTGATAGCCTAGTGGTGTGACCGGTGGACTGCTAAGTCAAAGGTTTCGAGTTCAATCCCACTGTATTTTCGGAAGGACGTTCGATTTATGACATGTTTAAACGGTGAAAGAAAACTTCGTGACAAATGACGCGTGATTTAATTAATGTATTGCATATACATTCATTTCATTATATAGAGTTAGATATATTTGCAAAAATTGCCTAAATAACGTTTTCTTTATACACTGCAATAGGCTATTGAAATCAAATAATTTAGTTAGTTTAGAGTTAAATTTATTAATAGCATAAAAGCTTGTTTTTTCAATTTAAGGATAGGTTCGTTGTGATTTTTTCATAAATTTAACATAAAATTCTTTACCTACAAAATTACATAAATCTAAATAATATCACAACATAACATTGTAATAATGATGAATGATGAAATCATTTCATATCGGAAATATGCTGGGTACATTTATTCATTGCTGAATATATTAGTATGGGATTCAGTCATTGTCAGTCTCTTAAGAAAATTTTCAGAATTTTAATGTAACTTACCCGTATTATGTGGACGAGATTCTGTGTACAATAAAATAGGCATGCCATAGTGCTAGGACTGCGAACGCTTTCTACTGCTTTCGTTATCATTCGGACCGCCTCGTGGAAAATGCACAGTACATCAATATCCTCAATGTGATGAGTCAGGTTGTCCCACACGACACACCATTCCTCCTGTGTACCTGAACTGAGTATCTAGAAACAGCAACAACTAGATGTAAACCAACATTCTTCAGCAGACACAGTACATGTGTCTGTGTATGTATGTCATACTATGTCATCTATAATCTGATGATGCAGCGTCATTGTGGATAGTTTAATAACAGTAATAGATATAACAAATCAATAATATAGCCAATAAGACGCCTATGTGGAATACCTATGTCGTTTTTTTGTCTGCCTCCATTGCAACAGATGCAGGGGAAAAGAACATTAAAGTAAAAGTATTGAACCCGCTGAATAGCCAAAACCAATGGACAATACAGATACTTTTAAAATATAATTATATTAATACTAACCTGTGTAACCCATACAGTTATTTCACTGCGATTTGTGTCCTTGTTCACTTGCATACCACTGATTGATTGAAAGAAATTGGATGGGCCACCCAATAGCTTTCTGAAATAATATTTATTTTGTGGCTGCATACTTTTTTGCCTTAATCTTATTCCTAACCAATCACCTTCCTTAGCTGCAATAAAATAATAACGCCATTAGTTTCCCACTAAAATAAACACAGTCTATTTATTTTGTATTAAATACTCACTTGGTATTACACTATCATATGTTTCTATTAAAGATATTTGGAAGTTTAATGTGAGCTGCAGCGTTGATGAAGCTTTTGGTATGAAAGCTCTTATGTTCCTCCATCTCACAACTTCTAACACTTGACCTAGCATAGCAAGCATAGGTGCCCTGTATTCCAATAACTCAGTTATACTGTAGGCTTCATTTAGAAGCTGAATTTGTACATTTATCTTACTAATGTCTTTATTCACAAGTGCTTTATGAATGTTTGGCATTATAATTAAAAGCAATAATTGTGTCCCAGTGACTATATCACTACTCTTCAATCCACTTAAAAATCTTACAAGATTATCTTGTTTTGCTTCTCCTTCTAAAGTCACATTTAGAATATTTTTGATTACACTTATTATACATGGTTCTGTTTCAGTAACATAATAATAATTTGAATAATCTCTGAGTAAGTCCATAATATTCAACATTATTTTTGTTAAGTGATTGTTGTCTTTGGCCATAGTGAATATTTTATTAAAAACCTTTGTAGGATTTTGGATAAATACATTTAGTACTTCTGTGAGGTCTGCATCAGATGAGGCAACAAACTTGTTAAACATTTCTATCAATGTATTGTCAAAGTCTTTATCATCTCTTAGATTATGGAATTGGTTATCGCAGAAATACTCCTTTAACAATTTATGCTTTTCTGACAATTGGCAGTGTTGGAATAATTTAATTGATACTGATGTTACTATGTCTTTATTTAAAGTATTACTTTTATAGTAATTTGTAAACATGTAATATAATTTTAAACATTCTTGTTGATCAAACATGTGTATATTTGTATCAATAGCAGTTACCAGATCAACATGCTGGCACAGTTGCTCTTTATTTACTAATGCATGTATCCATTTTGCTTTATCTTCTTTACTGGTTTTTATATTGTGTATAATAACATCAGTCTCTGTTGAGTTGATGATATCATCTATGATCACTGGTTCACGAGCCATCGGTTTAATCATGCCAACAACTTGGTGCTCAGAAGCACTGCTTATATTTAGTAGCTTAGTTCGTACTTTGTAACAGAGTTCTCCTAAACTCTGTTGCATACTTTTCCCATCTTCTTCAAATTCACTCCAGGCACAAAATATGTCAACAGTAACATCCATTACAATTTCTTGAAAAATATCCAGTAGCATTGTATTACAGTTGTTCAGACATTCTAGTACCTCAGGGTTTGGACACTCGGACACTTTGCTTGTGGGAACAATATTATTAAAACAACCTTCTTTATAGGTTGACTTGTAAATCTCATTGAAGCAATTTGAGTTTACTTCTTGAGTAAAATGATTAAAACATTCATAAATTAACCATAGAACTACCTCAAGGCGGTCTCCCTTGTATTTGTACAATTCATCTTTACTTAATAAGTTTAATTTATAGCTGTTTGGTAGGTTTGTAAAATAGTTCAAGCATTTTTTTAAGGTGTTACAACTCAAAATTAGTATATTTTTTAGTGTTTCTCTTTCGAATTCAAAACAATGCAGCCTACATATAAGTGAATAACATGCTGTTGATAGTTTTCGTAGTTTTGTAAGATCCTTTAGAGGGTCACAATATTTAAAGTTATCTACAAAAGCTCCTGCCACCTGTATTGCTAGTGGGGGATAACAATATGTTATTATTTCACTTGCAAAATCTTCCATGTGCAGGTTCCACATCATTTCACACATGAGGTATTGTGGTATCATGGGAATTGATGATATAATTAGAAATACCCCTTCCAGCTCCGTCATTTCTTTTAATACTTTAAAATCTGTATTCAAAACAATGTACATGGCAAACTTACGAACTTTTGATATCATAGTATTTGATACTCCATTTTCATTAATATATCTTTCATTCTTTAAAAACCTTGATATATTTTCAATGACATACTTTACTTTTTCTTCATTTCCTGAAATATATAAATATTATTTATTTTAATAATTCTTAAATGTTATACACATATGGGAAAGGAACTACATAGGTATATAAAGAATTACTCTGTCACACATACCTACTGTTCATATAGGCATTCAAATATCTTTAGATAATCTCATAAGTATATTATGGAATGTTTTCATATTCAAAATCATTTTCATATTTAGTTCTTACCCCTGATTTGCCTTGACGAAAACACTAACTATTTTATAGCCTCAACAAGACAAGTTATAAAAGAATATGCAGTTAAATTTAGGTTTTAAATCCATTAGGCATCCTTAACATAAAACGGGTTATTTTTGATAATATGATATTATAAATATTATATGCAAAATTTAGATAATTCTCTCAGGCAAATGGAAAGTTAACTAGCCAAATTACTTCATAAACACAAAAGTAAATTTCTCGCAATTCCTACTTACCGCCTTTTGATGTTATTCTTGAAAAATGGTGCACATGGTCCAGAGAAACAATTAGGCCTTGAAGAGCCGATAGCTCGGGCGTGAAATCCATTGTTATTATTGTTTCTGTAGATTGGATTAGGAAATACCGCGCCTATCCTATCCAAACGTAACGTCAGCCGGCAAATCAATAAATCAATTGATTGATGATGACATTGTGAGAAATGACATTTGAGTTTGACATTGACATCATAGAGATGTGTGTAGCACTTGCTTCAGGTAAGATCATCATCACATCAACCGTTAGACGGTGGACATGGGTCTCCCCCAAGGATCGCCATGACGACCGGTCATGCGCCACCACCGCATCAGTAATAATAGTTTATCTGCAATCCTACAAAAATATCGAACCGATTCGAAATTCTATGATGAAGTGAAGATATGTATCGGTTCAACCTTAACAGTGGAATGAACTTTTTTTTGCCTCTTGATCACCTAGTTTCCGACTGGGCCAGGCCCCCTGACTGAAAAATACTTTAGAGATACGCAAATGATTGAAATCCGGGTACTGATCCAAGTGATTATCGATATAAATCATACTATTGATTCCTAGAAAACTAGCTTATGCCCGCGACTTCGTATGCTTATTTATTGCTCCCCTCTTTTAAGAAATTATATTATCTATATAAAACGGTACAAAACTATCTTATATCCTTCCTCGGGACTCAAACTATCTCCATAAAAAATTTCATCCGAATCATTGTGGTTTAAGCATGAAGAGGTAACAGACAGACAGTCACATTTTCGCATTTATAATATTAGTAAGGAAAAGTAAGGAAAGGCTAGGGAACAGTTACCAAAAAGACATTTTGGTTTCAGGAAAGTCTAGGTGTAGCGAATAGTATTCCGAAATAATACTAACCTTTAGTAGGAACGAGCCAGTAATAGCCGCCGATATCCCATCTGCCAATAATTCTGCCCTCTTTTCAATTTCCATATGCAACATACCTATTACTGACTACCAGCTAATTTCTATCTACATCTTAAAGTTCGAACATTTTATATATTTAAAGATAACGTTATTAATAAATAATGAAAATAAATGAATTTTCTACCGTCCTATACTAATCCGACAATTATTATTATCTGCTAAGTTTCATATTTTGTAATAACACACTCTTTAGCTATAGGTAGGTACCTACTAGTTTAATTCAGTTCGGTTTTTAAGCAAGGCTTAACCGCGCACGTTTTCAGTCTGATTCCCTAAGATTTTTTTTTATCGTTTATAGGTCAGCGTTTGACTACTATCTCACCTGATGGTAAGTGACGATGTGGTCTAAGATGAAGCACGCTTACCTAGAAGATACCTATTCACTCGTGACTTGAAGACCCCCAAATTGTACTCATCGGGAAATACAGACTCAGGCAACTGATTCCATTCCCTCGCTGTGCAGATAAAAAACGACGAACCGAAACGCTTCGTGCGGGTTTCGGGAATTTCCACCATGAAACGGTGCCGCTTATCAGTTAGCCTGGTTGTCCGATGGTAAAATGGTGGATGGCAAAACCAGATCGTGCAGTTCTGACGCACATTCTCCGAAATGTATCCGAGAAAAGACCGACAAGCTCGCCACCCTACATGTTCAAGGCTTTGAAGCCATTTGCTGGAAAGTACATCATCGCCAATAAGCTGGCTCTCCTCTCAATAGTCTCCAACGCCTCCAGCTGGTATTTGCCAGAACCATCCCAAAGGTGAGGGCAATACTCCATGCACGATCGGACTTGTGCTTGGTGCAGGTTGAGCAACTGCCCCGGCGTGATGTACCGCCCCACCTTCACCAGAATGCCAAGCTTTTTGGAGGCTAGTTGGGCTTTGGACTCAATATAGGAGCCAAAATGAGACTTGGTGTTTACGAGATACCAAGAAGCTCAAGATGGCCGGCTATCGACACAGACACATCTCGGAAAGTGGGAGCCAGATTGAACGGGCTCTTCTTAGAGGAGAATAGACACACCTGGGTCTTAGCCGCGTTAAACCTGACCAGGTTGGCATCACCCCAATCGGCTGCCTTCAAGGCCAAGCTCGACGCTAGACCATCGCCTCCCTAAGACACTGGATTTGAGCCACTTAAATCCGTGCACTGGCTGAGTAGCTCTCTACAACTTTGCTGTCATCTGCGTACCCATACACTTCTTCAGATAATGCTTCAGCAGATCGTTGATGTACAGCAAAAATAAAGTTGCAGAGAGCACAGATCGAGATTTGGTCAGAAGAGCAAACATCAACAACTACTCGCAATGACCGATCCCTCAAAAAAATCGAGATCCAGGCACATAGACCGGCAGGCAAACCGTACAATGGAAGCTTGCCAATAAGGCTGTCGTGTCAAACCCTATCAAAGAGGAGATGTCCAGAGAGACGGCGAGCGCTTCTCCTTGTCTCTCCATGGCCTCGCCCCAGATGTAAGTGGCATACGTTAAAACAGCCCTCAAAATGCATATAACTGCATTGATTGACTTTTCATGAAATAGACAATCAATGCAGTTATATGCACTTTGAGGGCTGTTTTATTGATTTAAATGATTATAATTCTGTATCTAAATACCAATTACAGGTGCGAATCATATTTTGTTTAATGTTCAGTCTGACAATGACCGGCAAATTGCAAAAAACGTACGAAAATTTGAATTTCGCGGGCTAGCGTGGAGCTTCTACCTTAACCCATTAACCGCCAAAATGAAACTAGCAGCATATTTAACTCAAATCGTTTATGTTTTTGTTCTTAGGGACATAATTAAAGACTAGAGAAAGAAAAAAGAAAGGTTTTCCTATTTTGGAAAGTTTTATAGGGGTGTACCTGTTTGGGTACAACGGCGACTTACCGGTGCAAATTTTCAAGACACTCTCATTCTATGCACAATGTTTTCAACTAGGTTTTACATTGGCACCGCACTCTTGCTTAACAAACAGCACACCGCAAATGCTTTTTTTAATTTTATGCATTTTTTTAAGCCACTGTTCTCCAGCCCTGGCACTGTTATAAGTGATGGGCGGCTTTTACTCTGAGTTGTTTGGCGTAAATAATACCTGGCAAGATTACGTCTAAACAGCAACTGGTCTATTCTCAGTCACACTGATCATATGATCAGTGGGACTGAGAATATGCAAACGCCAGGCATTAGCTTTAGACATATCTATCATATAGGTAAATAGGAACCACCACCACTTTTGCCACGAATAGCAATCCTGTATAGATGATATAGATTGGTCAAATCCATCTATTGCACCCATTTCTTTATATTTATTTTTAGCACTTTACATGATACCGTCTCTTTACCACACCTAGAGGATCAATCGTGTCGTAATTGGTCACCATCGTACAAACGCTTTTCTTTTTTCTTTACAATCTTTCTATCTCATTAGCAATAACTCAATTGTTTTGTCGGATCTATAATCATAGGCTATTGTTTCTTCATTTCTTATTTACTCCTGAGAGGACATTCCTTTGTCCTGTTTTCTCTAACCGTACCAGTTGCACAACATCCCAGTCTTCGCAAATCAACCAATAGATCGTAACCGTCAAAGAAAAACGTGTGCTCTGTGGGTTCGGTTCTTTGTTTTTCGAGAAGTTCTTTGATAACTCTTGATCGGAGAGGTTCATTAGAAGTATTGTTAGTTTTTCAACAACAAAAATCAAAGGCATAGCAATAACCAGAGGAATTAGCTCTCAGAAAACCGAAATCGGCATAAATGTTTTTTTATATACATCCCGCCGCTGTACACAAACAGGTACAGCAATGTTTACTTAAAAAAAAATGGACTAATACTTGCAATGTACTTGTATACTGTGAATATCTTTATAAAATAGTTATTACTAGATAGGAAAATTTAAATGAAATGTCCTAGAAATGACATTTAGCTATCGTAAATAATAATAATGTACACTTACATACAGTGGCTTGCCGTCTTGCTGATATGCAATACTCTCTTTGAAATAATGTCAAGTCTATCCACCCAAGATATTAATATTTAGATTAGGTGATCTTTTAAAAAACAATATTACCGACCAAAACGTAATAAATGATTCAAATTTAGAAGCTAAGTATGAAAAACGTACTGTACCCAAATGGGTACAGAGGCGCTAAATGGGTTAAGAATTATTTCATGAAATAAATAAATGAAAACCCGATAAAACAAATACAAATAGTTTTATTTGTTCATGAGCTTTTGAAGGCTTTCAAGATTTTTTCGAGCAGTTTTAAATGTTGGATCAATTTTCAAAGCATTTTCGTACATTTCTTCAGCTAAATGGTATTTTTTCCAACGATGATAAAGTACACCTAAAAAAATAAATTAAAATAATTGGTTAACTGATTATAGTACTTATTCTATTCCACATATAATTATTTTATATTACCTATCACTGAACAGTTCCTGAAACTTTCAGAACGCTCTACGTATTAAATTAGACAATCGCTTTATATGTTGAGTATTTCTTACCAAGATTTGCATAGTGTATTGCTTGAACTTCTTTATCAAATAATTTAATAGCTTTAATGAAGTACGTCTCGGCTTCTCCATAGCGGTTTATTTTCCCGTACATGTTGGCTATGGCGAAACTGATCGACGGGGCCTCTGGTAATTCTGTTAGGACTCTCGGTATGATTTTCAATGCCCTTTCGATTTGTCCTGTAATTAAAATATTATCGACCTAATATTATTGTTAGATCGGGACGCATATTAATGAAACTAATCTAGTCAAAGCAATGTATTCAATAAATTGAAACAACGAAGTCGAGAAATGTTCTCTACAAAAGAGAAAGCTCCTTATTTGGATTTTTTTTGTAATATTTGAGTATTATTTCTTACCAGTATTATCCATCAATGCCATTAAATTAGTCCAAGCCAATACATGTTTGGGGTTCAGATTGATTGCTTGAAACCAACTATCGATGGCGTCTTCAGTTCTATTCATCTCGAGATACTAAAAAGAGCTTAAATACAGTAGGTATGTCTGATAATATAATATATGTAAAATCTGAAAACAATATTGAGTTAAATATTTGAATTTATTTAACTCAATATGATGCAGTGATGCTGCATGATGATAGATCAGTACTTAAGAACAGATCAAGCAATTTGGGTGTTAGTTTTTGTTGTGTTCGTAATCGTCAGGAAAAGCTTTGTATCAAAGATATCCAGACTTTCTAAAAAATGTTATGTTGTATATTAATTTGGATGGTATTTTTATACATTTATGTAGGGTAGGTACGCCTAGTAAAAAATATGCTCTAATCAATACATTAAACTATTTTTTGTTTAATAGCATACATACCAAATTGCCTAAATTGTAATAACAATCAGGATATTTCTTCCGGAAAGTTATAGCGGTTTTGTAAGCAGCTTCAGACTCGGAAAATCGGCCAGTGCTAGCAAGTACTATCCCCAAGTTCATCCATGCAGCTGGAAAATCTTTTCTGTGCAGAACGATTAAAAATCATTATTAATATCAATCTATGACGCGTTGTGAGTAAAGCTACAGAAAACAAAACTCTCGACTATGTTTGAAAAGCTAAATGAAAATAGAGTAGTGCGAAAGAGTTTGACGCGCAGACAACAAATTGTTTTGCAATCTGTATTTAATAATGTAATAATAGCTTGTAGTAACACAGTACACAAATCACTTACCTTACCGTACCTCCTTCGAAACCATTACCACCGTTACCAGACACCATTATTACCTTACCACCGTTACCGAGTCCATTACCATTACCGTACGTTCTGACATGCTACTCAAGAGACAGCGAAGAAGCAGTCTTGAAAAAGACTATAACGTTTTTATGACAGCTGCATGGAGACACGACACCGTCTTGATAAAGACGCTTTCGCGGCAGCGACGCGGCGCGCATAGTAACACGCTACGCCGCTGCACGCGTCAGTTCGCTCTGATAAGAGCGGTTTGGAGCAAGCAGCAAGCACAACACGGAGTAACAACATGCACACAGGCAGCGATCAGCAGGAGCAGAGATGATCACGGAGCTACACTCGACGGCGACGCGCGGCGCGAAATGGAGGAGCCCGCGCGCGCGCTACCAATATTTATAGATTCGAACACCTGCATGCGACCTACGTCCCGCGCCCCGCGCGCTCGCTAGCTTGATTCTAATTGGTGTAAATATTTTGTAATAGGTTTAGGATGACTTGTGTTTGTACCATGGTGATTGTAAATATATATAGAGCATTTTACTGAATTAAATATACACTTTATGGTTGAACTTTGTCGTGACTATATTATTGTCCAACGACCCTCATCCTCCAAAAGCTAATGAATATGTTAGCCATGATGGCTCCGCAAGTTATAGAAGATGAACAATATAATAATTATTATGAATTAGGAAGAAGTGTAATCTGAAATTTCGCTCACCTGTGACTCACAGCTGACCTAAGATAATACTCAGCTTCACCGAATTGTTTTTGATTTTTAAGAATATTGGCCAAGTTATTCATTGCTTGATAGTATTCTGGGTACAAGCTGAAAAATATATAATTATTATAGGCTTTAGACTCGATGTGCTTGGACACGGTGGTGTGACCAGTGAACTGTGAAGTCAAGGTCTCCATTTCAATCTAGAAGCACGCACCACTGACTTATCGAAGTTACGTGCTTATGTAACACATGATCAAACAATCACAGTGAGGAAATCTGCATTCTTGAGATTTTCCCGTAACCCGCACTAAATCAGTGTGGTGGACCATAACCAGGGCCGGTTTTAGGGGTGCGACAACCGGGGCGTAGGCTTGCCAGGTGTCCGGCTTTAGTCGGACATGTTTGGCTTTTTGCGGTCGCGTCCGGCCAAATATGTACGTGTTCGGCCTGTCCGGCTTTTGTCAGGCATTCTGTCAGAGTGGTGATTCGTACGACGATGGGCGGACGAGCGCCCGAGCGGACAAGGGGGAGCGGAGAGCAAACCGACGGCGCATCGCGCAGTCCGCAGACAGGTTCGCGCCTTTTAGCCTGCCCTAGGAATATGCATATATCTGGCACACTCTATCTTCGATCTCATCCTCACTTTACATAACTTATAAATACTTTTTCAACAGCCCAGCTGGAAAAACATTATGTTTGGCAATAAAAAAAACATGTCCGGCTTTTAGGGCAAAATGTCCGGCCTTTGCATTTTATGGCCTGGCAACCCTACCCGGGCGGCCACCTAGGGCGCCGAGGCTTGTAGGGGGGCGCGTGACCTAGATATGCCAAATAAAAGGGTGTCAAAGGAATCACTTGCTCGGGGCGCTCAGATGGTTAGGACTCAAAAGGGAGCATTTAATCTATTTATTTTTTATGGCAATTCAAGTACTGTTAATAATGGACAAGAAACAAAATAGTCCTTATCCTGAATAGTGCTTTATTGAGTTAAATAAGGTTCCTATTCCAAGTATATTGTCCTACTTACAGAAAAGAAATCATTACTAAATTTGGTGGTTGATAAATGTTGTACCTTATGTTATGATAATAAGGGTGAAAAATGTTTTAACACATATTTGCCAATTCTATATTGTTTACGTACCTTAAAGCTTCCCTGTATTCGGATAATGCCCTCGCAGTTTGGTGCTTGCCATCAGCGGCCTTCGCGACATTATAGTGTACTTTAGCATTTAATGGGCACACATTTAAACCACTGATAAACAACTTGTATTCATTCTGCCAATCCATTGATCTCTGCCAACTCCTAAGAGAGTATACTACCAGTAATAATAAGAACATAAAGACACCAATCTGTAAGAAAAATGCGGATGAGTTTTCAATAGCTGCCTCGTTGATCTAGTGGTCTTACGTGCGACTGCTGAACAAGAGGTCTTGGGTTCGATTCCCAGATCGAGAAAAGTAGTATTGGGTTATTCTATGAAATTCGCAATAGTAGCTTGGAGTTTTCAGTCGTGCTGGCTCGCCACCTATATAAATTGAATTTAAAAATATACCGGCGAAACCTTCGGGGATGCCAGGCGTGATGGTAACAGTCCTAGGTTTAACATAAAATTTGTTAATATCGCTTTGTATTGTTTGTATTATATGGTTTTGATTAAAATTTAATTTTTGCAGGCCTGACCTAAGGCCCCAAGTTTGGACCTAAGGCTGTGGTGCATGCTTTAGCGAATGCCGTAGCCCCGGATGCGGTTTTTTAGTCGGAGAAAGCTTACGCTGGGTTGAGTTCGACAAACCCCGTCGCCTGCACAGGCGGCGAGTCGGTCCGTGAAGAAATTTTGCGCACTAAAAAAAAGCTAAACCTACGGCAGAACATGTAGAACTATAACTGTATATTATTATATTAAGAACCTGCAACCATGTTTCCAGTTTCATAACTTATATATTACGTATATATATATTATGAAACTGTATGTATGATACCTATAAGTAAATTCTTCTTACCTTACAAACTGCCAGTGTTCTTCGATGCAATAGTTTTTTAAAGCCAATTACTATCAACAGACAGTATCCAGCCGATGGTATGTATAAAATCCTTTCAGCAATCACAAAACCCACTGGGTAAAATATGTTTGTAGCTGGTAGAAATGGTATGATTATTAATGATACTGCCAGAATGACAGCCCTGCAACATTTATATTTATTATTGAATGTATGTTGTAACATTTGCAACTGGTGTGTATCATATTCAAGCGTTTCTGCTTATTACCATTGACAAAATTTATGAAACCATTCACAAGTTTGATCTACATTATTTACCTGTTAGTAGATCTTCTATTTTTGCCATGAATTAAAGCCATTAGCATTAGCATGCCATATAAGTACATTGTGCATATCAGAACAATTCTACTGTCTGTGACTTTTTCTATCAGCTGTATGCATCCCATTGACCAATCATAGCAAAGCCACTTCGGCCAAATAAATAAGAGTAGATTAATAAAATATACATAGTTGTGTGTGGCTATCTGAAACAAAAGGAAATTAATCATAAAGAAGCAAAACTAGACTTTAAAGCTATAAGTTTTAATTTGTAGTGTTATTTTATTCGGATATCCACTGAAATCAAATTACCTTGGTGTAAAAACTTTTGGCAAAAGCTGCTGGATTGTCAGTTAATTTGAACTCTGGTTTAGTTCCTCCCATTACAATCCACCTTCCATAAAGGAGTGCAGCTATACCTACAGTTATTATTACAATTCTAATAATCGATTCCATATTCACATGTATAAGATTATTTACATATATGCTTAAGGTTTTACTGTTGTGATATCCACTTTTCCTAATTCTTAACTTAGTTAATACTTCATAAATTAAACAAAAGCCCTAAAACAAGATACAATTTTAGTATATAGACTATATACTGAAAAAAACAACACTGTTAGTAAAAAACTCAAACAAGTTACTAGTGCAACTAGTCTTAACATTTTATAAATGTTTGAAAAAGTTCATATGAAATATAAACCTTTTTATTTGATTTAATTGATACTTACTAATACTGTAATTCCATTTTCCTTAAACAACATAGAGATCCCAGATACAAAAACTGTGAAAGGTAAATAAAAATACCTTAGTCTTTGACTAGTTGTAGCCCTGTTATAAATAAGAAATGCTAAAGAAAATGTTATTGCGGCTAAGAGATCAGCCCTCCCAACAATACCACACACAGCCTCCACATGAACAGGGTGCACGGCAAACAACAATGTTGATAGGTATGCTGTGTCCATCCACCACTTTCTACTCCTGCTGCCATGGCAGGTTGTAGAATTTTTGTTTCTTTCAACATCACATGACAAACTTTTAGTCTTGAGAATATTTTGATAAACTTTCCAAATAAGTAAACAGCATATCACATGACATATAAGGTTTGTTAATTTAAATTGGAAAGCGGACAAACTTCTTTTATTTAGGAAATAATTGATTCTGAAAAATAAAGCGGGAACTTAGTAAGTTTCGGCAAACGCAAGTTTCTGATATAAGTAATTAAAAATAGGTAAATAATGGTTAAGCACCTGTATGATAGTATTGTAAGCGGTCTGTAAGATTTGTGACTCAAATTCGATTTTATATCAGCGCCCCAGAAATCATTATAAAATGAGTTAGTCCACGACCCCGTAGTAACATCCATGTTTTTAACTATTGCCTCTGAATCGTCAAATACAAAATCACCATTGAGAGTGAACAAAAACGGTAAAGTCGACATGCATACGATAATCAATAATTTACTGTTCATTTTCTTAGTTTTCTTGGGAGGATCCACGTTATATTATGTTAACTATCACGGGGTCATAAAATAGTTTTATGTTTAATTCATAAAAATTCATTTTTAGTATACTACATAAACTAATTTCATAATTTTTCGTGTTTGTTGATTTTTATCATTTTGACATTTATTTTTTTCTTTTCTTCCTTTTTTAATATACAATAAGGCAAATGAATCTAGTCCATACAGCCTAGCCTTCAGTATTTAATGTAACTATGATTTACGTGATAATGATTGATGATTTGGTGAATTAATGGTTGATGAAGGATGATAAATCATTTATTTCCTAGTTTCAGCAAAGATGCGACACGGACCTGGTGAATTTCAAATTCACGTTACTGTTTTGTTTCATTTGGCTTTTTACGCCAAAAAATCCTGACATCTTCACTACACATTGTTTATACCACTGGCTGATCGGACTGGGGGTTCTGTTGCTTTATAGATATACAAGGGACTAGGGTTGTAACGGAACTTCGCCTCCGCCTCCGTTACTGCGGAAGTTCCGCAAGAAATCGTACCTTCGCCTCCGCACAATTTTTGCGTAGTTGTAACGGAGTTTTATTTACGTAATCATATAGCAATACCGCGCGAGCGCCGCAATTAAAAATTAAATTTCCCTTAGAAATCGTTTGGAAGGTGATAAAGCCGCAAAACTATTGTTTGTCAAATTTAATTTACCTCTCCTTAATTTTGATTACAAAAAAGCTAACTTAAAATTTTTACTTATGTTTTAAATGTTTACTTAAGTGTTAAGTATTTAATATTAAAACTTTTGAACCTTAAATTACAATTTTATTTACATCCACTTTCACCTTCGCCTCCGCCTCCGTTAACCTCCGCATCCGCGGAAGTGAAACTCATCGCCTTCGCATCCGCCTCCGCCTCCGTTACAACCCTACAAGGGACTATAGCCTACTCACACACATATGTTGCAGCCTTTTCCTTCACTACTTGCGCATGTAATAATAAATTTACAATAACTTTGACTTCACAAAACACTGGAATTGGGAGATTAGTATAGTAAGTATTGGTTTATATAAACCAATACTTACATCACTAATGAAATAATTGATGGTACCACTTATTAAAAGAATTTACTGCTTAAAAATCTTTAATATAAAATTATTTTTATGTACTAATTATTACATTTGTTTCGTTCCGCGATCAATAGCCTTGGTTGGAAGATTCTTGAGGCAATTAATGGGTCATTGGAGTAACATTATAGTTAGGGCCCAGAGGTGTAAGCGTATGTTTTATATCTAAAGCTGTTCTCGGATCTCGTAGTGCATTTGCAGCGTGTGCCAGTTGTAACGCACATTCAGAGGGCGCTGTTGGCGGCAGGGCAGTACATTCGCGTTCCAACGCATTACCAATCGCTGTAAGTAACTCCGAGAATCCGAGGGAAATGGCAGCTCGACGTAAACGGTTAAGTTCCTGTGACAAAAAAGACTTATTATACAATATTTTAATACACTATACATGTGTATTGTATTGATCAAGCAGTATTAAGGTTGACGTGTGAAAAGGCAATATCCCTTATCACAGTGTGTAGGACAAAGATAGAAAATGAAATTGTGTACCTTGAAGAGATGCTGTGTCTTGTCTGGTAATTTTCGAGCATGTCTGAGTACTTTTTGAACGTCCGCGAGCAAAGCGTGTGGACGTGCCCATGCGCACGCAGACCCTCCACTGCTGTACGAACGCCACGCACGCACCGGGAATGTTTCTGCTGTAATACAAAAGCTTCTAAATAAATCTGTTAAGATAAATAAGATCATTTTTTGGATCATGCGTAACTAGTGTTGTTTGCGAGTTAATTAACATGATAGTTGTATAACATTGTGGGTCTGACTATCTTCGAAGTTGTAATGACCATCCACTTAAATTATTAGGCCAACCTGGACATGACTCCTGACTGTACCAAGAACGCTTTCGACTTGTGTCACTTGTGTGTATGTTAATACAATTAGATCATAGTTACCAGTTGCAGTTCCTTCGTCTGCAGGACCTAATTGCTCCAGCGGTCCGAGCCAGGGCGCGGCAGAGGCTCCAGGCCGTAGTATACTAAGTAACAAACATGATCGACGAGAGCGCGATGCCTCGCACCAGACCGTCAGGGTTCCCCACCAGTCTGCCCCCAGGAGAACCACCGCCGCCATGGCTTCCACCTGAATTTGATTATTTATTTCAAGTAGGTAGTTGAAAATTTGAGAGAAAATTCAATGCCAAGTGGGAGATTTTTTTCACAACCGAAACATATACTCTTTCTGCGTTTCGATTGGCCCGCTCTAAGCTCTCCAGCCATTCAAATTGCAGATAAATCCAGTTGAGTTCAGACGATAATAACCCTTTAGCCTTAAGTAAGTAATTACATTAATGACTTACCTTGAGAGCTCCATGAAGCAGGACACAAAAATTAGGAACTTTACTAGGGTCTGACATATCTTCCTCTGTAGCAGAACCATCAGTACTAGAGCCTTCCTGTAAGATTATTTATATAATATATAAGGATAGTGATTATAACTTATAAGGATATTTATAGCATAAATTACATTAAGCAAATAATGTGTACCTTAGTGGGGGTTTTTGAACCATAATTCTCTCTTGGCGTGGTACTGCTACCCGCTTGTGCTTGTGGTATCACTAAATGTTTACTAATAGCTATAGGAGTACCTGTAAAATAAAAAAAATATTAGATATATCGGCGCGAGGACGTCATTAGACTGCAAACTAACGTTTAGTTAGCTAAATTTTGAGTCAGTTGTTAAAATTTACTTAGTTTTAAATTGACGGTAGATGTCATTCGCATTTTGGTTTAAATACGGGCGGTCGGCGGAACGCAATACATTCTAATTCACTCTGGGACGTTCATAAGCTGTCCGTTGAATAAACGAAAATTTTAATAGTTAAGTGAAGTTTTCTTTTGAAAACCCCAAAAGGTGCCATCATCATTCTGAAGGCGAATTTGACGTCGGCAATGATGACGTCACACTTTGAAAAACACTACTCGTTATGTAAATATTATAATATTCGAATGAATTAGATTCGAGTATTCTTGTAGGCATTTTTAATGCTGTTTGTAAAAATTTTGCACCTATATATAGCAAATTTCTACAAACACCAAGAAAACATAGAAGTATAGCTTCTTTGATTTGATCTTATAGAGATTCAGCTTTAAATCCACATGTGTTTACCAAGTTCCTGCTGTTGGAGGAATCCAGTAACATGTATTTGGTTTGCCAATGTGTATGTGGCATCCAATCCCTCGTGTGATACAATTTGTGGCGCCGGGAACAACTGCACGCGCGCTTCTAGTTGGCCACATTTCAGTGTGCACCAAAATTCTTGGTAGTGTTGCTCGCATAGTCTAGTCATTGCTGTTATTACCTACAAATAAATAGGATGTTTTATTCCATGTGTATTCCATTATTGCTACTTGATCAGAGGTCCTTGAGCATAGGAATATTAGATTAGAATACAAATTTATTATTCTATTTAATGTCTTTGTATTTACTTACACCTGGCACATTTAGCTGGTCAGGGCAGTAAATAGATCCACGCGACATATTGCCGTTAGAGTTGCTGGTCGTGTTGTTAGCCAAGTCCACTATTTTCTGGTAGAGGGGCATTGCTGGAACAAAATTTTGGTTAAACAAATTATAGTATTAGTAGAGGAGGCACATTTTTAATAGTGCTCCATTATTGAGAATGTGCCTATTGAAAAGTACCCCTGCATGCAGCATCTATCTGGCTAAGCCCTTGTTAGTATGTAACTCTGTGGAAGATTTTTTAAAGAACTTCTAACAAATAAAACTAAAACTAATATACCCAATATAACAACAATTATTATGTAACATTGTTTCATTACATAATGGGCACTAAATAGTGCTTAATAATTATTCAAACATTTAATCATAAAATCAGTACTCCCTACTGGTATATTAACACAAAATAAAATATCAATGTTTATGTTATTGTTAATTATTGTTTATATTTTTTTATGTACCTACCATGTTGTAAGCTGGAGTCATGAGGAGAGGCTATAGGCAACACATGTATTTTTGCCGGGTAAGAGGGTGGCAGCGGCAGAGCTTGTACCATTCGGGTTCTGCCTATAGGTCCTACTCCACTGCTGCCATCTGTTATCTGTAAAAATACATTATTATTTTGAATGCAAAGAGTTTTAAATATAAATAAAATTTAAATTTCAGAATTCATTGTAATGAATTTGATTGGATAGAAAACCTTCAAAATGAAGGACATGACATATTGGGAGGTATGTTTTTTTAATCTTTGTATCAGTGTTACAAATGGAAGCAGTTTCATGGTATTCAATCATTATACTGCTAAAGGGATAGCAGAGTTGGCCCATACCCCATTAATCCTTTACAATTAGGGATTATTTTCTAACAGCAATTCACTAAAGCATTTTGTAAATGACTCAAACCATATATCTTTTTCATAGAACAGTTATTCATGGCGATCCTGTATATTGCCAATTTAGAAGAAATTTTTTAATCCATCCATCTATAAATCTATCTAGGGGTAGGTAAAAATTGTAAGTGTACATAATAAAACATTATCATTTTTAATATGTACCAATATAATTTGTACAGGTGTTTGGCATCCCCACTCATTCAGTACTAGTTGGTTAACTCCAATGAGAGCAGTATCTATGCAAGTCTTGTCTCCATCCTCTAATTGTGGCAATTTGCTGCGTATTGTATCAAAGTCGCGCGTAAAAGGTACAGCCACTGAAAAAAAGATAATTAATGATTGTAGGATTATAAAAAAGTTTATTGCAGAAACTTGTACAACTTTTACTTTTAATCTTTTGATGCTTGTATGCTATAAGAATATTAAGACTTATAGTGGTTAACACGTTGGCTGCTGAAAAACACACACGCTGTTTTGACTCACATAACGCGAGTGCGGCGCAAACACGCCTGGCGTGTTTTCATATTTTGTGCTACGACTGGGCGGCAAAACACGCCCTGCGTGTTTTTAACATCGCTACGCCAGTACGGATTACGCGCGAGGCGTGTTTTAAACCGACTTCAAAAAAGAAGGAAGTTATCAATTCGAGCGTATTTTTATATCTTTATTACAATATAATATATTGTTCTACATATATTTTTTTATCTTCCTTTCGTAGGTATTTAATTCTAATCAGCTTTTACGAAAAATAAATTGACATAATGTCGTAGTGTTAACAAATTTAATAACAAACGCCTTCATAAAATTCGAAGAAAACAAAGTAAAATATTCTACAAAGGATTCTACCGTATTAACAAATACACATCTGCGTTTTATTGTTGAATAAAGAACTTAGTAGGTGATTGGTTTGCACAAAATATATCGTAAAATAATTCTAAGTACCCAATTGTTTTATGCACTCAAAAATAAAAGGCAATGAATGGTTACTATTACTACTATTATTATTATTACTATTACTATATGCGCTCCCACACCCAAAACACACCAGGTGTGTTTTGGCCGCACGGTGGGTCGGAATACAAAATGTGTTCCGGCCGTGCGGGCGCTCACGCCAGGCGCGTAAACAGCCGCACCGTAGGTTAGCGCGCGCTATGTTAGGCCGCAGCCAACGTGTTAATAAACTTTTTAAATCATTATTTACACCCTATTTGGGTGTGACGGTAGGGCTGCCATCATCTAAAATGTATCACATATCTGTAAAAAATGGATTTTCCCTGACAACAAGTGTCCAACACTTTTAAAAACCTCTTCCGGACACCCCCGGGACTTCCAAACTAGGACAAATCCGGGGAATCCCAGACAGATGGCAGCCCTACATGAAGGGTATATGGCCACTAACTGTAGTACAGGATATAATTGTATTCTAACATGTGTATGATTAACACAGTATTTCTTATTTTATATGAGATAAGTATATAGTACTATTAATGTGATTTCTGTACCTTCAAATTCGGAGGAGAATGCAGCAAGTGCTACATATTCCAGTTTAGCGTGAACACCTAGATAGTCTAAAAACGTATTTACAGCGCTCGTAGCTATTGTGAACCGGGTATGTGTTTCTGCTGTATCGGACGTCGGTACCGGCCTTGACATCGATAGAGACACATCCATTAATATCACGGTAGGCATTGTGATATTAATTAAATTCTATACGCACTATAACACAAACATCTACAATTATATTATGATTTCAACTTATAAGAACTTTTCACTGAAAAAGGCTACATTCCTAAACGAATTAGTAATTGTGTGATAAGTGATAGAAACAGTGATACTAGAAAGCTATAAATTGGCGATTTTAAGTTTATTTATTTAATAAATTTAGAAAGAAAACTTAATAGCGTTCACCATTTCGCCGCTCACAATTTCACAAACAGTTAATGTCATAACTGTCATAAGGTGTCAGCTGACAGTTTAGAACAAATTTTAAATCCATGTCCTTATTATTTATATACAACGTAACAGGGTATACATACAGATTTATTATATGAAAAGGGACATACTAGAGGATATTTGTTGAGTCCAAAAAGAGCTGCTAACGAACTAGTACATTTTAGAAATTATTATAAATCTTGGGCAAAACATACGCTATTTTAGAAATTCGGAATTCAGATGTTTTTTATTCTTTTTTTCAAAGTTCGCGTAGCTGGCGTTCAAATTATAAGGAAAACTACGAACAAATTTTCACGCTGATCTATAATAAATAATAAAAAAAAAACTTGAAATGAAAGAACTAAAAACAAAAATAAAACCGACTTAAACCGATTTAAAAGCACTAAAAAGTTAAAAATAATACTAAATCTAATAAACCAAATCTTCATCAATAATTAACCTATAAAAATATCCTACCTTTAACATCCACAATAATATTGAACTATTTTTGGCGTCGGTGCCACGCCTGCATAATTATACAAAGATATGTTATACATATACATTATTTAGTTAGTTAAATATTATAAGTATCTACATAAAATATAGTATCGTTTATTGACTTGGCACCGACTAACCGTTGAGGAGTTGTACTTTTCATCATCAGATCATCCACATGAGATAGTGATTTTCAGACGCAAATACTTGAACAGCTTTAGAGAATACATTTATAACGTAATAAGTGCCTATAATAACTACTTGACTTGAACCTTCCATCATCAGGCCATCAACATGAAATGATGATTATCAGACGCAAATACATGAGCAGCTTTAGAAAATATATGAAATACGTGATAAGTTCCTATAAAATTAGAGGGTTGCCCTGGATTTCCCTAGGATGCCATCATCAGATCATGACGTGGTTAGAAAGAAAGAAAGAAAGAAACATTTTTGAAATCGGTTCACAGGTGGCGGTGTTATCGGTGAACATACATAAATATAAAAATAAACATCGGAACATAATATAAGTAATATAATCGCCTCTTTTTTGAGGTGGGTTAAAAATGTGTTTTTTTTTCAAGTTTTAAAAATTTCCAAATTTTTGAGCGATCTAATTAAGTTTTATTACATACATACAAATTAATGTAATGACTGGTTTAATCATCAATAATCTTGCGTATTTACGACAATGACATCCTCAAACAGTGAAGGTAATTATCGCGAGGAAATTGGCCTGCCTGAATGATTTTCTCGTTTGAAGTTTGTCAACCTGGGCCGTGCTCACCCCAGAATGATCCCGTGTCCACCCAAGGATGTTGGGCTAGTCGATTATAAACTCTCATACGGTGGACTGTACCAACCCCAGGAGGGACCAAACCCCCCTGAAGGAAGTCTAGATACGCCCGCCCGTGATGGTGGATTACAGTCTAAGTGCTCTTACTCACATGACAGGGTACCCTTATCCATCAGTGGTAGGTATATTAAACGGGTTGATGATTAATACAAATATTATCCGGAGGCATAAGGAATCCATAACCCTGTAGCACAGAAGCCGATCACTCAGCCATTTCGCAAAATGTGGTGTCTAGGATAAAAAGTTTAATATATTTATTTACCTACTTACGTAAGTAGACATCGTATGTTTGTAGATGTTATATACTATGTTTTTCTATAGCTACCAACTAGATTTTTAACATTGTTGTTGATAAATAAAATGGATAAAATTACAGATGACAATAAAATAATTGATAATTATAGTAATCAACAAGAAAATTTAGAATTTCGATATAATTTTATTAATACACCATGGGATGATAGATCGACCAAAAGCAAAGTTTGCATAATCGTCTTGTTGGTGTCTATTTTTGTTGTGACAATTGCTTTAGTAGTAAATAGTTTTATTATGCATTACACAGGATTTTTGTCTATCAAGAAATATAACAGTAATAATGAGTTAGCTTGCTTCCGAGTGAAGTTTGACGAATATCGTTTTGTTGCAAGAATCCATTCTGTGGCTACGCAACAGATGGTGTGTGTGGGTGCAGTTGTTAGCTCAACGTCAGTCCTCGCCAACGGCGTTTGTGTCAAGTCCGGCCCTATACGAATGTATTTAGGAAGCACGTTGAAGTACTACAAATTATGACGCTATGTTATTTTATTTTTCAAATTATACGAGCAAACAACATTTATTTATAAGGTATTTAATTTTCAGTCCTCGCTGCAAGAAAGGATTTTCCGTGGACGTATTTGAATCAATACACCACGACGGAGTAATATCCAAAAGGCTAGTCCTCTTATCTAGTTACGAAAATATGGAGGAATGCTCAGAAGTGATAAGGATCGGTAGTTATTTGGACCGGACAGCAAAAGTTTACATTCTTGGGCGACCTTTTATTGTTGGGAGATCCTTATCTCGACAACATGTCAGTTTAGTTGCCAAGAACTTTGGAAATACAGGCGGTCCGAAACATTTGAAGTCCAATACTACGATATGTGTTAAAGATTTGACGCGTTGTCCTGTGCGCGTCGGAGACCTTCTGTTACAAAACAGCAAACTGTTCGGGTTGGCATCTACAAGTGTACAACGCCTCCGAGTAGCATGTTTTGCAGATTTAAGTTTTATTAAACGAGAATTAAAAGAACTAGACGCAGGCATTGATGTGGGATAAACTACATAGGTATTTATGTTTTAAAAATGATTTGATTGAATATGCAAAAAAAATGTGTTAGCCATAGTCATTCAGTTTCAATAGGAAAATTTTAATCAAACGGTAAAATTACAGTGAATTTATTTATTTTTAATAAAAAAATATGTCTTGTACCTGCCGTAGTTATTATTAATGCCTACGTAAATGTGCGTGCTTCCGCCGGCACGTGTGTGGAGGTACATGCACTGTTCCAAGGTCCACCTCCTCTGGGCACGTGTAGCCTTTCCAGTCTTTAGTAGCGATGTATATGAGTAGCACCACGAAGAACGTCAGCGCAGTGTACACCAGCAAATTGTAGCTTTGGTGGAACTTAGAGAGGGCCCCAGTGTCTATGGTCACCTTGAAGTTAGACTTGCCTCGAGATTTGGTTGACATTATGGAGAACAAGTATTCTTGCCTGAAAGTATAAATTTTATTAAAACTCACAAAAAATTTAAGTGAAAAAATAATACAACTAAGAAATAAATTTGATTAAAGATGGGTTTTTTTAAAAAACGTTGCTCCACTAGGATTTTCTCCTGTGTCGCGGCTGCGTTTACAGACACACATTTTCACATACACCAACGCCCAGACCCGGAACAACGGTGCGGGGATCGTACCCGCAACCCATGACGCACAAGCTCACAAGCTCAGCCACTGCGCCACCGAGTTGTCAATTGGGATTGTACATAATAACATTCCTTTAAATAATACTTAATAAGTTATTTAAAATAGACCGCTCCCGTTGGGCATTAGCACAACGTTTTTAATCGCGTGAGATACATAACCAAAGTCATAGTTCAATCTGCAATACCTAGAACCCCTAACTGCGTAAATTGAGATGTCGGATTAGGGTCAACCGATCGGGGTGGCGTTGATGTGCGTCCAATTTAACCGATCTGATAGTAGGTCGGCGAAAATTATAATAACCCATTAAGTGTACGTCACACGCACGATTGGATGTCATTCACTAACAGTGATTTTCCAGAGGATAGCCGCGACACCACAGCTTATACAGTACAGGCTGACACATGGCGCTTACAATTAAAATGTTAATTTGTCGCGCACACTGTCACGCTTCATGGTTTTATTAGGACGCACTCGTTATAGTGACGGGGTGTACATTACATAAAACATCGCTAAAAAACCATTAAAAAGTTATTTTTCATATTTTAGTTATAACTTATGTCAAGAGTATGATTGATGGTTTCTTTTATATTACCAAATGGTCAGACATGCAGTTGCAGGTTCTGAGCTCTACCCAGCCAGGAATTTAAACTTCCGTCTCTGATAATAATGTTCAAATATTCACTTGTTGAGAGTATGCTTATAGACACTGTCTGCAGGCAAATTACGATAGATACCTGCCTACTAACTAGGAATAAACCGATTCACCTCTTTACCCTCCACAGTTCAAAGCCCGGTTAGCTGCTTTATTAATGAAATAACGGGTAAAGATATATCCTTTTACAATAAATCAGATTTTTAATGACGCTTTTAATAAGGATCCGTTTACTTTATACTAATACTAAAGCACTTAAAGAGCGCTGTGACTATCCGACGGTTAAGTATTTTATAAAGTACAATAAAGCAAAGCCGCTGTTCACTTAAGAATAATTTCATCATCATGCTGCTGGTAATGCAGACAAGTAAAATATAGGCGCGTAAAGTCGTATCGATATTAGGTAGGTACATTTTAACATTATTGTGCAATATCTATGTATAAGTGCGTAGTACATGTGATGTTAAGGAAACCTTTTGTGGTAGTTTTTTTTACATTCGACCATTTATGAAGAACTGACCTTCAAACTGCGCTTACTATAAGTTATCTTACTTACAAGAAAGAGATCGCTTTAGGTATAGTTTGCATGAACGCTGCTTGTTTAATACTTATGTAGCTAATGAATTTTGATTTTACATTAGGTATAGTTAGATTAATTCACTGTTTTTTTGGGTTTTTGTATTGCTGTAGTTTGTCAATCTGTCATCGTGACGTAATCAAAACCAAAGTCCATTTATACAAAACATTTTATTAGTGAAACCTCCTTTTATCCAGATAGAAAAATCAGTATGGCATACTTAAACTTGAACATGTATATTCAAACCAGATTGTAATAATACCAATATATACATATTAATTATGTATTTTTAACTGACTTCAAATAGAAGGCGGTTTCGTGTGATTAATTTCGTCAGTCTGTCAACGGACAAAAGGAAATTTTACAAAACTTGTTCACCTAATAGGTAAAGGGAATTAAATCATATTTGAAAAAAAATAACGATCCTTAGACTTACCTACATATTAATTTAAAGAATATTGTAAATAAGTACATGCTCAAGCTTTCAAGTTAAGCTAAGTTGTAAATAAAGGGCGTTAAAATAAACTAATTGAATAAACTTAACTCTCGTTGCTAAATGGCGTTAAAAGCTTAATTTGTAGGCACTTCATTATTTAATCATTAAATGCACGCATTTATTAACGAAAGTCTACACCTTCTATGGGGGTACCTACATGCTTATATGTATAATGACGATAACGTTATTTTAAAGTCTTGGAAGTTGTCATTTTTTAAACGGTGGTTTAGGTTAATCTCACCACAAATCTCAAAATATTTAAAATATATCCATGTCACATTAAGATAAGGAACGGAATTGGGCTAGTATGTATAGAAATACGGTGGCTATTTTAGGAACAAGGCACTTGCACTCCTCTACCTCTCCTCTACTTGGCTCCTCTGTTTAGGATAAGGTTTTCACCAAAATATATAACAATAACCTTACCATAATTTGGTTTGGGATTGGTTGTAGTTTCAGAATCCCGGAAGGATTAAGATGACCGATGTGCGAGGAGGTCATCAATCTGATAGAATAATGATAATTACACATATAAGTTAATAAATGATAATTAATTCGCGTTAGTTAAACCGAGCCAGGTTATTATAATCGATGCTACGAATGATACATAATAATAAATATTCCTGGACATTATGCCACACAGCGCCACCTAGTTCCGAGCTAAGCAACGAGGCTTGTGTAACGGATACTAGATAGTTGACATACTACATATATACTTTTATTTTTGTAAATACATACATATTATACATAGATACATCCATGACTCGGATACAAATGTTAATGCCCATCACACAAACATTTGTCGCTACTGGGATTCGAACCCGGGACCCTTAGAGCCCCACACAGAAAGCAGTGTTAATAGTGGGTGTATGGGGGTAGGTAGAAACTACAGCATGCCACACGATGATACCACTTTTGCTTCGTCCACATAAATCTTGTCATGCATACGCGCCGGTTATGAGTGCTGCGCACCTGACCTCTTTGAAGGAGACAAAAGAATTATTATTTTGTGACCAAAAAAAAAATTAAATAAAAAAATTACTCTGTAATAGGTTCTCTGTTGTATTAATTATATCATGACGTTAGAGAACGCAAGAAATAACTTCTCAAGAAAACGGTCAAAGTAATTTCAAACTTTAAACCTTTTAGATAATTTGTAGGTATGTATCTCTAAAACCATATCTCACTGTTAATGTCGGATTGTGATAAGACCTACGCCTTGGCACTTTAGATACATGCAAAGTAAGTATTAGCTGTCATGTAAGAACACGCATTAGGTAATCCAGTAATCCAATGGGGGACTGCTACATTTCTTTTAGATTTAGGTGCTCAGTAGATAAACCTTATGAACGTCGAAGACTGCGGAGTTTCTGCGTATAAAATATTTGACGATTTATTTAGTGCAGCGGTTCCTATAAAATGCTGCCTTCTGTAGTAAGGGTCCTAGGTTCGAATCCATGAGTAAATGTTTGTGTGATGAGCATGGACATTTGACTGAAGTCATGGATATTTCAATGTAGGTGTTAGGTAGGTAGGTAATATGTATGTATTTACAAGAAAAAATATCTTTGTTGTCTATCAACCATCTATGTGTGTACATATACATAGTACACAGTATCCGTAACGCAAGTCGTATTGCTTAGCTCGGAGCCAGTTGGCGCTGTATCATGATGTCCAAATATTATTTTTACAAAGGCTTTGAAAGTTAGTCCATATTAAAAATGCGAAAGTATGTCTGTTATATTTTTACGCCTAAACCGTTAAACCGATAGGGATTAAATTTGATATGGAGATAGTTTAGATCCCAGGGAAGGATATAGGATAATTTTTTTCCCGGAAATCATCCTATAAGAGAACGAGCAGAGGGAAGAAGTTTCTACACAGAGGAAGTCGCGGGCAAGGGCTCGTTCGTAATATCTGCTATTTCTACCTTGATGATGGAGCCATAACCTCAAAATTTAATTGAATTGAATATCTGCTATAGTTTCTGTTTGAAAGTGAAGCTGTAGGCTGTTCAAAACATCGCCATGAATTTAAATCTCCGTCACTTAAGTTAGAGGTAAGATGAATAGAGGGATATACATAATACGACATTTGGGTCCAACGAAAAGTTTTGCGCCGATAACGACTGATAGTTTCTTTTCAGGATACAGAACCATTCTGTAACTGATTTTAGAAGTTTTTCTGACAAAATACGTTTCACATGAAATGATATTGACGAAAAACCAAACGCGATCTTAATTTTTTGTTTATAGAATTTATTGTTAAATAAGTTTTTATTTTGTTATCTATTTTGGGTAGAAATTCAATCAACGAAATTGCGTATGTGTAGAAATTTGTGGGTGAACATTCGATATTTTGTGCCGTTATACCGCAACGTATTTAAAAAAACGCAAACTACTTACCTAGTATTTACAAAGTTATAGTGGTTATACATAAAAATACGTATCATTTAAAAACTACTCATAAAAGGCTGGTTTACTATAGTTTATATTATATGGTTTACATGTACGTTAGCACGTATTACACGGTTTGTAATTGTATGAAAATTAAGGAAAATTCCGATCTTAATTGCGATCAGCAGAAAATCATAAAATATCAATCGGAAGAGGGTATTAATATTGATGAGCCGACGACGTTGGACGGCAGCCATATAAAAATATTAATTGCTGTCTTGTTCGCCTCGTAAACGATTCAATGCACATGAAATATTTAGTGCTTTTACACGTAACGTCACTTTTTTATTATTTAACTAGACTTATCTATGGATATGCTTGCGATTTAACATAATATAATTAAAATAATTTAATTTATTAGGACCGTAGGTCAGTTTGTTACCCTCATTGTGAAGAAATGCTAAATTCAAAACCAAAATTGTATTTATTATATTAATACTATATTATAAATAACATAAACATTACAAAGTACTGTAAATGGCTAGTATAATTATAAATTTAAATTATAACTATACTTCACTCGTTCTTTTATCAGTTCAAAATTTTATTATATGTATAAGATGTGGATAACGTTGTGAGGTACAAAAATTAGTATTAAGACCCTAAAATAAGAATATTGTGTAACTGTTTGTTTTCCCCAATAAAACAAAAAAAAGCTCGTTTATATCTACATTATCTATTTTCAGGCAGAGTTATTCGCGCGAGTGTGCAAATAAGCTCAGTAATGACGTTTCGGAAAACAGTAACGGAAATGCACTGGAGACGTATTTATACAGACGAGATACAGCCGCCATTGAAGACTAGAAATACTGAAACGTGGACGTGTTTAGTTTAAAATCGAAATCCACGTAGTACTTGCGCGCGTTTTAACTTGCTCGGGTCATTTGGATCATGAAGACAATTTTTATAAATACGATAATAAATTACAAGTTTATATATTGCTAGCTGACCCAGCAAACGTTGTTTTGCCACATTATATGGGTGGGTGGTAGAATGGTGAAAATGTAGAATACGTGTATTTTTATGCCAAATCATAAAATAGTACATAAAAATATTTTGACAAAAAAAGAAAGAAAAAAGTCTGGTGAGGGACATCCTTCTCACCTCATCACTCATAAAAAATAGCCTACGGCCGATTCTCAGACCTACCAAATATACACACAAAATTTTATAATAATCCGTTCAGCCGTATCGGAGGAGTTCAGCGACAAGCACCATGACATGAGATTTTTATACATAAGAAGATTATTAGAAGTATTCACAGACATGATAACCATTCTTCTCTTTTAAAAAATACATCCTGAACAGTTGAAGATCTGAAGGTACACACGCAATAAATATCCTGGCGGAAAAGTCAAAATATCTATTACATTAAGATAGGTATATACCTATAAATATTTAAAGCTGTATATTTTTTTCAGAAATAAGTAGGTACACTACTAGGGAAACAATAAAACCCTTTCAAACACCTGAATTGAATAACAAGTAGACAAACTAAACTAACTGTACCTACATAATATTCAGTTTTCCTGAAGGTCTTTAAGATAAACGTAGCAGATATGAAATTCCATCAAGGTTTGTTTTGAAACTTAAAATAGATAAATACTAAACGTTTGTAAAGGAAAATACTCAATAGTCGGGGGTCGGGCGAAGTTTTCGCTTTCTTGTCTTACCGAGTATTTAGATACCTCACTCGCGGTTCAAAATGCCAAAGCTGTAGTAAACATGGGCAAAGGTGTGATGAAAATTAATTAATTAATTTCTTCCAAAAATGACTTTGGAGTCATTATACTATACTGTCAACATGTTATAAATGTTGTCTTCTTTAGTGTGGACTAAAAAAGACGACAGAATCACGTGGTCCTTCTGTTAATTAAAGATTGATTTAATTTTTTAATTCACCTATGCATTTCCACACGTTATATCAGATAAAAAGTGGATACGTCATAAAGCAAAAAAAAAAATTCATATCTAAGTGGATTTGAATAAATATTATGTTGGATGAAATTATAATATAATTGAAATGTATGCAATACTTTAATTTATTCGTTTTCAACTAGGTATGCTCGTATTATGCAATGCAGGTTTAGTTGTCTAGGCCTTGAAAGGTCATTGCCAACACTGATAATCGATATTTAGCCTAGCCGCATAAAAAACGTACGTAAACAGTATTACAGTACGCCATGCATGTTGTGCGCGTGACTAGTATGTACTGTTTAAACGAAGCATAAAGGGTTCAGTGACCCTAAGTTTTCTTTCTCGCGAAACACGCTGTTTTGTATGGAAAGCATTGTTTACCGATATTTCAAGAAAACGAGCTATACCATTTCGTCAGGAGCGCAAACTACTAGAGTATTGAGACGAGAAACGTTTAAAGTAGATACTTTATACATAGTTTAGAATTAGCCCATTAGTTACATGAATTCATCAGATTATGAAATGTAAACTGTAAAATATTACGTAAGTATATATGCGGATATATGGTCAGTCCATTCATGTGCTGATGATGACACATCCCGCACTCCCCGGCCCCTTCTCCAGGGGTCGTAGGTCTTCTGAAGTTTTCGAAACTGTAAGCAAAAAAGAAGTATACAGGTATGTCGACTTAGTTTTAAATTAATTAGGTGTGGAAGGAGGATTTGTATTTATAGTAATTACTATAAAATAAAACATGACTGACATTCATAATATTCATAGACACATACAATAATATCGTGAAACATACAATACCTATCTATTTCTATGTAGATTGTGGTCCAAGAAATCGAAGTGGCATTCACAGCACCGAATTTAGTGAACAAATTCGTTTAAATGTGTGTCTTCTGACGCATTTCCTCCAGTCATGGGCAAAAGAGTTAATAATTTATTGTTAGGAACCAATAATAACAAGAAACCTTTATTAGATATATATATATATATATATACTTCGCATACCCCTTAAAAATACTTCATTTGGGTTCGTATCTTACTAGGTACTTATCGAGTGGAATTAACTGTTAAATAAAACTCGTGTAATTTTACTGTTTACTTTTACGAACGTTTTCATTTGCAAGCAGTATTCTATATGGGGCTGTAAATTTAAATCTAGTATTTAATTAGAACAAGAAACATCGTTCTAAGTGCAAGCGCAAAGGCAGTTGAGTGTGCAAAATATGAGGACCGCATTCTGTGCATAGTAGATTATGATTCTGCATGTTGCCAGGAGGTTTACTAGTCCATTTTTTTACACCCCACTCTCTTATGCATCAAGTAAATGGGCAGAACAAATGCTTTGGATTCATTTTAATGATTATTTTAGTAAAAATATCTAATTATTATTTATGATTAAAGATACTAGATACACCCTAGAGTATTAGAAAAAGTTCATGAAAAGCGTGCTCGAAGCAATGTCGTTTTTTACTACGATAACTAGCCCATACATTCCGGTACGATAAGGAATTTCTATTTGAAGGCCTCAAATGTGGAACTGATAACACACCTGCCTCACCCTTCCACCTGCCCGGACCTCACCTCTACCTATTTCTTTTTAATTGGAAAATTAAAGATTAGCTTAGAGATTTGCGATTTACAAGCCCTGTAGCGAATGTGTTCTACGAAGCCATTGAAGAGATCCCTATCGAAGCATGGATCCACTGCTTCACGAGTTCACACAATGGTTCCATCCAATAAATAGATAAACATACATAAAATATCTAGTCAATTTATAAATACTTTAATACTTTAGTATGACCTAAATATGATAATCATAGGAAGCTAAAGATAATACAAGTAGACCGATTTTGACACCTTTACCAAATCTCTATTGATCCTATAACACTTGTTACTTCGCACATGATAACTTCTGTTAGGTTAACTGAGCGATGATTTATGCAAGTTTCGTTATTACCCTTGAATTCTGGAGCTGAATAAATCCCGCCTTACCAAGTGTAGGCTCACAACTTTTATCGGCGGTTCCTAAGTGGCATAAATCACTTTTATCGCATCGCTTCATATACTTATGTACTTACATGCATCGTGAAAACGCTTGGCTTCACTTAGAACTTTCTGTAATCGATGTTCGAGTCTATTTTGTGTATTTTAATATGTGATACTCATGTAATTGTTGATTCAGTCTCAAATATTTTGTCATTAAGAAATATCCGATCACGTTTGACTATTTCGCGATTCCTTGTCTTGAAATTACAGCAATGTCTTGCAAAATGTTCTGGTAGTAAGGATCAAAGTAAGAAGCGTGGTTTTTAAGCAAGGACTTATATCATTTTTGGGGCATTAAACATGATTTAACTGATCTCTGGGTACATACATTTATTACTACAAATTTGCATTTTATATACGATTGTCATGATCTACCGCAGTGCAACAATGTTAGGAATGAGATAAATCTAAAATCTGCAACATAAGTGTCACAGTTATGTGTTTATTTGGCTTTATCATCTGGTTTAAATACATCAGACTATTTCAGGAAGACATTTTGAAATTGCAACAAAAATCGAGTAGCTGGCACAACTGGCCCTGTAATTGATTCCCGATATAGTGGATTGAAAGATAATTCTGTTTATGCGGAAATAACCTCGGTCGTATCGATGAAAACAATGTAAGGATAATTTGGCTTCGGTTAGATATTATATTAAAAAAATATATATTGAAGTAATTTGAACATTTATTATTCCTTAATATATAGAGATGGCATTTTACTCGAAAAAAACCCAAATTTAGGAAAAAATTGTATAGATAAAAACAATGTTATATTCTGGGAGAATTTGTCTTTGGTTAGATATTATATTTAAAAAAATATATTTAGTAATGTGAACTTTCCCGAATGGGGAAAATATTTGGGTTTTTCGTATTACACGTATATTATAAATAGTACATAGTATTTAAATCAATTAATGAAGAATAGCCTTCTACATCGTGAGGAAACCAGCAGGAAATATAATTCTGTAATATTAATGATAATTATGAATGATGATCATAATGGAGGCGAACGGCCCAAGACCTAAAGTTGGGGGGTTGGGGGGTACGTTCATTCGTTAAGCAGTGAATGAAATTAGGCTCATATGACCTAGAAGATACCTATTCTCTCGTGATTTGAAGACCCCAAAATTGTACACCATTACCTCGCTGTGCGGATAAAAAACCATAAAACGGTGGCGCTTTGCCTGATTGGCCGACGGTAAAAGTGTGATGGCAAAACTAGATCAAACAAATGCACAGATGCACAATCTCCAAGATGTATCTCGTATATAAGCACAAGAACAGAAAAACAGTAACTCTCTCTTTTTCTGTTTCGTAGGTATAAGACCGACAAGCTAGCCACCCTACGACGATGTTCAAGGGTTTCAAGCCTTTTTTTGGCAAGTTCATCGCCGCCAATAAGCCTCTTGGCTCTCTCAATGGTCTCCATCCTCAACGCCACCATCTGGTATTTGGCAGAACTACCCCAAAGTGAGAGCAGTATCTACTCCCTGCACGTGGCAAAATTGAGACTTGGAGTTATTGAGATGCCAAGAAGCTCAAGATGGCCGGCTTTGGTACTGACACATTTCGGAAAGTGAGAGTCAAGCTGAACGGACTCCTCTTAGTGGAGAACAGAAACGCCTGGGTTTTAGCCGCGTTAAACATGGTTGGCATCGGCTCAATCGGAGACTGCCTTCAAGGTCAAGTTCGTGCGCTTGACCATCCTCCCTAAGACACTGAATTTGAGCCACTCCAGTGCCTGCACTGGTTGAGTAACTCTCTACAAGTGTGCTGTCATCTGCGTACCCATACACTTCGGCTTCAGCAGATCGTTGATGTGCAGCAAAAATAAAGTTGCACAGAGCAGAGATCTCAGAGGGCCCCCGGCATTATTAGCCATTTGGATTTTGGACAGACGAGCAAACATGATGATGATGATCATGACAGTAGCGATAGCGATTAATATTTTATAAAATACTTTTGTAACTCTTCTATTGTGGAAATAATTGGGATTGTCTTTTGATTTGTATAATTTATATGTTGCATAGTCTTGAAAGTTTCAATAGGTTTTTTCTGTGATAAATTCACTACATCATAGAATTTCACCATAAAAACACACTTTGATGTTTTGAATACCTAAAAACCATTAATATTTGCTTCTTGCAGAAATACACATAACATCGCAATTGAAATCCATATTAAGTGCCGGCAGACATAACGCATAGGGCACATGTTGAAGCGCAGTGCAAAGTACCTTTTTCACACTGCATTGGTTGTTAAAGATGAATAAACAATAATAGAAATACAACTATGAAAATAATATGAAAATACCCGTTCATTGGGATTATTCCCATCGGGTTTTTTCCCGCTGCCCATCTATATTTATATATCACGCAGTAAATATTATTGACACTTACACTTCAATGGATAGTTTACAGCATGATAAATAAATATTATAAACATCACAAATAAACACGTGTAGTAAAAATATAATATAACAAACCAATATTTTTCATATAATCTAGTTCTGCTACCAATAAACTAGAAGGTATTTTATTAGTAAAGACAGCATTTCCACCCAGTACGTTAGCAGTAAAAAACATATACATACATGGATATTAATAAATGAGATCCCTATTTAATTTGAAAAGATTATTCGGTCATATCAAGAGTATAGGTGATAAGCGATGTAATAAAGACACTTTTAAAGCGGATGTCACAAGGTAGGTTGTAGGCCAGCTTGCCTATGACCACATAAGATATACTTAAAAGTTATAAAAAATCAGCTCGTAATCTATACATATATGTACATATAGGATGTCCGGTAATGAATGGATAACCATAAAGTGGGTCTTGGTAGAACTAATGACCATTCAGAAAAAAAATACAAATAAAAACAAGTGGTACCAAAGATACGATTGTTAAAATGTTACGATGTTTTTTGATACCTTATTTGACATTATTGTACACCACGATCACAAATTAATGAATTCCATTAGTTTTGTTGTTGTTAAAGTAAGTAATTAACGATAACTAAGCTAATAGATAAGCAATAAACAGTACTGCTATTACACAGCTTTTAAAAAAACCAAGTTGAATTATTGTTTTAGTGGAAAATTTGTGAAAAATATTTATTTTCACAAACTTTAAGCAACCATAGCTTTAAAAAAAAATATAATTTGTTTGTTTCGTTTGACTGTACGTAATATAAATAATGAGTTATAATATTTAATTAGGAATTTCATGAGATAAGTAATTGTCCTTGACAAACGTATGACTGGTTCTTATCTAGGCTAATTAACACTATGTTATCTGCTAATTATACCAAAATGATTCATATTTTGGAGATGAAGTATATTTAAAAAGTACAGTCAAAGTCTAGATATGGATGACATAAAAAAATTAACATGATGACGTGTGTGGGGGCGGTCATTGAGAGAGTGACATGAATGACTAGTCGCGCATGCGCGCAGGCTCCGCTTTCAGAGAGATATAAGCACGCCGCCCGAACCCATCGACACACAACTTTGGCGCGCCCAAACGTTCCAACAGAGAACTTGGCGACGGACAACACATTATATACTCTCAATATACCTACCAACATTATTTTACTTCAACATATTTATTTTTTAACAACGACATCCACCTGTGAGTTGTGACTAAGTTTTTTAAGTGAATTTTTCTTTATCTGAACGATATCCGCAAACTTTTAGTTAGTTTTGAAGTTTTCGACGGCGCGACAACTCCTAGTGTCGAAGGTGAGTGCACCATCATATTGTAATTTGTTACTATAGTCACGTGAAACTTCACTAGATTGTTATCATTATAACATTTTATTCTAAGGGAAATAACTGTACTCTAGCAGTCCCATAACTATCTTTTTAAATGCAACAGTTTAGTTTTCTGTTACTTACTTATGACAAGATAATAAGAAGTAAAAATATAAATTATTCATTGAATGGCTAAAAACATTTTATAGGTTTTAATAATAATAATATAGCAAAATATCTTGTTTAAAAGCTGCGGTTAAAGTTTTTACATGACTCATTACGATTGTTATGCCATTTATTGGATAACTTAAACAAACTGTAATATTATTGATTTATTCGCAAACAACTTCAGTAAAATTATGAGAACAATTTCATAAGTAGGTATAGTAGGTACATTCAGCTTTTTTTATAATACAAAGAATTATGATATTGATTCAGAAAAATAAATATAAAGACAAAATAAGGCTAAACGTTTGTATAGTTTAGTATGTAACAAAAATTGCGTATAGTTTGAGCACTTTTATAGATATTTATGAACAGATTACACTCTATCTGATGTAATAATCGACTTGATTCAAACAAAGCTAAAAGAGATAAGATAAATGAGGCTTTAACAATTTATATACCGAAAATATTGTGAAACGAGCGTCCAGGCCAATATCAGAGATTTTAAACAAGTTTCCTTGTTATGTTCGTTAAAACGATTTTACAGGAATGCTACCTACTCAATTTGTAGACGGACGGTTTTTTTGCTGTTCTAGGGCCTGCCCTATACAAGGCATGCATACATAACACTTGTGTTATGTATGCATGCCTTGTATGAAATTAATATTTTCGCCGACGGCTATACCTAACTTGATCATATAATAAAAATATATAAATTGGCATATTTATCGCAAGTTTGCATATATCTTGTCAGCGTCACAAATATTTCATAAAAACCTGAGTCGTCAATTTTAATTAAACACTTACATTATCATTGCTTCGTTAGTTGTACATTAAAAACACACTGTAAATTGGCATAAATGAGAAATAACGTTACTTTTCTCGCTTCGTCGAAAGGTTAATTGTTTTATGTTTCCCGACGCAATAAATTAAGAAATTTTATTTAAATCACAAAGTGAAACTCGAGACGAGTAATAATTAAATGACTAAATAAACCAGCGAATTGAAATATAACGCGAATGAGGAAAAAATAGGAATGCACCGACCGACGGGGCACGGCGGTGAAACATCCCTAAGTGTTTCAATGCGACAACAACAGTTTCCATTTTTTGTAGAGACCTAGAGCTCGTTCACTTTATACCAATATACTTAGGTCGGTTTAGACATATGTAGGTACATTTATATTATTCATTAAGATATCAGTTATTCCCGTTCTGGCCTATATCCGTTTTCCTATATCCAGGGCTGGTTTTTGATACCCTGGCTGCTCTAGGTCTACGGATGATTGCCGCCTCCGACACCCTGTTTAGCGAGCAAAGTTAAGAATTGAATAACAAAAATAAGAGCAGTGCGCAAGTAATAACAAAAGTTTCTATGTACCTATACGTTTGTCGTGTGAACTCTCAGAGGGCGCATCTACTATAAAAAAATACTAAGTTTTACCGTCCCGGGCCTACCCACTCGGTCTTTAGGAAAATCTGCCCCTGTTTATATCCATTTAAATATATGCTCAAAACCTTCCTAGTATCCACGACAATCTTCGGTTACTGCACACTGCATAAAACCATTACACATAATGCAAAATATTGCTTCAGACGTAATTACAGAAACCTCCAGATGACGAGTGAAAACCTTATCGTATTCCGTTACGTACTTTAAATGAACTGTAAGCACAATGCACAAACGGACAGATGTGACTAACGACTTTGTTATTGACTATTTATTTAGGAAGTGTTATTACATATGCTTTGTCTATATATGTAATAAAATACAGCTTGTTAAAGGATAAAATCAACATAGAATGCCTCATTTCTCCTTTATATCTCCTTTATATTTTTGTCTGTTTGATTGTACACGCATCACGTAAAAAGTACACACAGTTGATTGTTTTACAGAAATAGGGAGTGTAACTTGAATGCTACTTCAAGTTGATTTTATTGTAATCAGTTCACTCATTCAAAAGAGATATCAGTTGAATGTACTCAATGACTGACTGCATGGACTTAGCATATAATAGTTGTTACCATTATCTTCCTTATTAATAAGGATAGATTTCCGAAAAATTCCAGACCCGAATTTCCACTCTTATTTGGTAAAGATGATAAAGATCGAGTTTTAAAATATATACCCATGCTATAAATCCTCTATAAACGTTCTTGAAACAGATAGCTTATTGCCAACATTAAAACAGCCAGTTTCATAGTAACCATAATATCATCCAATCGGGTGTTATTATGTTGTAATAAATTTCATAATGCAACTCCTTTTTTACTCATCGAACAGCCACATTCTCATGGCATCTTTATGAATTTCAAAAAAGAACATTGTCATGCACGCGCTTTTCACTACCACAGCGCCGTAATTAAAACAAAAACTTATTCGAATTTTTGACTTGACGTCGTAACCCGCCATTTTTGTTCAATAATAAGTATTGAAAAAATAAAAAAATGTTGTTTACAAATTTATAGGATTCATATCATGGGTGTAGATAAAGTCTTATATGCAACTGTTATAATTTATACAACAGTTGCATAAATAACTATAAATAAAAAAGTATTTTGATTGTTTCCGGTTTATGCACTTTCTGATTTTGACGTTCCATTATATCCAAAATCATCCACGAGAAATGATGAATCATTGTATTCAATCAAGTGATTGTTAAACTAGGAATAAGTATGTTTGTTTATACTTAATTACATTTAATTATTGGATATGTTATGTTTACTTTCACTTAGTATGTATTTTCTCTATTACTTACATAATACATACAGCTAAAGTATAAATATATAATTATTATTTGTTTGACATTGGTGTTACCGTCATAGCGTCCTATTATGTTAAAAAAAAAGAAATATTTTGAATTTGAATATTTTTTTATTAGTTAATGGCAAGCGAACTCTAAATTTCGTATTGGCCAGTTTTTCTCAAACGATACATGTGAATATCATATTAATGTTTTTAAGGTTTCACGATTCGTATACATTTGAATTATTATAGACAACGGGTCTAAATATCACATAATTCACTAATGCAGTTATTTTTTAATTCAGTGTAATCTTCATCAGTCTTTAAATATTGTATAGCTTTTTTTTGTTTCCTAAGCCACGTAGTGGATATGCACATATAGCATTTAGTAAAAAAATATAAAATTAATCCGATTCAATCACTTTTGAAACCACCCTCTGGTTTCAAAAGTACATTTCACGATTTCCATGCACATGATATGATATTCATTTTATACATAAAGACAGACCAAGTTGCAGGTACAGTTAATTTAAATTAAAACCGGAACATGACGTCTCATGACATAATAATACCGCAAATGAATACTATGTTCTTTATTTAGATCAAATGGGAAGTCCCCCGTAAGTTAGTATACATTAAATGTTACAAATATCATATAAATTCATATATGATTTGTCATATCATAATACATATTACACCGCCGTAATCAGTTGTCAGCCTATGAATTTGTACTTTGATTACATAGGTTTTTCCTTTGGGATCCAATTTCCCATTACTTGCCCACATGAATTTATGAACCGTGTATTAAGAAAAACCGGCTAAGTGCAAGTGGGGTTCGCGGACGAAGGGTTCCGTACAAAATTAGGCAAAAAATTGTGTTTTTTGTATGGGAGCCCCGCTTCAATAATTATTTTACTTTGTTTTTAGTATTTGTTGTTATAGCGGCAATAGAAATACATAATATGTGAAGATTTCAACTGTCTAGCTATCGTGGTTCTTGAGATACAGCCTGGTGACACACAGAAGGACGGACACACAGCGAAGTCTTAGTATATAGTACCCCGTCTTTACCCTTTGGGTACGGAACCCTAAAAATGGGGTAAATCTCCCGTTAACTTCACCTTGGGGAATTATAATTTACTTAGTGACATGGAGTAGGTATGTACCTGCCTACGCTTTTTACCACGGTAGTTTTGAATATTAAAATATCTCGATCAATAATGTTATTAAGATGTGAAAGATTTTTCGTGCATGGCGTTATTGGACATCGAGAACATAAATCTAAAAACATTTTCATTTGTCTGTTTAGTTTAGCAAAAATCATGTAAAAAGCACACAGCCGTAACTTTAGCACGTAACTTGAGGGACCATCTATTTTTTGTTTCATCGCAATCGGGTTACTCAAAAGAAAATGTAAGGCGTTAACTTTACTTGCATGTGCATGTAAACTTAACGCCTTACATTTTCTTATGGCGTTAGTTTACATGTGTAAACTAACGTCTTGAAGAATAACAAATGACTTCTTGTGGCAGGCATCCGTGACAATAAAATTGCTTTCTATTGTATTTCGTGCAGGCGTTCAAGGGTGTTTAAAAGTATTCACCACCTATGAGCCAAGAATGTTTGATATTAGGGGCGTGTAGTATTTCCTAAAAAGAATTCTTAATGTTAAGAATGTCTTCGTGAATTCGAGTGTTCGTCCTTATGCGTTCCTCTAAGAAATCCTACCTCTATCAATTTGATGGTATTATTTATGGACCGTTGAATGCATATTTGAAGTAATCTGATACTTGTGGCAATTGTCATTAATCATGTTTAATTGTTGCCATCTCGTTGCTACCTACTTTTAGGAATATAAAATACGTACCTACCTAGAAAACTTTCAAAATATCTTAAAAAAGTGTGTGTGTATTAGTGTACACACGTAAGAAATGAAACTTCTTTATGACATCATTTTTCGAAAAATGATTTACTTTTTACAACTTCACAGAAATTGGTTGACTAAAGCTAAATTAGATAAAGTTTATGCAAAAGGCTTTTATTATCATAGACATAAATAAAATGTTATATTATTATTGAAATATTATTTTTCACGTCACTACTGAGTTTCAGAAATAAATAAGGCGCGTAACAGAAAAACGTGATTTAACATAAATAATTTAAGGTGTTTTCCACTGAGCGCTCAAAACGCTCACGCTACGTTTATTTAGATAGGATTTTGCTCATTGTGAGCGCACCTTTAGAAATAAAGATGGCGCGTAACGGAAAAATGTTACCCAGAAATAAAGATAGATAGATAACAGAAAAACGTTAACATTGCTATAAAATTTCTCCCATACAAAACATATACATAAAAAAGTTTCACTTCAATAACATAAACAGAAATAAGTAAATACTGAATAAATTACTGTTATACTGAATAATATCTCCTACGGATATGCGCTCCGATAGATTCTCCTCTATTATGAACTATTCTCTGATAGATTTCAAAACACTTTTAACTTGGTCTACTATGAGATGTTCTGGTGTCCCATATTTTTTTTGAATTTTAAAGCAAGTTCAACACGTACAACAAGTATTTGGTTAGAAAAATCAGACTGTATAATCCACTTATTTTGATACAAAAAATCTCATAAAGCAAACTTCGTTGATAAATTATATAAGAGAAAAGTACTTAATCTAGTTGAATTACACTTACATTATTATACTTTGTACCTAATTAGTAAAAAGAACAAAAGAGCTACAGTTTAGATTAAACTATGAATAAGTAAATACAGAAAGACTAAGAAAACTTTCATTTCTCGCTATATAAACTTTTCTTTAAAAGCGTCAACTTTAATAAAATGTCTGACATTATTATGACAGACGCAAGTGCATCTCAAAAAATAATTTTATCAATTGCTGTCTTTCTGCTAGATCAGTCTATAGTCCACCGCAGTTGCCTACAGCAGGTTGACATATTTTACATCTAATCAACCACCTCTGGGAACGTTAATCAATTTTGCACCTTGTGGTATTAAACATTGTTACCTCCCTGTTCATATTGATGTACACTGAAGCGGCTCTCTTTGTCACAAGTAGCTCGCTGCTACGTTATCATGTAATTTTATTAAGGCTTTTTTATAAGATGATTGTGCAACTGGTAATATTGCTGCCATTGAAAAATAAATTAAGTATGATGTTAAGTGGGACATGAGGCTTTAGATCAAAGGAAAGGAATCATTTGAACATTTCTGCTATTCACAATCTGAAATTAGGGATCTACAAAGTAGACAAGGTCTGTTATCTGCTCTCGTACTGAAAGCGGTGAATACTACAGTAGACAGAAAAGCATTGTGCGTCGCGACACGTTGTATATACAATTTTATTTACTCTACTTCCCTGTTTATACATTTCTAGCGTATATTTACTATGAACTACAATGAATTTCGTGCGTCGGAGTGGCTATAACAATAAGCAAAGGGTGGGCAAAGTTTGCAGTAGAATGCGACGGAACAAACCGCTGCTAAGTGGAATTGGTAAGAACAATGGAGTGTTCTTGTGACGACTTCTGAATAATTACTGCAAGCCGTCGTCGTATTGCTGACTATTCTCAGTTCGTTATCAGATAATCTTTGTTCGCCAGACTTCAGCGGACTCGGTTATCGAGTAATGTAATCTTATTGTTGGACAAACGCTTTATAGGGTTAATGGTTGACGTATTTTACGGACTTCATTTTTATTTTCGATTAAAGTTATTTGAATTGTAGGCCATGCTTAATTGTTTTGATCGAATAGGAAATATTTAATACATATAAGCGCTAGGTATACTATATTATGTTAATCTGGATAAATAAAAATGAATTATGCTAAGCGCATAGCTCGAGAATGGCTCGACCAATTTGGCAATTTTTTTTGTATGTTCCTTATAGACCACGCACGGAAGGTTTTAATACTAAAAAAATATATTATGCTGGACAAACGATGATCGCCGGGTCAGCTAGTGAATTATAATAATATGAAAATGTACCTATATATATAACGAAAATTTAAGAGTAGACGGCATAACCTTTCAACAGTATTAAAATAACGCGACCATTTCTTATTGCAAGACTTCAGACAATCATAAATTCTAGAATATAATATGTCACAGAAAAACAAAACAGTAATCTCCCTGGGAACTTATTGCTCAAGTAGTTTTTAATCGCGTACCGTGCAAAGAGCGTCAGAAGTCACAACACATCGTGTGTCAACTTTTATATTATTAATCCTCCAAGAAGTTGTAAAAGCTACTTTCTGGGTATATATTTTTCTACTTTTTAATTTATTATAGCTTATACAGTTATAATAATGGATGAAAGCAGAATATAAATTTACATTTGACATCTTCGGGTACACTTTAATTATAATTTGTGCTAAAATAAAATTATTTAATTTCATTAATAATTTGCACACATTCTGTTTTTAATGCTTAACACACTTTTTTATATACAATCTACGTCAATGTAATATTACGATATGATATTTAACACTTACGCGATTAGACATTGAAATGAAATGACTTGTTATAGATTTTATCTGAGGGATCGTAAACTACTATTTGACTATTGCGTTTCCCCACAGTTCAGAAGAGGATCGATTGTAATGGTTATTTAAAGTTGTAAACCATTAATTAATTAGAGTAAACGTTTAATTTATTATTATTGTTTCGCTGGTTATCTGGCATTAAATATTGGCCCCAACTAAACGTAGGTCTGGGTATGGTTGGGTTATTGTAAAGCTCTTGTACAGCAACATAGTAACGTACCTATTTGCTACAAACCAATTAAGATTGTCAGTATAGATGTGGCAGTGATTTTAAATGGAATAGGATGGGGGTGGAATATATTAGCGGTGTACCTACATATTGTTATTTAATATACCAATTAAGTAGGTATATATTACATATGTAACAATAACGTCGGTGTTGCGTGTAGTCCAAATGTTTAATTAACTAACTTAGAGTAAATTTCCTTGTAGTATGTTGCGACAAGGCTGTTTAAAAATTATATAATATTATTTCTTGAGTTTGTAAAGAATTATGTTCGTATGTTCATACATACAATGATTCAATCACCTTACGTTACTTAATACGCACATAATTTCTAGAAGTAGTCATGCCCTGGATTTGCTTGAGTTTTATGACTTGGGAGTCTATGGCACTAGGCTATTTCTGCCATGGATAAGCTTGTTGGTTGTACCTATCATGAGCTTAACCAAAAGTGCAATGTTACATACCTCACTACTTACTATTTTAAGTACCTACTTATTCACTTAAAACTAATACGAATGATACATAGAATGAAATTAAGATTAAGATTCCATAATACGACTATATTATGAGAAATGCCTTAGCAAAAGGGTTCAAAATCACAAATAACATACAACAAAATCATTATTCTAATTCACAATTCCATAGTGGTTTTAGTAACGATACAATCTACATGACATAAGTTTGATCAAATAAATACGAGTGATTTGAATATTATGATTGTGATGTGGCTTTGTGAGGTAGTAATTATTGTAATACACAAATTGCCAATTAAGTTGTGATAGCTGTAGCGACAACAGTCGCTGTGATTCAATAAAATAATAGTAGGGAATGGTTCACTGGTTTTGTTCTATGATACATATATACTTCAAGCTTTCTTGTATATCTTTTAAGTGAAATATAATAAAAGGATATAAAAATATCTTATTTAATTTGGATATATTGCTAGTGATTATTATAAAATATGATTATTCTTAATATTTCAAATGAGTATTCAATGATCTTATTATGTTTAGAAAATGTCAATAAGTATAGAAACGTTGAAGAAAAGAAGCGATTAACAGTTTAACTTCATTGATTCAACATTCATTGTTCAACTTTATTCATTAATTCATTTTAAAATTGAAAGTTTAAAGTGAAAAGTTGTCAACTAATTTCAAGATTTCTGATAGACGATTTTTTCTTTAGGAAAATATAGTATATGGTTTATAAATGAAAATATGATTACCAAGTTAATTTCTATAAAATAGAGTGAGTTGTGTTGTATGTTTAGTTCGATACGGGCACTGTCACTTGCGTAACTGATTCAATTCCGGTCGTAAAGAGCGGTGCATGCAGCTGTTGCGTCTCGATATATCGCACATAAATCTGTCATCACTCATATTGCTCATATACCCTATAAACAATTGGTTACGATAATGCATACAGAAATAAATAGATTTATTATAAACTAATAAGTATTGGATAGACGCTTGAGTGCCGAAAACCACGACACTTCCAGTTCTGAATAAGGGCAAGCCTCGCATCTCTTAGATATAATTTAGAAAGGTCAGTCTCCGTATGTCCAAGTTCTGCCGTATTAAGTATTCAATTGGCGTTTTAATTTACATTCTGAAGATCAACCAAATCTTCAGTCCTTAGAGAAGCGTCGTGCAGAACGTGATGTAGTTTTCCTATATAAAATTATAAGATACCAAATAGACTCCCCTTATCTTCTCAGTAAGATGAGTTTAGGATGTCCACGTGAGAATATGCGCAGGAAATCCCTATTCCACACTGGTTCGTCGTAAACCAATTATGCTAAAAATATTTTTGTTAAACGAGTATGTAGAATGTATAATGGTATTTCCTTAGATTCTAACAGTGTAGATATGTTTCACCTCCCTCTTCCAAAATTCATAAAAAGTATAAGAAACATAAGTTTAAAAGTTAAAATTGTAATAATGTTGTTAGCATTGTTCGTCGATATTTAATGCAATACTATCTGTGGAAACTATTTTGGTTACTGTTTACCTACATGAAATACTTGTAATTGTAATTATATATCTGTTTGTTTCCCAAATAAAATAAAAATAAAATACTAATTTTATTTCTCTCAGACGTCGCTTAAGCCCGATGATGAAGGTTTTTAACTAAATTTTCCGAGGTCCATTTATTTTTTTACTCATCATCATTTTAGGTTAGCAAGTATTTCTATAGTAAATATTCCAAAGAAATCCGATTATGAGTTCAAAATCTTGTACAACCTAACATCGAGGACACATAAAAATCTGTTTAGTCAAGTATACGCTCATAAAATAATTTCATTAACCTTACGAGGTCAGTATGTCAGTTCGTTCCTGTGGAAAAATGTTTTTGGAAATTAATTCCTTGATAAGTTGTAATTAACTATTACCCATAGAAATCCAGCCCTATTCCTGACTGGATAGAAGTTTTCGGGATCCTTATTGATATTCCAAGCGTTTCTGGGAACCGCGTTAGTAGGTAGGAGTGATTCGCGTTATTCAAAAACTAAGATATTCCTACATGTCTTTTTATGCCAGATTTGAACAAAATAAATGTCCAAAATGTATATTGTATATGTACACTTTGGACATTTATGTTGTCTTGAAATATGATGTGAAATATTAAAATAAAGCTGCGAGTAAGTAAAGTAGTGACGTTAATATATCCAGGACTCTCGCTTGCCCCAGAAAAACTGATGAAATTATGAAAATGAAGTTAAGGACTGGTCTAAAATTACCTGAGGGTGCAACCTACTCTTCTAGCACCTACACGAAAATTGTCAGTTTACGAAAATAAATAAGTCATTTTGTATGAACGTTCACATACCTTCATCCACGACATGTATGTATGTAGATGTAGAATGCTATAAATTTTATGTCATTATTAAGGAAAAGCTTTGATAACAGATGATTTAGAAGTTTTAATTAGAACCGCTTTTCAAATTATTTGGATTCTAAAGTTGTTTGAAATGAAATATCAAACTTTTTTCATTTCCTTTCTGTGCAAGAAAAGGTAATATAATAATATAGATGAAGATGGAATGTGGTGTCCATTTATATTAAATTCAGGATTCTTTTATTTCGTTCTATGTGTTGTCTGTTTTTAAACAAGCCCAGACTATTTTCTCTTATTTTCCACTCAAGCGTGATTTTGAAACATTTTTAATTATTCTTTATCGTAATCTTAAATAAAAGATAAATCTTCCTTTCCTTTTCTATTAGTAAAAAGAAATTACCTAAAAAAATCTTATAAATTTGTTTGGTATATAAGTCGTAGTACATCATAAGGTTGCACCTATATTTCCGTTATTTCGTTAAATATATAACTTAGCTATATACTATATTTGTTAACGGATATCAAGATTTTCGAGTTGAAAACCAGCATTATAGGTTGAGACACGAATCTAGCCTGATTGACATTTTGTAATAGTAAAAAAATTACTATATTGTTTTCTATTAATAATACCTTCCAATGTGTACAAGTTTTCCGTTTACTAGTTGTAACAAGAACTATTGGATATTTTATCAAAAAGTAACTTTGAAATAGATAATAATATCTCACGGTATTGTGGATTTAACTTGATGCAGCAATAGTGTTAAGATTAATTCTAGATTACTATCCTACTTGTTTTCTTCCTGAAAGAATTCTGAAATGTATTGTAAGTGGGTAGTACGTTCACAGTGGAGGACAAGTTTTGTAGTTATTTGAATGGTTCATTGGTTTATTAATGAATTGTATGTTTTCTATTATATAAAGTTACCAGATTTATAAACCGGGTAGGTAGTGCTGTAACGCGGACTACTACCACGCGGCCAGTGCCGCGCCTGCCTTTGATTTATAGCTGTTTGTTCAGCTACAATAAATCAGTTCTATTGATTTATTCTAGTTTTCCAATGGAGCTCTTCAAATGAGTTTATTGATATAGTTATGCCACCGGTTAACACTAGTCACATGTTTACACATTGCTAATTGCCATTTACGAGAGGACCTCACACAGACAAATACTTGATTTTGTTGGCGTTATAGTTGGTTTTGAATTATAAGCGGGTACCTAAACATAGAAATAAGTAGACCCAAGTCAATAGGTCAAAGGAAATGACAGGTTGTTATTGCGATATTAGAGGTTCTAATAGTCATTGACCCGACTCTAACCGGGTTTACCTAAATAGGCCCAAAAACCACCCGCAGTCGTTTTTGAAAAATGCATAGGTTACCTACCTCTATTGACTGATTGATAATATTGAGCCTTTGACATGTTACTCGAATAACCTGACATCAAAAATATTTGACCTGAAGCTATTAAGACTAATCAACTTAGTGCTTATCCCGCATATGTTTGTAGTAAGAACCTTTGACAAATGAAAATTTATTTATATTCAGCAAGATTCAGACAAAAGAAATAATCAAATAAAACTGACCATGAAAGAAAATTGGGATAATTTTGGGTAGAAAATGAACACGTATGTACAACAGTACACGTATGTAACAGTAGTATGACGAGGTTATTTCTAGTATTATCCAAAATGCATATAATATTAAGGAATCTTCGCCAACGCGATAAAGATAGTGTGAAAAATGGACCATAAATCTTTGAGAAAGGTAAAAGATACCAGAGGATAAGTTTAACCTTTGGATAAAATGGGTATACATTATATAAGCAAATCCTTGCGGTTTTATTTCTAACAATAACTGACATTGTCCTGTCAGTAAGAGAAGTGGGTGGCTCTGCAGAAGGCAGTTTTTCATTCCGACCGAGCACACATTTCGAAATATTGTGTCGTTTATGTGACTTTCCACGGTACTTTTTTACTTCACGGAAATATTTTTAATAAATGATTAGGCATTTTATATACTCTCCAATTTTTTTGAGCCTTCACTAGATGACAAAATTATTTCAGTAGGTATCTGTTATGGTAATAAACAATATAGCTTGAAGTGTTTTATTTAACTTCGTTGTTTTTTTTCTTCGTTGTAAAATGTAGGGTAGCTGCTATTAATTATAACATAAAAACATCCTAAACTGCGGTAAAAACATATCAACATACGTGACAAAATCCGTAAGAAGGTATGATTTGTCTGAAATTAGAGTGTTTTCTTACTTTAAATTATTAACAATAATGTCACATTGTTCCTTTTTCATTTCTAAATGACTGCCCTGGTTATCGAAGTTTGCATTTTCCTTAATTATAAAAGTATTACAGTACTCGACACTTGTCACTGTTTCGAACTTGTAAGATATCGGAAAACCTTACAAATCAAATGACAACCATTGTTTTATAATTGGAATTTCTTCACAAAGGTAGGTTGGGGGCATTGTTTACAAGCTTTTCCCGGCCCGTATAAATCTACGTGGGTCAACTCACAGTAGGTAAGCTGATACAAAACGTAGTAAAAATTGAGTTCACAATAAGAACTAAATATACGAGGCAAAAATACCTGTTTCATTCGTAGAAATTCGTAAAAATAAGTAGTACTTTATTTTTGTTTCAAAATTTGATCTTAAAATATACGGGTGAATACCCTGTATCTGGTTTCTTTCAGCAACTCCTTGCTGGCTTTAATTAGGCGTTAACTCCACTTCATATGCCGCGAACAACAGGGTGCATGTTATTTGCTTAAATGTAACTTGAAATAATTGAATAGCACGAGAATGTGAATTTCCACGTAAATGTAAAAAGTAGCCTATGTGTTAATACTATTAACTTAATACACTAAACTGACAATCGTATTGAAAGAGTAACAAACATCCGATCCATCCATACAAATTTACGCGTTTATAGTATTAATGGGATTAAGAATGCGATTTTAATATGTTATGTTCCAGTATCATAAACTGATGCTTAAAAGTGTTCACTAACTTAGAAATGGTTGGCCATTTCGTGCCTATCCAATTTGGCTGATGTTTACCAGTGCCCGATTTGGCTCACGCTCGCGGCTTGGTCTCTTTGTAGGTTGTTTTTTCATCGACTAATTTAACAACCTGTATCGTATTTTTGACTACAGTCCAAAAACTCATTTTACTTGGTTTTTTATCGGGCTTTGCGACAGAAACGAATAAGAGTACACCTTTATGGTATAGGTTTTTATTACATCAGTTTAATTGATACAGTCAGTAAATACTTAGTCCACAAAGTTGGCATAGACTGTGAAATACAGTTTACAGAAACTTGCGACCTGTACTTTAAGTACAGGTTGTTGTGTAGGTGTGTTACTGGGTTAATGTGTTTGAAAATACATTCGCTACTCAACAGTAAAGCAATCTTATGGCCGGGTAATGTTGTAGAAGAATTACTTGTAGTACAGATAACACTTGTGTAACCTCAAATTGTCCTCAATCCGTTGGAGCTAACGGACTAAGAAGCTTTCCTATTTTTTTGTACCATTCTTTAAGCATATCGCCTTTATTGTTGCCTTATTACAGGCACAATCTTTTTAAGGAACGAGCTCCAGATGGCTGAGTGAGATATCAAATTATACCTTTGGTGTGCTCTGGACCGTTGCCGTGGGGATATTTTGTCATCTGGCTTCATATTCGTGGGCGAACGTATTTAGTAAACATAATTATCTAAGCTTCGCCCACAATATTCCGGCAGTTTTCACTGCCTGGACGTACCCTCGACCCTTAATTTCCCTGACAAGGTAATTTTATCCTTACAAACTGTTATATAAGTTCGGCAGGAGGACTACCTACATTTATTTAACACTCGCTAACCGCTAAATATACTATTCAGGATAACTAATACATACTCTAGGGAGTGGTTATGCTCATCAGGGTTCGAGTATAATTATTTATACTTCATTGTGTTTATTTAGGCTACTTTTTTCCACTAACGCCTTTTTTAGTCCCTATTTATCAGGGACTTGATTCAAAAGTTATATTTTATATCGTTACAAAAAGTAAGGCTAAGCGGTAGGTAACAATTTTTTTTTATGGTAATACGGGGGCAAACGAGCAGGCGGCTCACCTGATGGTAAGTGATGACCGCCGCCCATAGACATTTGCAACATCAGAAGCTTGCAAATGCGCTGCCAAACCCCTTAGAAACCGTTCAGGTTTCTTATAATAGGGAGTTACTGAACTGACAGCAAACGGAATTCCCATGCTGTCAGAATAGTCACTCCCCAATGAGCTCTGGTAACCTTACTCACTCGCAGAAAGACAACTACTGTTGATTCACTGCGGTCTTCTGTAAGGCGGAGGTACTTCCCCAGTCGGGCAGCTCAATTTGAGCGAGAAATCTCGCTATGCCCTACCTCCTACAAATACAGTATGGGTTATACATATAAATGTATAACACATACTGTGCTGGTATTTTGAAGCCCTCCTCCATCCATCTTGTAATAGATGATAAGCCAATTATCATTATAATCCAAGCTCATAATTTAACAAAAATATCTAATAACACTGTTAAAATTGGGAATTGGCATTCCCTATGGCGAATCGATGGTAGTTCCAAAGTATTTTAGAGGCACTTCCAGTCTGAGAAAAAATGGATGAGAGGGAATTGTATTGGCTGACTATTTGTGGCAGATATCTAATAGTTGCGAGTGGGGACCGGCGAGCTATTGTTAGTATAAAATATCACTGCTGGGAGTGCCCCATCTATCAAGAGTTTCCCGTAAGCCATCTTGGAAGTTTTTAATCAAATTAAAACGTTCATATCTGAGTGGTGAGGTTGCTTTGTGAACTTGTTACGCGGTGGTTAGCGCACTCCGTCTTGTCTCTTTTTTATTTCCATAGTTTTTATAACTAAAAGCTTTTCTTCACGCTTTCTAACTGAACTTTAGTTGTTGAGAAGTTCTTTCCATTATTATTATTGTATTTTCTTACTACCATCTCGAGTTATTTGATATTTTTCCATCCGATATTTTGTCGGACTTATAATTGACCTGTTCATAATCCGAACGAATTCGTTTATCTAAAATGTTGGTATTAACAAAGGTTAGATACATTTGTTGTCTATCAGACGAGTACATACGAGCAATCCCTTAGCTTTATTACAAAATAATGTTATCACTAAGCGCAGGTGTTAAAATAGCGTCGTACTCGGTCACCGCTCACAGCGTAACATTGCGGACCACAAACATTGACTAAACGGGTACGTAATCTCATTATAAACAGAGGATTACTTCTCATGTTGGTAGGGAAAAAGATGATTGTTGTTTCTCAAATCACACTTTATTGTATTAAAATCCATTATCATAGAAATTAAACCAGTGGATACCGTGTGTCTGCAGCATAAGTTTTACCTATATTTATCTAACACGTCTTAAATTCAGCGTCACGCAAGTATTTTGGTCGGAATTTTCAATGTTGGTTGAACTGAGCTTTGAGCTACAGGAAAAGGAGAAACCTTTTTCGCTATCTCTGCATTAAATTGCATTTGAAGAGCTAATAAAACTATGCAGATTTAAAGCTGAAATTGAGAAAGGTATCAACCAAGGACTGGGTTCTGAGAGTATTATAATGAGACTGTCTGTGAAGGTGAATAAAATGAATGTAGTTTTAGGAAATGAGAAGTACATAGTAATAAGATGGATAACTCTTTGTTTTATTTGAGATATACATATATATTTGGAAGGACAATTTGAATTAAAGTTATATCAATAAATTCCCGTCAGGTGCAGATGTGCCTATCGAAGACACTGACGTAGGGATATCGCCAAGCGGTGTTGTGGGTCGGATCGTCCTGTCTATTTTATATTGACAAATTGGAACGTCGACATAAACGGATGGGACTTCGAAAGCGAATGTTTTACAAAGAAATTCACCTCCCTGGATCACCGTATCTCGCGACACGAACATTGAACAATGTATGACGTGATTTACGTAATTGAATAGAACTGACAAATATTCAATGAACTCTTTGCCGACTTTTCCGTATTTGCCGATGCCGCCTTCGGAACGTTTGCTTCATCCCATTGTGAATGGATACAATATTGAGAGGAAAAATGAATCCTATTGCAACTGTGAACTTTAAATAAATATGTTTACTTTTTTTCTTCCTTGAAACAAACTAAACTTATTGTTCTTAAAAATATAAAAATGTGTTTATTTTATAATATAAAAGTGGAAAAGTAGGTGCTCATTGTACCCACCGATTGCGTAATATGGAGCCTGTAAGCTGTATACTTGTAACATGGTCAGTTGAAATGGTTCATTACTTTAATATAAATTGAAAGATTTGAAAATTTCCATTACTTCTTCGTAAAAGGTTTTATATAAAGTTCACTACATAATATTAATTTGGCTTTGCTCATTGTCACTAGTATTTATTTTCAAGAGTTCTCGCTGTTCAATTTTATCCTCGTAATAGAACAAGCACTTATTATATTTACGTGCAATGAAATCGTTTTATTGGTACTAAAAATTATGTCGACGATGTAAACCGTGTTACAGGTGGCACTTAATCGCAGGTTGTCGGCAATTCGTTCATTAAATTAAAGGGCAGACATTACCCTCGCCATTAATTTTTCTGACGACAGACATTCGAAGTCATGGCATAAACATAATTCTTCTAAAAGCTTTGAATGTTCCAAGACTTAAAGGATCAAGTGCTTTGAATCGTTTGATAAATGTCTTTACGACGATGAATACTTACCACCATTTTGTGGAAATCCGGATGCCTTTGTGAATGCGTGTTCGATAATGAGTTATGAAAGGACGAGTTAAAAATCGCTCACGTTCGAACTGGGGATTAAGTGGGCTTTTCCAGTTATGATTTTGTCGTTTTGAGATTGTTTTTTTTATATTATCAAAATCCGTTACGTAGAGAAAATGTATGGAAGTGAAATCTTTGCCATTTAAAAATATACAATTTATCATAATTATATGATAGATACACGAGTATACCTGTCGCCCAAAGGGTTAAGCAGAGTTGTCCACAAAAAATACAGCCACAGGTTTAACATGTAATAGGAGGCGAGCCATTAATCGGGTACGAAACCAAACTCCGAGCTCCTAATGAGATGTTAAAAATTGTCTTTGTTGGAGCTGACAAACGAATTCAGGACTTCAGTCGCATAGCAATTCATGCAGCCAGTAAAATCCAAACTTGTAATCGGTTATTTTAGAGTTGAAATACGACTGATGTAGGAGCGGGATTTTTGTTTTATTGCCTTTTTTGTTACGTACGATATTTCAAAAAGTGAAATGAACAAATCCTGCCATTGGAATTAAATCGTAGTACCTAAGCATGAGAATATACTATATACTTTAGATAATTATATGATTGGTATTTGGTATTTGCTCGTAGATCCTGATTTATTGTTGTTGTAACTTTTAGGGAATGCTTTTATTAGGGTAAGCGAAATTGTGTTTAAAGCAAAACCGGCGTTGTTACAGCGGTAGGTACACATCAATTGGAAGATCAGTCAAGCAAACTTTTGTTTGAAAACTTTTAGTGCGGGCTCTAACACTTCGTGGCATATATTTACGTAATTTGAACTAAAATACGAGATCAATAAATAACACTTTAGAAATATATAATCATTAAAAAAACATTGCCTCAAACTAAGATTTTCTTCTGTGTCGTGGGTGCGATTACAAACACTGACATACACCAATTAATGGCTCAGTCACTGTGTCAATCGATTCGCGGAGACGAAAAGTCTTAATATGCAAAGCACTTTATCAATTACATTTTAACAGTTATATGTAGTGTATAATATATCTTGATCTACAGAAATCGTCGTAGAAAGCGTTTATCAATGTAAAAAGAATCCTAAAATCAAAGTACCTATTGCCTAAATACGAGATAAACGTAATATTGAATGCGACTCGATAGAGATGACGATATCGCCGGCTCGAGCAAAACGATATAGTTGGGTTCGCGACAAATTGCTTCTATCTATAAACAAAAAGATCTAGTAGTAAATGTGTCTCACATTTATCGCGTCGTGCTTGGGGCGAGCGCCCCAGTCTACATACTCTCTCATAAACTTTATTTTAACACATACAATCATTTTATAAATGTCTCTTCGTGTCGCGGTATTTGTGGCCGCACTCCTCGATTTTTTATGTTTTCTTTTGTATTGTATTAGAATAGGCCGTACAGTATTTTTCATACTTTGACCCCTACTTTATATTTTAATCGTGTTTTTAGTTTTTTATATGGCAGAACAATGTTTGCCAGCTAGTAACCTTATAAACATCGATGTTACATGTTACACTGAAATATTATTAGCATGTACCTAGATACAAATTACTTTAAACTTGATATAGATTTAGGCTCGTTTAATCTTTTAATCCAGGCAGTATTGTAATGTGTGGTAATATGTTGGTAGGCCATGAAACAAACATCAATCTAGTGTTTCGTTCAAAAATTAAAAAAATAAATACTCTTCGATAATATTCAGGCTCGTATCGTCGTCTTTATGTGAGAAAATTATGTTATGATTCACTCCTTACAATATAAAGTTTTGAACTCTATTTATAGTTTTTTGTTCTTAAAGTGAAAGCAATTTGGGAGTTTCAACCAAATCGCAATAGCAGTAGAGTCACCGGCAAAATATAATGCTAACTTGAATTTATCCCTAGTGGCTCAGCTCATGTCAACGACCAAATTTGTATATTTATCACTGAAGATATTTTTTTCGTTCTAGTCATAATATCAACATTGAATAACGCTTAGAGGTGGTGTTAGACAGGAGACATTATTGTAATATAATAAAATTAGATTTATCTTTGGGGACTGTAATTTATCGATTTTAGAGTTCAATGTGCCAATTTTAGAACCCCCCCCTGTTCTCTGAATAGTTTGAGAAGCATCACATAAAACAAATGACATATAATTAAGATTTTTAGCAGAAGTATTTCAATGAGCAAACACAAGTACGTAGAGTAAACCAACATGTTAATAAACTAAATTGCGTCGTAAAAACTACAGAGAGTGCCCGTGGGTGCCATGCAACAAGTAGTCGTTCAGCATAGTGGGTACATGTTTACCATTTACTGTCGTCGTTCGCAGTTTAACTACAATGCAAAAATTATACAAATTACTACTCTGTGGTACTAATAAACATACATTGTTATCATCGTTGCGTCCCTCGCTCCAATAATTTGCATTTTTACCCATCTTTTCCAAAGAGTACAATAAAATTATCATACAAATGTCATGGTTGGTGACGCGAGTACAAATAAACCTGTGGTAATAGTGTTAAGACAAGGGGTGAATGGATAAATGTATTTTTTATCGGTGTCTCGCCCCCTCCCAGCTCGTCATGGCGTTTATCTAATGGGGTCTATTGCGTCATTATTCGCCGCTAGAGGCGCTAAAGTGGCGTGAGGTCTTAAAATGTCAAACATCACTTTTTTTGGATTCCCAGAGGCTGACGGGCATTATCGCCAGGATTAAAATTATTTTTACAGACACTCGGTTTTTTGAAAACTTGAACTGCTTGAGAGTTTGCTCACTACTTCGTGTTTAGAAATTTATGATTTCATTTGATCATCATAGAAATGATTATGAATGAAGCAATACTGCGGCATGTTCAATATTTTATTTATACGCACAATTATGAAATAAAAATTAATTGTCATTCGCGTCTAAAAACTTCTGAAAGTTATAGAAGGTTATTCGCAAGTGGCGCCGTCTGGTGAGTACAAAAATGCTAGCCCTCATTAATTAATTATTATTAATGTGTGGGTAAAGGATCCGACTCCGTTCTAAAGATAATAACGTAACGTTTTCTTGATCAAAACTTTGTTGGTTATATCCTCGTAAGTAAAGATAGCTAACGTTTATTGTTGTTTGCTATTACTTTATTTTTCGATGGAATTTAAGCATAACTTATAAAAACTTTTGTTAAGCAAATTTATGATTATTGAACGTACTTATTTTGGTACCTATTCCATTCTATCATAAACCCACTTACTGTCCCATTGATGGGCACGGGGATAGGCCTAGGCCTATACATAGGGCATGTTCTATGTGTCATGTCTGTGGTGCCTTTGAATTGTGTTATTGCCTTCTTTCTAAGGTGTTTTTAAGACTGGAATCCAATCAAAAGCTAATTTATAAATCTTCGCTTACTCTCGCGAATCATACTGTTTATCACCGGGGCGGGTCATGGGGCTATTAATCTCCATCGGTGCACTGTCATCAGGGCCTAATCAATCCTGTTCAGGTACTCATTTATAACGCAGAGTCGAACGTTCTACTTACGTATGTTGTGTTTGTAATGTCTTTACACTTTAACACGTTTCAGATCACGGCGTACAACGCAGTAACCAATATTATACATTCTGATTTGATATTATTATACATACTACTACAATATATGCATAAAGTTAAATATCTATCTATCTATCAGATTATTTCGATTAAGTATATTATAAAAAAAGTATTTGCTAAAAAGGATTGAAAATCTATCGTTTTTAAGCAATTATTTTTTTGCTTTGATTGCTTAAATATTAGCATTAAATATTGCAATAAAATCCTATAATGAATGGATCTTATAAACGAGACACGCACTGATATATTAAACCAATTTCAAGTAACCGTCTGCAAATATTTCTGTTAATGAGTTTATTTAAAGAATTAATTTATATTACTCAACAATTTTCCCACTAATAGGTATAAGATATTTCTTAAATACTAAGAAAGGTTTAAGCGCTGTTTAGAGTTGAAATAAAATTTGTAACCACTTTCCACTCCGATTGAAAAATTAAGTTAGCTGTGATTATGAAGGCTCTTGAATAGTTTATTGACTGATTAACCTTAAATATCATTGCTGGAAAATGTGACGGCTTTGATAAGCGTAAAACTTAAACATGAAGATAAAATGATGTTTGAAACCAATTTATTAAATGATGTCACTTAGCTTTCAGTGGCAACCACTCTAGCGCTTCGTAGCGGCCCGCATAGCGGCGTAACCAGCGTCGAGGCCGACTGCAAACTTTTAAGCTAGGACAGCAACGCGTATTTTTTTATATTACGAACTTATGATAGTTTCACAGAAAAATAATTTAAGTACCTATTACATATTTTGATCCGAAGAGTTACAGCGAACACGCGGTTTACCTAATTGGTTTGTTTCGAGAGAATACTAACAAACTTATTTTGGTGCCGTAAAATGCAAACATCCAAAATCGTACAAAATACGACAGGCACCTAAACAATTTTACCTGTACGAAATGCGTAAATTTATATTTTCTTTATTACCGAATTCCATTGAGCCCCATCATTCTGTAATAGCACCATTTCACCGTAAATTATTTCACCTATACCGGCAAATGGAGTGGAATAATACAACCTCATTTGTTAAAGTCTGACGAATTGTATATCAAATGAGGAATACTTACAATCACGAGTGTAACGTATATTTAAATTTTTTAATACAAAAATGTTTACAGTGTTATGGAAGTATTTCAAATCAATCCAATCTTTTAATCATCCAACGATGATTAAATTTATAAATAGAACATTATTTTTCTTTTATTAAAAAGAATATGGTCTTCATTAAGTATTTTGTCTTCAATGACGCAAACGGTATTTTTACTTATCAGAAAAAAGGATTCATTCATAAATAAATATTTCTAATATTTATTCTGGGTACTATTATGAAAATCAGATAAACATTTATCTGATTCTGATTGCAATAAAAATGCGTTTATTTCTAATGTATGGGTACAGCTAAATCTCCCTAACTTGTTTTATATAGGTATTTACCAAAAAATCAATTGCAATAATAAAGTCATAAAGTGTTATCGATAAACGACTATACTCGGATAAACAACTATGTTTATCCTAAAAAAAATCCTGTACATCATATTTATATCGTGAGCTCCCGTCTTAATAAACCCAATAGTTGGCTAAGTCCAAACCTTTGTGAGCACTTTATTAAAGAACCGGACGGACTCGTTAAGAGTTATTGAATAAATTGCTTCGGGGTGATTAATTGAGTCTTAATTACGATATCGTTTAGCGTCACCTCTGTTCATTACGCACAAAACAAAGGTACTATTAATTTACAATTGGCTATAACAATAATGTATTGTAATGTTCAGTGTTAGCAAGCGCTCTACAATAACTTGAAGTATTATGTCTGTCTGATAGGGTCTAATTAGTGTGCCTACATCAGTTATAATTCAAAAGGACTACACAAATATGATCTAATCAATAAACTAATATGTCAAGAAAGCGTTAACGTGCCGCAGTCAAATTCTCGACTAATTATAACGTTGGTGTACTTTTTACATATACATACATTACATAGTTTCGCTAACCTGTATAATATATATGTATATCATAGATGAGGCTTAAAACACGAAGAGAGGCCAAATCTCGATTGCTGAGCCTTGGAATTGTGATTCGATTTCTAACCATGCAGCGTCAACATCCTATTCCAAACATATTGCTTGGAGTCTGTTTCAAATTATAACCTAAATACTAAGTGATATGAAAGTGGTATATAAAGTATCAGTTGTATCAGTTTTTTTTTAATCATAGGGAACAAACAAACTAACAGCTACTTAGCTATTTAACTTGTACAATAAAAAAAGCAAAGCGGCCGCGAGCCGACTTATTTTTATATTACGAGTTTTGTAGATCAATATCGCAAAGTATGCATATGTATGTTATATAATGTATGCTAGTTTGAACCCACATAACTATACGTGTAGATATTTTCCTAGTTCAATAGTGAAATTGTTTCAAAGTAAAACTTACTGAATATTTACTGAGATAGTTTTCAAAACGCCTTTACTAACAGAAAAGTTTTCTTAATTAAATAAGATATGCATACCTAGTAAAGTTAAAACAACGAGTATATTGTTAGAAGGTTGCGAGTCGTTTATATTTTGAGACGGAAGCAGGACCATCTCGTCAAGGGCACGCCACGATAGTGGCGGTAAGACCCATCATGGAGGATTGGCTTGAGAGGCGCCACGGCGCCGTCAGCTTCCGGCTGACGCAGGTCTTGTCTGGGCATGGGTGCTTTGGCAAGTACCTGTGTCGCATAGGCCGGGAGCCATCGCCCGGTTGTCACCATTGCGTAGGTTGCCCCGAGGACAAGGCGCAGCACACACTTCAGGCCTGCCCGGCCTGGACAGAGCAGCGCCGTGAACTCATAGCGGCAGTCGGCGGTGACCTCTCGCTTCCGGCCGTGATCCTATCCATGGTCGGGAGCGAGAACGCGTGGGATGCCGCCGCCTCTTACTGCGACCAAGTTATGCGCGCAAAAGAGGCGGCGGAAAGGGAGAGAGACATCACAACCTCTCTCCCGATCCGCAGTAGACGCACCGGGCGCCGGAGGGCGCAAACAGACCTCCGGCCTCCATAAGCTGTGGCCAGCGGGTGGGCGCGACTAGGGGAGTCCGCCGCCCGAACTAGTAATGGCCCCAAGTAGGCGACGCGCGTGTTCGTCACACGTGCGCCTGCGCGGAGGATGCGAGGCGAGCTAGGCCTCGACCGAAGCCCGCCGGGGTTGTGGTGCATGCTTTTGCGAATCCCATGGCCCCGGCAATAGGGTTAGTGGCGTTGACGGGTGCGGTTTTTTAGTGGGTAAACGCTTAAGCGGAGTCCGACACACCCCGTCGCCTCCCCAGGCAATGGGACGGTCCGTAAAGGATTTTTCCGCACTTAAAAAAAAAAAAAAGGACCATCTCGTCAGGGATAAAAAGCATTTCAACTGTATAGTTATATTTGCTAGAATTTATTACCTAAGACAATCCACAGTGGTATTAGTTTGTAGACTTCGTTAAGCGACGCTTATTCCATTGAAATTACGCGAAATCAGCAACTTGTAGGCTACTGTCTCGGGGGACAATCAATCTAAGCTAGTAGGGTCAGCCTTCTGCACCGACGGACGGTCAGCACAAAAGAGCGTTGGGCATACGACTTTGGAGTATTGAACATCGGTAATTGAATCCTTTTTTTTTGTATATCGGAGTCACTCAGTGTCACTATACAGACTTCTTTTACTCTGTATAAGTTATTTGTTTACTCAGTGATAAAAGAAAACACAAATATAATCCTTCTTATTTACGTCATCACTAATATCTCTCTGTAGATGTTGCCAGAGGTAAAAGTCTCACATGCAAAAACGGAACAGATAATATAAGACCACATAAATATTTATCCCAGTTCCATGCACCAAGCAAAGCAAGCAAACATTGCGCCAATCGGGTCTTCAAATATAATAACATTTCTTGAAATATAAATACGGAGTGCATTAAGCACAAATTGATTCCGCAGTTCAACTCCGCATCTTAGAGTTTACGCTAAACTATAATTACGCGGTTCTCCGCGAACGGTACCTACCGCTCCTATTACAAACTTCAATCAGCTATTCGGTTTACCGGAATTGTTAACGGGAAAAGGTTGTTGGTGGAGCCAAGTGTGCCAGAATAACCCGAAACTGTTAACACTTAATACGCTAACATTATGAATATTTCAATGGGTTAAAAGGGTTACGAATAATTTTAAAAGTATTATTGAGAATATTTGATGTGAATTTAGAGATTCAAATAATATTTCAGAGGGTTAACATTAATGGATATCGAGATTTTTCGGTCGTGATTAAGTGTTAGATGGGCGGCGTTCGGAGAACGATAAAAATACTGGATTCAACTAACTGTTAACAAGAATTTATTGAAATGTTTTTTTTAAATTAATTTACAGATAACTGTTCGATGAACTGTACAAAGGCATCATAAAACCTATTTGCTGACCCACAGCTGGGCATGACTCTTCTCACATTTGCGAAGTATTGGGCTATACTATATTCCACTACGCTCACAGGCATGCAGGTTTCCTTACGAATTCTTCCTTCACCGTTTTAGTAGTGCGTGCCTGGGGGTGGAACTCAAGACCATTGACTTCACAGTACATTGGTCACACCACGAGGCTATGAAGACATTAACAAATTCAATATTTGTATGATGGATTATTAATTGTTGGTCTTCACAAACAATTATTATTTATGTTGTTCTTAACAAAGTAATCTGAAAAGTTTCAGTGAACAAGCGCTCTTGTAGATACTATGTATTTGTAATATCGCGTAAGTTCAAATACATTTTCGAATAATATACAATAACATACTTTCTAGACTAATCGTTTTTATGAGTAAGATGTATATGTACATATATGGTATAGGTAGGTATCTGGTAATAGTCAAATCTCATCTACACTTTTAGCCCGGATTGATCCCCTACTTTTTGGTTTACATTAAATAAGCATGACATTACCTAGGTTTTTTTAGGCTACCTAGGTTACCTTCTTAATATGTATATAACTTTTGTATAATTGTGCTGATAGCAGAGTTAAATTTAAAAGTCAATCATTAATTTTCCTGAGATAGAGTATAAAACGCGTAATATAATAATAATAATATTTTATTGATAATGTATAAATAAACATGGGTAAATATTTCAAATAAAAAATATCTCGCTATTACAATATTACGTGTATTAAGGCGGATGGAGCGCCAACAATATTTTATTTGCACGACATAGAATTCACAATAATTAAATATTAGGCATCCTAAACAAAGTACCTTCCCGAATTGTATATTTATTAATAAAAACAAAAGTTCGGTACGATCATAAAATAAAAGAAAGACAATAAAATTATACATAAAAAGATATGATTACAATTATTCAATTACCTACATATATAAATATTAAGTACATTAAAACCTCGAAGTATAATAAAGTTTATCCTTCAAGATGCTTTAATTAACGAAACTAGGCACATTAAGTACAGCTTCATTACTCACAACGATACATTTGCTATAATTTAATATATACACATGTGTGCGTGGATGATAGCATTCAACAACAAGCGTGGGCATTCGATAATATTTCACTTTGATGTACAAATCATTCATCAAATAAGACAAGATTCGTTTTCTATTGAATCAAATGATACTTATGATTTATTAAGTTGAGTATAACAAAATACATGTGTAAGTATTTTTCTGAAACTCAATTACCTGCTACGAGATTTGATGTAGTGCCATGAAATATAGTAAGTATTAATATTATTTCGTAGTCGCTACGGACAAGCTACGAATTAAAACTTCGCTACGTAGCGTTGATTGCGACTCCCCGGCAACTTTCACATGTTCAAGATATTACGCACGTTTCATTTTAATTATGTTTTGAAGCAGTGTTTTGTGTGTTTATCTTTCATAATGAAATCCGCTTAGACGTACCTGTTTTACATAGACAAACATGCCTAACACTTGTTTACGTAGAACCTGTTACGCTGTATCTGATTAAAACATGTTTTAAGATATTACGTCTTTTCAATTATGTTCAACTGTGAACAAACGCAATTGTAGACGCATGTACTATTAATACAATTAAGGTAGCATTTTCAAATAAATGTTCTACCTTTAGAAGTGAAATATTCCGCGTGAAAATCACCCTCTGTGAGTGAGTAATTATGTGTCTGACACACGTACACTCCCAACGCTGGTTTTAATAAAATTTCAAAGGATTACTTTGTTACGCAAGATTAGACCCTTGTTCCACACAACGTTTCTTCAAAACCGGTTCAGACTTGACAATGTAATATTCGAATTAATAAATTGAAGTTTAGTTATTATTTGAGCGTTCAGTAATTAAAACGTTGAGACCCTTATCAGGCTTACGGGGACCCGATGTTGTTATATTACGTTGTGGCAGGTTAGTTTGTGCCTCCATTATATTTACAAATAAATATAATTCATCACGTTCCATTATGATAGTCATTCATAAAATTGGTGCTCTGTGATTACAACGTTTCGTTCGTTTTATAACAAAGATCGTTTGTTTATGTAATTTTTAATAGAATGATGACGATAATTACAATTTGTTGCATATTAATATCACGCGCGTATACAGCTTGTTATACCAAGCTAAAACACATTTTTACATTACCGCTGATTTAGTGATTCAAAAGTTAACGAGCTAATTAATCAACTTGTAAGTAAGACAGAAAACCTGCCTTAATGCCTTGTCAACCAAGATTTTACTAAAAGTGTTTTTTAGACGTTGTGCGGTAATGTTCTAAGAGCGTTGAACGCAATAGTCATTTGTTACGTTACAAAATTACCCACTTTACGTCAAGCAGATAAGGTAGGACCTTCCGTTAAATACACTATTACGCGTAGGTACGCACATTCACAACATGTGATATGGTGCACACAAAAGAGGCAAAATTTCATCCGTATGAGTTCGCGGTTAGATTAGTTACCAACATAAATAATCAAGGGATTCGCCACACGAGGGGCGAAGCACCTAAGCAAAGCTAGGGGATCACGACAAGCAAAATGTTAGAAATGTTGACTTTCCCAACTTCCCCTTTACCAAACCCGGAATTAAGTTGCAAAGTAGCGAAAGAATTTTCAGAACTAATTTAAATGCTGAAGGAAATACAAATAATAAATTTCAATTTGTAGCTATGAATAATTTCAGATTTAGTTAAATAAATATGAGAGGGTATTTCACAACAGTGTATTCATACGATGCGGCTGATGCACGTAACGGGACGCTTGAATGCCTGTGAATGTGATGAGCAACAAAACGTGGAAGTATAGAACATATACATATGTACTGATATGACAAAAAAATATGCGACGTGAAAAGAGTTATATATCGCAAGTGGTTCGGGCGACTGCGGGCGTACCAATACTATTCTTTTACTGAAAAATGAAAAATAACCCTGTCTCCCGTCGGAACACTTGAGTTTATCAAGTTTTATTACGGACTGTTTTTATCCTATACATCTATTCTTCTATAACATTGTCATGATATTCTAAATTTAGTTACATTTGTAAGACAAAGGTTTGGTTAATATTACATTGTATTATAATTAATGTTCATTACTGAGCAAACTCGGTAGTTAGCATAATATTAAATATATAGTATAAAATTGTTGAACTAAGTCACATAGTGAAGTTCTGTCTACAGTTAATTGGATGGCCTTTTATTTCAATAAAGTTTTCTAAGTAGGTGATAACGACTCATTTATAAATAGTCTGATATTTACTTAATGTCCCGTTTGAGAAAGTTCTAGGAATATCATTTGTTGCTTGTTTATTTTTTGGGGACAAGTTACATGAAAAATATCGTTTTTATTAAACTCCTAATTTACCGTATTTATATACAATTAAATGAGATCGCGTCGGTAACAGTTAATTTTAAGCTTTATTTAAATCCAATAAAGGTCGTAATTTAAATAAGGATACTGTATTTTAATAAAATTAGGGTAATAAGAATCAGTATTGTTATTCATCTGTAGTATAATTTGTTTTGAAAAACCATGACCTTGATACGGTATGATATTCACGTCGGTATATGGAAAGGAGCAAAGGGTTTAGCTGTCTTTTTCCCAAATTTAGTTGTCTTGGATAACGTTATGAAGTCTACGTGATCATTGCGTAAGTTATGTAAAGTGACATCTTACTTCCTTTTTTACGTGATCGCGAGAAGGAACAGCATGACACGACATGTTTAAGATATAGATACAAAAATAAAATTAGGTTGTATTTCCACATCTCAGAGAAACTGAAACAATGTATCAAATCCAATAACAACTGTGTGACATCGCGGATATTATCATATTTATGTTTGAAGGTACTGCAGGGAGCTAGAATCGTGATAATATAGAAACCTTTGCCATCTAAAATTTAATGTTGTCGGGATTTGGTAACGATTTGGCCGCTGTTGTAGTGTGTTTGTATAAAATCTTGTTTACAGAAACATAATACAGACAGTTATAGTCAGAGTACACAATTACAAGTTGTTTTTGGTAACGCACGGTATTACTAGTAGTTAATTGATGCTTATATGACGACGTACTAAGAGAATGCTACTATTTCTACCGCAAATCACTACACTAAACTATTTCTATTAAACTGGTATAAATTTATCAATCATCTTCAACATGAAGCTTAAGTTTGGACAACCCGCATTGATTAAATTTATGACTCTACAGAGTCTACAGCAACTCCCCAAAGGCAAGTAGGCACGAGTATATAAGTCTCAACCTCTTCACCGCCGCCCGTCTACATCATCTATTGTCCCAATTAATCAATACTCAATTACAATACAATACTCGCTGGTTAACTGCACAATATAAACTGAGACTACGTACAATAATACAATTACGTGGTGTATAATAACATACTAATTTAATAAATATTGGAATGATTGGATAAGCGCACGTGTTTAGCATTGGGTATGAGGTACAAACGCGCCGCGCGCGCCGAGCCCTCTACGTGATAGTTTAGCTAAATGGACGCAGGATAATCACAGTATCCAACTATTACAACACTAATTACTGTCAATTATATCGGATTTGTGTCTATTGACAAATTCAGGGCTTTGTTGTAATTACTACGTCTGAATTACTCAGCGACTTTGTGAAAGTCTGATGATGGAAAATCGACGATTTATCATATCAATCATTGGTAACTAACCAACCGTGGGATTAAAGAGTCTTTTAAAATCAACTTACTGCAACTTATGAAGTTCTTTTGCTATTTAGTGTACCAAAAAGAAGTCATAATGTTCATCATAATTAAGCAAGAAGATGATGTTCTCAGATGATGGTTTCATATAATTCTCAGGTCTTATGTATTTTGTACCTGTCCTTCAATCCGTTAAGAGCCAAGGGCAGACCCGTAACAATTAAAGTAGAATTAAAGTTTGAACAGTGCTGCCATGTAAATAACCCTGTTGGGAAATCATGTAACATCAAAATCTTATGAGGTAACTGAGCCGTGTATATCGTGATGTATGGACCTCAAATTTTACATTAAAAAATGCGGTAGCTCAGTTGGCAGAGTGTCTGGAGTACCGATCCAGAAGACGCGGGTTCGAGTCCCGCCTGAGGTTGAATTTTTCTTTCTTAATAAAAATAAAAAAATATCTTTGAACGGTAAGATAAGTATTAGATTAAAATATCACCGTGCGAAAGTTTTTATGATTATATTATAGTGTAGTAGATATGTAAATTTCGTTCTAGAAGGAACATGTTAAATAGACCAAGATGCCTGTTAAATTATTCCTTGCTATTATGTATAAAATTGAATTTTCTGGATTCATGATTTTTTATTATACTAGATTTTAAATAACATATTTTTTAATTAAATGAACATAAAATTTTTTCCTCTACCCTTTTTCCTAAATATAAATTATATGAATTTAAACGCACATTGATTGTACCTATTAACTTATTCAAATTATGAATTAATCTTTCATTTTATTCAATAATATTAATAAAAATTGACTTTATTATTCTTTATCGAACTATAATAATATTTTTATACATAAAAACATCAGCATTAGCATTTAATTTATCTCACACAGAGTTTTTAGTACAGTTTTATTCGCCATGGTAAGTTTTATCGAGGTAAATCAATTTCAGTGTTAAAAAAGTTGTAAAGTGCCTCTTGCTCAGAAGAAGATCACTTCGCAAACTGTTTAGTGAATATTTACATATACAATTTAACTTTTTATTGCCATATTGACAATGCTGCAAGAATTGTGTATTATTTTGCGAGTATATGTATACTTATCTTGGTTGGAAATATTAGGGCGTCTACAGCAAATGAAAATGGTAGACCGGAAAAGAGACAAAATTTGGATACAATACTTCATTAAATACAATTCTCAGTACCAGATCGGAGTATGATTTCGTACCCGGTTGATGGCAATAGGCTCGCATATTACATGGGACTTAAACATACCGGCGAAATGTGTTAGTACACTTACCTTTTGGGGACCACAGGCGTGATGGTATGTAATACTTCGTATCTAAATGACCTCGCGGGGAAGAAACCGAGAAGCCATTTACACACTACACGGAGAATAAGTTCTTAGTGTAGATATGACCAAATTACTTAACGAACGATCTGATGTAGGAGTCCAATCGAATCTCGTTTTGCGGTCGAGCATAATATATTATGTTTATTTTCCAATAGTAATATTAATTATCCAATTATCCAGAAAATAATCAGTTGGCGATGAATTGTATACAATAGAGTAGATGTAATTTGGCGCGTCAATGACAGCCGAGTGTTGACCGGCTAGGATCGATTACCTCGCGCCGGGTAAAGCATTGTTCCCGTAATCAGGACCCGGTCAATTTCGGTACTTACATATCGATTGCATTCTCATACTAACTAGGATATATGAGACAAGGTCGTGCCGAGACCAAATATTATGCATTCATACTGAATTAAATTAAAACTACAACAAATTTTCGATTATATATACATATATAGGTATATATACTAGCTGACCCAGCAAACGTTGTTTTGCCACATTATATGGGTGGTAGAAGAGTGAAAAAAAATCTGGTGAAGGACATCCATATCACCTAGGGGTATGAAAAATAGATGTTGGCCGATTCTCAGACCTACTCAATATGCTCACAAAATTTCATGAGAATCGGTCAAGCCGTTTCGGAGGAGTACGGGACCGAACATTGTGACACGAGAATTTTATATATAAGATATACATACTATCATGTCTGAAGACCACCACCCGAAGAGTTAGGCAGAGGTATACTAATTTACACCCACATTTCACCTATATGTTTTAAGCCCCATGTAATAGAGAGCGAGCCTATTGCCATCAACCGGGCACGAATTCAATCTCCGAGCAGCAATTGAAAATTTCATAGAAAAACCAAATATAACTTTACTCGACTAGGAATCGAACCCTCAGCACGAACGAGGTAGTCAGTGTTTTTTAAACAAAATGGGGCCACAGTCAAACTTATAGACTTATAATAAGTGTAGACCTGAAATTCGTGCTCTCGTTGAGATAAGGATTCTTAGAGCTTGCAGTATTTTTTCTTAATTTGGTCGTAAGTACCAAATGATAACAGACTTAAGCCAAGAATATTATTTCTAAATAATGTGAAAGCATTTTCTAGAGTTTGTTTTTTTTGGTGTGCGGTTATAAACTCGCGGAGCATTTATATTCGCGCGTACAGAAAACATTACGTATATCTTACATTACATCTACTATATATTTAAACACTAGCTGCTGTGCGCGCAACTTGTACTACTTAAAAGTCTTAAACATATTGCGTCGTGTATTTGGTTTGCCATACGTGACACAAGCGGTATATCTCATATATTTATGCTATGTATTCTACGTTACGGTACCTACGTTACTAATCCCAGGTAACGGTACTGTTTTCTGTCTTTAACATAATTATACTCAATATTCGTTAATATCAGACTGGCGCGCCAAATATTTACAAAACTTTCAATAAACGTTGTAAACAAACAAATAATTGAAATTCTACATGCCCTAATAAAGTCTTATTCACAGTTCAATTCACAAATAATTTGACATTCGGCTAAAACTGGATTTTATAAATATAATAGATTACTTGGATTGAAATGAGTCCTCACAGAGAAACGCGGTCTCCAGTCAAAAATCCAGGGGCCACGTTGCTTTAAATATTCTGATAATACTACATACTGTAAAAACTATAACAGTAAAATATCGTCAGTTTTACTACTTTATTTGTATATATGTTAACGGAAATGTATGTAATCCGTCATTGTATACAATTCCTAGGAAATTATAATTTAAGAAATTTAAGCAAACAAAATTTCTCCACTAATAACCTACTGCATATCAAATAAATGACTGTACTACGTATTTAATACTTTAACTGTAAATCCCATTTTTTCAATCAAAATATTCGAAATTACAACCAAAAATACTGAATTGCTCACTAAATTTGAACTGAATCGGTCCTATTCATAATTATTGGTTTAGGTTAGGTTAGAACTGTGACCACAACGCACGAGCCGAGCGAGCGAAGCGAGCGTGCCGCGGCAGCGGCCGGCGAAGTGCCAGAACCGAATCAGTCCTATTCATAATTATTGGTTTAGGTTAGAACTGTGACCACAACGCCAGAACCGAATCGGTCCTATTAAGCTTTAAAGATCTGACAGTATAGTATAATTGATTTATTTGATGAGCAAATTTAGTGTGTGCATTTACTTTATACATTTCCTAGTACGATATTGGAATTATATACAATTCCGAGGAAATCTATACATTTCCTCATTTCCTAGGATATCTATGCATTAAATAGTTGTTCAAACAATATTTTATACATTTCCTTAATAGTATCGGAATTGTACACATTTCCTAGGATTTGTATACAATTCCTTGATTTCATACATTTCCGGTAACATATACAAATAAGTTCGATTACCTACTACTAAAAATTGCTCTCTATTGTATTATTATTGGTACTTCAATCAAACCATGATCGAGAGCTGCGCAAATTTATTTGCAAATCAAGAATAGACTGAGATTCCAAATACTTCAATCGCCAGAAATCATTTCGGATATAATACTCTGCAAACAATGTTTTTGATCCGAAGAAACAAGTTTATCCAACTATTTCGCTTCTCGTCTGCACCGACAAAGGTGCTATTTGCAGAGTTATGCCTTTGGGAATTACCTACAGATAATATAGTTCATCTCGTGTACGTAAACTTATCGTCAAAGATATCGTATGGTTTTAAGATAATTTAGGACATTTTGAAATCCGTTTTAGGAGCAAAGTTAGAGGGAATTTCCTTTATGAAGTCTGCAGGTGAACGTCGAAAACGGAGATAATCGCACTTTACGTGGAAAAGGCAAAGCTACTTATACTCACACTAGGTACTATTGTCATGTCTGTAGTGATTGGTGCCTTGATACATTTATGAATATAAATTTCTGTCATATTGAACATATTTATGTAGGTATTTTAACGTGGTATATTTTTATTGGTATTATTTCAATCTTGATTCTTTGTTACTGTTTGTAATATGTTTGTTTGTTTAGCTTCAGCCAGCAATAGCAGACAGCGATGCGTGCGTGACCTGACCGTGATGGCAGTCCAAAAGTATCAATTATATCATAACACTTAAATAACTGAAAGAAAGATGAAACCGTAAAAAGTAGTTTTATTTTGATGTCAAATACTCATAATTATATCTAATTGTAAAAAACAGTACATTTAGTTTTCTCATATCCACTATAGACTTGCAAAATAAAATCTGTAGCTAATCTGAAAAGAAATCTTAGGAATATAGTTACATCAAGATCTGTGCCGTAATCTGATAATGTTCATCTAGCTCTATTGATACTCTCCTCATGGGTCTATTTTTTCCACAAGATATCTCGTCCGCGTTCGAATGTGCCTGAAAGTGTGAATTAGGTCACGTCGATCATTTCTTTTTACTGCGAATGCAACACGATAACCAATATTGCATTAAACGACGCGGAACGTTACCCAAAAAAGTCCTTGTTAATTAATTAAGAATATTTAATGTATTGTGGGTTATAAATTAATATCCTTTACATGTTATTTTGCATGGGTGTGTGGGTCACTGCTGGGCACGGGTCATAAGGCATAAAGGTTTTCTCACGATGTTGCTTTGGGTTTAGACTTGAAACATCACTAGATTTCAACAGATATTTTATTTGTAGCACCTACTAATAAGACTTTTCTTTTGCTTTCAGATTTATTACGGATTTAGTTCTTTCCCTACTAAAATAAACATGGTAAGTACCTATTCTGTAATTTAACGTGACATAAAATATTATTACAATATTTTTCGCTCTGGTTTTCGTCTTCGTGCTTTGTATACCACATAATTAAAATTGAGGTATTTATTTTGGACTAGCTTTTGCCTGCGAATTTGTCTGCGTAATTTTTTTAATTTTATCCGAACTCCTTCAGAAAAGGGTGGTGCCTTTTCTCCCGTTTAAGGGATGATTTCGGGGTTGAAAGATACCCTATGTTCTTTCCGGGACTCAAACTGTCTCTACACCGAATTTCATCTAAATTGGTTCAGTGGTTATAGCGTGAAGAAGTAACAAACAGTATATAGTGTAGTATGGAAGTATAGATATGGATTGGACCACAAATTTTCAAAATGTTAAAGTCTAATTGAAATTAATTCAAGAATTTTGCATCATGTGAGTTAAAACAAACAAACGAACGCACGTCAATAAAACTGCAAAATCTGTTTTATAGCACCTAAAACAATCATTCCTTTTCTATCTAATTTCCCCAACAATTTAATAAAATATTTAATACTAGCTGCCTCCCGCGGCTTTGCCTAAAAAGTAGCCTATGTGTTAATCCAGGTAATAAACTATATGTATGCTAAATTTCATTCAAAACATCAATTCATCCATCCATACTTACAAAGTTTCGCGTTTATAATATTAGTAGGATAAAACTCCATGTAAGGCATGTAAAAAATAGGGGTACTGTTTCATTACATATTATATATATATTAACGACTTCAAGTAGCTGTCTAGAGTTTTTCATTACTTTAATAATCCACAATATCTGCGTGGCTTATTTCTATAAAACACGAAAGAAAGATAATTTATCATATTTATTCATTCTTTAAAAAAGAACTTTATAACTAAATTGGACAACTTTTAATATTATTAGTTTTTGTTTAATGCTGTTATTTTCTATAATAAACTGAGATTTATACACATGTGTTTTGTAACGCACAAATTATGACGTATTGGCTATTCGATCATATTGTATTACGAAAATAATCTTAATTCACTTTTGTTTACGAACATGATATTCTTTTGTTAATGTTTGAAAGGAGCCTGTAACAATACATTGTATTAGTCCTACTTTATTCTTCCATATTCCTTTTGTCCGCTATCATAAAAGTATGTGATCACAATCTATTTTAATTATTATTAAACTTTTGTTAGTTCGCCAAATAAAGACCAAAAGCTTTAGGTTGACCAGATTTTTTGTTAAATGGACATGTAACGAGTAATAGTACATGGGTTCTAGTTACAAAAAACTTCTCCCTAATCCCTTCTAGTCCCTTTTCACGGTTTCACCGCAGTTCTGAAACCACATCAAAGTAGAGCAAATTATTATCAGGGATATGTTCGTACACATATTATTTCATTTATATATGAGCTTACTATAACTATTCAGTACATATCTGGGTACTGAGGTCATAATTTATATTGTTATAATAGTTCCACTGTAGCCTGGGAAAATATCTGTAAGTATGCTAATGATCGTTCAATCAAATATTCATGGGCTCACCTCTACGGAATTGTTTCCCTGTGAATACTACTGAATATAAAAAAGGGTAATCATGAGTCGATCCTTCGAAATTGCGGATCAAATAGTATGCAGGCGGGAGGAAACGCCATTCGCGGCGGACTTCCGGTCCGGAGCGACGATGTCAATATTTGCCGTGCGGAAGCCTGCCAGTGACACTTGTTGCATTGCGTTTCATAGACTACTTCAACTCCCAGAAATCCGTAAATGCGATTTCAGAGGAGAGGTGTACGATACGGTAATAAGCAGCGAGTATTATCGAATGTCAGATTGAATGTGAGAGCTTTGAACATATTGGGATGTAGGTAAACCTATAGCGTATATTTATGATTTCACTGCTAAAACTGTCAAGTTTTAGTGTTTCGTATGCAATCAGACATTTTGTGGATATTGAGGTGCATGGCACTAATACAACTAAAACTCATTATTCGAGTGTATCTGGAATTTCGTTTATATGCAGCCTATTTCCTTCAAAAAGTCCTGTTGGAAAATGATACACGAGACTTATAAGTTTACAGATGTAATCAAAGCGAGACGCTCGCGCTGTTTGTCCAACAAAGTGATCTGGAGACATCCACACTGGCTTATCTCAGGAAATATATTGCGGCCCATATGCTGTTCAGACCTCACGACTTAGCGAAACATTGGCTATTTTTCATTGACAAAGATTAGTCTTATGGACGTAGAGTGATGTGCTTTTATTTTTAGACTTACTTCCGCAAAATTGTTCACAAATGTGTGAATTATCGTGTTTTTAGATATTACAAGATTAGAACTAGAATTTTTAAAACATGCCAAATTAAAAGTATCTTACTTACAAGTAGAGGTATGTACATGCACGCGTCACTATTGCTTAGTACATTAAGCAACGAAAAAGTTTTTATGCGTCTAGATCCCATATAATTAAGTGTCGACCGTTTTACCGTAAATCGAATACGAATCTGAATAAAAAAGACAAAACAGATTTATTGAATACACATGAATGGAGCTAAGTTGCTCCGATAGATGTTTGATACAAAATGTCTTGAAACAAACAATGTAAATATACATAACGTGAGAGTCTACAATGTAACCGAACGCAAACAAGTTGTCTTGTTGTGTTCCCAATAACGGCGTGTTGTTAGAATTTTGATGAAATACATTATACATCTGTACACTGCTTCGGAGTTGAGTATTACGCTATTTGGTTCTCCCCGTCTAGTATAGCCAGTTATGATTAACATTTATTATAATTGTTACGTATATAATGAATAAGCAAAATCGATGCCTTATAGGTAATTTAGTTTCATATAGCTCCTTGAGCTTCTGTTGTTTAATACGTTTTATCATGCACCATAATACCCACAAACCTCGGCTGCAAATATTCATAAATTTCCAGACGTTTGTACCAGAACTTTTACTTTTCCCGCATTTTATGTCTTCGTCACTTCACTGCACTTCACTAACCACTAAACACTTCACTTAGCAAAATAATATTTGAAAATATGCTGGTACCCAGCCCCTTAGCAGCGAACCTACCTATAAATTAAACGATGTTAATGATGATATTATTAAGAGTATCGTATCCTACAGTACTTATTAATCAAAAATTATCGTCGCCGGATGGTGTTTAAAGACAAACTTCAAAATAATTTCTAATATATCTGAACATTAACACTAAGATTTGATATTGTAAAACCGATAATAAACAAGCTTTGTTATTAACTGATAATTATAATATTTATCTTAGAAGTAGGTATTCAAGCAAAGGTTTCGAGTAATAAACGTATCTGAGGCACAGAATTAATTGACTATTTGGTTCAGGAAGTGGGTAGCAGTAACGTTATAAAATTTAACTGAGCAGTTTCAGTTTTATCGGAAATTGGCTCGAGCTTCATGCTACAGCGCTGTGCCAAAGTTGTGGCGGTCATTTTACAGAGGAACGGAGAGCAATCTCCACGGCAACGTCCAATTTATCCATCACACAATAGCTGCCCACTAAGTCACGCCCTATATAGCGTTTTGGAACAAGCCTTCATTAAAAGGTATATTCCTCTGTTCACACTGTAACTTAATTCTAATCTAGGTGCATTTATTACTAAATACGAGGCTGTACAGGTACACCAAAGAGAGAATGCATGTAATAAACCCTTACATAATGTATTAAATGACTGTACCTCGCCATTTCTTGTAAATGGTGGCAACAGGATTTTGCTTTAAGCTTACTAGGCACTAAAATGGTATTAGCTTTTAGTAACAGGTAAAATTACTTAATCATAGTGACCTTCCCAGTTGTCAGCTTTAACTAAAGCCCCGTTAAAATTAGTCGCTTGTATATTGTGGGCCAAGGAAACAGATACTCGATGCTATATAAAAACTACGTGGAGGATCTGCATAGTTTAACTACGCTTTCCAATTTAATTTGCGAGATATTGCCAAGTCTTGAAGAGCACGCTAAACTGCCGTTGCCATTTATCATCATCATAAAACTATCGGTGTGATATCGGTATTGAATGGGCACCGGAAGCCCTTCAAGTATAAATATTTTATATCTAGTCCTACTTTGATAGTGTGGAAACCAACCCTATCGTAACTGGGTAAAAATTATTACTGTAGTAGAACTACTGCAGTAAGTATCTACATACATATAATCTTACATCTTAGTCAGCATAAATTATGGTCACCCTTAACAATAAATTCCACGTTGTTTTTCGTATTTTGTATCACTTACCCATTTTTAATATTTTCCCTTTTGCGGATAAAATTGTAGTGCATACATTATACCTATTCATTCATATGGTTTTATTTATAACGCTACATTACCATTTGCATCTGTTGTAATGTGCGTCCCTCAATCACTTATTTATCTTTATTTTTTCGGCTTTAAAATTTCATTCGTAATTATAGGTAATCTTTTACGAGCAAAAGTGGTTTACCACTCGACTTACAAAAAGGATTTTTTACCGTGATGTGTGCATATTTATTAATATGACTTTATTCTCTAGAGTTTAACTATTATTACATATTTGTTTAAAGGCTAGTGTAAATAAACATTAATTAAATTGTGCACTTAGCTGTCTAACAAGTGTTTATCACAGAGAGACAGGTGGTCCAACCATAAACAGCACAAGTTTGTGAAGTTGTTGAGACAGACCCTATGTAAATAGATTCTCCGTTTAGTTAGAGACTTGGCCAATCTCGTCTCTACAGCCAGATGACAAATTACAGGTACACGGAAGTAGGGCACTCTGTTTGATGCACGTCACGATTGAGCCAAACAACTTGTCTAAATAAAGGGCATCACTTCACAAACGTACGCTTGCCTATCTCCGGCACATCAATACATTCTCGAATATATTAAGTTTCTTAAAATAAGATGATCCACAACGAATGTTTGTGGGTATGTCTGGTGCCGTTGTTGTTAAAATGGAGATTACTTACATTTTTTCTTCGTTTGTTTTATTTCAAGAACTGTTGTCGTTTGCACAAACGGCGGAACTGACGTGCAGATTTTTTTCTATTTTTGTGAGCTGATGTTATCCGACCGCAAGCTTTACGTACTATTGAAAATATGTTTCGCGGAGAGTTTTCTATTTTCTTTGCTTTAAAGCTAAAGGAGGGTTAAGTGCTATATCTGTACGAGAATCTCTCATGAAAAGTAATAAAATTTTATACGAATTTGTCAAGTAAATGGATGTTTTTAATAGGAGCTGTGTAAGATGAGCTAATCCCATGGCGGACAAATATCCGAAGCACCCAAAGCCGATAAGTCACGCCGTTTCAAACCGAGCGTGAACCTAGCTTGTGATAAAACTCGTAAAAGAAAATCTCTTTTACTTTTATTTTAACTCTTACTCTTACTTACTTCGTTGACGGTTTCATTGAAGGGAAAACCATTTGGTAATTCCAAAGATTTAACGATTGTTTGTTAATCATTCATAAGAACCTAACTCGAAAAAACCACTTATAACTTCTGCACTCCCGGTGTTACATGTAACTAGAAGACTAAACATTTATAGTAAGTAGGTACCTTTAAAATAAAATGGAATATTATCTTAAATATACGCTTTTTGTAATGCATTATCAAACTTTCTTCGAGTTCAAGTTTAAGCAACCAGAATGATAATATACGAATCGAAGCTCTTTCCGTATATGACTCACTACCATGGTTTGGAGTTAAATATAGGTATATGTCTTATAGAGAGTCAACAATAACGTCTTATCTCTCTCATGGGTGATTTAAAAGTTCATGCCTTGTAAAATCAATATACCTTATTACTATCGATGTCCCATATGCACAGCTGCTCATTTTCCGACACATCTGGGCAACAAAGTTAGTGCACTACTACCAACCATTAGCTACACTGATAACAGACACCCCTGATGTCACGATTTGAGTGTTCATTTTGTGCATATACTCTCCAATAACTCGTAATGACTATCAAATATCGTGTTTATTTTAGCTATAACTTATTGCCACAATGTCTTGAAACTTAACTCGATATTAACAAATGGTAGTCATGAAAAGAGCTATTCAACGACATATCACCACAAAATGTCCGCACCGGACTATTACAAATAAGTCAATGGGGACATTTTGTCGCATTCTCGTTTACTATCTGGGAAAATATTTATGAAATTTGAAAATATTGAAGCCCACATAGGTTGAAAATTTAAATGCTCTGGAAATACCAAACCATCTCTGTGTTCGGATATTTTGACAGGTTCATTTCTCTTTTACAAACAAATAACTGAAATTCCACCAAAGTATTGCGGAAAAAGGCCGTCAAAAGTTTGTTATCTGTTCTGAAATACCAACTCTTGCATAAAATCTTAATCCTTTACCTGTCAAAATGATTTTCATAATGCGGTATCTAAATGACTTATCTCTATTGAGTTATACCTAACATTAACAAATCTATTAAATTAATAATATTGTTAGCTTTTAATATCTGACTAATGATTCAGAAGCAACTATATACTTGATGAGAGGAATATAATCCATTTTGTTAACGAGTTCTCACAAAAATACGTTTTCCGAGAAATAATCTTAATACACCCTAATAAACCTTTATTAATTTGGTAACAGGACAGGATTTAAAATAAACCTGTACCTACTGATTTAACAGAAACGAGTTACATAATTACAAATTTAGATTAAACGGTTACGGTAGCTGCCGATTAATGGGAGCCCTGGTTTTAAAACTCGGTGGTTTCGTTAGGCGAGAAGCGTGATGGGAATAAATGCAAACGTTTGAATATTTATGAGAACACCATCCCAAAATGCACACGACGTTGTTATGCCGCGAGTGTTACTGCAATCAAAGTCAAAGTGAGCCACCGATCGCTCATTTTAAGCCGCACAATTTAATTTGTCACAATAAACTTGTGAAATCCTCGTTTTGTCTTTGAGTTTGACCCAGATAAATAAATGCTGATTACAAACTCGGCTCATAACATTTATTACAGAATTTTATTTCAATACAGTTCTGCCAAATAAGATTTTCCTGCTGATCTTATTATTTGCACAAGGATTGTTCTTTGTATAAGTTTCTGTGTAATTAGGGCCTTATGGATCTAAGTTTTCTAAAGTTAATTTACTGAATTTATATTATATTAATTAAACTAGGGGCTTATTTTACTGTCACCTACATAGTAAACAGTTAGGTTATAGACTTTACTTTAATTTTTATTTTAAAGTAGCTGACCCGACGAACATCGTACCGTTATATTACAAATATATATCGATAATAATTCTGAAAAAACTGCTCGATTCATAAAAATAATCTTTTATACAAACGTGATCTTGACAATAAAAAACACAAAGAAAGATTTATCCAGTTTGATGTAGACGTTCGGAAGTTATGCGCGTACATACATTTGGCAATAAAATGTTATTATTTTTAATTACTGACCCCATTTAGATGAAATTTTGTATGGAGATAGTTTTGAGTCCCGGGGAAGGACATTTATCCGGACTGGATTTGTCCTGGAAATCATCCCCTGAAGGAGCGAAAATGGGGTTGTAAGTTTGTATGCGGTATAGATAATCTTTAAAATAGGGTTGAAATATATAAGCAGGTTGGATACAATGATAAAATGGCACATAGGTACTCACTCTGAATGTTGTTATAGATGTGGTGGGCTCTGTGGTGCGCTGTGGTAGTGGCTGGAAGCGCCGGTGCAGCAGCTGCTCCGGCACCCGACTCCCTCCCCCTCGACATGGTACAGATGGATACCTCTGCATCTGACGACGTAAGTACCCAAAGACAACAACAATACGGCAATCAGTTACCACATCATATAGATTGAGGGCCGTATACTTCCAACTAAAACGAATATCTGGATCAAATGGCAATCTTATATCGTTTGTTAGTTAAGCGTTCTCAAATAAAATTACCTAAATATAATATTACAATATTTTTTAACATTTCCTTTTTTCATATTTGGTAAGAGGCAGCATCACGTTCAAATTTTACGATTCCTGTAACCTGTTTGTGTTTGGAAAAATACACTTGAGTCGTGAATGTTATTCAAGAACCGCAAGCAAAGAGAAAAAAATCTGCGAAGTTTTTTTGTAATATTCCTGTATGCCGTGCTCGCATGGTGGAAAATTGGCGAATCCTCTGGGAGTGAAGGGGGAATACAAAGAAAATATCCGTTCCTCATTTATACAATATTCGAATCGATTATGTCAACAAGTTGTAGAGTAGACGCTTGTTTAGGTATGGATTAAAATAATGGCCGAAGTTTGCTAGTGACACAGGCTCTTGAAGAATATTGTAATAAATAAGATATCTTGTTTAGATTTAGAATCGCATTAAAAAATAACAGAAGAGATACCTATGTTTTAGATTCTCTCACCAAAAATGAGCCGATCCATTTAAACAATATGTACTTACTACGTATTGTTCTACTCAATCTTCTTATATTCTCATAACACACCGCCACACCTGTAAGTATCTCGCCAATCTCCGAAAGTTTAGGCAGAGGTACACTGACACGTGTTGATATACCCACGCTTTGTTTTGCCGTTGGACTTCTCACTCAGCAGCCGTCCTTACGGCCGTTACACCAAGGAGTTATTTTCTCATCGCTGTCTTTATAACACAAACCTTGGACTCAATATATATTCGGGTTCGCAAATTCAAATTTTGGTCATTTGTGGTCTAGAAGTTTATTACATACGAAAGATAATCTGTAAGGATGATCTAGTCAAGACTATCGAACTGGTATTAATTGTTAAAGGTATTTATGTCGCCCATAAATACCTTTTATTTAATAAACTTCTTCTTCAGGAAGACTGTCTGGCTCCTCCAGAGGAGAAGGTTAGGAAAATGTTGTTTAGTTATTGCATTGGAAATGTTCGATCTGTCCAATACCTAATAGAATGTTATTCCGTTTTTATGTGTCATATATTGCGTATGTTTGCACAGGAGGGCCTTGGCTACGCGATGTCACCGATGACCGCACGCTACTCAGCCGGCGCGCCCTGGCTTTACCTGTTCGCTGACTTGCCCCGCGATTCACAGGTAAACAATTTCCTATACTTAACATGCACCTGGAAAATGGTGATGGGCGGCTGGACAAGCTTTAGCTACGAATACATAGCTGGATATATAATGTGTATATTGCTAAATTGGTTTCATCAATAGCAATGACAAGATAATTATTTTCACGAGTAAAAACGGAGTCTACTATACCTTATCTATAGATTTAAACTTGAAAGGCCTGAATATTTTTCTGGAAATATGAAAAACTTAAATTTCGTACGCTACAGCGATATTCAATAACAGCTGATAGATAAGTTTACCAATCGTTTACCGTAAAAGCCTGATATTCGGCCTCTTTGATGAAATTTCAGGCTGTTAAGATACCATGAAATAGGCTAATGAGTCTAGCCTAAAACAAAAATATTCGTTTTAAAAGTTTGCTTTATAAATATCAAATTTCAAGCGATACAATTATTTAGAGACTCTTTTATTTTAATAGCATGTTGAAAATCTTTTCGTAACTTTGTCACTTTATCCCTGACACGTTTAATTTTTTCGTCACCCAAGGGTAAAGTTCACTTTGTCAAGGCAAAAGTGTCCCTGTAATTAGTAAAACAAATTACGGCGTCAATTAGAAATGTCCCTCCCGTGTCCACTCGCGATCGATAATCGTTAAAGGTGTCAGTCTTGCCTAGGTTTAGCGGAATGGCGTGGGTCTTTTTTCAGGACACATTTTTAATTATTTATCTCTTTAGAAATGGCAAATGTAAATAAGGAATTATCCTGGCAAGTAACTATTTAGTTAAAACCTAAATAAAATTTATTAAATGAATTAGTGTCGACGACTCTGCTACTTGAAAGGTCAAGTCTTAATTATATTAAGTTTAACTGGATATTTAGAGGCAATATAACAAAATGAGTATGTTTACAAAATGTGAATCAAAAGTTAAGTTTAATTCAAAACAGTACTTTATATACTTAGATGTAGATAATTGTACTCATAGTATATTTAAACTGTAACTAACAACTTTTTGCGGTGAAACTTTTACATGAAAGTTGGGTATGTTTTACCACAGACAATATAATACTAGTAGTAGGACAGTGCTCCTAGCTACGAAGCAGACTGTTTCGTATCACTCGCTTTATTTCAGTCGTTATGTTAAACGGAGCATATTCTTTAATTACTTTTACTTGCACATTACATTTTTATACGGACGTCGAGTGTTACAGGTATTTAGTAGTCGTATAAATTATTTAAATACGGGCTCTATATGTATATTTCTACTCTATATACCGAACCTTTTACATCAGCGACCATTTACCTGCTTCTTATCAAGCTATAAACTGGCGCTACCTATCTTATTTAGTTATTGTTGCTTGTTATTATTATTAGAATCGATAATGTTTTCAACAAATTTATGTTAAAGCACTTCTATTTCCTTGTCTTCTCACCATAATCATGGGAGTACAAACTGTCCTACAATATCTGTTTCTTTCTTGACCTCTGTTTCAGCCATTTCTATTAGTTCTATTAGAGCTTCGCTTTCACACTAAGCTTGCTTTTTTCACACTTCTTTCCTATTTTGATCCGGGATAAAATTATACACGGTAGTTGTAAACATGAGTGTATAACGAAGGTGGCAAGTAGCGGCGCGGAGATGCGCACGCGCCGCTCGTTCTCCGTGAACCCCGCAGTCGAAGTGTTGCAGCGAGGAGCCTACAACAACTATATGGAGAAGGTCGCACAAAACAACAGAAATTTCCTCAACCGAGTTGGAAAGCGAGGTTAGCACCATAATACCTTCTTATTTAAACTAACAAAGAAATGAAATATTCATGAACTGTTATGTAGACTAAAAACCAGGCAATAAGATAGAGCATGAGATAGAGAAATTTATTAATATGCATATTCTTAATATTTGACAAGAGAACATGCCTGCATGGTGCATGCATGCAATGAAAATACTATTGATTTAATAGCGCATGTAACCCATTACAAAATCGTGGTATATATTGCTGTGTATAATATATTTTTTTCTATTTTGCAGGATCCTGGAGTAGTCAAAACTGAAGCGGTAAAAGATACATAGCTGCCTTCAGACCACCCTGTGATCGACTTATAACCAAAATATAATATTACGCTCTTTCGATATAGAATTGTACAAAGTTTACCCTTGTTATTTACGTCATAAGATATGTATTAGAAAAACTATTGTGAGCAAAATAAAGATATTTCTTTTATACATGCGGCATTTTAATTCAATTCACTAATTAAGTAGGTACTGGATTTAGTTGAGGCACGTTGACAGGGTATTTTATACTTTTTTGGAATCGATTAATATAAATAAAGAAGAGATTAATACTAAACTAAATTAGTCTCTGGGTTTGTCGTTTATTTTCACAAGTATGTATGAAATTGAATTGACCTATTCAGGAGAATATAAATACAGCCAATTGTTATTACAAAATGCATCAAATAAACTGGGTCATTCTGTTCGCAACCTGTTTTCATTATGATATTAACTCACTGTAAACATATTTAAACACTATTCAGTGGCCTAGAATAAATAGGACTTAATTATTTGTAATACATACTTTAATGATCGCTGTTTACAAATAAACAGACAGAAAGGGGCTATACAAATACTTAGCTTACCTTAAGAGTATTATATCTAACAATAGCCCCGTATAGTCCTTTAGTGAGATAGTCCTGTGGTGATATAAGTAGCTAATATGATGCTCGTGATACATGAAGAGCGGCAGTGGTCGCGTGAAGCGGCGCATGCCCTCGCTGTCCATCGACCTGCCCATGTCCGTGCTGCGCCAGAAGCTTAGCCTCGAGAAGGAGAGGAAGACTCAGGCCCTTCGCGCCGCCGCCAACCGGAACTTCTTGAACGACATCGGCAAACGAGGTGGGTGACCCAGAGTCTAGACCGTACTCTAGAATAGTGCTCAAGTATTCTGTGTTAAATAGGATAATTGAGATGCGTATTTTTTCTCCCACCCTTTTGAGTACATCATTACTTGAGTGATATTCTGGACTTTCTCCAGCACCCATGTCTGTAGCTGCTGGTTGAACGGTTTTGTTATTTTGAATAGAATATTCAATCAAGCATAAGTGGCTATAATGGCGGTCTTGTGTAAATTTTGTGCGATCCCTGTTTAGGCTGCATAATTTTTCAATAATAACATAGTTATACACAAAAAAGTCCAGAATACTTTAATATGCACGATTAATTTTAAATTGCTTCATAAAATTTTCTTTCCACTAAGGTATTCTATGGATTTTCTGATGTTATTTTTTTGTGAAATCTTGTAAAGCATGTTAAGATACTGTTTTTTTGTAGTATTGCCTAATATTTTCCAAAGAAAGATACTGCATGCGAGTCATCGAATTCCTTCTTAAAGAACAAATAAGCTATCCTAAGTTTCAGCTAACAAAATCTTCTGATTGGCAGGCCTCCAGTGGTCCCCCTCTGCACAAGCGGTCAGGTACTACTAAGCTAAACATCGCCATTCGGCAAGAAATTCTCCGCAGACGTTCTCCGACACCCACGGTTCTAAAGTATTTGTTAACAAAGCCACATTTATATATTCGCCATAGCATGTTCCGTATATAAATCGTTATAAAGTAGTTTAATAGACGTATGGAAATGTTAAATAGTTGATAGTTTATTACAAATGTATTAACGCATACTAAACGCTACTGCATACCTAGTCAATGTTATTATTTTTAGTATAATAAAAGTACTAATGTGTAGAATAAATTTGTTTATTTCATTCTTTGTAATTTAAATAATATCCAACACATATTTGTTTTATAAATATACCTTTAGATCTTATTTAATAAATTATTTTTAATTTAAGTTATTCTGCTATCGCCAAATTGTATGAAGCATTCAGCTTCTCTAAAATTGTACTTAATAGAACCAATTTATTGGCATATGCAATAAACGTTTCATAGATCACAAGTAGTTTTATTTACAACTTTATGTTTATGTTACTATTATTCCTAATTAATCCCGAAGTTATCCCTGATATACTGAAACGATTTATCAGACTTAAGAAAGAGAAAACTATACATTCATTTTCCTTTTGCCAAAATGGCGCCCTTGGTATTTTTTTGCTTTTTATCCATTAAAATCATATTTATTTAAGTAATACTATTGTTTCTAGGGGGTTTTATCATATCATATCATATCAATATTTGATATGAATTTTATTGTAATGAATTTTATCAATACCCACTGTACTATGTGTTCGCATAATATATTGTCGTTCTCGTCTTGTTCTACATGTTTCTTGTCTGTATTATAGCAGCTGTTGGTAACTCAAAACATAATAACGGAAAATGAAATTAATATGAAACACGCCTATTAATTATATTAGTTGCCCTTTGCAAGGTAGAAGGATAATGTCACAAGAAATAACTAACCAATGGAATAAGTACAGACGTTAATGACGATAGCATAAATGAGAGTGGTCGGTAAACTAACACCTTTTGTAATACATACAAACAATTCAACCCTTTATTGGGAAATTAATCATTCGCGTTCAATCGACTCGTGAGATGGGAAGAGTAATCCGATGTACATAATAGCCTCGAAAAAGATGGTACTTCATTTCGACCACTTTTTTAAATTGGCGCCCATCTGTTGTGACTATTGTTTAGTTGGTTTGACTTCACTAGATACTTTTTTATTTACAATTATACCAACCCGTACATAATTTGCCATTTTCAAAGATTATTTTATTCTAGCCTCACAACTTTTTGTTAATTAGCCATATCGTTTTTTTTTATTGCGATAAGGGGCAAACGATCAGGCGGCTCACCTGATAGTAAGTGATCACCGCCGCCCATTGACATTTGCAACACCTGAAGGCTTGCAAATGCGTTGCACACCCCTGCAGAAACCGTTTTGGTTCCTTAAAATAGGGAATTACTAAACTGTAACTAAACTGAAAGCAAATAGAATGCCCATGCTGTCAGAATAGTCACTCCCCAACGAGCTCTGGTAACCTTACTCACTCGCAGAAAGACAACTATTGTTGATTCACTGCGGTATTCTGTAAGGCGGAGGTACTTCCCCAGTCGGGCAGCTCAATTTGAGCGATAAATCTCGCTATGCCCTACCTACTATAAATCGTTTTATTTTATATTAATTACCTGCTGTTTCCCCAATTTCATCGGTGTATAAGTCTAAAATTAACATCATGTAATGTGCGCACAACGTTGTTACGTGGACCCACAGATTTCAAAAGCTATCGGAGTAACAGATTTTCTTTCATTCTTTATGCCTCTATCCATATCTTTGTGCCTCGTGGATCATAAAGCAAAAATGACGCTATTATTATTTGTGATGAAGATTGTACTGAATTAAATAAATATTTGTATCAATTACTTATAAGGTATTTAAAAATGTAGGAGGGTTAGGACTTTAGCAAACTTTAATTACAGTTTGCTTGGTTAGCTATTTTGGAAAAAAAAAGAAAACAGTTCCTACTTATTAATAAAAATTAATTAAAGTTCAAAAAGATAGTCCTTTGTTAGTATGTATATCTGTATTCTACTTTATTGTAGTTATCTTCATACATAGACAAAGTTCTCCAAGTTATTTAAATCGGTTTAACCGCCTTCTAGTTCCAATTAAATGTTTGAATTCCTGTTGAAACTACAACATTATGAGTGGTTGGGGTTGCCACAGAGGCTGGCCGATCTTCACGAGGGACGCGCGCGGCCGAAGCGCAAGATGCCTTCACTGTCCATCAACAACCCCATGGAGGTGCTGCGGCAGCGGCTGCTGCTGGAGGTAGCCCGCAAGCAGATGCGCGAGGCCAACCAGCGGCAGGCCGTCGCCAACCGGGTTTTCTTGCAAAATGTCGGCAAACGAGGTAATATAATATAGGTATTCAATCTTTACCGTGCACATTGTATATGCGGGGCGCAGAATTCTTCAGCAGGTTCAACAAATTGTGCTGGGAAACTGATGATGAGACCTTTTAGGGTAAACGGTCTCATCATCAGTTTCCCAATCTAATATAGAATCAAATATCCATAAACCTGCAGCACTAAATGACAAGGTGACATTAAATCAAATTGACAATAACGACCTAAAGTATACGACCTACTTTTCATCAAGTATGTATGCATTCTTAGCCTACACAACCGCATGCTGATGTATTGTTAGTATCTAGTTGAGACAAGATATTATGCTCAGCCGTGACCATGAATGCTGTAATTCTATAAAGGGGCCCTTTTATCTGATTTGGGTTATTAATACGAAATTTCTGCAACGAAAGCTTTCAAATTCGTAGTACTTAGTGTTAGAAATTAGTTAGTATGCACTGGGTGTTTAAAACATCATATCATACAACTTTATATGTAGGTACAGGAAACTATGAGGAAGAGAGAACAAGTATTAGGTTACATGAAATTCTATGAGTGAACTGAAACCAAGTGTCTCATCGATCCTTTTATTGCATCAGACATGACTTTTGACGATAGTTTTTTTTCTATACAGGATTCTGGGCCAACTCTGCTGCAGCCCGCTACGACAACTAGAGCCTTCAGCAAATGACTCCTTTCTGTTTCCTGCGAGCTGTCGCCACCGCCAGGCTGGAAACAAGACGTTATGCCAACCAAACTCTCAAAAACCTTTGCCTACTTTATAATTTAAAAAATATAAAAATACCTACACCTACTCTTTCTAATTTGTTACTTATAACACAGATAATATAAACTTAAAATAACTTAGTAATTAGGTCTAATCCATCTTCTATCCGATACACAATACGAGGTAAATATAGCTATCTACGTACGTACCTACGTCTTTAGTAATTTATCTGCTCTTTGGGTCATTAATAACCAAATAGTTTAAGCTAGTAGTTGATAACTAACGGATGATTTGATAACAAATGTTTTGTTCTCAATAATGTTTCGAAGGCGCTGTATTAAGATGGTGTATGTTAACCAGCTCAGCATACACCTGTGTGTTGTCGTAATGCCTTGTTTGTCGTGAACACAGCTGTCCCAACTCTCTATGTCTACCCCATCATATTATCGTATTTTTCTACGCTTGTTAATTGTTAATTAGAATGTTACTTAGGTACCCCAATGTTACCACGACGACACTGATACGTCCCTTCATAGATATTTTTCCTACCTATGTATTTCTTTGTGCCAAAATGTTGCTATGAATAGACTAATGTATCTATCGATTATAGAGTATATTTTATTTTATATTCGGTGTGCCATTACCTAATTATTTAGACATTATACTTATTATGTAAGCGTATTAGACGTTTGCTGCTAGTTTCTACGTAATTTATATGTACAGAGTAGTTTAATGTACCTATTATGTATTTTTACGTTATAAATTGATCTCTAATAGCATATAAAGTGTAGAAAGATGTAATAGTACATACATTATAAATTACGTTCAATAAAAACGTTACATTATTAAGTATCGTATTATTTCAATAACATTGCAGTTTGTGTTTTGTGGTGTTTCGCGACATAGGTAAATATAACGAGTAGGTAGGTTTTATTGAAATTCCTTGCAAATGACTACATATTTAGAGGGACTACGTAGCGTATATCAAAGAGTCGCTTTGATATATTATCTACGTAACGATGGAGGTATCCATAATTAAATTCAAGCACAAAGTCGAAGAGATGTTGCATGTAAAATATAAATTTTGTTATATACGATCAGAAACATTTAGAGAATACCACTTTTCATCCTTATTATTAAAAGCATAAAGTCCAAAACTGTAGTTCTAACGTTTAAACATTAGGTGGATGATCATACCTGAGATATTCTCAACGTCGTTTTATTCAAAGGCGCAACCAATTAACTAGCTCAAACATAAATAAAAGCTCAATCAAATTCCGCGCCGGTGAGGTCGGCTGTGGCTCTTTGACCGACATTAATTAGTTTATTTATTTTTTGGATCTGTGTTAAAAATCTTCCTGTCAAGGTTTTTTTTAGTACCTACAATGAATCAATTTTATCATGTAGATGGCAGAAACTGTTCTACTACTACTACTATTTCGCTCAAGGCTCTAGAAAACGCGAGCCGTATATGTATGGCAAACTCATCGTAACTCATCAACATCATCATCTCTATATTAAAACGTAAATATAAAATGTCATATTCTTTCAAACTATATACTAGCACTGGCCAGTGTGAGATATGATATAGTTGAAGTTTATATTAAGGAGCAGCCAACAACTTAAAACTTTAATGAATTACGGTCGTATTTTGACCACTAGGCGACCACTACTATTAATGATTCATACTACTAGTAATTTCATCACAGCGTCGCTATATATGTAGGTAGGAATGAACGCCGCATCAAATATTACCTCCATAGGTAATATCATAGAGGGTAACATGATAGATACTAGCTCGGCGTGGTAAGAGAGCTCGGGGCTCCGACTCCAAGGGATAATTAACGTGATTTAATTTAAACCGACGCCTCGAGAGCCACGTGATTTCATTACTCTTCAACACATTTTCGGCACCGTCAGAGACTGACATCTTCGACGAGGTACAACAGTTTTGCGAGAATAATAAAAAATGATACTCCTAGATCCTTTTAATACTTTACGTAGGTCGAAAGTACTGCTTGCTACTAAGCGTAATGACAAAGCACTGCACTGGATAAAATAGAATGCATATTTCTATTAGGAATCTAAAATAGCTGTGTTAGATGTGTTGATGTGTCTTTTTGTTATACTGACTCACTGAACACAAGTCTTAAATTAACATTAAAGAATCCACAGCCAATTTTGACGTCAACAATCTGCGTAAAAAAATCAAACTGCCTTTAACTATGGACTTGTATCTCCTAGATAGACTTCTGCAAAATTATGATTTCGAACTACTGGTTGAATAATGTTCGAACATCTTCACTTGACAGGAGGGCCCTGATGACCTGTAATACAGGTTTTACTGTGCGGCTCCAAAGGAATTTCATAACACGCACAATCAGGCTATGGAATAAACCACCTGCTGAGGTTTGCCCAGACGACTACATACAGCACGAGGTTCTTCTAAAAAGTAGTCATAGGCGCTTACCGATAACCCACCGCTCGTAACCACTTACCATCCCACGGGCCGTAAGCTTGTTAAGCATGTCAATATGGCTCCACTATGAAAAGTTGACTGCCCTGTAAGAGCCTATTCGAAAGGTAAATTTATTACTTTTAATTCTTTTAGTTAATCTTTAAAAACCCAGCTGAAAACGTTGCTAAATCTTTCGCTCAGAAAATAATAACACTCTACTAGAAGGTAACGATAAAAAATTCTAAAGCCTTTTCTTAGGAAAAAGTGTTATTCAAGTCTTTTATTATAAATTAATATCTGAGTTTAAAAAGGATACTTTCAATAATCTGAAACTTTAACGATCTCTTTGAAGTAGGTACAATGTTAAAGTTGTATCATTGCATTGTTGGAATACACGGATAAGTTGGAGGCTTCGTGGCTGCTGTTTCTTCTTTGGTGTAAGTATGAGCTGTATAAAAATTTAATAAATCAGTGGATTGAAAGCAATGCATTGTATTACATACTAGATCTCGTTCAAACCAATTTTCGGTGGAAGTTTGCATGGTAATGTCATATATTTATTTTTAGTTTATTCATTCTCTTATTTTAGCAGTTACAGGAGGGAGAGGACTTCACATATTTTACCACTTTGGAACTGAAACTTAATAGGCTGAGTTCCAAAGGTAATCGAACTTTTTTTTTCTAAACTGAATAGTTTCATTTTAGAAAAAAAAATATTCGAAACTTCAATATCATTTTAAGAACTATCCATAGATACCCCACACGTATGGGGATGATGAAAAAAAAATTGAGTTTCTTAGTATGGGGAACCCCCAAAATTTATTGTTTTTTTTTTTAAATTTTGTGTGAAAATCTTAATGCGGTTCACAGAATACATCTACTTACCAAGTATGAACAGTATAGTTCTTATAGTTTCGGAAAAAAGTGGCTGTGATATTTGGACGGACAGACGGACAGACATGACGAATCTATAAGGGTTCCGTTTTTTTCCATTTGGCTTCGAAACCCTAAAAATATCAGCACTTTTGTAATAATTATGTCCATTTAAACGGGTAGTGAGCGTTTATAGCAACTCAGCTGAAAAAACTCTGGGCTTGAGTCACCATCTTTATGCTGTGTATATAGAGGGCGCGTAGGCCTCAGGTGTATATAGATACAATATATTATGACTCGCGGAAATTTACATATTCGCTATGATAATACTATCATTAATAGTTTTGTTCATGTAACGTAGTGTTCTATTTATATACTAAAATTAAGACCAATTATTTGATTGTAGTAGATAAATATGATAGCGAACGAACGTTTCGGGGACATCTTTATCTAGTAAAGAGGTGTTTATAAGGATTATAAAAACACCTTACAAAAAACAACATAGTTTTATCAAGGAAGAAACACTCACTACCAGTTTCCAGAAGAAATGGTAACTTTCTATATACACCTACCAAGATATTATCATTTTACTTATTTTAAGTACAAGAAAATTCCTTAATCCGGATTTCCGTGAACACACTGACTCACCTACCGTTCGGTAAAAATTCAACGATGCATGTTCATGCCTCTGCTCTGCTATATTAAAACAAAACAAACAGCGGCTCAAAGACTACATTTGAATTTTAATATAAAACCTCTTTAGACTGAACTTTTGCCAATAGCTCTCTGTAGATTTTAATGCACTGCTTTGTCTCTATGCATATCAAGTATCGTATTTGGCGTACATTAAAAATAAATGTCTTAAAGTGTGCATTTATTACGCTCAGAAGCAATATTCAAAGTTTCGACTGTCATGTCGATCTCGTAACATTTAAATTTCGCATTTCCTTTTAGCAAATCATGCCAGGGCAATAAGTGCTGGTTTAAAACGTTACTGTCATGCCAGTTTGGTTCCACTGATGTAAGACTCTAAGAATGGAAAGCAACTGGTGCACTGTTATTTTTATTCTTAGATCACAGCGTGATATTCATAACTTAAGTGCTATCAATTAATACAGCGTCTACATGCGCAATTAGTTGTACGGTTAGCAAGAAGTCCCGTGTGCAAAAATATTTAAACTGTTTAGTCTTAACTATTCAAAAAAGAATTTAAAGAGTTACGTGAGACCTTTATGAGATATCTTTTTTGCTTAGACATATACACGCAAACTGCATTCGTTCTGTTTTTATATAACCTTATAAATAAATTCGACTTTACTTACATATCACGCACCTATTCAAATGCTCACGTATTGATGTCTGTATTGAAATTTCGTCCACATGCTTTACTCCATATTTAAATTCAAGCCCGATACAAATTAGTTCTGGAAATACTTGCACATATTAAAGACTACAAGGAAAAAACAAGTATTGTTATATGTGACTTATTAACTTGACGAACGTATAATCTTATCGATCACACAATATACGTCGCAGCTCTTTTGGTGTTGCTAGGAGATAGAACGAAGTACCTTTTGATCAGTATTTGAACACAGTAGTTAAATAAAATACATATTTAATAGTAAAATTCGTTTAGTAGTCAAGTAAAGGCATTTTTATATTATTTGGTGTCTAAATTGAATATTGCCATAGATATGGACAAACATATCAGGTAAGCAAGCAGCTAAGTATTACTTATATTTTAGTATGTTTGCTTAGAAACCTAGGCCAAAATACATTTCTCTAGCTCTGTATTTTCTTAGAATTCATTAATATTAAGGTATGACTGTTTTAGGAAAGTAGATTTTGTCAGCTTTACCTATGTATCCTATTTACCCTGTAACTGTAACTTAAAAGGATGGATGGACATTACTTTTATCCACAGCCTGTTAAAGCTAGATCAATATGGCCCTCCTTACAACGAAATTATATTTTTTTAATGCCTGTAACACAAGAAATACAATGTCGCTTTCTCACAATGAAGCGCTAGCGTACATTTTCTACAAAATGTTTAGAAATGAGTTTGCTAGTGATTTTTTTAAAATGACGTTGTTAGCATTATGTAGCGGAGTAAGTATACTGTAAATTATAAATTTTAATTTTCTATCTTACCAAGGCCTATTAATATTTATCTAAGCATTTGGTTAAACTGTTGACCCTTATTAGACTGAATTAGGATGGTTACAGTACGAAAATACGAAAGGTTTGAAATAAGAGTTATTACATATTTTGTGGCTGCAAAAAGTTCTACATAGCTCCGTAAGTTAAGAATATTTACTTTATTTGTCGTGGCAGTGCGTCGTGGTAGCGGTGAGAGCTCATTAGAATGTCCTAGCAGGTTTCTTGATGTTCCTTTGTTAAGCGGAACGATTGACGACCGCAGACAATATTGTGGCGCAGGCAATATTACTCTTGCCATTTCATTAAAACCCTCTGTTGATAATAGATTGAACGAAACCTAAAAGCACTCACAAAACATTATTTTTATCATCTCGGTACATTTATTGGCACGAAATTGTATTTTTAATAATTAATATCTTGCCGGAGCAGTCACGTCCTCTAAAATTTGTGTACACATTTTACTTAATCTTTTGTTTTTATAAAATGATTTTATTTTGATTGCTGATAAAGTGAAGGATTACAACAGAACTCAGAACTATTTAAAAAAAATAAGTTCGCTAAACAATAAAAATTACACCGATACGCAGTGTGTCAACTAATTTGTATGATTTTCAGTTTTGATTTTCGAATATTTTGTATATATATGCTTCGGGAAGAAACCACTGATTACATCACCGAGATCAACTTTTCACGATATTATGTCAAAACTCATTGGGTAAACAATCAATTACACCTTTTTGTTTGCCCTTGGGGGTGAATTTACTTTCTAAATGAAATAGGACCAATATTGAGGTATTCTGTACCCAATATAAATTAGATGTATCAAATTAGGAATAGTCTATAAAATAAATGATGACATACAAGATAATATACACATGGGCGTGGCATGGGTTTGAACTCGAAACCTTTAACATCTCAGTCCACTGGTTACATCACTAGACTACCACACTTATGAATAATATATTTGTGAGGAATAAGCAACGGTGAAATCAGTTTTTATTGGCAAATCAACTCATGTACATAATTAAACACTTAAACAATTAGATGTGTCTGGTATGCCTACTAGATTGTTTAAAGGACGCTACCATACTCGGCGGGAACGATGGCGACGGTCTTAAGTCTCGTTAGTTGTGCGGTACACTTGGATGAAGTACCTACGCTTCATAGTTATCACATTTTAGTGTCAGACGTCTTCGAAACTATACAACAAGCAATACAGATGATAATCTACAATAATTACTATGAAGCAATCAACCTATTTTTTTTTTCAATACCATTTAATATTACATAATATTAATATTTTATGACAAATCAATTACTGATTAATTTGTCATAAAATATATATATAGGATATGTGACATAGCTTTTTTAGCTACTAAATACCCATTACAAATGATGTTGTACGCAGAGGGGTGTGTGATTATGCGTATTGAGAGTTGTTATGCAGTAGGTAGTAATGCAGAATGCAGGTTAGCGGACTTCACACACCATCGAGAAAATCTGTTTGGGTGCAGGTTTCCTCGCGATGTGATGTGTCCTTTTACCATAAGCATACTATAATTACGCAAACAACTTCGAAAAGTCAGTGGCCTTGAGTTCGAACTCAAGTCCTTTGAATTCCTAGTCCACTGAAAACAACACTAGGACTACAGCTCTCGCTATAGCACTAATGAGAGCACAAGGTAAGGTTGGCCTCCATTTACATGTTGTCCGCTTTAGTCCTAAATATACACATATAACGAGCCACAAAACCTTGCCCTACTTCAAGGACAACACTGATAATCAAAATGTTACATAATTACTTCTTAGGTAACTAAGAAAATTATTAGACATAAACTTAATAAGTTTTTCCTCGAATCATGGAGGTAATTTCCTTTAAAGCACGCTATAATACATTAGTATAGATATTACCTAAATTGTCCATATCATTACGCTTGTATATCACCCCAAAGGTTAGGCAGGTATGCTGTCGTCTGCTCTCCTGTACACCTTGTGTTCCAGCAAGTATAAGTATTTTCGGCACCACGTTAACACTAACATACTGGTCCGACATGCGACTGAGAATTTATTAATAGAGAAAAATCGAATCACACTCGCTTAACTAACGCACTAGCGACCATTAAATTAATATGACGCCATTAAGCATCTTTACATGAGAATCATTACCTACTTAAACCTTTTTTATTTCCGTTTCCGTTTGAATCTTATTTACACAGCAATTGAAAATAAGTAAACCATAACATCTCACCCGTCTCTAAAGGCCCTACCCTACCCTTTGGAGACGGGTGAGACGTTAGAAATCTACTGATGACCTAATGTCCCCTTTCATTTGCCCCGAATGTTTTTAGATATAGGCCACCGAACCGCGATTATCAATAGAGATATTAATTTTTGATTTCATACAGTACATAACTTGTACAGTTTGAAAACAAACAAAAAAATATGATTATTTAATGTTTTTTACAGTATTATAAAAAGAAAATTCATTATAATTGTGTTTTGTGTCAGGATTAGTGAAATGGACGCTCTGCTCTTTGCGTTGTCATTTGAGGTGGTTTTACTGCAAATGAGGATTTTAGGTGAGTACGTACTGCGTAGCTAGATAACTTGCTATATATTATTATATACCTACCTAAGCACATCTATTTTATATTTTTACTCGATTACCCCAGAATAGTGTTTATGTTTTAAAGGTTAATAAATAATCTACGAAAAGGTTTAATTTGAAGACACATTATATACCTAATTACTGATAAGTACTAGTGTGAGAAAAAATACGCGTATACTTAAATTACATAAAGACAAAAGAACCCAGGACACATCGGCAGTCGTGGCTATAAAACTGAGTTATAATGTTATCTTTTTAAGAAGCTCATAACATACATAGAGCGCTCGGGTTTCCCCGTTATTAATCAGTCTTGTAACGCCATCTATGGACTTTATGGACGTTTAATTACAGAGGGCAGCACAGAGCTAAGGATGGCTGGGTGGCGTCCAGCCAATAAAATTGAAAAGTTACAACAAGATAAGCTAGTGAAAGACCGGTGAGTTGTATCCAGCTGTAGAGAGAGGGCGCTATGAGCTATGGGTGAAAGTAGACGGGAAGTAGTGTCCTATCCCTGACTCCTGATGAATTGACAAAGGACACACAGTTAGACAATAGTGCAACTGTTGGTAAGACGGCTATAGTATATAGTTACGGTCAGCGATATGCCTAACGACATTATAAGCACTTACGATGGCACAAATGTTTACCCTGTAACAGGTTTATTATTCTTGTACGTATACTTTTTATTACCAATAATATACAATATTATGATAAAACTTTCAAGGATTTTAATTATGTACTTACATATTACGATGAAAGAATAGGTGTCGGTTACTTCGTTGGTCCTAATTTGGCCTTTTCGCTTAGAAGTCTGCGATTGTTTTTTGTCCTTGCCCATAATTCGTTTCACGGTAATATCAAAGGAATAGTACTTACTAAAGTCTAGGCAGCGCAAACAAATGTCAGCGAAACCGTATTATTTGCGTTCGTTAGCCCAATTTGTAACGGGTAATAGGGCAGTGCGTTTGCTATCACTATTAGCTTTTAGATTCAATAATATAGGCTCTAGATAGCAAATCCCAATAGTATTGCCTAAATAATATAAAGTACCACGTATAAAGATAAAAAATCAAAAATTTTAGGGGCTTGGTAAAGGACGTGATACGAAGAACTCTCATAGAGCTCGCGGAGAGCGGACAATGGCTTTCCGTTAAGGAAGCACTGGAACTGCTCAAGCAATCAGACTGCGATGTCGAGTCACTCCGAATCACCAATGGAGAACTGAGAACGTAAGCCTTTTAAGTCCCTTCCGAGGTATTCCATTTGGTTATAATGAAACCCTAGCTCTAAAAACTACATCGCGACCGTTCGAATCAATAGTTTCTTATCTAACATAGATACATACATATGTATTAGACATCAAAGATACGTAGACGCTAATCCTCTTACCTATTTCTTGAATTTCAAAGGGCTAAGCGTGGCTAATGTATAATAATATGAATGGATATTATGGAACTGTATAAGTAAGTATAAGGAACCCTTTTTAATGAGACCACGTGGCATTTGACATCTTTAACGTTTCTAATTAGAGAGGAAGGATTGCAATTAGCTAAAAACTACGTATATGAAAACTGTATTTACTTGGAAAAAATAATGTAAAAAATAAATCGTTGGACCACTGAAAGCTTCTTAATGTGCGTAAATGTAGAGTCCAATCAATAGTTAAAACGTTTTGCTCAGTATTTCTGAGTACCTAGTTTTTAATCGACGTGTTTGCTTGATTCTTCGTAATAATATAGAATACACTGATCGACTTATTAATTTATTCTAGATCACGCGACGCCATTTCTGTTGAATTGGATGCTAAAAGAAACCAGTGGGCAATGGAGCTAGGCAATGCTGATCAGAAAGTAGCTGTTCTACGAGACAAAATGACTGTACGTATTATCAAGCTAGTTCCTGGTAAACTGAGGTATTTGCCTTGCGTCAATTACGAGATCATCGATGCGTTACTGAGAGCGTAGAACATGCGGATCTAAGAAAAATTGTGAGAAAGAGTTATTGTACTTAGAAGTGGAAGTAAGGAGGCCGTGAGTCGGAACGGCGCGCCGGGGCTTTCTCATGGTTCAAATCTTGTTGTTACATTCTAAGTATATAGTGTGATTACGCGGCCTCCCACTTGATTCCGGGTCTTGTCGGGACGATGTCCACTTTGTTTACAAATAAAGTTATAGGTACTAACCAATTAAGAAAATTTTGCACAATAGAATTCACTCCTCCCGTGCCCTATGCCACGAAATATTCATACGCACATGCCGAACGTATTTACTAAACACTTTGTGAAGGTAATACTTTCACGATTACAGAATGTTTACAATTCAGGTTTGACATTGACGGTGGACCAATAATTAGGAATTGTTTCTGAGAAACTCAATAAATATGATATACATATATTAATATAGGTATATGTATCAAATACAATACATTCTTATTTCAAAGTATCTCGCAAAAGTTGAGAGGAGGTGTGATTCCCGCAATAGCGTAACCATTGATTTATTTATTAAGAGCCGTTATTTTAACAGGATGGGAAATATTACTTTATAACGTGAGCAGCCGTAGACAATTATCTGTAATGTTTCTCACAACAAATAATTTTACTGTGAATTTAACGCTATACTAACGTTTAGCTGTTGCACCTTGGTACTCAGGTAATAAGAAAGATGGAGGAGGTACCCAACCTATGTATCTTTGCAATATATAGGTGATAAGTACCTAGACAATTATTTTTATGCAAATATATAATTTGTCTTTTGGCGTTTTCAACACAAAGCAACTTTTCCAGTAGCCAGGTTAAGTTTTAGTTGATCTTAGAAAGTATTAGGCTATACTTATAGTAAACATGGTAATCCAACACCACGGCACTATTCTAATGAATAAATAGAGAGTTTACAATTACTACCTGTATGAAAGAGAGAGATTAAAAATAAATATTACTTCTTACCTTATCAAATACTGACTGACTTAATGCTGTTGCAGAACGATCTTCATAACGCTAACACGCGGCTTTGCTATGCGGAGAAATGGTTGTTCGCACGTTTCGAGTCCCTGGAACTGAAACTGGACGTGCCACGTGCGCCTGCGCCACGAACCGATCATGAGCAGCGAGTACACGACGAATTGCTTGTAGCTTTTGATCTGCAAATCAAAGTATACCTAATGTTAATGATGTTATTTGTGTGTATGTTATCTAGTTTTGTGTGTACCTATGTTTTAATTTACTAAGTGAAAATAATAACAAGTTTTTTTTTTTCAATTCAAATTCTTTATTGTGGATCATAGGTACAGAGGAGAAGTTTAGTCCAGTGCAAGGTCAATATTAAGACTTTCTAGATAGTGAGGCACCTAAGCGCATTCAGTTAGGAAAAGCATTGCTGGGTGCATAATATTATCGTACTTTTATTCTACGTAACTATTTATTGTCTGGCCCACAATCCGCTATATATTATCTCAGTACTTAATACCAATAATTATGTCCTAAGGAATTAGAAAAGACATTGAATTATTGGCGTCAACGTTATGACAGCGATATCGTCGAAATTAGCGCACGGAGTCAAAAACAATTAGAAGAACTACTCGTTGTTACCAGTAAGAGGGAAGAACTGCAAAAGTTGGTAAGTAATCAAGGGAAAATTTTAAAAAGTTTAGAAAACAAGCAAGGCAGTTCCTTCCTCTTTACCGCCTTTGAAACGTTATTAATTAACAGCGGCGAAAACTATGTAATAATACGTATTAAGTATACTTACGTTATAGTAATAGGTATCTTGGCAAATTAGTAGTGGGTATCTATACCAAATAAGGTGAGTGAACATAATAGTAAAGTAAAAAATCAACTTAATTTTCTGTCTTAGTTTGACCTACATGAAGGTGAGATGCGTGGCTGGCTAACATTTAAAAAGGAACGTGCCGCTCGTCTTGCCCGTGAAGAAAAAATACGTCAGTCCGCTACACGTATCCAGTCTTGGTGGCGTGGTGTGATGGTGCGCCGAGCTCTTGGACAGTTCAAATATTTGCGACACACCAAAGGGAAGGGCAAAAAGAAATAAAATAATATTAAAACGCCTTATATACATTAATAAAGGATCAGGTTCTTTCCTCTATAAATTCTGTAGATTTTTTTTTTTTTATGTACCAATATTTTGGATAGATATCTAATGTGCACAATTTTTTTTTGTATATTCATGTCTAATATTTACAAAATGTCAGTTAATAAATATAAAATCAAATTGGTATTGAACCATTAATTTCGAAGATGTATACCATCGCTATTTTCAAAATAATTAAATAGGAAATGGATAATGATTGAGCTAATGCAATGAGGGGATTATGACAACGCCTTACAAATCTATAGATATCTTTAGGTTCCTATTTCCCTTGGTCACGGCATCACACGTGGACGACTTGGTATAGAGATTTGGATCCATTTTTGTATTGATAATGACGGAACCTTGGAGAAGGATATAGGCTACTTTTTAACAACCTACCACATGGGGGAAGCCGCAGGTGGAAGTATATAATTTGTGACCACTATAAAAGTTCATTTTTTCCCTTTTGGGATAAGGCAAAGGAATCTAGTCCATACTACAAGACTAGGCTAGTCTTCAGTATGTTTTCATCTAATATATGATGGATGACACGATGATACATGATAATGGTTGATGATTTGGGCTATGAAGGATGATCAATGATTTTTTTCCTAAGTTAAGTTAAGTTTCAGTACTACATCTTTACTGAAACTACTGAAAGTAACGCGGAAACACGTTACACCGTTTTGTTTGCCAACACTCATGCACGTTCACGAATACTTAATGGTTAATAATCCACTATTATTATACATTAAAATTCATCAAAACATAAATTTTAGATAATAAAACAAAACTGCAAAACATGACGCTTCACTTTACAGCCAAAAAGTGCCTATTATGTTCATACTAATGGGAAATAAAAGCATGTCACAAATTATGACAAAAAAAGAAAATAAAAAAGACGCCGCTAAATAAAACCTAAACAATACGCTTAATAAAAAACCACGTATACCGTAAAAACGATTATTAATAAATCAAGCTGTATTAACTTGATTAATAAACGGGTAAACATGTAATACTATTAATTCAATTATAAGTAATGAAAAGAAAATATCATGATAGCATACGTAGCTGTACCCTTTTTTCTGTTCCGTGGCTGTACTATTGTAATATTGTCAATAAAAATTCCCGCCACTGAGAAGGCTTATAAGTCCTTATTCTGAGTTGTTCAACAAAGCAGTCTTTCACACCAAGTTGCAATGAAATTATTAATTACTACTTTTCACTTTATCTTAAGTAAGACCTTGTGTAGTTTCATCATTTATTAATCAAATCTTTTTTATCATTATTTATCAAACAAATTAAACCGTTTATAAATTTCAGAACTACTTAGATTCCTTTGCATAATCCATAAACGTTTTATGATTATGTCAAATAACTGATCTGTCAGTTCCCTGTCAATGTCACTTTGTCGTTCCGATTGCTCTCGCCTTGCCTGTCGGCTGTCAGAGTCAGATTGTCAGTTGCACGCGTATGCTTGGTAGGGACGGTGAGTTTCGTGCGATTTATTATTATGGAAATAAAAGTTACCGATTGAAATAATATAATATAACGAATTAATTTATTAGATAAATACACAAACAGCTTATCCAGTGCTTTGTGATATACCGAACTGTGTTAAATACTGCCTAGTAAGAGTTTGCGGTATTTTCAATTCTTGGAAAGTTGGACTGTCATCCAGCAGATTCGGTGAGTAATGCCTTGTTTTTTTATTTGTAAAAGCTTTAGATTACATGCCTTGTATGAAATGCAAGTGGTAAATGAGTATGTAAAGATAAATATGTACTGTATTCTAAGTTAACACCCGATGATAAAAACATTGTCTTGGTTATGGTTTGCAGATATAAATTCGCCGAATTCGCTTTACAGTCGTGCAGTAATATACTTTCACTTGCGATAGTTAAACACTTTTTCTCGATGAAATCACTGTACTTTTAGATACTTTCGTTAGCTATACACGTACATTTGCCAGTTAAATTATAACATTTCAATTTCGCTGCGTACATTTTTTTTTTGCGCTTACTATTTGTGGAATAAAATGCATATTCACTAGGTAATTATAAAAATAATTTCTACCCTATTGTCCTTACTAAATAGTATTAAGGTTGAATTAAGCAAGTGGGTAAATTTATTTGCATTACAATGACACAATTGTAAAGGGTTTCCCCATGTGAATAATTTCTATAACTCCCATATTGTGTCATCTTTGTTTTCAAGAAGATATGCTCTGTCATAAAATATTTATGTCTTTAATTTTGCTATGAAGTTTATTCTTTGAGTAATTAATTCTTCAGTACAGGAATATTTGCTATCCCTACCATAAAGGCATCAGGCCTTTTTGTCAACATTACATTATTTCAATTATTTGTATTCAAACTGTTTAATATAACATATAGAAATCTGATACCTTTTTAAAATTTAATTTAAGCTGATACTGGCAGTCTGGCTTTAAAAAAAATGAAAATTATGAAAAGAAAACAAACAAATTTATTCCTATGCATATTTTTTTATAACAGGAAAACTAAGTAGGTTAAACTATTTTATGTTGTTACAAGTTGCTATATTTTTCTATAAAATCATTCAGTTCTGATAAAATTAAAAACCTATGATACATACTTATGATCTTCAAATAGCATAACACAGAACACTTGAAGTCATCTTTAAAACAAAAGAAAAAAAAAGGTTCTTTATGACAATACTATTTCTACTAAACTTAGAATAATAATATACTGGGTTCTTATATTTTCTATTATTTATTAAGTAACACATCACTTGGCTACAATTTAGAAATTTGGATTATTAAGAAATGAAATCAACATTGGTCTCCCATGAGCTTAATACCAGCCTGTGCCTGAGTGGCCAAGGAGTAATAATTAATTTAAGCTGTTTAATATTGTCAGCTAAACATCTAAACACATATTCCATCTGACAGACTATGCGATTTTATAAAACTGAATCCTTGTATTAAATATATATCCAACGGATAATAGGTAGATAGGTATTTAGTGTACATCAACAAAATAGTGTGCTTCTTGAATACAAATGGTGAGGTAAACTCATGAATGGCCATACAAGATTAAAATTCTATGCAGTCTACAGCCTTTACTCTTTGCAATACTTTACTGCAGCCTACCAATAGCAATGGATAGACTGATACTAATAGCAATTACTAATTTTACCTCTCAATAATCACATCAGCAAGTATTGGATACTGTGAGAAAAAACAGCAATTAAAAAGATTTTGCGGGCTTGGACAAATGTCACTGACAGAGGTAGGATACGTAGGCGGCGCGGTGGCAGCGGCGCACGGAGGCCGTTTGGCGCGCGGTAATTAGTGCGTTAATCGCACCAACCGGGTACACAGTTGATGCAAGTGCGTTTCCGAGAAGCCGATCACCGGAGCTTGCGGGAGGAGCGGCAAATTGCCGACAGATATGTGTGCCGCCTGTCGGTAATTGCAAAAATCACTCGCCTCACCGCAGTACGAACTTGTGGTCCTTGTATTACAAGTACAACTCGTGTGTGCTACCTACTGTACATCTATGTACACATATGTAGATGTTTATAGTGTGCCTCATTTGTGCCTATAGGTACCTACATGTTTGGTTTATCGCGATATTATCGTTTCCATGTATCACCAATCCTATTTTCAGTAAACTGTATAGGCATTCTACCTAATTCGATTAATGGCTCGAATAAGTAGTCTGCATGGTTATATGTATTTATATGCTGATAGGGTTGCCATCCGTACGTGATGGCGTCACCTTTAGATGGCGTCCTGAGAGCGTCGTCGTCGTGGCAGGGTTTCATTTAGAACACCCGCAAATCACAGACTTTGTATCGGCTGATAGTTTAGATGGGTTGGACTGTAATACGCGCGTACTAGCCCAACAATTGAGATACTCGTGAAAGCATGCTCAAGAAGATATTTTTCTTATAATCACCCCAAACAACCCTTGTGCCCTTGAAGACGGCACCACGATGAAAAAGACGTTTACATACGGATTTTAAGCTAGTAGAGCAAACTGAACTAAAAATACGGCGTGCGTACATATGTAGCTGATTAAAAATCGGTCATGTGTGTTGCCGTCGAAGAGTGTCATACTGATTAGCAGTGGGCCGATAGATAGTTCTCCGACAGTTTAGTTTGAAGGTTATTGAGAAGCCTCTCAATTTTTTGATCGGCCGGTACTGACTTCTATCATGTGCTTCTATAGTGTGCACATTTACATTTATACCTTCACACTGATTCAGGCAAAATTTAAACAAATTATCGGTCGACTTAAAAGTCTGCGGGTTCTCTTGTTTGAAGCCCGGGAAATAAAAACGCTGGACGGCTTATTGTTTATTAAAACTTTAAGAATGGTTCTTTGTTGTTTCTATAGAAGACTAAATTTACTCTAAGTTCTATGAAAATAAATAATGGAGTTGTTTTAAATGATATCAAATTATTTTTAATTTACTGAGTATCTAAAAACATTTGATTGGTTGGATTAAACTTTTTGTCTGGGCAGGCAATTTTAGAGATGGAGAGAGAGGATGTTGCGGACGTTCAGTTTCGGTTCCGAAAAGTCGGAACTTCCGAATGATATTGGGCCATTGACTTTGGTTCCGATACTTTGAATCGGGGGATATATCAAAGGTCTAATCTATGTATGACCGCTTCAAAATATATCAGACAAAGATAAATGTGTGAAACTTTTGGTAATAATCCATCCCACTTTTATTAATGAGGCTAAAACAGATCTCTCTTCTGCCTCTCCGTCTCCACCACCGCCACCGCCTCCGCCTCCGATTCCGGTTGTGTTTCTGACTCCAAATTACGTAGGTACACTAAAATTTGCTTAAGAATATAGTTATTAAGGTAAGGTTAAATAATAAAGGTTTGTTATTTTTTGCTTTTCAATTTTTCGGCGGTTTATTTTTTTTGGAAAAAGTTTTTATTACTTTTTAAATTGAAACGGAACGCCTGTCTAGTTCGTTATCGACATACAGCTCTCTAGTCAATCTAGACTTTATTACCATTCCATAAACTAAACGATTGTTTGCATATAGAAAAGCAATGTGATAATTTGTATTTTAATTAAGTGCTAGTGACGCAGGCGCTAAGAGCATTTAGTATTATATGCTGCGCAGGATATCTACCTACATACATCTCATTATCTCTAGATACAGTTCATTCGTAGATACTATATTTAATTGCCACAAACTTTTGCCTGCAACTTTATAATTTAATCCAATTAGCTTTTTCATCAATCAGTTTATTTATTTCTTATCCTCCTCTTTTACCTTTTTCAGAGATTATTTCCGGGACAAAAACTATTATTGTACTTGTGCCTGTGTTGATTGTTTATGCTAGATATTGCCCGCGACTTCGTCTGCGTAACATTAGTAATTTTATCCAAATACAAACTTCCAACTCCTTTTTCTCCCTTTTAAGGGATGACTAAATCCCCGGGACTCAAACTATCTCCATACCAAATTTCATCTAAAGCGGTTCAGCGGTTCAAGCGTGAAGAGGTTGCAGACAGACAGACAGACACACTCGCATTCAGAATATTAAGTAAGAACGGATATAATACTATTACTATATTTGTATTATAGGGTTATGATATGAACGGTTCATTAATATATACCATGCATAAGGCAATAATATGTGATCACTTGTGGCTTCAATAATATGAAAATAATATGAGCAGGCTAAGCTTCATCATTTTTCATGAAAAGTCAATTATATACCTGAATAAATAAGATCTAGTTTATATTGTTACATAAATGACAGTAGTTTCCATTATTTACCCGCGTTTGCTTTTTTAAGTTTTTTAAATAAGTGTTTTCGATGCCGTAGTGAAATTAATCCAGCCAGTGACAAATAATGTTGCAAACTCCTTGACCATGCAATTTCAAGATTGCTAGTAATATATGTATGCCGAAGTATTAAGGTTGAACAGAAATTGTTTAGATATTATTGTATTCATATGTGCATACATATTTGTGAATCCTTCACTGTTAATATAATAATGTGCTTCTGGCTGTAAACATATTACTGAAAAAAAGCTGTCACATATTAACGAATCTAAATCTTGACCACAATTTAATGATACTTACAGTTGTCACAATATTATGAACTTTTTTACGTTAATATATGTTTGAACCCTAGAAATGCCCATATATTAATGCAGTCGACTGTACCTACATTATGACATAGTTTGGGCTAAGCATGATTCACTTTAAAATCTCCCAGCATCTAGAACGGATACATAAACGGAATATTCCTAATTAAAATCTATTGTGATCAGCGTGTAATTGGTACACGATAATTTTACATAATCAAATAGCTATTTCAACGTAGTCATGTACCAAAAAACTAGTGACTGCAATGCCAGTAAGTATTGCTTTTCTGAGAACGACTGGGCTAGGACCCCGTCACTCGCGCAACCGCCAATTCGTGGAATAACTTATACTATACCTAGGTCGTTGTATTTAGTAATTCTTTATGGAGTTCATAATTGTATATTCACGTTGGTACCTACATGTATTTGGAAACTTTTCTGATTATTACGGTCAGTTCAGTTTAGTTAATGTTTTTTTTATCCATTTCGTCTTATTTGATTTTATTGAAGGTCTTTGTAGAACGTATATAATACACCGGATCAACTAAATCACTCTTTAAATTAATATTGATAATTTCATTAAATTGTCTATGAGCCATCAGACCCCCGATAAGAAACTTCACTCTCTAAGCCGACGAAGCCGTTCACTTTCCTTTTGTCTAATCGTCGTAACTTACCATTGTTTTTTTATGGTACCTTAACGGCTTACGGTACAACTAGCAGTAGCCGGGTACAATTTAATACCTACTGTAGATACCAATGACAAACATGACAACTTATAAGTCTTAGGAATTTGTCCTTGTTTCTTTCAACCCGTTGTTTCAAACGCGTTCAATTTTCCAGCTAAAGAGAATTGCTTAAAGTACCTACATTTAATTTCTATTGTATTTCGGGAAACCGCAAACAACAGTTAACCTCTAGTAAATGCCCAGTTATGACTTCGTAGGTACCTATGTATTATGTGACTGTTTGTTTAAATGTTCCGAGAATTGTCATTAACGTTTTTACGTGACTTTCAAGTTGCCTTTTCGATAAGTATGGTCTACCTATTCCTGCATTAAGTACTTCTTACCACGTACCATGAGACGGTGGAATCACCTTTCATTAACTGTTTTATGGGGACCGGCAAGATAAGATACCTAACTATAAGATTGGTAATTTGTTGTAGAATCTTTTGTTGTGGATGTAAAGTTAACGGCTATAAATCGAGTAGAACGTTAATGTTCATATTCGACTGCAAGCACGTTTTTAGGGTCCGTAGCCAAATGGCAAAAAACGGAACCCATATAGATTCGTCATTTCTGTCTGTCTGTCGGTCCGTATGTCACAGCCACTTTTTCTGAAACTATAAGAACTATACTGTTGATACTTGGTAAGTAGATGTATTCTGTGAACCGCATTAAGATTTTCACACAAAGATAGAAAAAAAAAACAATTAATTTTGAGGGTACCCCATACGTAGACCTGAAACTCTTTTTCATTATACCCATCGTGTGGTATATCTATGGATAGGTCTTTAAAAATGATATTGAGGTTTCTAAAATATTTTTTTGCTAAACTGAATTATTTGCACGAGAGACTTCCAAAGTGGTAAAACGTGTGAAGTGTACCCTGTAACTTCTAAAATAAGAGAATGATAGAACAAAAAATAATATATGATGTACATTAACCATGCAAACTTCCACCGAAAATTGGTTTAAACGAGATCTAGTTAGTAGTTTTTTTTAATAAGTCCTGAATCGTAAATCGCAATTTAACTTTGAAACAATTGTGTATCTACTGTTGTTTACTAATTGTTGGTAGTCAATGGTATGGAACCCTTTTTGCGCGATTCCGACTCGCACTTGGTCGGTTTTATTTGCTTTTTCAGTGACTGTGATAAATCAACGGAAACAATAACTGGTCATACATTACCTACCTATAATTAGAGTATAGTTGTTTTCTTATAACAATAATCTTAAACATTGAAATGCGTAAACTAACATTAAATTGAAGTCGTGTCACTGAGTCTCCAATATTTACACATAAGTATAACTGTTCTACGAAAACTCTCCCAGCATGTGCGAGCCCGTATCAAGTTGTTCTGCAAAACGTCTAGTTAATAAGAAATTTCAGTTCACATTCATTCATCATAAAATGTCGCTGAGATCATGTAGTAAGCGGCGGCCCCTCACATATTAGGTACACGCATTTTAATAAAGTAATATTTCGTATATATAAACTTAATATCTCTCGATTTTTTTACGCAATGGCTTACATAATAATATTTAAGATTTTCACCCTGGCCGGTTTTATTTAATGCAATTATTGGCTGTCAGTGTACTCATATATTAGAGAGGCGAACACTTACATAGCTGCATACTCAGCTAGTAAATATTTATTGAGGTATTGACTCTAGTAAGTTCAGTTTGATTACCTAGGTACAATCCTACATTGACGAAAATACTCTATTGAATTACGATCTGAGCTTATTTAAAACCGCTATAATTAGCCCTATTTTATGAATGATAGAGTATAGAGTGAATACGTGGGCAACAATGACTTAGTAAATGAAGCCATATTTATTTTACTATGTCATTGTTTCCTATGCGTATATAGACTGCGTATAGGCGCCCATCATTCATAAATTTATTCTATTCTTAGATCTCTAGATTGATTAAACAAGGGGTTTTAAATTATAGGAATAAAAAAATAAAAATCCCGTTTAATTTCTCGTTACAAGCATGATTTCTATTGTCAATTTTCAGGAAAACCGATCAGAAATGCATTTATTCAATCCAATCCTTGGAAAATGACTAACTGACCAGACGGCGCTTCTTAGTAACACACATATTCTTACTTTATTAATTCTAGGTTATCGGTTTTTTACTTATAAAATGTCACAAAAGGGAAAAACTCAACTGAGGAAATATTTACCTAAAAACAATTATTGTGTCTTGTTCACACAGTACCTAACCAGCTTCTACTGAGTACTTTGTTGAACCTTGTTATCGATTGAATATATTAATACAACTTCAATATCGAAGTAAATCAGTCCCTATGCTACATTGAAGTTTTAGAAATTTTCGTAACTGGAAAAGTTTTTTTAACTACCTACTTGGAAGTCGATACAGATCCATTCAATAGGTACAGTGTTAAATTAAACATCTTGTCGTTAAGCTATTGCTTTATACCTTTTTATAATATAACTGATTACGTCACAGGTATAACAAAGTATTCGTATACCTAATTTGTTATTATGATGATGATGATTCATGATATGTTATTAACAGTGTTTCACTACTTTGGAATGACTCAAAACTTTGATTACACGCAACGAGATTAGATAGTAACATGTAAAATTTATACAATAATGTCATGCATACGAAAGCAAGTCTGTCTCAATTGCTTTTTCTCGCCAAAACCTATGAAAAGATTACGATTAATTCGGACAAGGAGATAATTTCTATCTTGGAAGACATAGCGATACCTATAAACAGGGAAAAGCTGTATTGTAATATGATATCAACGTAAAATGTTGAGAAACGTGAATACCCAAAATTGACGATGGCTGGTCTAAGTTTGTGTGGGTTCTTGAATTTTTAGTCATATATCTTTTCCATAGCACACTCTTAGGGCTTGTTGGAATATAACATTAATCAGTTTAAATCTTCTAGGATGCTACATTAAGTCAACATGTGTGTGCGGGTAGCGTGGTGCGGCCTGATCGGGCTGCTAGCGGTAGCAAGCCTCGTTACCGCGCAGGGGGCCAGCTACTGTGCCATCAACACGTTCGTCACCAACTCCACGTGGATGCAGTTCACCAAGGAGCCCATACCTTTCGAATACGGCTTCGAAGACAAATTCAAAAGTATCCACTGCTGCGTGAAAGGATACAGGAGTATTGAATGGTATGTTGTATTTAATTTTACTTTTTTAAGGATTTTATAGCCGGAAATTAATATTGATTAAATCCTAACGTCTCAGCTATTTCATGGACAGATTGCAGAATATTTAGAAAGTTTAAAGTATAAGTTAGTTTTATTTGAATTTCTAATATTCGCGATAATACAATAAATAAAGTACCCATCCATGTCATTTAGTCGAGTAGTATTACTAGTAAATATTTTATGTGTTCCAGCTACTGATATATTAGCTAACTTTATTCACTTAACTAAGGCTTTTGCTATGATATCCTAGAATCCGTAAATGGAACAACATAGTACTCGCACTATCAGTGTCGTTCCGAACGGAGCAAATACAATCCCGATATTGCTGAAATCCATTGAACCGAAAACAATAGAAAGGTTGAGCGGTTTTGATTTCATAGTGAATTAACACTTTATTGTACTTCTATTGGCATTATTATTTTTTTCGTTTGACTCTTCGTTTTATGAAGAAAAAAAAGCACTAGGGATCCGGCCCGGCTTCGCACGTGATAGTCCAAGTTTCTCGACAGCGTTTTTAGCCTACTTACCCTAGAGAGAAATAGTATGATATTTTTTCAACAATAATCTTCATATTTTAGGCAATTTACGCAAAAAAGAAATGAACCTACATTTTCCTTCTGAATCACTCATTCCATTTGTGAAAAGCGAATGAAAATATATTCGGTAGTTTATGAATGGCTCGCGTTGCACCCGACCGACGCAGCAGGGCTTTGTTTTAAAATATGTTGTCGTTTGGCACGCCATTATATTATTGAAATGAAATCAATTCTCAGTCCTCTTTTATATTGGGTACAGATTTTCTCCCTTGGCCAGAAATGAAATCAAACGCAAATTAATATTAGTACTAATAAATCGTCCATTTAAATAATATAAACAGGTATATTTTTGTAAAGATATCAAGTTTCTGTTATGCGACCAATAAGAGACTCTTTAAGTATGTCATTCATTATACTGGTACAGATTTGGGTAACTTAGTATTTTATTTACAACAGGCTTCCCAATTACCTGCCGCCTAATGGAGTTGAGAATTGTCTTAGTACAAAAAAAATGCTTTTTCATATTGGCATAAGTTTTTGGTTACAAGTAAATCTATAAGTAATTCGTTTTTGGAAATATTACCACCAAGAGTTCATCTTCTTAGTAGTAAAAGGGATTGAAAGTTTATATGGAAGGTAACGTAGCAGTAAGATTCGTAGTTTTGAAATTTTTGTAGTAACATAACAGGACAAAGTGGATAGATTTGTGTCTACAGAAATAAAATATTTATAATATAAGAGAAGATGTTAAAAGCGTTGTGGAGTTAAAAGCGTCACCACGTTAATTCATTATATTTGATCGAAGCCGGGTGGGCTGCTAGATTTAATAAAAAAATGTTCCTACAAATAATTATTACCTACTACGTAATACTTAATATAATTTCAACATTTTGGGCCAGACACAAGCAGGTGTGCGCCACCGCTCGTGATAAGCACAATGCTTCTTGGAAATAATGTTTATGTGTGCGCAAAAATAATACATAATCGCCTAGTGTGACAATGGGCATTGCCCCCGCACCTCGCGCCTATGCTGCGTTCACATGCGCCGCCGACTGTACTGTCCTCAAAATATTAATGAGATCGCACTTCAATCGCTGTGAGAAAAATGTATCGACAAATGTAGGTACGTACGTTGCTTGGCCAGTATATCAATTAGATCTAGTCTTAGGATGACATCATTATATGCGAATGTAATAGAATTAGGTTGACATTTAAATCAAGCTACCCTCTCAGTGGTTTTATTTTTAGTTATAAGAGAATTCTCTTCTTATAACAAAGAATTATATAACAGACTATAAATTAATACAAGTAGGTACACAGGCGACAATACGAGAGTCAGCGACGTATAAAGACATTGAAAATAAGTACCCGGGGTTTCTTGGAGACAAGAAACGCTGTATACGAGATATTCTGAGAAACCTGAAACCCCGTATACGACTGACATTATGAGGGTATATCCTGTAAAACAAACAGAGTATGACAGAAGGAAATTATATACAATTTCCTTCTGTCATACTCTGTTTGTTTATTAGGCATCAACACAGTAGAACGGGTGTACGAATTCTATGAAAATTATACATTGCAATTTGTGAATCAGCAGCCTAAGTAAAACCTGAAGTAGGTTAGTGGTAATATGTTTAATTGTTACAATTCTTTTGCAGCGACATTAAACATTTCATTAAAATCCTTTGGAAATGATAATTGCATATCGTGATACCTACTAAAACGATAATATAATATGAAAGAAAATTGCTACTCGTATGTATGCATTGGACTTGTTGGTATTCCCATAACCAAGAGGGCGACCACTTCCTTTTAGCAAACCCATCTCTGGGAAATGGAAATGTAGGAAATAAAAGCTCTACTGCTTTACCGCGGTTTAAATTGCAATGCGTGGATACGAAGCCATCATGGGTATGTCTATATACATATATTATTATAGTCTACGATTTATGGTGCAGTTAGATGGATTCAAGTTTTCAGTTATACACGAATCTTGTCGTCAAACCCAATTTAATTCCCGAATACCTCAAATGTCATCAAGACTTTATCATTAACCCGTTTACTAGCACTAGACTATCTAAGACAAGAGTAGGGAATAGGTTAGGAGAAATATTCATTGCTGACAATAAGAGTATAGACTTGAATATGAATATTATAAGCAAATCAATAATATACCTATATGTTTATGGTAAGTATAAATTGTCCTTTATAGTTCTCGGTAAAAGTTATAATGATTGTACTTGAAAAACAATTTGTTTTTCCACTCGACAATTTCCTGTAAAAATCAATTGGTAGTGCAAATTCATTGAATTGTTTTGCCAGACGTCCGCGGTTTGCGGCTTCTCCGAGTAAACTGTATTGCATTGTCTGTGAACTCTCTACTCTGTATTACTTGTTTTACTGCTAATTTCTTGCCTTTTAATCTCTCATCGAAACTGTACAATATTAATGTCGCCTTTAAATCAGAAAGCGTTGCTCGTTAAACTAAAAATCTATTAACATTATTGCGGATTAGTGGTCGTATTTGCTTCGATCGATCTATGATATAAAGAAGATTAGAGCCTATAAATTGAAATAACACTGATTCCTACTACTATTTTACCCGGATGTTATTCATGCAACCAATTAAAAAGTCATAACAACAATATTTTACGTGTTCGAGTAAATAATGTCAGTTCGCACTTATCTTTTTTAGAATAGAATTATTTGACGGATGATAAATCTAGAGCTGTTATTTTATCAGCGAGTACGGCATGAGAGCACCTGGTGCGAAAACAAGTACAATTCTAAGAAGTAGTAATTGCCACTCGTTACACCACCCGCCACCCGTCGCTCGTCCGCCGTCAGGTCGTCACCGGACAGCAGCATCCATCTTTATGTATATCTCAACGATGATTATAACCTTAAACAAATCATATTTTACTACAGTACAAAATAACACTGGAGGATCGCCTTCAGTGTTATTTTGTACTGTAAAGCTAACGTTAAAGATAGTGATTGTAAAACACTTGAACGAAAAGCATTTCGTCGAATTGTCTGTTATTTCCTTCTCGCTATCCGTAAATAATTTTAGCGATAGTGTCGGTAGGTACTGTATCAATATAAATGTAATTATAAATATAATCTCAAAAAACCCGAATGTACTAAATAATTTGCGTGACTCACAATGAAATTAAACTCTAGGCCGTCCGGCTGGTGGATTATGTCATTATCCATTTGTTACGTTACAACTTGTTGAATTAAACTACAACAACAAATGTTCTTAGAAATATTTTTAATAGTGCATATGTTTAATATATTTACCAGAGACCTGTTACTTTCTAATAGAAGACAAAACGCCATTTCATTGCATGATAGCATCATATTATCATGCATTAGAAGCGAAACCCATATTAGCATACCCCATGCAACTATCGACTCTTTACCATAATGTTGCAATAATTTATATTATAGAAAACGATTGCACTTAAGTCACATTATCGCGTTTGATGAATCACGTCCTAATCAAATTAGTGATTACGAGCGTCTGATATGCGATCCTTGTTGACAATACCTCACCTAGACAAATGTTCATGTTTTCTCTTCGTAGAATTTATGTTGCTTTCATTTTCGTTCAATAGATAGACATTAAATTTACTGCTTGCGAATAAAGGCCGGACAAGTCGTAAAGGTCAATTGTCGTCTTCGATAATAGGGTACAAACTTGCATCAAATACTTGTTTTATCCTTAGGCCTATAAAGGGATATATATTTTTATTAGTTGATTCTGTTTTACATTAGGCTTTAATTCACTCAATAAATTCAATCAATTATATATTTCAAACGTCAAATGCGACATAGTTTTGTATCAATACAGAATACAATTTAATTATCCGATATGAATCAAAATATTTCATGCATAACTGTAACTGCGAACATCGCGTTCCCATAAAGTTAATTAGTCTATTAGGGATTGATTGATTTCGAATACATTTATTGTATGTGTGTACAATTTACATAATGTACCGCTCACAAGTACATGCGTGTCTGAACGTTGTATGTTTGCGGTTTAGCGTACTTGTCCACGTCACTGTTATTTCGCCATAAAATAGCGACACGACTACGCACGTGGTAGGTAGCTGCTTACTGGAGACAATTCCGAGAAATCACTAAGTAAATAGTTTCATAACAAAATCCAGACAGCGTAATAACGTTCGAATCAATAAATGAATATGCACAATGTTATCGTTTGGATCTACAAGTATAGCACTTTAGTATACATTAATTTCGAGGCTGTAGGTTCTAACTTCTAAATGGATCTTTAGGTTTCCAATTCGAAATAGTTTGCACATGTGATGCCTTTTATATATTGCTGACAAAAACAGTTTATGTAAGGAGATATTCTTACCAGTAGAACTAGCAGACATCATGGCGTGACAGCCTGACGTTTAGTCAGATTATAAATTGCAACCTGTACATGTGGTGCTATCTGTGCATAAACGTCTAGTTATGTACAGATAGCACCAACACTGACGGGGCAATGAGTTAGCAGTTAGGTGAGTTAATGCGTAAAATTAGTTAGCTTGACATTATTCGATTACTGTAATCAACCAGTTAGTATTAACGTTTGGTTAACGAGAAGCGTTCCATTGCAAAAAATCCTTTTTACGAATTTTATCGAGGTATTTTTATTTATATTATTTACTTCCGACGTTTCGGATCCTTTACAGCATTCACTGAGTGAGTCTGCGCGAGTTTTATTTGAAATAGTATTTTTATTGCTTTTAACATGTCTTTTATTTTCCTTTTAAAAAAATTGAAATCTTACATATATAGCGAGTGATGTCGCGAATTCAAAGTGGCAGACCGCATTAGAAATAACATAGCGTTCCTGGAGTGCGTTAGTATACAAAAACTACCAGCTTTAACTGGGGTGGATTGTTTGTTGAATGTTAAAAATTTGCTTTATTCTGCGGCAAAGAAGCTGTAGTGTCTGAACTATCCACGTCTTTTCTGTTAGGGACCACCTAAGGTCTCCAAAGTGAATTCATTATAATTGCTGATAGTAGCTCTTAAAGTCGTTTTAATTCAAACCATCTGTCAATACAGACGACTAACCGCTGTACAATGTAACTGTGAGTAGTCACACCGGTATCAGTCTCACGAGGGCAGAGCGAGAGTGACTCGCGTCTTCACGTCAGTGTCTTCATGTCTTGTAATAAATCCTCCGCCAACGACGCACACGCCGCCGGAACGGGTTCGAGCCTAGCAATTTCATTTTATTACCCCACTTTTACTTTTATGCTAAACGGCTTCCCACTGATACAATCATACCACCCTTTATTTTATTCAACTTCTATAAAATATAATTGATTTCATCTGAAGTTGCCTATAAATGTCATTGCAAGGCTTCTGTACTCATAGGATCTAATTTACATTTCTGTAGCTATTAAACTATACATACCTGTTTTGCTAAACTTTCGCATTCATATATTTACACACCGATATGGTGTATCTACATCATCTACATGTTCGAACTGGTCAACATTGAATCTTATCAATATTCATGTCATACGTACTGAAATTCCGGGTACAGCGACGTGCTAAGTCAATGTTGGCGATTTTTTGTCACGTCTGATTGCTATCAGATAGATAATGATTAGCGAGAACGCACATTCATGATACTTGTAGCGGAGGTTCAAGTAATTTTGGTAATGTAGTTATTGTGTGTGTTTATCGTCATGGGTCTCGAGGTGTACCGTTGGGTCCTCATTCTTATTAAGTGACAAAAGCTTGTTGTCGTTGTGAATAGTGTGCGGGTGTAGCCGGCCGGTCGCTGGTCGCGGCCGGTATCTGCGAAGGTATCGCACGTCGCCGCAAACCTGTATTGTGGCGGTTCCCGGAAGGCTCTTTGTTGCGCGCCGCCTCCCCCGCTCTCCGCGGTGCATCGTCCCCGCTGCTGCCTGCACCGTTGCTGTGGGAACGATGAACGATCTCTCCTGCTCTTTACCCCACTCAAAGCTATGTCTATATGTATGTATGTATATCACCACGCATGTAAATTCGGATTTTAACAATATAGCAAAATCAACCCACACCGTTTCCAAATCTAAACCAACATTGTCATTATAAAAATAGTGTTGAATGCGTTTTATGCACGAAAGTCTTTATCTTTTCCAAAGTCAATAAAAACTTTCAGACCGCGCTGACTGTTAGCGGTAATCTTACTGTGGCAGAAGAAACGATACTATATATAGGTATACATATTTGCACATTTTGCACACTTTACCGCAACTCGCAAGTAGTGGTCAACACGGTTTGTACACTTTATGCTCTCATAATTAATAAAAATGCAAAGCTGATTGGTCTATTACTGCTTGTATTCTCATTTATCACCTTGATATTATGTGTAATATGACTAATATCTACCAGTAACGGAACTAAAAATTGTTTTTGAAAAAAATATTAACAGCTTTCTTGCAGTCAATTGAGGTGTTAATAGATGCTCAAAATAAGTGTCCGATACTCTGATGCTCTTAATGAAGTGACCATAAAATACACAAAACGACTACGGACAAGGACAACCCACTGGGCCCAAATAAAAATCGACAGCTTGTCCTGACACGTTCGAATGACTCGATTTGTTGAACCGATTATTTTAAAGCGCAGCTTTATAACCGACCTTATTCAGGTAGGAGGCTCACTTTGTTTTACAAATTCGGTGATTGTGTTATCTACTTAACATCTTGTAAAAGATAACTTGAAATTGATATTGTTTGTAGATTAGATACTAATACTGTATTAGTAACTTAAGCTACTTCTACAGGCTATCCATTCTTTTATCGCTATGTTGGACTGAGTGCAAATACAAAGTTAACAATTTCCTGTGTATTACAGGATCATAGCTACCGATAATAATAGATTTCTTGTAATAAGGTATACAGAAATCAATTTTATTTGTTTTAACTGTACTTAATAAAGGAAAAAAGACAAGATTCTTTTAACGGATACGGTCATTATATAAAATTGCGTGAATTCTCGTTTTAAAATTCCCAGACAAAGCGTTCGCGATTGGATGTCTGTGTTGATGAATCAGATCCATGAGCTAGGTTATTTCTTTTTGTTCGGCTAATGCTCTAGCGCATGGGATGAGAGGTCGAGGGTGCTCGCATGCGCACGCAGCCTTCACAATGGACCGTTTTATTTATCTACAATATTGATCTCCCTCAAGTTATTCAATTTTTTTTCTCTCCCTTCCAAAGTAGGTAACAATTCCTTTGTCAATATTTTTTGTTCACATATTTCACCGTAGTTGTTATAGGAAGACAAGGAGGTATTTCGTGTGAATAGAACTCTCAATGATATTGTATTGTCACTAGAAGATTGCTCCCACCGTAGCCTTCGGTGGCAATTGTTTGCGTAACATTTGTATCGTCCTATTATTCGCCACTTAACAGCCAAAGCGTTAAATCTTTAGCAGCTTATGATTTTAAATCAGATTATAAGTTTCCAACAAGATCTATTGCGTGGTCTAGTGTAGTTAAGGTGTAAAGCCTTTAAAATAGCAGTAAAATCGTTCGGTAATCTTGGTCTTTTAACATTTTCTTTATCAATATATTTAAAAATTATTTTGATATAAAAAACAACGAAACAAAATCTTCCCTTTAATTATTATTTTTGTTTCCCCGCTTTATTGAAGTAAATGTGTGTTGACCTGGTTTAGCCTGCTTTGAAACCAAAGTAATTAATTAATCAGTTATAGAAATGAGACATGCGCCTACACCCAATTTATCACAAACTTGTTGTTATTGAAGATGTCTAGTTTTTAGAAAATCCTAAGGGCATCTTATTAATATTTTGTAGGCGGCCGTTGTCAGGAATGCCACAAATTAGTAATGATGAGATGAGCGGCTACCTGGGCGCGTCACAGTATCTCACGATCATTAAATGTATCTCGGCGTCACAACAGAGTGACACTCCTGTGACATTGATGTGCCACATTTTTTTTTACTATAACCGCACTATCAGTTTTTATACAAATGTAAATTGCTTTGAAAGATAATGAAATACGTTAAATTATAATTTGTAATACGATCGATGCATCGGACGTCCATGTTTGAAGCACTGCTCTGTCTATTTTCTCGGAACAAATAGTCCAAGACCTCGTCGTCGACGTGTAAAACAGAAACGCGTGACTTTGCCAGTGTGCGTAATATAATATAAACTGGTTGGTTCTTTGGAAAGCTAGGTAGTGAACGGTAATGATTTCAAACGGAAATGTCAGTTTGCTGAGATCGGCTGGCTGGACTCCGAGACACCGCGGCAACCACCGGCCGCGGCACCAGCCCGTTCACACGCCGGTGTTTTTACTTCACAAATACATTCTATTCAAATATCCAATATTGACATGGCATGGATCGTCGAATGCGTCTCGCATTCTTTTTTGTCCTCCATTCAACATTTAATAACCGTGTAATGTTCTGTCTGTAATCTACTCGACGTTTCGATTACCGATAGATATCCTAACTGCTACTTTGATAATGGTTATCCAATGAATTCTATTTTTTGTTTTAACCATAGTAGTCGTAACCATTAAGTATGTACCAATAAAAAGTTCATAATGCCTCTGTAAGACCACCCCGCGGTACCGCGTTGAACATTAGCGAGGAATGTCGCATGGGAAACCCGATATTGAACCTTGGGAGCACGGGACGGGGAGATACATATTAAACATTTTATCGTGAATGCGGCATTCACGATAAAAATGAATGTCACATATTAGTTTCTCGAATGAGAATAATAAACGTAAGGAATGCGATTTTTTGCTGCGTCGAATGTGTGTAACATTGAATCTAAATGGATAGTCGACGTCAAAGCACCGAGCACGAGTGAGCTTACGCCTGCGTCGGAACACTTAATTCTTGCTCGCATAATTCATGCAACAACATTGCACAGTCGTCGAATCGTATAGGTTTCGAGAAATGTACTGCGGGCTCGTTATGACGCCGGTGCACGTTCGACAAATGGCTTCATCGTGAAAATTAACATTCGGCCAGCATCTCGGCGGGCGCGGTCGCCGCCCCCCGCGCCTCCTCCGCGGGCAAATATTGAATCGTCGCTGGGCTGGGACCTCCGCCGAGGTGTCGCCTTCTCGGTACACGTAGACACGTCAACATTTTTTTACTCATTGTCGTGGAGAATTCATTCATGCTAGATACATTGACACTATGCATAGGTACATTGTAATTGAAACGCGGTAGGTATCTGTTTACTTCGTAGAATCAGATTCTAATCAAATAAATTATTCGGTGTTTAATATCACCTGGTATTGTAATTAGTATCATAACAGCAAATCATATTGCATATTAATTAGTCACAATTAACTCGAAGACAAATAGACTTCTAGTATGACGCCGAAAAGGATGTTCTATTCCCGGCACGAGGTTCTTAATTTAAAAGCAGACATTATATTTTTGATATACTGATTTTTCTGGCTTGTTACTTCATAAAGCCATGAGCCATTCATTATTTACACATTTTCCATTCCTTGCTCCCCGGGCTTTTATATTTAAATCTCTAGGAGAAGATTTCAGCTTCGGAAATAAAAAGAGGTCGTATTGTGCGAAGTCTGAGCTGAATAGCCGATGCATCATCAATTCAACATTTGAGAGCTTCAAATAAGCTTTTGCTATCTTAGCGGAATGTGAGTTATCGTGGTGAAGGACAACATTGCTGCAGGGACAGTTTTTAAGACATTTTCCCAAAGAAAATTGATACGTAAGCAATTGTATGCTTAGAATTAGAATACATACAATTGCTTACGTACCAATTTTCAGTAGAAAAATATTTTATTTTATGATCCGTATTTTTCAACTTTCGTCCGCAAGTCTTCAAAAAGAAAAGCCTAGTCTGACGTTCAGAATTTTCTTCTCTACGCAGTTGCACTAATTGTAAGGCAGGAAGTTACTAGAATAAAAAACTAAATGACAGTTTTATTTGAAAAGTAATATGTTCTCAGAGAGTTCTATTTTCCAATTTTGAATTCCGTTATCGCTTTTATCTTTTTTATTATAAGTGTCTAGTCCCAGATACTTTCAGTAAGCCCCCAGTAGTATGTATTGCTAATTGCGCCTGCAGCCGTACCCTTAACAAAAACCAGATCGATGAGCCAATTAACTTTCGTCGAACAAGAACAGGAAAGACTGTATCAGTAAAGATATACTTTAGTGGAGATACAATTTAAGTACTGTAGATCGATTTCCCTTCTCTCATTCGGCAAGTGTTTTGAAGTATCTGTATCTGTATGTATATTAATGTTTCTTAGTGATTTAGTAAGCTGCAGATCTACCTTCGTATGAAAATGTTTTCACGGACTTATAAAAATCTCTAAATAGGAATTTCCTAAATTGGTTTGATTTAATTAAATGTATCACACAATATTAATAATAAGAATTATTTATATTTATTATTTATTTCACATAATTTCATATTTTTGGCAGTTGTTGAGGTTATTGTTTTGTTAAAAACCTTCAACTCTTCTTACCCAAGATAGCTAATAGTTTCTTTATACATGGATTATCTTCTCTCTTATACATAATAATAAAATTATTACTTGGAAATTGCTTTTTAACCGACTTCAGAAAGGAGGAGGTTCTCAATTCGTCGGAATCTTTTATTTATGTTCACGAATTACTTTAAAACGCCTGGACCGATTTGCAAAATTATTTTTTTGAAATTTATAATTGGAAATCGAGAGCAACCCTCAAATTTTATAGGCAATTATGAAGTTTTTAACATATTTAATTGTTCCAGTATTTGCGTCTGATAATCATCATTTGATATTGATGAGCTGATGATGGAAGGTAGAACTCCTCAACAGTTAGGAGTTAAAAGAAAATTATTTCAGTTATAGGCACTTATTACATTTACATGTATACTCCAAAGCTGTTCAAGTATTTGCATCTGAAAATCACCATCTCATGTAATGATCTGATGACAGAACAACTCCTGAACGGTTAGGAGTAGAGATGAAACGGATAACAGTTTGGCCGGATACCGGATACCGGATATTCGGCCAACCATGTGGCTGAAAAGTCGAATATCCGGTAGCCGGATATTCGGTGGAGCTTAGCCGTTTGGTGCATCGCACACACACACACACACACACACTTGTGTAGGCGGCGCGCGAACGATCGAGTAGACTCGGTTCGATTCGGGTCTTTTCGTTAATGTGCACAGATAGATACCGCACCCTATAGATACCGCATGATGAACAATTTGTTCTGTTCCAAGTTCACCAAATTTGGCGGAAGGCACGGGTTGCGCGGGGGCTGACAACTGCAATGTGATTGGCTATTTCAAGGACACATTTGATCGTATTTTTTTCATAGTGGTGGGACTATAACAAATCACATTGATTTTGCTGTCGATAAATTTTAAAAGGGAATACAGATTAAAGCATTATTTTTATGCGATATGATGTTCCTCTATATTCATATTGATTTGTTTACCTTGTGCACAGACTAATCTTAGGTTAGTTTATAAAAATAAATTCGTAGAAATTTATGTAAAATTGAAATTCATGGGTTCAAGCAGGTACATCATCTTATTTATACATATATAAAATATGAATCGAATGGGCTAGTGGTATATAATATTATTGCAAATAGTCACTTTTTTTGTGATATTATTATAAATAAATATGTATAATAACATAATACAAATATAATAAACGAAATTACATTAATTTTAAACTTATGTATAACAACAGGACCAACAGTATTTATTGGATATGAGTTATGATGATCAATAGATTTTATATATTTGTCAAGCAATAAAAAAGAAATCCCATAAGTATATTAAAATTAAATAAATTAATAAAAATTTGCATGTTATTTTACATATTATTTAGGTTTCTGATCCGGTTTCGTCCTTTATTTATACCTAAAACTTACGTTAGCCTTAACCGTTGGTAATTAGTAAAAGTTATTTAAATATTAATTATTATTTTTATACTTATTCATTTTACTCCTAACATAAAACATCGATAATTTTTCGATAAGCATTATTATGAACATTTTCAGCACTATCGGTTTTGTGGGAAAGAGACAGTTATATAAATTTATCTAAAGAGTGAAAGGGATTTTCCAAAAAGACATCGACGAGTTGTATTAAACCTTTTAAAATTTACGATTACTATCCATTATAACTTGAGCTCTGCGAGACTGGACGTTATTTAATTATTTCAGTTACCGGTGGAATGTTATACTATCTTTTTCATAACTTGATGTCCTGGACGATTAACCACACCATTTTACAGCACAGTTAGTCATTTATGTGTATATAAATTTGCTAAATCGATTTATTTCAAGTACTTGGAAGACAATGTTTAATACATCAGCACAGGTCTAGTGTTTGGTTGCCACTGAAGACGTGAATTCGACCGACGAGTTATATCAATGCAAATGCATTGATGTGTGGTGCGCGTCAGTTGCCTTCTATGCGGAATCTATAGGGGGTTATCTGTGTTAATGTGCGAAGTTAGCAATTGTTTCACACACGTGGTGATCGTTTTAGGTTATTATTTTATTTGTGCTCTTGTTATTTGAAGTATACGCATAATTCTAAAAGATTTAGCAACGAGCAATGGCATCGGTGAAGAGAAAATCGCCTTTATGGAAATACTTTGATACTACTTTACTACTTTTAATATAAACAGTGAAAATAATAAGTTAATAATTCAGCGGGATGCCTATCCGGCCGAATAGTAGTTAGTTATCCGGTATTCGGCCGGATAGTATTAAGGCCGCCGGATAGGTCGGATACCGGATAGTTACCGGATATCCGTTTCATCTCTAGTTAGAAGTTGAAGGAAAAATCTTTCATAATTATAAGTACATATGGACCTATAGTTGTATTCTTTCAGACTATTAGATTCACTTGATAATAGAAGAAATTCAGTAACTAAAAATAGATAAATAAAAAACTTAAAAAAAATAAAACCGACTTCAAAAAAAATTAAAAGCACTAAAAAGTTAAAAATAATACTTAATCTAATAAACCAAATCTTGATTCCTTAACCTATAAAATATCTTACCTTTCACCTACATACACAATCAAATTTAACTATTTTTGGAGTTGGTACCAAGCAAATAAACGTTATTACTATAATTTAAAGACTTATAATATGTAACTCACTAAATAATGAACAAAAAAATACTATACATACATGCAATCTCTATTGGTATATTGGCATCGCACCGACTCCAAAAAGATCGCACGTCATTTAATTGCTAGCTGGTACCTGCACTTCCAGTAACAAGGTTTATATTAACATATGTGTACCATTCATATAATCTTGTCTGTTATTATTGAGATATGTTTAGGTATCGGAATACCTAAACATATCTCAATAACATACATAAAGATAATAAATCTTGTTTCTATACATTAAAAATATTTCTATATGCATAGCCGGGATAGGTGTTAAAGGATGACCAACTGAACCCATTCCTCTTATTTTTGGCCTTTTTGTCTGTTTGGTTGTTTTGGCTGTTTGGCAATAGGCTCGCTCCCTGTTTCACGAGGCCTACAACATATTGGCGAAATGTGGGTGTACATTAGTACACCACCTAACCTCGACGACAGGCGGGGTAGCTGTTTTGTTGTGTAAACTACTAAACCTCTGTCGTTAACTTTTATAGAGAAATAGGGAGCGTAACTTCTTTTTTAGTATATCGTTATGCTGTTTTTAGTTATTTTTTTGTATATATTTTTAGCCTCTGTAAAAGTGACCTTCTGGAAAATCTATTATCACACCAAAGCTTAAAATATATTGCTACCGCTTTTCTGTGTTATATTAATTTCCTATTTTATATCCATAATCATCCGCGAGACAGGATCAATCATTGTATTTAATCAAATTAATTGTAATGACAAGGAATAACTATTTTTATTAAGAAAGAAAAATTCAACCTCAGGCGGGACTCGAACCCGCGTCTTCTGGATCGGTACTTTTCTTAATAAAAAATTAAAAATCTTAGCTTGAAATAAGCTAAAAAATACAAAAAGAAGGAATAACTATGTTTATTTTTTTATTTAATTTAATTTCTCTGTTTGATTTATAATTGAATTAAATTAAGTGTTCTGGAAGGATTAAACAATATTTATAACATTGTCTGAAATAGATTAGGCTAGACCTCAACCGGTCTATCTACGAGTACCGTTAATAGACGATGACTTCATATTTTGCTTCAAATCCAGATAAAGACTAGGAAAGTCTTCATTAATTGGATTTTTGTTATAAAGGTTAGATAAGTTTATACATATACATGTAGAGTGATTCACGACTTAATGGCCAGTATTGCTACTAAATGAAAAAATATATTTGATAGAACTGTATCTAATAGACAAAAGAAACCATGATTGTTGTTTTTGACGTCATCTAAAGCGCACCAAAGATGGCGGCGATTGAATGCAAATTAATTCGATGTTCGAAATATTATTATAAAATAGTTTAAACCTGTTATTTTACCTAACTAATTACTGTCTCCTTCGGACCAGAATAATATCAGTCCCAGTCAGGACCAGTAAATATATTTAAATCTAAATGGGTGCGCCGTCGAATCAATAAAACAATCAAAACAAGGTTTTTTAAATAATTTATGTGCCAATCAAAATCGTTTAATAATGAAAATGTAATTCTATAACAGTCATCTATCCTTATTAGGCCGACTAAAAATAATTATTAAAGCTATTAAGTAAGTAATATTCCACCTAGAAGGTCGCTAAAGACAAGGAGCAGTTAAATGAGTCGCGTAGGTGACTACTTCTTGGTATCTCACTTAATTGCTGGCTAGTTATTTAATAACACTCACAATGTCTTGCTCGCAATTTACATAAGCTTTTTGCCGTAGCTATAATTGTTCATTATAATGTCTGTGTAACTCGGGCCTGTTCTGTAGTGCTAGGGAATTATCCTAATTCAAGGTTGCGCGTTGCATGCAAATTGCAAACCTTTTGCTTATTACAATAATACTCAATGTTTCACCCGATTGTGCATACCAACCGTTGATCCTGTTGAACTCTTATAAATAATTCTACGGCGCACGTTGCTGTTAAACTAACGATATCGAACATCCTGATGTGTCTCGGACTATGTAACTGTGTAACTAACATGTTCTCAATCATATAGCGCATAGGATGATAGGTTATGAGATTACTTGGCTACCAGGAAGACTAATTGCACGAGTGTGTTTGCCGATATATGGGCCGATTAGCGAGAAGATGCTTGCGTGCGTCTAAGATCCGCCGCGCCGCCTGACCGGCCCTGCGGGTGCCTGCTGTTGTCCGGCACACGCAACCACGCACGTAAGCTTTCTAGCTGCCATATACAATTTTCTACGTAATAAGCGGTGCCTGAATAATATCAATTTTCCTATACTAACATAGGTAAAGTTTCTGAACCAATGAAATATCGTAAATCGAATGAACGTTATCGCACGTGCATCTTGGCAGCGCGGAGCTCGGTGGAACTTATTATGCTGTCATCGTGTGTCGTGCGTCCGTCGGTCGCGACTATCTACAGAGGTGGTCAGCGTATATTAGGACCAGCACGCACATTATGTCGAAATAATTTTATAATAAGTACTATTTGCCAGTGTTTTCACACCATTAGGTACACGTTAACTCCATTTTAAGTATGTTCCCGTATAAAAAACTAGGTTTGCACCTCAAGTGATGTACTTAGATGTATGTTTATGACTCCATAACTCTTGAAACATTTATTTTTACTGCAACTAGCTTTTACGAGCTGCTTCGGTCAGGTCGTGGAACCCCAATTGCACCTTGTCTTCGTATTGGCTTACATAACTTTCAAACCGTCAAATCAACGAGTAGAATACCTACATGAGATGCAAAGCGGGAAGATAGAGCGCATTTTTTTTAAAGTTTCCTATATTTAAAAACGTGAGCAAAGACCTCCTCAACACTCACATTTCAACATAACTACTATTAAATAAAATATATATTCCATGGTCCATACCCTTTCTATTTGATAGACTTAACATATGAATATTATGTAGCTATATTCGAAAAATTGGCAACGAAATATATGACATAAAGAGGGTGATTCAGTCATTACTTAGAAGTGTTCGGCCGACTAACCTTTGTTAATGCGTTTAAATCGTTAGTAACGTCCGCTGCTCTAAGAACGATCTTTATCAGGAATTGTGAGAATCTGAGAAGAGCAGCGGCGGCAGTCGCGGGCAGCCCCCGGTGCCATCCAAATCGATCATTTTACGCACCCGACGCGCATAATGAAACAGTCATTTCCGGCCGTTTCGCGGAATTGAATATTTAATATTTCGCACAATCGAGTGGTCGCCGTCGGGGCACGCACGGACGACACTGCTGACTGCTGACTGCCACCACCCTTGTTAGTATGCGTCGCGTGACACGGAGCAATAATAAATTCTTGTGCACTTACAGTTTCACGTAGTGCCAAGAAACCGCGATCGGCTACCGAATGCTAAAATGGGTATTGTTTGAATAAATACCATCTACTGTTTCGAGGAAAATGATAAATGGCAAATTATTTACATTTTATCTATTCAATTGCGGTAGGAAAACCGCAGATATTAAATGAAAGCTATTTTATTCATGGTACGAAGCACATATTCAGTAGAGTCATTCGCATGGCGACAGCGCCGTTGGATTCAATAGAAACATACTATGTGATAGATTCCCATAATTGGTAGATGGTTCCTGTTTCCGATTACGCGTTACGCTGACTTCATTTAAATACAAAAGCGTCTCTCTACATTCAATACCGGTAGCCCGTTGTGCGTCCGCCCGAAATTAACTAGGTACTATAAGCGCCTCCACAACAGACAGTCACCCTTATTATGTAGTCTAAACACACGTGTATTTGACATCGCTTTTGTCATTTATAGTAGCTTGGTTTAACAAACATTGGTTTATTATTTTAATCTATACTAATATTACAAAGAGGTACAGTTTGTGAGGTTGTAAGGGGTAATTAAGAAAACTTGAAATTTGAAAATACATATCATTAGGAGTAAAAACGGTTATTAACTAATTTAAACGTTAAGACTTATTACCACCCAAAGACTGTGGTTACATATTCGTTGGTACCCGGTCCATACGTAAACTAAAATATAGTATTACACACAACATGTAACTAGTTCATTAAACTTTCTTAAAAAAACATCAAATATAAATTGATGTGCCCGAATCGTCTCCCTGAAATGCAAAAAATCGTATAATGCCGGTACAAGTTCATTTTGCATAATCAAAAAAGAGCGCTTAAAAGAAAAAGCGCCAACGAAGTCGACCGAGAGCCCGAATTGATTAAATAAGTTCATGAGCACAAAAAATACCAAATGCATAATACAGCATGTATCAAGTTTTTCATATACGTAATTTCACGGCAGCAAGATCGTGTAAAGCAGTAATCGTACTTGAATCAGGCAAGTACAGATGTGTTGCGGACGTGGAGCTGGCGTAGGTTCCCAGGCGTGGCGTGGCAGCGGCGGCATTCCTTGCCCATACGCAGCCGGCCGAGCCACCTAGCTGTTCCGGGACGCGTCATTACCTGCCTACAGACTACATTCTCTGGACACCAGGAACGCAAATACAAACTACCGCCTTCCTTTCCAAACTTTTTATTTGCGACTCATGAACATGACAGGTATGACAAACGTTCCTTTGGTGTAATTATAAGCTTAGGTGCGTTTTTCATACGGATAATTCTATTGATGTAGTTGGAAGCCGTTTTGCCTTAAAGCATCTTCTTGTTACTGGTATTAGATAAGGAAACGACTAAACGATTCTAAGGATGAAAAACAGTGTTTGATTATTTTACTATAGCGTTACATGTAGTTCTTGAGAGTGAATCTTAATTTTATTACATCACAATATATTTGCTTTACATACTTGATCTCATGCTTATGTCCCTTTGGTATCTTTAGAGAAGAGATCTTGCTGCCGCAGAACAAATTCTGGTGCAGAACAAGTGCTTATAATTTGGCCTTTTTTGATAACGTTTGCGCTTTTGATTGCGTTAATCCAGATTGGTCGCCCGTCAAATTTTTTCACATGTGATTCATATGACTTCTTTTATCCGTTTCCTTTCATACATCCTCCGTACATAAAAACTCTTTATTTACAGCTTTTTTGTACTTCAAAGTTCCCTTGACCAGTTGCTACTCTAGGGTGGTTTCGTCTTGATATTAATTTTATTTAAGTTACATATATATTTTCAGGAATTAAATTATTCTTAGAACCTCTATCATATCGCCGTTTTTTAAATTGATTACTGTTATCATTAAACTTACCCAAATGACAGCTGCCCCATAAACGAGTTCCAGGAAACAGTTAAAATACTGCAAATGTAACTATTTGGGTTATGGCCAGCCCATGACGCATCCGCTGTATAAAGACTGAATAATTTTCTAATAAACTGCATCATGTGGGACAAGGTGGTCGTGAATAAACTTTATTGCGTTTTTTGTTACTTTATCGCTCATAGGCTCAATAGTAAGATATTCATGTGCGGTTTAAGCGGTCGCATAACTTTGTCCTGCCATTTAATGGCAATACGTCAGATCAACAAGTATCGTACCGTAGTCTTCAGGTGGGCGAGCAGTGGATTATAACAGTTGTCACAGGTCTCCGGTACGAGGAACTGTTGTCGCCGGGAGATACCGCCGGTTTCTCGTTCACCTGCTATGCGATCGACTTTTTGCCCCCGTACCCGGTACTTTGCGGTTTTTCTAATTGCAACTTTCAAGTATTCCCGCCGCACATCCCTAAACCGCACTAACTGTATGAAATTGCTACACTTATTGCCTGCAACGTTGGTTTCCGATGTTCTGTGTTATTGCCTCAACACTGTCATTATTACATAGGAGCTCGATCGCAAACGTATACTTAAACATGCATATAATTATGTACCTATTCCGCAAAAACGAACCCGTATGCGTCTCATTCTCATTACTTTTGTACAGCTGGTGCCTGTCAGAATAAATGTGTGTACTTTATTCACGTGGATTTATTGCTATGCGAAATCCGATGACATTTGAAAACTGCATCGGATGAAATCGTGGAAGATTTATCGAGTGTAGCGTGCGCCAAGCGTGGCGTGCGGATCTGCGCTTTGTACCAGACGCATAAGTTTTCTGCTTGTTAGTTTTAGTTTACAACAAGCAACGGCACCGTTACTGAAAATGGGGTCAACATTTCTAGTCTAAGGCATATTTATAACTGACTCACTTTATAAACTACCAATAATGAAATGTCATTATTCCATATCTGTGATAAGAAAATAAATATTTTCAATATTAACGGCTAATGATCGGCAAGCCGGCTAATAATGCGACTATATAGAGTCCTCATAGGTATTTTTACTAGAATATTAAACCTACTATATCGATTTAGAGATAATAATATGTATCTGCCTCCAACGCTTGATAGTGTTTCCTGGAAAATATGTGCGTAATAGCATTGCCATAATTAATACAACAGACACGCTACTTTTGTTTATATATTTTATAATAATATTATAATAAATTGGCTCAATAGATTTACACATAATATATAGCGATTATTATTATTGTCATCGGTGCGTGTCGGGGCATCGGTGCGATTACACTGTAATGCAAGGGAGCGACGTCATTATGCGGCGCGTGTGTGTGTCAACTGTTCGCCAGAGAAGTATAATTGCGGTTGTTTCACAGAAACGATCAGCATGCGACCGACTCTACCCTCTGCCAACAAAGAGTTTAACCACGTAGAGTGTACTACCGCGCCGTCCGCGCGGGTTCCTCCGGGCGGTGTCAATTTGGAGTCCGCGCCGGCCGCTGCTAGCCCTAATTACTTCGAAGAATTGATGCAACGTGCACTTCTCATTAGCCGCTCTCTTTGTCCTCTTTATAAAACTCTGTAATCGTATCGTCTTCCACAAATGATGTCATCAAAGACATAATACAAAATGAGCTCGCCCTTTACACAGACGCGTGTGCTACACAACATTATTATGTTAACAAACACGTAAGACTTGTAGGCAAGCACCATTTATCAATTAACATTCCTTTCCATGATCCATTCTCTACGATGTCGACGTTTTATTAATCGACATTTTGTTAAACATTCTTCACAGACTATTGATTAATGGAAAAAGTATTTATAGACTCAGGATTCGTAGAACGCTATCTAGTTATCAATTTGGACCACGACTGTGATAGAAATGTACAAATATTTTTTGCTCAAACTTTAATTAGGTTTGGTTTATAACTCTAAATTACTAAGTTCTTATTCACCCGAATTAAGATTTATACGTTTTATTTGGGTAAACGTGGTGCACGTTAGATTCCGCTTGTTAATGGGAGGTCATAAAGATTACATATAGTTTGTTCACCTCTAAAATCATTAATTCTGTTAATCTTATACTAATTTCTAGTTTTTTGTTACACTATCATCGTTATAATGACGTGATTGCACTCACATAAAAACCCGGACACATTTCATAGCTGTTTTTATACATAACAATGAGCATTAACAATTCGCTTATCATATCTTTATAAGGTATAGTTAAATATAAAGTGACGTCACTTTTGAAATGGTCCATCATTTTCAGGGATTTACCAAAATTAAATATTCGTAATAAAAGTATTCGGACAATTAATTTAAAGTGCAAGGGAATGACGAAGTAATAAAAATCTCAGTTATAGATTCAGAAGAATGAAATCCGTAATGTTCAAAGAGCATCAAAGGAAATTTCTTTTCAATAACAATTTAGGCGTTACATCACTCCAATATATCACTCCAAGTCGTACGCTCGAAGTGAACAAAAATATTTTAATTGCGTTTTAGTGTTCGTATATACAGTAAATGTTAAACTAGGCATAGGATCTAGGAAAGTCAGGCTTTGTTTCAACCGTGCATGGTAGGTTTGATCTGAAATGCACCCAGCCGTAACCGAGTGACAGTGGGATTACCGAGTTTTTTGCTGGTTCTTTGCCGTCCCACTTTAATTTTGAGCTATATATAACTTTTATTATTATGATTAGTACAAGTTTAATCCGGGTTCGAATCCCGGTAGGGACAAATGTTTGTGTGATGAGCATTAACATTTGTTTCCGAGTCATGGATGTATCTATGTATAATATGTATGTATTTACAAAAAAAAAGTATATATGTAGTATATCAACCAACTAGTATCCGTAACACAAGCCTCGTTGCTTAGCTCGGAACTAGATGGCGCTGTGTCATAATGTCCGGGAATATTTATTATTATTATTATTTATTAATCCATCCGGAATTTAAGTGTTTTGTTAGTGTGTTTAGCTTTAACCTGTTTGTAATATACTTTATACACTATGGTCTGTGTTCGAAGGAAATCAAAGATTGATTCCTTCTTTTTTGAACCTTAAACTTCATATCTTAAATGTAGAGGTAGGTATATAGGTATGTATTCTCAATTCGCAAGGAGGCTGCATGCGAATGATTTGTGGTGAGCGGTTAGGGAGTGCAACCCGACACACGGTCAAAGACCGGTTCGCGTTATTTCGGAAATATTCGGAGCTTTTTACAGGAGAGGCCGACGACGCGCCCGCGCCGGAGCATGACCTCATCGGAGATTTCTTTTTGTTCCAAACTTTACAATAACCACGTTTTCCTGCTACACGACAGACGATATTCAATATAACGGGTACATTCCTTCTTTTCAAATACTATGTATTTGTATAGATACGTCAGATTGTAGAGTGTAAATTCCAATAAAGATGATGGTAAAGAACCATTGTCTTTAATGTTTATCTTACATGAACCGCATAGAGGCGCGTATTATCGACATTTGTCGGTGCTGCAGCTCAGAAACGTAAGAAAACAAAAAAGGCATTTAGAGTTCCGTAACCAAATTGCAAAAAACGGAACCCTTATATATTCGTCATGTCTGTCCGTTCGTATGTCACAGCCACTTTTTTCCGAAATTATAAGAATTATACTGTTGAAACTTGGTAAGAAGATGTATTCTGTGAACGGCGTTAAGACTTTCGCACAAAAATAGAAAAAAAAATATTTTTGGGGGTTCCCCATACTTTGAACTGAAACTCGAAAATTTTTTATACATCGAACCCATACCCATTTTTTTTAATAAGTCGTAAATCGTAAACCGCAATTTACCTTTCATTCAATTGTGTACCCACTGCTGTTTACCTAGTCAATGGTACGGAACCCTTTGTGCGTGAGTCCGACTCGCACTTGGCCGATTTTTATAGCTTGTCTTGTAGCTAATTAAATTAAATTAACGTTCGGAATCGCTAAACGAATGTCGAAATGAGTGTCGCTACATTCTAGTTTGTTATTGAACATACAATTGTTACAAATATTTAATTATGATATATTACCTACTAATTGGTCGGAGAACAGACATGGAGTCAGGCTCTACTTGCTGCGGCTGGCCGGTGTGCCGCTGCGGCGCGCGGCGCGGCGCAGACTCAACCGGCACGCGGTATCTGCTACCACATAGCTACACAGAGCAAAACATTGCTTGCATCGCACTAAACATAAATATACCTGTATTGTATTATGTTCCATTCACTTTATGGCAATTACCTATGGTATGATTCATAATTATAATTTACACTTGAACATAAACTTTGCACAAACTCTTACCCACGCTACGAATGATGTTTTTAAATAATAATATGTCTTTAACAATGATTTATTTTTAAAACTGCCCATCAATAGTTTTCAATAAATCGTCATAAATTCACGTTCCATATCAATATACTTAATGCGTGTGCTGCGTGAGTCATTACATCGAAAAAAGTTAAAAATATTCGCATCGTTCTCCCAGGGACACTGGAAAGTGGAATGAAGATTGTAAACATGCGCTCTTGATATTATGTGTTCTCGGAAATTGTCACGACTTATGTAGTGCAAATAATAGCTATGAACAACACCAGCGTGGACGTGCACACTTGTGTATTAGCTGCATTATGTGCTTCGAGAAAGACTGCTTGGAACTGATATTTAAAGTATATAGGTTTGCGACTAGTGTATTGCCCTTATAGTATGTTCTATTAGCGGAGGATACTCACCAGATCATACCTCCCTGTCGCTTCTAAGAAACAATTCCAACGCGGCCTTGCGATGAAACATCGTTCAAATGTTTGTTTTCCTTTCAAACGATTCAAAAACGGCTCCCGCAAAATTTTACTGTTCACGGGAATCGGTTGCCCCTCGACATCTTGTTTGCATAAGCCGGATTCGTTGAACAAATTACAGCTGTTTGATGTGCGATCTCTAAATATTTTATTTATTCATGTAAGTATGAACTAGGTATGCAATTTACGCAGATCTAGGTAGAAATTATTTCAATCTCTCCACGCAATTATCAATTTGTGGAATATTAGAGAGTCGTGATTTCTCCGTTGACGAGTGATTGCAATGCAGTATTTCGCAGAATCACTTAGCTGTCATCGGCAGCGGGAACATTACGCCACCACCCCGCTCTAGCGGAATGACGCTCCATTAGCCGTGTACTAGGAATTATTTCCTGCACGTAGACATGCCATCTTGATCTCGTCGCGTAATGACAATGGCGCAACATTAGAAGCTGTATCTCACAAAACGATCATTTCAGAGAAAGCCATTATTACCTTGTTAACTATAACGTAACGCTTCATTAGCACATACTCCAGAGTTGCGGATTTTCCATTACACGTAAATAAACAATTTAAAAAAATATTGTCTTAAAGGCAAATAAAACTGCTATCTACGTATGAATATACCTAATGTGATTAGAAATGTTCTCATGCAAGAGTCGGCAAGGGATTTCCCTTGCGTCATAAAAACGCGAAGTTTTTAGTGTTAAAGTAGGTACTTACTATCAAGTATGATTAGCTATTTCCACTAGTTTCTGGACCTGTCCAGATAATACTATTCTTTCTGAAGAATAGTATTACTTTACTTGCCCATGGACAGACGAACCATTGTCCTTAGTCCTAACATTTGGATTTCTTACAGGTTCAAAGATGGCGTCGCTTATCCGTGGTCTGCAGGGGTGTCCAACCTGATCCTGTACCCTGAGGCGGCCAATCAGACTCTGTACGCGCAGCGGGCGGCGCGCGCCGACTCTGGCAACTACACCTGCCGACTGTCCAATGAGACGCACGTGGAAACACACATCGTCAAACTGAACATATTGGGTATGATCTTTATTATATAACTTTATATTCCTTCATTAAATTATAATATACATATTGTAGGAGGTAGGGCATAGCGAGATTTCACGCCCAAATTGAGCTGCCCGACTGGGGAAGTACCTCCGCCTTACAGAAGACCGCAGTGAATCAACAAAAGTTGTCTTTCTGCGAGTGAGTAAGGTTACCAGAGCTCATTGGGGGATTGACTATTCTGACAGCATGGGAATTCCGTTTGCTGCCAGTTCAGTAACTCCCTATTTAAGAATCCTGGACGGTTTCTAAGGGGTTTGGCAACGCATTTGCAAGCCTCTGGTGTTGCAAATGTCCATTGGCGGCGGTCATCACTTACCATCAAGTGAGCCGCCTGCTCGTTTGCCCCCTTATCACCATAAAAAAAATCAAGTACTTGGTAGGGAAACAGCAATCATAAAATTATTTCCGAGAACTTTCCAAAGGCATTTATAATATCTTAGTCAAATCTGAGAAGTCTATTGAATGAAAAGGTCGTTAAAAGAGGTTACAGATCAAATATCACGTAGAAGCTTTAGAAAATTAGAAATTTCCTTCACTGTTCAAGCAAGAATGAGGAAAAGCTTTTACATCGGGTCGTCAGCATTGCGGGAGGTCCACACTCAATACTCAATATACTCGTCATAAAATGTATACAGGTTTATATTAATATAGCTTTATGATACGACTGTGAATAGCTAGACTTACTTGAGTCGAGCTAGATCGTATTGATGCAAATGACTACAGTTAATAAAATAACGCCACACGGCTTATAACCGTTATTCTACTCGCTTTAAATACTAGCCTAACATCGTCATATTGCTTTTATTATAGGTTAAACAACAGTACTTTATTTAACCTGTTCCATACAAGGAAAATGTATCAGCTAATATTTCGATTCCCAGAAAAACCGACGGATGCCCCGAGAACAATGTTCATTTCGAAAGACCAGTGGGTGGAGGAGGGGGGCGAGCTGCGGCTGTATTGCGAGGCTCTCATCGGTGAGTAACAGAATACTAACAATTCACTTAGCCATAAAGAAAAAAATATAGAATACGCGCTTATATGCAAACGTAATAATCGCATTGTCCGATCTTCCCGTGCAGTGAGAGCTGTGGTAGCCTAGCGGTGTGACCAGTGGACTGAGACGTCAAAGGTCTCGAGGTCGAACCCAAGACACGCACCACTGACTTTTCTCAAACGGTGAAGGAAAACATCGTGAGGAAACCTGCATGCTTGAGAGATTTGTCTTGATGTCATGTGGAGTCTGCCAACCCGCAGTAGGCTAGCGTGGTGGACTATAGCCTAATCCCTCTCAAATGAGAGGAGACCCGTGCCCAGCAGTGGGACGTTAGTGGGTTGTTGATGATGATGATGACGATCTTCCCACCGATTCGCGACAGTTGAAACTATGCAATCAATCAAAATGATGTCCTACGAGTTTATGGGATAGTGAAATTTTACAAATATACACTATATTTCAGCTATGTCTACGTATTCCTATCTGAATCAAAATAATGGCGGATTAAGTGCCCTATATCCATATTCAGATTAAAAGATTGTAAAGTATGTCTGTCTGTTTGTGACCTCTTCTCGCTTTGACCGCTGAACCGATTTAGATGAAATTTGGCATAGAAAAAAATTTAGTCTCGGAAAAAGACATAGGAAAAAATATTGTCCCGGAAATTATCCTTTAAAAGGGTAAACATAGGGAAGAAATTTTATACGCAGAAACTATAATTTCTTAAAAGTGGAAGGAAATAAATAAATTAGCAGATTGGATAAATTTACTAATTCTACGCAGACACAGTAGCAAAAATTCCTCTATTATATCTTTGATAAACAGATAATAAACGTTGATGAGGTCTGATTTATCTTCTTAATCATGTTTATTGTTCAGGTCGATCTTATTTGGCGGACGCCCGCAGTGACCTCCGGTGGCGAAAAGTGTGGCCTAACAACACCGAGGGAGACTTACTGCCCACGCAGACTGAAATCAAGACCACCCGGTGAGTCGCTCATAACATTCAACACATCGATATAACTTACGAACGAATCATATGTTACGTAATCAATTTTATGTCAGAATCGAACATAACGTTTTACTTGCATACTTTAATCCTAATTAACAAATTTAATTTGACCAGAAATGCATAACAAGGCAGCAGTTTTAAGTGATTATGTCTACATAGAACTTCTCCCAATAAAATTTCTGGTTTCGTGTCAAAAAAACGAAAGTAATCAATACTTTCGTTTTTGATGGAATCGATCAATAAACATCACTTTAATAATGGCGCTTTATTTCTATTTTTGATATGTGATTGTTGTTTTTCCTATTTTTCCGGGTAAAACAGATGGCAGATTTATACGTACACGTGTATACTCACAAATATACACGTGTACACACTTACACGCACACACTGACACACCCACCCACAAACATCCCCCTCTCCGTCTCTACATACTTATTCCTAGTATTAGAAAAATAGCCGTATTGAAATCCTAGAATGACGCAATGGAAAATGTTACCTGTGTAACCTCGAGTTTTATTTGGTGTTAGCCGCTTTGCCGTATCCAGTCTGACTTCCTGCTGTCTAATAAGGAAGTACCGTATGTGACAATGTGACTGGTGTATTACAGGGAGGATGTGGAGGACATTATCGGCTCGTACCTGACCGTGGAGCGGGTGTCGGCGCAGGACTACGGCACGTACGTGTGTCTCGTGCACAGCAATGACGTGGTGTCCAGGAATTACGTCACCGTGCACTACAGATGTTAGTATACACGTTACATTACCATATTATACCCCATGTGTATTTAACGCACTAAAGTATACACATGTGTGTTTATTTTTGGTTCGTGAAGTTCATATTTATTTTTGATATATACGGATATTAGATATAGAAGTGGTTTTTTATCATGGGGTATATTGACCTTTTATTTAGCAATCTTTTGTTTTGCCACTAGGCTCAAATGTAGAGTACTAAGTGTATACGCTCAGGAAAAACTTAATCGGAATCAAGCACGATTTGGCATTTGGTCTACATTTCGGCAGTCCAACTTAAACCTTAAACATTGGGAGAATTCTTTGCAAAAAAATTCCAACTCTGACGTGTTCGCAAGGAATAAAATAGTTTTTAGTTTCTTTGTGTCTAATTAACAATACAATAGAAAAAGGAAAATAAAAGTTCCAACCACAATTTATTATTATTCTCCGTATTGTTTATCGAGACTATAAAATAAGTACCTACAATCCTACATACATAAATAACTTTGATTGTATATTTTCTTTATGAGGGCCATAGTTATGTATAGAATGAACGGTTACGACTTACCAGTACAATCATGCGAGCCTATATTAGGTTGGTAACCTAAACCTGAGTGTGCATAAACTGCGCGTGGGCAGACGATGCGGATGGCCCGATAAAACAGCTGTCTAGTCAAAACATCGGGAGGGTAGATTAATATGCAATGAATTGCAGATCTAAAACAATACAGACAAATGGAGGCTAAGTGTGAGTGTGCGAGAGATTTTACTTTCTGCGCGGTAAAATGGATTTGTGTATTGCTCACATAATCATAGTAATTTTTTAAACTCAATATCAAATAAATATATTATAATGATATTTAGAATCATCTATTTCATAAACAGACAGAAATGTGTTGCTGGGGTTTGTTGCACCCGCACCGCTTCTTCCTAGCAAAAACACTAAGAAGCGATAAAGGGCTGGCGTTTTTGGGGGCAGTCTATATTGTCGACTTTCAAAAACAGCCACTTAAATTTGGCCTACTTCGAACAAATTCTATTTTGACTTTGACTTTGAATATTAGAATAGTTTATTCGTCATCTTGTTTCTAGAGTATAAAAAGAGATAAATATAGAATAAAGTTCAACTGTATTTGATATAATTCCCATTGACGTGAGTGCACCCACTCAACCAACTTCAAATGTTTGGAAGAGAAATGTGTTATTTATTTATTGTTCCTTCTATGACTGCTGAAAGAAATCTGTAAGTCGAAGTTAGGATTTGTGTTTGGTTTACAATAGACAAGTCCTCCAGTATTGTGGGGGAGTACATGAGTATTTCTTTGCTTACCCCTCTAGAAATTCGGGCCTGATGTTTACTTGATGTGTAAATATTTTTTCCAATTCATTTTCATATACATTCGTTTCATATTGTATTTCAATTTAAGTTAAAATTAAGTTAAAACGATATTTACACGTTTTTTTACGAAATAAGTTATGTGAATGTATGGGTTTATTTCACAAGATCTCTGCACATCTTTAAGCTCGAATCTATAAGCAAGGAACTTTAATGTTCTGTGGGTGTAAGATCTTAGATCTATAGTTAGCTTTAGAATCCATTATATTCGCCATATATGGTGATATATCGAACAGAGAAAAAAATGCCATATTCAATTATAAGTTATAGGTATTTTTCTTTCATTTACCTGGAATCATTATAGTGTACGATAAGGATATACAGGATCACTTATAAAACACCAATAACCTCACAGGACTAGATAGCTAATATCATAAGCATCAACTTTTGCTGTACGAGTTCTGACGTAACACAACACATAAAAAAATGAGATTTCTAGTTTTTATTGTACTGTCGTGATATTTGTAACCCGCTACAACTAAAACTACCTACCCCCACGGGAAAAATCCCGTGGGGGTAGGTAGAAACTAGACCCAATTAGATCGGCGTACGTGCTTTTAGGGTGGTATTGAAAAACGGCGGGAAGGTGTTCCGGTTCCGGGGTCCCGGCGTTTCCACTGACATCTGCCTTATAAATTCTTTTCGTTAATCGCCTATCATTAATTCTCTTAATATGCCCAAGCAATATGATTAATGAGTATATGGGGATGCAGATGGCGGTGTGGAGGACGGGGCGGGCTCGTCGTGGTGCGGCGGCGGCGCCGTGCCGTGGCGTGCACTGGCGCTGGGCGCGGCGGGCGGCGCGCTGGCGCTGCTGTCCGCCGCCGCGCTGCACCGCCGCTGCACGCCGCGCCTGCTGCTGGCGGCGCGCCACGCCCGCGCCCGCGCGCACCCCACCGCGCGCCGCGCTAGAGGTACCTACCCACATACACACGTACTGTAGCTGGGCGCGGCGGGCGGCGCGCTGGCGCTGCTGTCCGCCGCCGCGCTGCACCGCCGCTGCACGCCGCGCCTGCTGCTGGCGGCGCGCCACGCCCGCGCCCGCGCGCACCCCACCGCGCGCCGCGCTAGAGGTACCTACCCACATACACACGTACTGTAGCTGGGCGCGGCGGGCGGCGCGCTGGCGCTGCTGTCCGCCGCCGCGCTGCACCGCCGCTGCACGCCGCGCCTGCTGCTGGCGGCGCGCCACGCCCGCGCCCGCGCGCACCCCACCGCGCGCCGCGCTAGAGGTACCTACCCACATACACACGTACTGTAGCTGGGCGCGGCGGGCGGCGCGCTGGCGCTGCTGTCCGCCGCCGCGCTGCACCGCCGCTGCACGCCGCGCCTGCTGCTGGCGGCGCGCCACGCCCGCGCCCGCGCGCTCCCCACCGCGCGCCGCGCTAGAGGTACCTACCCACATACACACGTACTGTAGCTGGGCGCGGCGGGCGGCGCGCTGGCGCTGCTGTCCGCCGCCGCGCTGCACCGCCGCTGCACGCCGCGCCTGCTGCTGGCGGCGCGCCACGCCCGCGCCCGCGCGCTCCCCACCGCGCGCCGCGCTAGAGGTACCTACCCACATACACACGTACTGTAGCTGGGCGCGGCGGGCGGCGCGCTGGCGCTGCTGTCCGCCGCCGCGCTGCACCGCCGCTGCACGCCGCGCCTGCTGCTGGCGGCGCGCCACGCCCGCGCCCGCGCGCTCCCCACCGCGCGCCGCGCTAGAGGTACCTACCCACATACACACGTACTGTAGCTGGGCGCGGCGGGCGGCGCGCTGGCGCTGCTGTCCGCCGCCGCGCTGCACCGCCGCTGCACGCCGCGCCTGCTGCTGGCGGCGCGCCACGCCCGCGCCCGCGCGCTCCCCACCGCGCGCCGCGCTAGAGGTACCTACCCACATACACACGTACTGTAGCTGGGCGCGGCGGGCGGCGCGCTGGCGCTGCTGTCCGCCGCCGCGCTGCACCGCCGCTGCACGCCGCGCCTGCTGCTGGCGGCGCGCCACGCCCGCGCCCGCGCGCTCCCCACCGCGCGCCGCGCTAGAGGTACCTACCCACATACACACGTACTGTAGCTGGGCGCGGCGGGCGGCGCGCTGGCGCTGCTGTCCGCCGCCGCGCTGCACCGCCGCTGCACGCCGCGCCTGCTGCTGGCGGCGCGCCACGCCCGCGCCCGCGCGCACCCCACCGCGCGCCGCGCTAGAGGTACCTACCCACATACACACGTACTGTAGCTGGGCGCGGCGGGCGGCGCGCTGGCGCTGCTGTCCGCCGCCGCGCTGCACCGCCGCTGCACGCCGCGCCTGCTGCTGGCGGCGCGCCACGCCCGCGCCCGCGCGCACCCCACCGCGCGCCGCGCTAGAGGTACCTACCCACATACACACGTACTGTAGCTGGGCGCGGCGGGCGGCGCGCTGGCGCTGCTGTCCGCCGCCGCGCTGCACCGCCGCTGCACGCCGCGCCTGCTGCTGGCGGCGCGCCACGCCCGCGCCCGCGCGCACCCCACCGCGCGCCGCGCTAGAGGTACCTACCCACATACACACGTACTGTAGCTGGGCGCGGCGGGCGGCGCGCTGGCGCTGCTGTCCGCCGCCGCGCTGCACCGCCGCTGCACGCCGCGCCTGCTGCTGGCGGCGCGCCACGCCCGCGCCCGCGCGCACCCCACCGCGCGCCGCGCTAGAGGTACCTACCCACATACACACGTACTGTAGCTGGGCGCGGCGGGCGGCGCGCTGGCGCCGCTGCACACCGCGCCTGCTGCTGGCGCTGCACGCCCGTATACAGGGTCACTAGTGAGACACTAACGATTTTGAAGGAGAGTACTCGGTACTCGATTCTCAATATTAATTATGTATAAATGGTAATATGTCAGATGCCGTGATTTGTTGGGTTATGTGGTAGGTGTGTGTGCATTTATAACTGCTAAAACATGCTAAAAGTGATCCACTTGTTTTGATTCGTAATGCGTAAAACCTACCATAACTATGCATCACGCGACATACGCGAAGTATGAAGGAAAAAAGAATGTATGATTCTTCTTTCCTTCATACTTTAAGCTAAGTTTACTTAGTAGTTAATTAATATTATTTTTATGTTATTTTTCTACTTCATATATAATCGTCAAATGTCAAGTCCTTGAATATAAGGAAGAATAAAAATATTATTATTATAACTATGTCAATTTACGAACAAAGAATCAATTCAAAGAACAATTCATCAAATTAATGCAAAAATATATTAATGATAAATGTACTACACATGTTTATTTAGTTGACGCATTTAACGCAGACAAAAAATTAAAGATCTATAAAAAAGGTACAAAAACCCACAAACAACAAGATATGCATACTTACGTCATATTATGCGCGAAATTCTCAGTAATCGTGACCACTGCAAATAACATTAAGTTGTATTAAATATATTGTGTGCAGACTTTTGAGTTACACATAATTATAATAACTGTTTGCTGACTCGATATTAAATAAAGGAATGCGAACAATTTATCGGCTAATAATATATTTTTACGTCTCGTATACTTGTTTTCAACCTCCGTTCATTAATCGTCTTCTTGTGTCCAAACAAAGATGTTACGTATCACGTCTCTAAATCCTTGTTACTATGCATCACTGCCTGATCAGTCCTTATGTTGATCTTGCTTCCCGGTTCCATTCCCTAACCGAGCGAGTGTTAATGGATTTTCTTGTGACATATTTATTACATAAATTTATTCATAATGGAGCAATAATAAATATCAGATAACATAGAATATGTATAAATAAATAACTCATATTTCTAATAGTAAGAAATTAAATGAATAAAGTATATACATTATATCTATAACAATTTAATAAGAATGAGGCGCTTTCCTCTCTCCTACTTAACATTGTTGTGCCCGACAGGGTCCAAAATTGTTTCTGTATGTACATATATCATCTGTATGTACATTATGGAATGCAATAAAAATTATAATTGTTATGATTATGATTACATCCATACATACGTGACACGTACTGTTCTTTGTAGCAAATTAGAGCGTAGGTCGGCAAATTTTAGGGCACGGAAAATTTGGGCAATTGTTTTATTTCTGAAAGTAATAAGTTCGGCTAGTCGCTTTTATTATTATGGATATTTACCTTTTTTGTAAAAAGACGATGTTCGATAAACCCTAAATAATTTATTTATTGCAAATAAAAGTAATTAATATGACTGTGACTAGTTCAAAATCATATTAATAATTTCTTTTTGTCAGTTCAGTATTGAATTGCAATGGTCAATCGGGGCGGGTCAAATTTTTAACGCCGCCACTGTTTATTATTATATATACCTATATCTGATTATGTTACCTTAAAATTGAACAATATTAATTTTAGTTGTTTGGTCCACAGTACTGGAGAAGGAATTCGACGTGCTGGTATGCTGGACGGCGGTGGACGGCGAGTTGGTTCGCGGCGCGCTACTGCCTACACTGGCGCTCAAATACAAATACCGCGTGCACGCCGTGCTGCTTTCCACACAACCCGATACTTGTAATTAACTTTACTTTGTTACACCAACAAAACAAAAACATTTATCATAAACATTAAACACTCCTTATCACAAGCCTCCTCCATAGATACCCATAAAGAACGGTAGTATCTCCTTAATTGAACAAATTACAGTGATCTTTTCTGCCCCAGTACCACGTGCCCCCCCACCCCTGAGCTAAGTACCCTGTCCACTTATTGGTAGATCTTGGATGATTTACCAAAAAACCTTGTACACAACATGATAGATTCTTGTATCTACCAACGCCAGTATAAATAGTAAAAAACTGTTATTACATTTCTAAGAAAGCATTCTTAGCGCAAAATTCAGGGAAACTGCTAATTTTATAGGTGCAGGCAATTTACTGGAAATCAGTCTATACAAAATACCCCTTACTAAAGATGTTCCGTGAACAAGCATCGCCGTTTACTTTATTTACTGCTAAAGAAAAAAAGCGACATGTTACCGGGAACATTTCCTTATACATTCTTATTTAGTTTTTCCTTTTACACTGTATTATAATAACAGATTTACATTTTTCAATCAAGATTATTGCGGTAAAAACTTTTAGGTTTTTGTCCTCGATTTCCCGTGAGAAGCAAACAAGCATCACTCGATATTTTTTTATTCAATTTCAACGAATTTTGATTAGTAATACTTGTATCGAGTATTAGGGGGACATAATATGAGTCTGTTTGTCTGATTTAGGGCAGTTTGGAGCGGCTGCTTGTTGTGTATTAATTTATGTCTCCCAAGATACAAACAGATTGATGCTTCTTAATATTTTTTTATTATCCACCGTTTGGAAACAAATAATAGTATTAAGTTAGTCATGTGGATTTTATCCCTTTTACTTTCAGAGGCAAAGCACCAGGTTTGATTCTGATGCCCTCTATTTTTCCAGTCTTAACATTCGCGTCATCACTTGTAAATGGTTTTGATTCAAATTAATTCGTCCCAATTGTGTACATTGACCGATTATTATTAATTTATTATGAACATATTATAATAAATGTCTGTTTTTGGGTAACAATAAAACAAATGGGGAAAATCATGATTCATTATTTCGCTTAGTATAGTTTAATTGGTTCAGTGACATGTTGTTGGTTTGTTTCGTCAGGGTACAGCGAGCTAGTGGGCGATGCGTCGCGATGTCGGTCGCTGGTCGCCGTCCTGTCTCCGGCGCAGTACTCTCCACAGCAGCTGCTGACGGCGCTGAGACAGCTAAGAGCACTGCCGTTACCTCCTGTCGTCGTCTTGCTACAGGTCAGTATTTTATTTAGAAGATTATTTATATTATACACATTTTTTATGTGACGTCACTAATATTAGGTACCAATTAAATATAGTTCGTTGAAAAATAATAGTGTATTCAGGGCGTGCCGTAGCGTGATGAATAAAATATTTTTAAAATTTGACTCATTTTCGCAGCCGAAGCTGTTAGAAATAAAACTATTTGTTGGCTAAACGTGATCTTTGCTACACTCATTCTGTATGTCCGTCTTGGTGGGCGTGTTATTATTTACTTCTCAGAATTTTACTTTTAGCGTTAACATCATTTACGTCTATTACGTCCTTTGTATTACGGAAAATCTGACGACCTGGTTGGCGCAGAGGCTGAGCGACCGGCTTGTGCGGGTTGCGGGTTCGATCCCCGCACGGAGCAAATATTTGTACGTTCCGGGTCTGGGCGTTTGTGTATGTGAAAATTTGTGTTTGTAAACGCACCCATGACACAGGAGAAAATCCTAGTGTGGGGCAACGTTTTTTAAAAAAGAAAAAAAAAGAAGAAAAGTAAAATTGGTTTCCTGATCATGTTCTGGTATCTTACTTAGGTAATGTTTTATATCGAAGCATACGTAACAAGGTTTTTACGACTGTGACGCATTCACCCATGTCAGGTGGTGTGATAACATTTCTAGGAAGATGTGGTTAATAATTTATTTTGTTGTGTGTGCCAATTACAATTGCATACATATTTATTACCTATTTTTTTTTGAACCAATCCAATAATTATAGCTCACCATTCATCAGCAACTGCGCCTGTAGTCTTCCCTACTCTTTTTGCGCAGTTTCAGGTCTGGGAGTTGTGTATGTGCGAATTTATGCTATTTGCGCAACCAAGATACACTTGGATTTTCTCCTCGGCTGCTAATCATGCTCTCGTATTCATCCATGTCGTCGGTTCTGAGGAACCTCTATTTTTCCAGCTATAACGATTATATTCGAGGCTGTCGGACCGACGAGCTGTCGCGTAGTCAAACGAGAGATATCTAAGTAGATTTTGTTTGGACGTAGGACTTGCCGAAGTTGAAGCGCGAGGCCAAGGAGGGCGGCGAGAGCCTGGTGACGACGCTGCGCGGCACGCGGCTGGTGGCGTGGCGCCACGTGCACGAGCGCGCCTTCTGGACCGCGCTGCGCCTCGCGCTGCCGCTGCCGCCGCCGCACTCGCACGATGTATGTAAGCGTTACTGAGGTAACAACTGCACATTCCTCACACACCTATACTGGGTCACACGGAATGCGACTTCCATTTTTTTACTTAGACTTGTTCTTTTATTTATAGCAATGCATTTATCTATGCAGAATAAATGTTAATTTTAGTAGCTACAGCGCGTATAGAGTTCTATTTTAAAATCTGAACAGCATTTCTGCTTATTCGTTTCTGAATAAAATTGCAAATAAAAAAATATTAATTGTAGTAAACACCCCAATGTGTCCCTCTCCGCCTGACCTTGTATAGGTATGCACTAGCCTTTTATATACCAAACGTTGAAACAGATTAGTAACATTTATATAAACCATAGACGAAACCGAACCCGGCTGAAACTGAGAACAAGTACTCCCGCTCGGGGAGCCTCACCGCGCTCGTTTAACTCGAGGAGCCGGAGCTGCTCGCCGGCAGCACGAAGCTGCTGGTGCGCACAGTGACAGTGTTACAGTGCAGTGTCTAGCCTCCGCGCCGTGTGACGGACACCAGTAACGGACGCTCAGTACGCTCAGTACGCTCAGTTCGCCCGCGCTGCCTGTTATGTGTGCGAAGACTGTGAGTAGTTGTAGCTATTAGTAATATTAAAATATCACATAACGGTTATTAAGACATAGGGCGATTTGAAACCTGTATACAGTTTTCTAAGATCTCAACATCTTTCTTTCGTCTGATTATTATAATATCGTTTCATTTTTCCATTTCTCTCGTGCCAATGGAAAAGCTATCATGACAATTTGTTTTAAGTTTGCGGTTGTATTCCACTATTTATTTTTATTTATCATCTTTTGTCTTACTTTGTATTTATGTGTACTGTTCACTTTCAAGTATTATAGCGGATAGGTTCTGCGTTTGGTTTCATCGTCACGCGTCTATTCTCTTATGAGATGTGTGCGGCGACCACTTTTAGGTTAAAACGAGAAAGTCTTAATTTATCTTCTTTTATTATTGTAGTAAATTATGTTGTATGGAAACAGCGGAGTGTAAAATTTGCGACGATTTAGGGTTCTGTGATAATCGAAGTGTGGATGTTGTAAAGAGACGGTAGTTTATAAAAAACCATAATAAATAAACCAAAACAATATGAAGACTTAAGAACACTATAGAACTTTGGTAGTTTGTACACTGCTGGCTCTTTTTTGATCTTGTTTTTTTTTACATTTTTATAATAGTGTGTTGTAAGACTTGTAATTAATACTGATGTAAATATTATTATAAACAAGAGTATTTTTACATTATTTGTTAGTAATATGCAAGAAGCTTAGCAGGTCATTGTTTAGTATAAAACATTGTAGTATTATAGTTTAACGATACATTCCGTAAAATAAAAATGTTTGTTTTAAGTTCACTTAAACTGATTCTGAAGTTTTAAAACGAAGTAAATTCTTCAATAAGGATGTATTTTCTTATTTAGAAATGTATATAAATAAAACAAATACTATCGATACGTAAAAACTGTTTTATTTTTGTGGTAATAAACCAACGTGTAACAAGTTCTTACTTACATAACATTTTATCAGCATACATCATTCTATCTAAATTAATTGCATCACATTCAAATTAATATTAACAATAACTTTCAAATGGTTGGATAAAAACTACGTGATATATCTACATAAAAATATAAGTTCTCAAAATTAAGTATTTATTTTCTGGTACTTTAAGTACCTACATAATGTTTCACAAGATTGATTTCGAAGAATAAGTACATTGTGTTAGAGGCCGTCCCGAGTGACGTCACAAGTCACAGACCTTACGATTAAGTACAAGATAGCTAATATTAGCACCTCGCAACTAATTGTTAAAGCTCAAAAGTTATTGGACCGTTAATTTATTTTATTATCTACATATTTTAATGGTATTCGAGTACATATGGCATTTAATACGAAAATGTAAATTATTTCATTTTCGACGCAAACACCTGAATGCAATTTGTTATAATCTAAAATAAACTTGTAAATCTCACTTGTCGTTTATTACCTAAGTCACATAATAATAAAACATATTCTTAAAAATATTTCATTATATAAAAAAATACCTAATACATTTTGTGACATCATGAGTAGTCAACACTTCCAATTCTAACAAATAAGAACGTCAACACTGTAAAAGTTTTTCGAGTGAATATTATTTCAAGTCACCATTAATATTCAATCAATGAGCAATTTCAAATACCACCATAATAGCTGCAATTAAGTCTTAATTCGTAAAGAGCCATGTAAGTAACTACAAGTCAAAAAAAAACGTTTCGCATTACCAATTATTGCAAATTATCTTATACGCAGAAGAATTCTTACATGAACCACATAAAAAGTCTAGTGCAGTGAGAACGCATAATACCGTGAAATATGTGAGTACCTTCCGCGTAATTCGAGGCAGTTATGTTTCTGCGTCGGCGCACTTCATAATACCTTAATGATAATATCATTAGTTATGGAAGTGTTGACTTATAATATTCTACAAATAAAAATTAATCATTTCACTTATTTGGAAATAACCGTGATGTTAGACAGCATGCGCACACCATGCACAATTCATCACCAGATCCTTTGTACAATATCTCGATTGTAGGAACAATTTATTCATAGCCTAATTGACACTAATCTTCTATCAATCGGAGGTGCCCGCAGCTTGTTGTTCGTGTTTCGCCTCGTAAGCCTGAAAAATATGTGAATTAAGTTTCCGGAAAAATATTTCTAACCAAAACCCCGAAGTTCAAATTGTGTAACAAATAATATAATTATCGAATCGATTCGCTTTTTCTCTAAGCACCTAAGGGTATGGCAATTAAATATGATATTTATATAGAACTTCATATATGGAAGATAATTAACAATAATATACATATACAAATAGAAGAAATATACAATACACAAAAAGAACAAAGAAAGTATCCAAGTACAGCTTAAGAAACAAAAACAAATTATGTTTAAGAAAACCTAGAACAGAATATGGAAAGTGAAAATGTTGAGTATGAGGGAGTGCAACTTTACAACCATCTACCTAACGAAATTAAAGAATTTAGTTCATTCAACTTATTTAAAAGTTAAATTAAATAAATATATAACAACTAATGATCATTTTCTCCTATAGATTTAGAGAATTCACTTTTTATTTGTATAATTCAGCAACACACATAGGGTAACAGCTATATATAATTATTTGTATTAACTTTGTATCTCATGCAGTACACAATGTTCTTTTGAGAAATAAAGCATCTTTGAACCTCACTTTAAATTAAATAATGAGGCCATATACATACATTTTTGGCGACTCTGCACAGCGTTTCTGCCATAGCGCGACCGGTCTGGTCGACCATACCTCGCAGAACGCCGTCCTCCTTCTGCAGTAACATGTGCGGGTGGTCGTACTCCACCATGCGACCCGCGTCCATCACCAACACCTGACGAAACCAAAACTTCGTAGTAAATGACGATCCTCTGGTGGTGCCTGTTACCACCTAATCTAGCGATTCTTGCCCACACTTAAATACTTGATTTAAAGTTTCCTTTAAAGTCCATTTCGACTCACACCCATATTCTTGAAATAAGTTTATAGTATAAGTAAGTAGATTTACCTTATCGGAATCCATGACAGTATGAAGACGATGAGCGATCGTGAGCACAGTGCACTCCGCAAATTTGTTTCTTATCGTCATTTGGATCAGCGCATCAGTCCTGTAATAAAATATTATAATATAATTGCCTATCATGTTTCAAATAGACATACATATAATAAATACCAACATCTAAAAGCCATGTAGTATCGCCAGATGCGTTATTGGCTCTTGCATACTAGATATCGTAGGACCAACTAAACTAGTAAATTAGTGCGAGTAAGATAAGACCAAACATACATATTGGTTACCAATATGGTACATATTGGTCCACTAAGTCAACTGTATATATGTACATACAAAGACTGGGTTATTTCGAAGTATACGTATTTCTTTGTCATCCGCAAAGAAATACGTACACGTAAACGCAACAATTTGAGATAATACCCGGTACCTGGGAGAACATTCGAAGAGAGTATTGGCGTATTCGAATAAAATACAAAATCGGATGAAGTGCATGCGATACGAGTTTTTTTTTAACCTAATAAAGGTTACCGTTTGACCACAATGTACGTAAATCAATGAATGTATACGAATCAGTTTAGTGTTTATACTGACTGCGGGTCGACGTTGGCGGTGGCCTCGTCGAGCACGAGCAGGCGGTTGCGGCGCACGATGGCGCGCGCCAGGCACACGAGCTGCCGCTGCCCCACCGAGAAGTTGCCGCCGCCCTCCGACATGCGCGACGACAAGCCCGCCGGTAGCTCCATCACTGCCTCTTTTAGCTCCACCTGGATTCAGTAACGACATCATGAAGATCATTGAGAATGTGTATTATTAGTGTTTGTAAACACTCTCAAGACACGGAAAGAAACCTAGCAAATGTTAAAAAAAAAGGCGATGCGGAATTATAACGCAACGCAACATGTAAAACAAATCTTATTTTTAGTTTCTATTCATTTCCGTTAGACCATTTACTTAATTAATAAAAAAAGAAGTTCTAAAAATGCTAAAACAATTTGTGTGCTACATTTGCACACTACTAGTATCGCTTGATGGGAAAATCTAAGTATTATAATAAGTACATAGAATGCAGTAAATAAAAAAATACTGGAATAGACATTCGATTTTAACATCTGCATGATAAAGTTTAAAATACCTCTTCAAGTGCTCTCCATAGGACTTGGTCAGGGTATTCGTCGAAGGGGTCGAGGTTGTGACGCATGGTGCCCGAGAACAGCACGGGCTCCTGCGGGATGATGGACAACTGGCTGCGGAGCTCGTGCAGACCCAACTTCGAAGTCTCACGCCCATCTATTACGATCTCACCATCTATTGTTGCTAACCTGGTGGAAAAATATTCATGTTAATGGTTATTTGTTCTAATAGTACTAGGACCTGGTGACAAGCAGTGAAGGTATTTGAATAACTATTTAGAACATAAACATACAAATTATTGTTTATTATGATGATCAAGATCAATGGATCTTGATCTGATCTACTTCTATATCTATATATAAAAGGAGAAGCTGACTGACTTAATGACTGACTGACAACTGACTATCAACGCATGGCCTTAAAGTATAAGAGTAGGAAACTTGAAATTTTGCACATGGGTGTGCTTAGTGCTCCCCTATGTCAAAAATCATTTTTTAAAATTCACAAAGGATTATTTAAAATTCACCCCTAAGGGGGTAAAACGGTGGTGCAAATTTAGTAGTTTTTTTTTCGTTAAATTGCACGAGGACGAAGTCGCGAGAATCAGCTAGTTATGTATAAGGAACAAGAAAAGTAAGAGCCAGTAAAGAATTCGTATTATTCTTGTAGTGTACAAATCTTATGGACACATACGGAAGCTTACTTAATATAGTCATACAACGTAGTACAACAGTACATTCATCATCATCATCGTCAGCCTATATTCATCCACTGCTGGACGTAGGCCTACAGTACATTCATCTGTTTTAATTATACCTCAGTATTTTTACAGTATCCAAACTTACCTAAAGAGCGCATTGATGAGCGAGGACTTGCCGGCGCCCGTCCGGCCGACGATGCCGACCTTCTCCCGCGGCTGCACCACGAAGCTGAGGTCGTTGAGGACGGCCGGCTCCGACGGTGAGTAGAACAGAGACACGTGACGGAATTCAATGCGGCCGGCATCAGGCCAAGACGGCGGTGGCTTCTTATCCGGTTCTGACTGTAGAGGCGGCTCTGATTCTATATTTGAGTATTCTTGTATTCTAGTGAGTAAAAGATTGATGGTAAAAAATTAAACTCGAATACAATTTTGGATACAACAAACTTAAACATGTGAAAGATTACTATCATTTACCTTTCAACACTGGTCATTTGATTTTCTAACTCGGTAGACTGCCTCATGCCCCATTGGAACATTCCTGTGAGGCCCATAGCTTGTGTTATAGCTAGACCGACATTACCACCGTACTCATCTGCAAAGAAGATACTTAAATATAGTTTAAAATGAAAAAATAGTTTTTTTAACAGGGTCGGCATTGACACCCCTAGTGTATCAAACATCCACAGGCTACAGTAATCGTTTACCATCGGGCCTACTGTATGCTTGTTTGCCACTCTTATGGTATAAAAAACTAAAAAGTTAAAATAGCTTAATACAGTTTTAACTTCTTTTTGAAGTCGGTTAAAAAATACATACAAGTGTTGGAACTGAATGCCTTACCTTGTCCAAAGACGAGGAAACTCATGGTTACCATGGCGATATAAACCACGCATACGAGGTCCAACCAGAAACCGAATGCTCTTGAACTGGCGATGAATAGGTACCTAAAATATCAAGAGATTTTAATAAGGAAGACAGTAAAAAAAAATCAACTTGATCTCACGAGTTTTGCGAGAATTCCGTATGTGCTAAAAGATCGTAATACGTTCCCAAGCTTGTTTATTATTCATTGATTCACTAACAGATTTACGTTAGCATTTAAAACAAAACATAAAGTTATAATCCAAATAATAAGTTGTCTATTAAACATAGCTTCAGCTTTTCCATCATCAGTTTAATACCGCTGCGCTAATTTACTATTAATGTAATTCGCTTAAAATTAAATTTCAATTTTTTTTATTAATATGTTCTGATTTTAACTAGTTTTTGACTTAAAGAGCGTACACTCACCACGCAGAACTGTGCAGATCCTGATGGTTGTCGAACTCCCGTATGAGCGCCTCTTGTGCTCCAAACGCGCGGATTGTGGTGATACCTTGTAGAGACGCGTTCAGGTGAGAGAACACCGGACTGCGAGCTGGAAATGTAAATACTGTATTATAGTACGTACATAGAGACTGGGCTGTGAAGTCCAAAGTCCTGAGTTCGACTTTGTGAGGTTGCGTGCGTATTTATCACGTGCTCAAACGGTGAAGGAAAATATCGTAAGAAAATCTGCATGCCTGAGATTTACGCATTAGGCTAGCTTGGCGGGGGCTATAGCCTAATCCTTCTCCAAATGAGAGGAGACCCGTGTCCCCGTGTTTTGTGAGTAAGGCTCTATATTGTCTAGAATAATATCAATATTTAATTTTTAGGCTCTAGAATATATGAGTATGTTGTAGTGTTACTTGTTACGGCTACTTAGACAATACTGGCAATGACCATGCCATTACGATAGCTCTCCTATTTGTATAGTTTTATAAGATACAGTATAACATGTCAAAGATTGAGTTGCTCTTTCCAACAAGATAGACTTACGTTACATGCCGGAGTCAGCTCAGATTTAGTGGAGACAATTTATTTTATTTTTATATTTCCTATTCTATTTTTGCTTAATTGTTACTGATGATGCTTGGTGCGTGGTTCTGAAAGTACCTCCCCCTTTTCCTGAGGTACTTTCAGCTATATACATCGATATATCTTTAAGTTTACCAATTGAAGTTGTATTAAATTGAGGAAAGTTATAGCAATTTTGAACCTATCTCGTGAAGCGAAGATATTTACAAAATCTCCCGATGTTATTGAAAGGTTAGTCTTAAGAAATGGTCGCGCATGGCGTCAGAGATGACTCACTCACACCCTCGAGGCGCTTGATGCTGCGCGAGGAGGACAAGTAGAAGATGCGCAGTCCGTAGAACACGACGCCGATGGCCAGCGTCGGCACCAGCAGCCAGTAGTTCACCACGGCCACCACCACCACGATACCGATGAGGGAGAGCCCGATCTGAAAGCAAATAAATGGTAATCAAACCATATCTATCTTTTTACTAGCTGCCTCCTGCGGCTTTAGCTTTGTATGCTAATTTCATTCAAATCTGTTAAGCGGTTTTTGCGTGAAGGAGTAACAAACATCCATACTTACAAACTTCCGCTTTTATAATATTAGTAGGATTAACCCACTAATTAATCATCTAGAAGTCTAAAGAATCAATCGCTCATACATTTCATGATCAGATCAGGTATTCATTAATTGCAGGTACAACACCAATTACTATGGAAGTACAAACTTAAAATGTTTGATAGGTCAGATATTTTTAGGTGTACACCCCACGAAATGACACTTTGCATATTTATAATTAAGTAAGTGGTCAAACTACTTAAAAATTATAATTATATTATTACAAACAATAAATTCAATCTGTTTTGTATGATCCAGGATTGGTACTAGCCCACATGGTGAGGACATAATGTTAATCCCTAGTAAAGTACAAAAGTTGTAACCTGTAAAACATCAAGAAGCGCAGACGGCAACACTTCGTCCACCGCGCCCATATCCTTAGAGAATCTGTTGAGGATCCTGCCCGAGGGGTTGACGTGGAAGAACCGCATCGGCGCTCTCGTGATGGACGAGAACATGTTGTTGTGTAACCGGGTGGACGCGCGCATCGCCATTGAGAAAAACATGAACGAACGGAGCAAAGACACCGCCACTAGAGCCACAACCATTCCTGAAATCGATTATGAATCATTAAATCAGAACTTGTTTTGAAATTACTCTTGAAGCAGAAAAGAAAAGTATTTTTATATGAATCTCTCTAAAGCCCTCCTGTCGAAACGGATAATCGTCCGCAAAAGTATATTATTATTCTTTATTCAATAATAAAGTTTTAATTGCATTTCGACGACTATTTTATTTCAGGTGACCAAGATCCCCTTACTATGGTCATGTATCGCAAAAATTATAATTTTAGAGAGGGAGTAAGTACATAATTGGGACGAAGTTCCTTATCGCGCGTTGCGAAAGGGGGCTAGACGGAAAAAATTAAGACGAAAAGTTGTAACGACACTTTTTGCTATAGTAAGCTATTGTAAAAAAAAATACATTTCCTTACAATTAATCGAAAGGAACTTCGTTTCATCCTGGTGTCCCTTGACACCTCTCAAGTTTTTTTATTCCCATCTTACACTAGACTGCCTCTTTTCTGACTTTGTTCTAGTACATAGTCAGAATATCAAGCAATCGAATATCAAGTCTCAGCAAAAAAACTTATCTCACCTGTGTAAATGTAAATGCAGTCGTATCGGCTGATGTTCGCAGATTCGAAGTACGTATTGTCTATGAGACTAGTCGTGAAGTTGTGCATTGTCGATTCATTCACCGGGCTCGACGCATTGCCTCCGTCGTAACGCGATAACTTATTCACTGGGTTGGATTCTTCGAGAATTACCCTGTCAATTATTAATTTGTTTAGACAATTATTATTGTTTCCTTTTTTTTTTCAAATTCACCGCCCCTTTATTCACATAATTTGAATGGCAGGGTAATAGCTAGTACTCCCAATAGCTGCTAATATCCAATAAGGCATTGTTGAAAATTTACAATATTAATGAAATGACATGGTTTTAGGAAAACAAACCAATATTTTTGAGAGTACTTTTTTGTAAGGTGCGTAAAACCCTTTACAGATCCACCTAGAGGGGGAAATAGGGTGATTAGGCTGTTGACGCCAGTGTGGGTGTCTACCGATTAAAAACCGCCCGCCCTCGTTAAAGCCGCGGCCCTATTGCTGAAGTGCGAAAGCATTCACCGCGACCCCTGAAGAACCCCGGAGGAACGGGGTCGTGGGGTCGTCACGTTTGTTATATGCAAGTACTTGCAAATAACATACGTATAACGAAAAGACAAAATAATCAGGACCGGCTCAATTTATTTCAGCCTTTGTTAAATCATCTCTAGTTTCAGTGTGTCTAATATTGATTGGAGTTTATTTGTAGTTTATCTGCAAGTGGGTTGTAAGACTGACCAGTAGCTGGTCCACCAGTCGGAGGCGGAGCCGAGCAGCTGCGCGAGCGTGGCGACGAGCAGCATGAGCAGCACGAGGCAGGCGTGGCCGGCGGCGCGCAGGTAGGCGCCGTACACCGCGCCGCCCACCGCGCCCGCGCTGCGCGCCTCCGCCTCGCCCGCCGGCGGCGCCGTCGCCGTCAGGTTGTCCACCGAACTCACCTAATCAATATAACTAGGGTTCACTATTTGTTTTATGTCATGAGGGTGGCAAACAAGTATACAGCCCGCCTGATGGTAAGCGGTTACCGTGGCCTATAGACGTTTGCAACACCAACGGTGTCGCTCGCGCGTTTCCTACCCTGTAGAAGTTACTAAACAAGAGAAAAAAAATACAAAACTGACAGCCAACGGAATTCCCATTCTGTCAGAATAGTCACTCCCCCAACGAGCTCTGGTAACCTTACTCACTCGCAGAAATACAATTATTGTTTTACGTATTTTACTGCGGTCTTCTGTAAGGCGGGGGTCTCTGCCTATGCCCTACCTCTCCAACAGTCTAACTTACAAGTTATTAATTACATGCTCTCTTTATAAAAATCGTTAGCTTTACTTAGTCCAGCTGCTCAATAATTTTATGGAAAGTGAAAGAAATTATATTTAGCATTTATTTTTCAAAAAATAAATTAGCGATTTCTCACCGAGTGTATGCTCATCTGCCTTTTACGGAAACTGCCCTGCAGTACGGACTCCGTGTCTGCGTCCACCGCGTTAGGATCCACAGCCGGCTTCTCTTCCTCCGGGTCCCGAGCTAGCAATGTTGCGAAATCCAAGCCCGACGCACTCAACGTATCGAAGTTGCCCGCCGCAGCTATCGTACCGTTCTTTAAAATTATTATCTGTAATGACAAAAATTATACATATATATTCTGCCTTCTTTCAACAATAAAGAGAAACTCCTATAACAATATTGAAGTGATCTTGGACTTGGCCTAATGGCGGTGAGATAATGGACAATGGACCGGATCAAATTCAAATTCAAATATTTTTATTTCAAGTAGACCAATATTACAGGTTCTTTCGAAATGTCAACACTAGTTGCACGGTTCCAAAAAGTAGGTCTTATGGAGAAGAACCGGCATGAAACTCCATAGATACTCTTTTAAATAATTCTTTATATTTACAATGTTCGTATTTAATATTAATATGAGAATAATGCAGTCTGATGTGAAACGCATGAGATCAAAGGAGGAATTATTAAATTATGTGAACAAGAATTCAAACTTAACAATAGGATAACATACACCATACACATAAGTATAAATTGCGTTGCTGCGATTTAGATAATCATGGCGAGCTACAAGGTGATGTTGATTTGTATAGAACAAAATCCCATTTTTAAATAGACTAACACTTCTAAAAAAAAAAATAAACAAAAAAGCTATTCTAAATACGACTTGGGCTCTTATAATTCTATATATATTTGAAATTCCTTTTCACTTATCTATTCACGTTCGCGTAATTTAATAAAATTATTTAAAAAAAAAACTACTTTAGGTATACCGGTCTGTATCCTACTAATATTATAACGCGAAAGTTTGTAAGTATGGATGGATGGATGGATGTTTGTTACACTTTCACGCCAAAACCGCTAAACAGGTTTGAGTGAAATTTAGCATACATATAGTTTATTACCTGGATTAACACATAGGCTACTTTTTATCTATATACCATGCGGGCAAACCCGCGGGAGGCAGCTAGGATAAAATAAAACTTGAACGATCTTTTGAGTGTACTCACCTGATCGACATCTCTAAGGAACTGCAGCTGGTGCGTGACCAGTATCCTAGTGGTGTTGCGCAGGTAGCCGATGAGGCAGGACTCGAACAGGTGGCGGCCCACGTGCGCGTCCACCGCCGACAGCGGGTCGTCCAGCAGGTAGATGTCGGCGCGCTTGTACACCGCGCGGGCTAGCGAGATGCGCGCACGCTGGCCTGATGAGAAATTAAAAATAAACTCATATTTTGATTGATTTTATTGTTTATGTTTATTCCGTACCATATAAAACCTTTATTGGAAAAAGATCTAATCAAGCAATTCAAACATCGCCATTTGGCGCGCTTTCAATGTCTTGGTGAATTGTGGACAATTTATTAAACTTTTTATACTTATTTATCTCTGGATGGAAGGCAACTGCACCAACTAACTATTATATGATATATGTAACTGATCAACAATGAACTTGTTTACATTGTAAACATGCGTGATGGTGGCACGTATTTACACTTACCCCCACTGAGACTAACGCCTCTCTCGCCGACGATGGTCTTGTCCCCGTGCGGGAACAGCGTGAAGTCTCTGTCGAGCGCACAACGCCGTACCACCATGTTGTATCGCGGGCGGTCCATCGCTTGACCAAACAGAATGTTCTGACGGACACTGCCTGTAAAAAGAATACCGTATAATGAGGCTATTTGATTTAGAACAAATACGTGCAATAAATAGGTACAATTATTGTCATATCATCAGCCCATATTCGTCCACTGCTGGAAAAAATATAATATAATTATATACGCAACTGAATTTGAAATATAAAACATTTAATCTGAATTCATTATTATATGGATATTGACATAGACATCGAGAAACGGATTCTAAACATAATACGAAATAACCCCTTTATTACTTACTATTAGTATCAAGTCTAATATCGTATAATAATAAATATTCTAGACTATGTTTTACCTGCAAAAAGCCATGGTTCTTGGCTGGCATAGGAGACATTGCCGCCGACATGCAATGAGCCAGATATCAAGGGCAGTTCGCGAAGTAGTACGTGGAGCAGTGAAGACTTGCCAGCGCCAACGGGACCGATGACCGCGATGATTCTAAAGAGATACATATTTTTTATGATATCAATCTAATAAGTCCAATTCGTCCTTCCTTCAGCTGTGATCTGCGGGTGACTGGATTGAAGTGCGTTTATCACAAAATGGCATGGGCAAGGGCTCCCCCTGAGCAGAATGAGAGGCACTGACAATAAAACAAGGTTAATTTTACCGCCCCTTCTCCGCCTACCGCCATTTGCACTGACTTTATTCATTACTTTCGGACACATAAGTTTTAAAGGTAAACGTAAGATAAGAAAAAAATACAGAATGTGCGCAAATCCATTCTACAAAACACCTGGTCAACCCAAACTCGGATTAAATGCGACAGTAAATAAGGTTCAGGTATCTAAAGTAATTTTTTATTTATGATTGGACAGAAGACTGCACTGACTGTTCGCATTAACAAAACCCTTAAGACCGTGGTACATATCAAGGATGTTGTTGTTGTCGTGTTTTGTATCTAGAAGAAGTCCTACATACATGCGCTCCGTGTAGTTAATTAGAACAACAAGGACTCACTTGCCAGGCTTGATGGTGAGTGACAGGTCGGTGAGCGTGTTCTCTGGATGCGACAGGATCCACTTGGCCGTGGCGTGTTTTAGCCGCACTCCTCGCGCATCCTCCTCGACACGAGCCGCAAGCTCATGGTCGTCCTCCTCACCAGATTCCAGAGGCGCTAGGTTCGCGTTACCTGATAAAAAACGGTGAATATAATATATAGTTTATTTTTCTCAAAGAGGTACGTACATTAGGAACATAACGTGTATGTATCTTACTACAAGTACCTACAGAACACTTGTATAATATAACTTGTACTATTACATGTGTATTACTTTTTTTTTGCTACAAGAAGCTCCAAGTGTAAATATTGTCATAATTTAGATTCGAGTCCACTTACTAAGAAGCACTGACAGCAAAAACAAACCTAAATCTCTTAATCTCATTTCTTAGAACATATTGACGTAGAAAATTTCTATGTAGAGTTCTACGTATTACGCTTTTTGGGCCGTTTTAAATTGGGAAAGACTAATATGAAACCATACAAATAACTTATTTGTTTTAATAATGCGTTGCGCTGTTACCATTAGTAATATGTTAAGTCCTACCATTGCCTTTAGCTTCTTCTTCTTTTGTTTGCTCCGTTGGAGTGGGCGCCGTTGGTGTGGCCACAAGTTTGGCTTCCGTGGAGTCTATTTTGGTTACGTCTGGTTCTTGAACCGACTTCCGTGATTCCTTCGGTTTAGTGGACGTCTGTATCTCGGCCAGGCCGGGCACGGGCTTGCTGGTGTCTTCGTACAACATGAAGTTTTGTAAGCGCTTTATTGATATCGTTGCTTCAGCAACTTGAGCAATACCTGGAAATAAAATAAAGGTTTACATGACTCTCGCTCAAGACAGAAAACGTAACAAATCCAACAGATCATGTTATCTTATTATGACGGAACCTATGGATACCTATAAAAAGAATTTTATAGACAAGCTTAATTTCCCTTACAACAGGCAATTTAGATTTGGCAATAAGCCATTTTTACTCGATAAATTAAGAAGTAACAATAAATACATACCCTGTGGGAAGAATACCGTCATGGTTTGTCGGAGTATATTGTAGAAGCTGGTGACGACGAACACCTGTTTGGCGCTGATGACGTTGTACGCGAGCACGTACGCGAGGATCGAACAGAACAGACAGATGCGCGTCGTGAACATTATGAATGACGTCAGCACACCGCGAATGTATGAAGTAGCTCGAATCTGCTTTATTTCTCGCCTATAAGTAATACGACGTAATTATTCACACTATATGTAAGCTCCAGTAGGTAATAGACCTATCATCAGACAATCAATAAAGAAAGTGGACTACATAATATAGCGAAATAACAAACAAACGGTTATCAAAAATGATACAAGAAAGTGAATTTTCGTCAACAAAGTGAAGTAAGTATGAAAGAAAACAGAAGGATCCAAACTAAAACTCAAATATTTTATTTCAAGAATATTTGAGTTATTATAATATTTGAGATATTTATAAATACCAATACAAAATCACCGGGATTTTGTATTAAACTAGTGCTATGTTCCAAAAAGGAGATTTGGAGAAGAACCGGCAATAATATGATATGATATGATACTCTTTTTAATTCGATTCTTTTGTTTTCTTAAACATCGAACTCTAGAGAAATACATATCATCTTGTCAAAATTTATTTGCTATTTGACTATTACCGCTCTGCCCATAAAATAGAATAGGCATTACTCTTAAGTACGAGAAAACTATTAGGATTAAAATAGAACTTACTTCCTAGCTTTGGCGACGAGGTCGGCAAACGGTTTTTCCCAAGTGTACATTTTGATGACTTGTATTCCGGATAAGATTTCGTTCATGAGGCGCACTCGTTCATCCGTACGTAGCGCCGTTTTTAACCGTAGTACTGATGTACGCTTCCCTAAGTAAGCTGTAAAATAAAAGTTAATAGAATGACAAAAATAGAGCAAGAGAAGTTGTTTCGGAATATTATTTGAGATATATTTTAAGAAAAATACAAAAATATAGCTACGATATCAATAGCACATTTTATTAAACAAACTTAAATGTTAAAATATTTATAGAACTTATTTGAGCACCACCTAAATTAATTATTTCATATAGATCAGGTACATAAAATACAATGCTGAAAGCGGAGCATAATCAAGAATCTATGTCACACGAATAAATCAATCAAACACGTAACAAACAAAAATATATATTTTAAATATTAACTTAACAAATAAGTATTTTTAAATATTAAAGGCATTTTTCTCTCTCTTGACAATAATAAGAAATGTTTATTAGAATTTCGTCTTTCATATTGAACTTTTTTTAAATTCAGTCCTGACTATATATTTATAACGCTCTTTGTTATTGTTTCTTTCTTTTATTATATACGTATGTGTTAAAATTAGGTTTATTTGCTGCGCCCTAACAGGCTTTTATTTTAATAATAATTTTCTTTAAACACCCCGTTATAAATTGATAGAAAAATGGTTTAATTTGGAGAAAAACCACGGAACATGGTAACATAATAAGTAAATTTGCGGCGATAGGTATAATGATGTCTGTATATGATTCAGGAAATGATTCCTTATCAATCCTGTATCTTTGAAATACTAAGTATAGAACAAAGGCCTATGTTACATTTGTTTTGGACACGAGCGTGTCTTATGAATATACATATAATTACCATTCATGTCTTTTTCTCGTAGTTACGTCTGCAATAAAATATGTATAATTTTTCCATTAACGATCATCCCCAAGTGACCTTTTAGACGGAGTAGGTGAGTGTAGAATTATATGCCTATATAATTCTACACTCACCTACTCCATCCAAAAGGTAGGTGATGCCTATCACGGGCCTGATTCATATTAATTTATCGGTTCGCTAGCGTGATCTTGAATTTTTTAATGTTATTTTTTAATTTCGTAACCTGTTTGGAGTAGCTTTTTTATTGTTGATGCGTATTTTAAAAAAAATGTCTAACTCGTTAGTTACTTAAAGATAAGGAGATTGGAGGAGAAATTTAACTTTATAGTCACAGACCTTGGGAGACTCAAGCATATGATGCAGGGTCGAGTCCTAACGTAGGTTTACAAAAAACTTTAGAGTTAATTTTTACCCCCTGATGCAAAAAGAGGTGTTGTCAATTTCCATTCCTAAGTCACTGAAACGCTAGTCATTGATAAATTATATTTATTTTTGTAATTGCATAGATCTTCTATAAACACTTTCAAAAGTATTTTTAATACAAAATTATTTAGCGGTAGCGGTAAAAAATATACTTCGTAATGTGTAACATTACGAACACGCGCCAATTTACCTTCAGAAAAGTACTGAAATACTTAGATCCGAGTAGGGTAAACAAACAATTACATAACAAGTTATGTTTATTTCGACCTATTTCTAGCCTGAGCGAGCACACGTGGTCATGGCAGCCATGACCAGTCTGAACAGTATTCCCAGTAATTTATAACCTACTTCAAAAAAGGAGTACTTAGATATCGTCTGTGTATTTTTTATGTTTGGACATAACTTCTTTATTTGTGAATCGATTTAAATTATTGTTTTTGTGCTGAGATCAATTTAGCTTCAAGGTGGTCCTATATTGATTTCATTAGTATTGAACCGAAAAGGAAATGTATAGGTAGTGATTGAAGTATTGTTAGATTTATGACAATTCCAAACTAAGCATGTAACTACGATAATGGACGTGCTAGACTGGTGTTGGTCTAGGAAGGCAGTCCAAGAAATTTAACGACTAACGATTGTATATTTGGTTATTATAAATACTGAAACAACCCTATTCTATCAAGTTTATTACAATAGAATTTAGAACCATATTGGAACTTTTTATGTGCTATCAAAAATTAAGTTGTAAAATAGATAACTTTTAAAATTCGACGTAAAAAAAACTAAATTATATACTACTATATCGTATTTTCGACGAAAACTTTTCGTGTATATACAACTAGCATCTATTAATACAACTTAAGTAGTTGTTTTAGTAATACTTGTCCTTTAAAGTTATTTTAATTTGTAAAGCGATTAAAATTTGTACAGGTTAAAACTTTTAGAGAACTGACATTTATTAGGTGACATGTGACACTTGTAGTAAATAATATAATTACAATTTCCTCAAAATTAATACAATTGGTTTACTATTAAAAAAAAAACCTTTCTGTTCACGCTGTTTTTTGACAAATCTCATTTTTTGCATACATTGATATGTTTTATCTCGACGTTTCGGAACCTTTACAGTATCCATGGTCACGGCCAGATTGAGACGTTGATTGTCTTAATGTTACTGTTACTAACAGCTATCCTATTTTTTATAAATTTTATGGACAATCCGATTTAAACAAACAAACTCACTGTATTCTTTCGTCGTGCAGTATATACTTGGATTTAGATAGTTATTTTTAAGGGGGTGTAATATTTTGCGCTACTTAAGTCTTACCTTGCAGCGGTATGAAGGCAAGCATGAAACCAACGCCGACGACGGCGGCCCAGCTGATTTCAACCCACATGAAGTACGTGATGATGACGGTGGCGAGTGGCCCGATCCACAGATAATGTAAGAAGATGATCGCCACGTCGAATCTGTTCACGTCGTTTGAAAGAAGGTTCACTACTTGACCCACTGTCGTCTCTCCTAACGCAGTTTTTGATAGCCGAAGTGACTGTAAAGGAAAAATATTATGAGCATAAACATGGTAATTTGGCGTTACGTTTTGCGTCACGGGTAGCGGTTTCGATCCCTGAACGGAGAAAATATTTACACGATCTACGATCGATGTAACGTTAACAAAATACCAACGTAGGTTTAATAGTGAAAAAAATCTGGATACCACAGTCCCAATTTAGTATCGGAGCATCCTTCTAGCCGATTCTGTCTATTCTGCTATCAATAAATCGGGACTGACTAATTTCTATAGTGTATCTGCTTCGTAACTAGTTCTTATAAACCAACTTTTATCAAGTTAAAGTAAATTGACACATGTCTACCTTAAGACATCTATTTTTCTTCAAGTCTATTTATTTGTCGTGCCAATGTAATTTGCATAACTTTGCATATTTATGTGCATTTTATGATAATTCAATTCTAATATAAAAAGGAACAAAAGATATTTGGGTTATTTGAATATTTTTTGTGAAATAATACAACTATGTAAAATTACGCAATGTTTTTTCAAAATGTCACCTCAATGTACACCCTAATAATATGAAACTCGCTTTATGTCGTGTATCGCAATACGAATAGTAAAATTAAAATGGAGTTTACATAATGTTACTTTATTATTTTTAATATCACAACAAACTGATAATGTGTCTAAAAATAACAAATGTCACTCTAGTAAATAACACGCTTTAAAAATAAATAGTTATTTTGAATCATCCAAGAACAATAAAACAATGCTATTTGTGTCAAATAAACATGCTTAATCATATTTATTATCAGTAAATAAAGATTGGAATTAACAAGATAAGGTTGTCAGTCACAAGAAATTAAAAATAGACATTGAAACAGGCTATTTTATGTTTAGTATTAAGAGATATCCTACCGATATTACGAAGGTCACAGCCTAGTCATAGTCCTCCGACTCTAGCATATTTTTTTAATGCCTGAGCAATCTACCGACCCACACTACGCCATGGTGAGATACGGCCACCCGGCAACCCTTTTCAATCTTCCGAGAAGTGATGACAGTAAAATGTAGTTGAACTACTACTAGGTATGACGATTAGTGCATTTAAAGCCGTTGGTATATAGGCTTAAGCTTGGGAACTCGAGTATAAACGAATACGCGTGTAACACCAGCTTTTATTTTGACTAATTTCAAGTTTAGACATGTTGATTAAATTGGACAATAATTGGACAATAACATCTAATGAGAACTGAACAATAGGAAAGGACAACAAGCGAATGGAACATTGTGTCAACTATATTCTGATGTCGACTCCGGTAACGCAAGTGCGTCGACAAACATAAATTCACACTTATTCTGATTGCGGGGACCGCAGCAATTGATCATGATTGAAACAGAAGCCGATGGACTGCGCCAAGCTCGCAATTCTTACCAAATAAACAAATGAAGGCACTTGTGCAATTTACCTTTCTGTATATAAGTGAACAGCAGGCGACGCGGAACTTCATGCCCATGTGCAGGATGGCCATCATGTAAGGATGTACCACGAAGACATTGAGCGCTGAGCACAGCACCACAGCGCCCGCATACATGTACGCCTCCTGCGGCTTCATCGAGTGCCCCGGGCTGTAGAACTCCACCAACTTGCCGAGGAACACTGGCTGTGCAATCCTGGTATTGTAATCACAATTGATATTGTACTTATTAATATTTACTATCAGGTGAGATTATGGTCAAACGCTGACCTATAAACATGATAAAAAATAAAAAAATATACCAGGACCATCGTTGAGTTAATTTTATAAAACCTAAGAAGATTGTATGATAAAATGGATCATCATTCATTGATGCAAAAGGTACCTAGTATGACTGCATTAATTATCTTGGCTACCCTAAATTTAATTTTAAATAAACGTAAAAAGATTGGCATGTTATTAAATTTGGTTCATTGATCTTTATAGTTGTAATACTATATAAATATAATATAAAATAGTCAGTCTATTTCATAACTTGTGCAATAATAACAACATAACACATACAGGTATTAGTCATCAATTAATTGTAGTGTTCTTAACAAAAAAGGAATACACAAATTTTTCCTCGTATTCGAAAACACAAGAACAATGATGGTTAGGTGTTTCAGGATAAAATTTTAATAAATAACATTGATTATATGTAAGGTTCTATTTTAGATAGGATGATGATTACTGATGAACTACAGATCTACAGTAGATTCACTCAAAGATACTTAAAAAATATATTTTATTAACAATATACAACTATGTAATATACAATTAACAAAATAATACGTTAATAATAATAGTAATACAAATGGAGTTAGACGTCTGTCATCTATAAATAAAAATAATATAAAAATAAATTCGCCAGGAATATAATTAAATTCATAAGATATAATGGATAAAGGCTCCTTTAGTTTTAGCGAGTTTCTCATAATTTTAAATACTCCGTCAGTATCCACTAATGCCGTAGTTAAGTAACACTATCTAAAATTCAAATATGCGTTTTATCAAGGATTATCTTATCAGGGATTACGCCAGGTTCCATCCCAGATTAAATGTGACAAAAATCGCCAAAACCTCGTCACAAATATATTTTGGTGGATTTGAAACGGTTATTTTGATCCCTCATAAATATGTAAATCATTAAATATTCTGTACTTATTCTAATTCAATGAAATATATTGTAAACTGACTACGACAAATCTTGTCCACATAGTATTATATGTATATGATTATCTTTACATTCGTGCAAAAACCAAAGCCCATACTGCCACGTGTTAGGCCGAGGATACATTATGTCGCCACCGGCACCGGAACGTGATCTGCAAATCGTATGCGAATAAAACAAATTCATACTTCCGTATCTCCTACCTCGTGACTAAACTATACGCCAAATTATTTCTATGTATTTGGTTTCACTTCACCAGTGTGAATGTGGCCTCAGCCTTAATAACGCTATCATTTTTCAGGTTTGAGAATGGGATTGGGCTACTTGACCTGCACAGTGCCATCTCTCTCAAACAACCTAAAAATAAACGCGTCATCACTTTGTAATACGGGCCTTGAATTTTTAAGCATGACTATATTATTCAATATGTCACTAACACTACAGCAAATATACATCTACAAACTACTAGTACATACTATAATAAGGAGCTCAGCTTAAGGCTCACTTGTTATTGGAGGTATTGAAAGCATTTGCCAGCTGGTCTTGCAGCGTCATGAGACGCAAGTGCATCACTTCGTGAGAGGACTGCCCGAAGTACCCGATGAACGAGCCTAACATGCGTGGCTGTTGGATTCTGAAGGAGAACGTGGGAGTTACGACAGGGAAGGCGAGGAATGAGGGGGCATAGAAATGGTTCATGTAATAGGCATTCATTATTTAATACTTCTTGGCAGCGGATAGCTCTTACCGCTCTTACATAATTTCACCACTATATAAATTTTATTGAGTGTCGTAGTATTTGCTGCCTTCTATACGTCGAGTTAAGTGGCAAATCAAGACAATGAAAATATGGTTTCGATCACCGTGCATGCGCAAGGACGTCTCGTGACCCCGAGAAACTGTACGTCATTTCAGTCGATACGTCACTATATGTCATGTGTATTCAAGTCGATATCGCGATAGCAAATTCTTGATATGTAGTACTTAGTCGGTTATCGGTATAGTATTTTTAATTCAAATGTAAGAATTACATAAAAAAAATAGACTGATAACGCTAAAGGTTACATTTGCATGAAAGTTGGTTACGCACGCATCCTGAAAGATTAGACAAAGATGAGCTGATTCCAATCCACAGTTCGCTAATATCTTTATACAATCGACTATAATCTTAGGGATATTATTAAGTGCTGGGTCATATGCGATGAACCAATTGTCATTGAAAGACTTGGAAAAATCTCTAAAAACCTAGAATTTTCACAGCGTTGCGACCATGAGACTAATTTATTAAGTACCTACCTATAATATTTTTTACTATGATACATATATAAATATACGAATGCTCATTTAAATAACATCATGAATTCATGGATAATATTTTAGACAGTTTTCCAAGGAAGGAAACATGTGAAAGAATAGTCAATAAATCAAGATGTTCGTTGAGTTTACTGATATCTTAACATCAATTGATTGTCTACAATTTGTCTGTCGATAACGGCACAGATTGCTTTACATAATGTTATCTTATCAAATAAGACTTAAGTATTGAGCATAATACTGTGTAATAGCTCATAACACCGATTATATTTGTTGATAGTTGTGATAATAATTATCAGTGAGCTATTATTCTCACAACAAACGGCAGATATAATATTCAGTTTGTTTTAAGGACAAAGGAATATTTAGCACTTATGTGTGTACTCTTACCTATGTGTATTATTAATTGGCAATTGCTTATTCAGTTCTTTTTATTTCAAACCCGATGCTGTCTTGCGTCTTCTATTCCGAATTCAGCCGATATCATATTGTTTCGCATTCTTTCATATGTTTTAATAATATTTGCATTTCGTCTGCTCCACATCAACATAAATAAATATACGTATATAAACATATGAACATGTTTTGTTTTGTAATAACCAGCAAGATAATTGTGTACTAGGTAATCATTACCTAAATAGATCATGTTTATAGTAGTTTTTCGTAGAAACAAATTGTTTTGCTGAATCTGCATTATATTTGTTTACTACATGCGCTAGACGCTGATTATAAGTAATTTTCTACGTGTATTAAAATTGGTTAAGATGTTGGTTTAATGAGGACGATGAGTTGCAATGCCGTTAGCACACAAACAAGGTCCATATGTGTTGTCATAAAGTTTTAATTATAACTATTCCTAAACTGATGCAACTGAATCCTAAATGGGTCTTGACATTCGTAATTTAAGTCGTAATATTCGTAAAGAAATAGAGATTAAAGGTATGCGGAAAACCGCAATATTCGCGGATAGCTGGAACGTTTCGCATTTCATCATCGGCGTTACGCCGTTTGCACACGGTGTCAATAATTGAGACAGCCTATTAAATCAGTTCACTATTGGCACTGTGTAAACAGATATCATTCTAATATGAGAATTTACTTCTTCGTTTATAGGCTATTCAATTAGAATTGTTTCTATTTCTGGCGTCGTCTGCCTCCTTGTGTGAACATAAGGACAATGTATCATAAATTTATTTATAATAATATCGAACCCTGCGAGGTCGAGAATAAACATTTTTCATTCTTTCTTTCATCCCATGTTGTTATACTGTCTTACAATTACCCAATGTTGGCTTTTTCCAACGCTATTCTGTATGGCCCACACGTGGCTCGGTAAAGATGCATTAACGCCAACAATTGCGAAACTTTACCTAGACGCTTACCTAGATCTATTAACTCAGGCCAATAAGCACCACTGTCAATACGTATTTTTGATCATATTTTTCCACACAATTTTGTGCTTTTACATAGTGGAGATAACATTCAAAACATTTAAGGGTTAAAAAAAACGGCGTTTCGATATTGCGCCTATGTGAATTGAGCTTTATTTGCCCCGTATACAAGCAGCATTAGTCACAGACATTTAAAACATGACAACACGACGGCTGGTACAAAGTACACAGGAAGGCACATTGATTGTGCATGACAATTCTCATTGCAAAGCGTAATGTTAGCGTTTAATATCCAACCAATGATAAAGCAGAGACTAAGGATGCATATTTCGCGGTTGAATAAAATAAGACAATGATTTTTGGCGACATACATACCTAATAGTTCCTGTAAATTATTAATCATTTAAAAATAACACCGAATAAATCAGAAATTGGTACATAAAATTATTAATCTAAAAAGTAAGGCATGGATCAATAGGCTGCTAGACCAATCTATTGATTTATTTCGTATTACAACTGTAAACATTTTTTTCTACGAATTTCTACAGTACGAAATGTTTTACTAATAACGACTTCACCGAAATATTGCTTTAACCAACCGCAAAAAAAAATTTACTCGAAAATGAATGAATTCATTTTAACCTAGATTTAAAGTTGACACATATGGGAAATGATATCACTCCCTAAAGTAGATAAGTACTAAAATTATGATTCTCGATTGAAATTGATTGGAAAACTGTACGGTTAATTAAAGTATTTGCAATAAACGATTATAACAACGGCCAATATAGCCATGAACGCTATAAAGTTGACCTAGTATTCGATAGGTCACACCAGTGCCGCCAATCTGTCTCCCTGGCAACGTTTAATCTTTGCGAGTATAAACATTGCTGCCATAATTACGTTACCATAGATATAAAATTGAAGTTACAGCAACATTGTATTAATTATGAGGACAATGTTGAAAGAACTGACATGGATGGACCATTTGGCAAGACCCATTTCAATAAATAAGTAGATCATTAAATATGAATATTGCTGCCAACATTTTCATTAACTAGGTATATAAGGTATGTGAAAGTACTTGACTTTTAGGGTAAATAAAAACGTTTTTAGTAATTACTTAGTTCGAGTTACTTCTTTAATTTAGAACTCTATAAAAATAGGCTAAGGTTCGAAATTTTTGAAGACAGGAAAAATGGAATTACGAGTTTTGAATAAAAACTACGTAATATAACAATTAACGAAGCAATCTGATCCGACTTGTGAATTAGAACAAAAGTGATCCAACTAAAATTCCTTGTGATTATACCACCACGAAGGACGCCCAGATCCATCAAAATATACGCAACTGTTTTTGAAGGCCCCCGAGCATACGCGCCATATTTAATGTTGATGATGTACACATGTTTCTTAAAAGAGTTATTCATATTTTACTATTCTTGTTATGAAAAAGCTTGAAGATGATACCGCGTTTACTGACAATCGACCAAAAACTCGACTGACTAATCTGCGAACGCGACATTATACTTGTAGAATTTTTTGAGACTTGTTTTCTATCCTTTGACAATGATATTGATTACGATTACTATTGCCCTGCCCACAGTACCTATTGACTAGTTTCAGCCCCAGTACGACTTTTACTTCTTACATATAGAACGAGTTGACCGCGCCTCATCGCGCGCATCATATAACACAGAGGATTAGAACGAATGGGGCAAATTATCCCCGTTTTTGGGATATTTTTCATTGATGTTGTTCCCTATTCGTTGTAGCATGGTGTCTTCGATGGGCTTATTCAACACTAAAATATTTTTTCAATTCATCTTGTGCGTTACTAAGATTGGCGCGTTCAAACCAATAAACTCTTTATTTTTATAATATTAATATAGAATGGCATGGCGGACAACGACCCATGAAATTGACGTAGATGTAGTCATCCTTGTTGACTACGATACCTCATTTTCCTGATACTCTTTATACATAGTTTCATTATATTTGTTCATCTGTCTGTCCGCAAGCATAGCTCAGTGACAACACACACACAGTACTTACCACTAAAAAGTTGTCAGACCGTCCTCGTAGGTATTGTGATTTCAACTGTAACTTTTCATATACAATTTACGTAACGTTATATTATTTTTTACCAAAAAAATGTATGAAAATCGTAACAAACTGGGAAGAATGATAATAAATACACTGTAGACCATAATATTACATAATTACTAGCTGACCCAGCAAACGTTGTTTTGCCACATTATTAGGGTTATCAAGTATTTTTTAATGCCAAATCTAAAAAAAAAAATACAAAAAAATATATTGTAAAAAAAAAAGAAAACAAAATCTGGTAAGACACATCCTTATCACCTAGGGGTATGAAAAATAGATTTTGGCCGATTCTCAGACCTACTCAATATGCTCACTAAATTTCATGAGAATCGGTCAAGCCGTTTCGGAGGAGTACGGGAACGAACATTGTGACACGAGAATTTTATATATAAGATACTTCCCAAGAGTAATATGAACATCTACATATATATGTATGTAGGTTCATACCTACCTACCACGTGTGTACATAGTTACACGTTCATTAGTCAGTAGAATACCTATTTTAATGAAACAGATGTGAGAATTGAAAAGCAACTGTAATAATACAACCGATTTACTTACTCCAGTAAGTATTAGATGTTTTACTCAGACAATAATGAAACTATACTATACGCATAGTGACTGATGTCCTATTGTGAGAAGGAAATATTACCGTATCGATCAATGGGAATTGGCAAGTGTCGTGGGTTGTGTTACGATTATGACGGTGGGCGCCCGTTCAGTGGAAATCTTCAGTTATTCATAGCTCGATTTATTTTTACATTTTTACACTCGTGAAAACGGTCACTTAATAGTTATGTATTTAAATTGATGCTAAAGTATTGTAATACATTATGATAATTCAATAATATAATAGTAATGACTACACAATAAAAAACTAAGCTTTAAAGGTACATAACTCCGAATGGTCCCTTATTCCCAGTTTATAGGTAATCATTTGAAGATTTAGTCAAAACAGCTCAAGTTTATCTTAATGATGTGTAAAAACGTCCGCTAACGGTCGAAGGATTAATGACCCGTTTGGCTTGCGTCTTTCGTCAGTTTGCAACGACGACGGTCGGTTAGATAATACGGCCGGTATTACACGGCCGAGGTCACGAACAAATACCAGTGACGTATTAAGGCTATTATGTTAGCTGCTAACCTGTATTTTGTATACGCAAACAACGCAAAATTTAGCCTCATTTTCTGTCCGTTATGTGATGTGGCTACACATAACAGAGCTGAAGGAACAATAGGTTAAAGATATTCTTTCAATAGATTCTCTTCGTATTCTATCTAAAACTTGTTATAAACACGTGTCATGTTAAGACATAATACATGACTGCTCCCAGCATAATATTGCAGCGTATAATTTAATTGGTCCAATCTATGCGGTTAACGATGTCGGTCAACAACTGGGATCGGGCGAGCCGCAAGAAACAGCCTAACACAAGTTAAATGTTTATATAGACGCAATGCAAAGCTACGGTATACAAAGATAAAGAAAATAGATACTTACGTCTTTCTTTATTTTAAGGGTAAGATAGAGGTGTCTGGTAAGATAGTATCTACGCATTTAGAAAGCGTATTTTTATTTTAGATAGGTAGGTATATAAGTATTAAAAATGATCCAGTTTGCCAAATAAGTAGCTTCTTTCCTCCTTGTAATACTACTGAAAGTAAAACCTGCGAGGTCAATAATAATAAAAATATGAGGCAAGATATTTATTTCTTTCAGTTAGTTTTTGTACAAAATGAATTCATATTCACGACTTAATGTTGTGCTATTATGCCTTTACAGCCTTATTTGAACAGATGTTACACTTTTTAAAACGTGTAAAAATATTCCTCCTAAACCTTCGTAAAAAAGCGATGTCGTACAATATGTTAACAAGGTTGTCATGTCTAAAACACCCAGTCACTACCGTAGCATACAAAATTGTCTAACAGTTAAACGCATCGCATCGATGTTATCTACCTATACTAATATAATAGAGCAAAAAACTGATGTCAAAAACAAAAAACTATGTTTTCTGTAATGGTTTGTATGTATGAACCCGCTAATGCGCGTTCATACATACAAACCATACAGTAAAGGAGCAGTTCTTTACATTAGTAAAGAACTACCAGACCGATTTAAAAAAAACTATTAGAAAGCCTATTCATTTACGAAACTTCTAGTCTATTTCAAATCACGCTACGACCTATATGAGCAAAGTATCAATGAAAAATGTTGCAAATACGGGGAAAATGTTACCCGCTCTCTTAAACACCAATGAAAACTTTTGCAAAAATTTTCCCCACTCTCTCTTATGCTAAGCAGTCGAAAATGCGCCGGTCAGCTTTTTTTTCATAAAATTAATCACTCTGTATGTTTACGTGTTCGCCTACATTACCCGTAAAGTAATAGCCACTAATTTGTTTAATGGCTATGCTCGTTGTAGAGTCTTCAATCATTTTCACATGTAACATAAGCTTCTACAAAGATGTGGGAAACATATTAAATGAAAAAAAAAAACAACATTATTACGCCTATCGACCACAGTTAATTGATATTTATTTGAACTTGACATTGCGTTTTACTTAATTGTAAAAATATTTCTAAATTACGTAATTTTGGTATTAGATACTTTAACTATGGAAGAAACAATTGAGACCTATATTAGCACTAAGATAAGAACTTGTAAGTACCTATGAAACCAACATATAACTACTGGGTATAGCAGTTATAAGTGCGTTAATCTAATCAAATTTACATCATACCATGCCACCCCCAATAAATTGAAAAACCGATATCACTATTAAAGAGGTTCAAAATAGTAGAGTTCTTCTTACCTTCAAATTTCACCTGGTATGGACTACCTCTTCCATATTATTTATTAATCACGATATCTCAGATATGGGAAACGTACTAAGTAAAAATAATATCAGATTTTGCATGATCTACATCTAGATCTCTGACCTAATTTTATAATAACAGTGTGTGAAAAAATGCAAGAAACTAATATTTTTGACTTTGTCTGTTGAAGTAGCAGGAATCGGTGAGAATATTTGATATTTAATTTGTAAAAGAGTCCTCTAATTTACTACAAAAACTTTAACGTCCTTTAATGGAGTCTATGTGCACATACAATCCATTGAATGGCGTGTGTATATATGAATATGTAATATAGAATCCTTTGAGGAATTTTTTTTTTCCTTTTTGAATTTTAATTGTGTATAATATACTTATATAAAGAAACCTTCAACTTGTAAGAATTTCTCAATTCGTCACTTAACACCACGATTGTTGATCTTTGCGTCACCGTATTGCCAAGCAAGGCCAATTTTACATAATAATATGTATTCAGCTTGAGCATTTCCTGATCCAATGATGATAATAGTAAATACCGATACCTAGCTACAGTAATTTACCATTCTTTTCATAAAAGGAAACAGTTGGACAGCTTTAGTGGAATATCTCATAATATTCAAGTACAATATCTGTCAGGATCTATCGATTCAACTACACACATTTTTCGTTAAAGTTACTGAATAAAATGATCTGTACTAAAATGAAATAGCAGTTTAGTAAAAAAATAGAGGACACCCCAGAATTCTGCAAAAAAACGTCAATTAAGTCGTACGAAGTTTAAACCTAAGTACTGATGAAGATGATATAATGTCTTAGGTACTTTGATCTCCGTAAGATCAAATACATTTAAATTCTAATACAGTAGGACCTAAAAAAGGACGACCTCGACGCCGGGAACCTGTTTTGACATACGTCCCGCCTCTGTCTGTAACACAAAACCTAGGACAGTATCCATCGGATATGGTCACGTCATACGGCCGGAAATAAACACCGGTTTATATTATCAAGGTTTTGAGTTCCTAATGATCCTATTACTAGATCAAGTAAAAAAGAACTATGAAAAATTATAACAGGTAAATTTGTTACAAATTTAAAGTTTCTAACAATATTAACTCAATGCTAGATGCTTAGGGCTAGGTAGGTAGTTGAGGAAAACCCACTTCAAATGGGAAAACCCCTGTAAGAATGTGACAGGAATGTTCCGACAATGCTATATGAATAGGTGATAATTTTGTAGTAAATAAAAGATGATAATGCGGAAATGTTATTACGTGCATGCTTTTTTTTTGCCGTAACGCTTCTTCAAGCAATGTTGAATCAAATAATAAACATAAAATAATAAGATCACGAACCTTGACAATTTGAAAATTGGACGCCTAACACCATCTCATTTTCACATCATTGTTGCATCACCTTACGTAACATTCTACATTGTAACAAAAATAACTTCATAATTATGTGACTTCATGACTAAATGACGGTAGCAACTGACTGAACCTCCATAATCAACCATAATACGTGTACGTTATTAAAAAAAAAAATTAAACAAAAGACTTCCTCTAGAATCTTTACAAATTCGAAACATGTTTATTGAATTAACGTACCGAAATAAAACGATTTTCACGGATTTTCTTGCGGTACCTACTACCTACATTATATTTGTTTAATCTCAACATTATTTCCGGTATCCACAACCAGCAGAATGCACTGCAATCATTTTATTGTTTTTATATTTTATATACATTTTTATACCATTTAAAGTATGCTCTAATCCCAGTAGGTACTTCAAAGATCAATAAGGTCTCTGATATAACATCACAACACTGTGGTGTTAATACTCTCTCAACATTTTCACCTTACTTATCGCACAAGATTAGTAATAATATATATGTACTATTGCATCAAAACAGCGAATCGTGTTAACAACCTTTATATTATATAAACATATAGTGCAGTTAATAAGTACTTATGCTATTAATATTACCTACATATTACGCATCATAAAACAAACAACATTTTCAGTCGACAATCCTCACCGTTCTCAACACAAAGATGGCATGAGTCCTGTATGTGACGTCGACTTATTCCATTTTAAATAATACGTACATTTTAAAAGGACTATTCAGTAATAAAACTGTTTGTGATAGGCAGCCTTGTAATAATTGGAATATCTGAATATTGCCAGGAGTCCCCATGGCGACGACGACAAGGCAAGGGGGCAACCTCGGTATTTAATCAGTACGCGTTCCACATGCGTATTATCCGCACCATAAAACTGCGAGTAAATCTGTGCATACATGAGTTACTGAAATAGATCCCTTGCAACGTTTCTAATAACATAGTTTACGCAATTCTGTGATTGTAACATCGTGATAAGGACTAAGGGCAAACAATAGAAAAAGTAATCATATTAAAAAAATACTATACTATCCACGGATTTTGTGTATGTAGATATTATTTAAATCCAGACGTTATCATTCTACATAGCATCCACTCCAAGCAGAATGTTTTGCAATAATTTCAGTGTTTTAGATAAAATGGAATATAAAGCAAGTACATTTACTGGTTGATAATAAAACATAATTTCTAGATAACTTTTATATTTTGGATGTAGGGCATTAAGCTGTACATTGATTGCGCACTTTATCTTATCCTGCTAAAACGTTATATATCGAGAAAAATCAATATAACCCCTGTAGCCATTATTTTGTTTAATACGATATCGTGTTATTATTACACCAGAGCACAATGATATGTCTAATATTTAGTAGTGGGAGGTTTAAAAGGATAAGTTGTCTTGGCCCAGTGACAAACCATTAGATACATTCATCACATTGTTAATCCAATAATGATGTAAAGGTTCCTTGAAAATGATATTGCTTTAAATATAGCAATTAAAGACAACTTTTAAGTGTGAATAGTAATTGGGAGACAGTAATTTATTAACAAGGTTAGGTCAAATTAATAAATGTTATATTTAACGATATTGTCGATAACGGTATTAGAGATAAGGTTTGATTGTTTATTTGTTTGCGTTGAATAGGCTCCAAACCTGCTGGACCGATTTGAATAATTCTTTCACCAGTAGAAAGCTACGCTATCCGTGTTGAACAAAGGCTATATTTTATTGTAAAAATGTTACAATTTAATTTTACAGCTATATTTTATTGTCAAAATGTTACAACTTAATTTTTCATACGGACCTAGGGGTTCGTATGAAAAATTAAGTTGAAGTAAATTTTGCCCGTGCAAAGTTGGGGCGGGCCGCTAGTAAAATATAACTTTCGGGACGTATTTAAACATTAAGTGCATAAGTAAGTACTAGAAAGTATTAAGTTTGAAATTACTTGGGCTATCCAGTAATCTAAATGTGGACAGGGTTGGCCAGATTTCGCAAGAAGCCTTGTTAGATTCAGGGTCTTCGGTGGTGAAAACTGATTTCTAACACATTGTAGCCGCTATGGCGCTGCGATTGGATTTACCCGAGCGATACAATTCCGTAAATTCACATACATATACGAAAATCACCTTTATCACACTAAAAACAATGCGTGCTGACGAATTGTGTCATCAGATACTCTTTAATCCATTCTCTTAAAGGAAGGCCACACAAGTAATCTTAAATGGCTATCACTGATTCACCGTAAACCTATGTAACAATGACTTAGCATAAAAGTAAATACTGACCTTATACCGCACTCCATGACTAGCAGAACGAATCCGTACAGCATACATCTCGCTGCGTATGCTCTTAATATAACCCGTAATAAGCTTGGTTTTCGCTTGCCTCCCGCCCGCTGAACCTCTTCTTCCCATAAACGCGCGAATTTGTCACCCAGTGGTCCTGTTTGTAAAAAAATCAAGTTAGTTTTCGGACTATAGCTCTGTCCTTACATATGCTTGGACTCTAGTTCAAGCAAGGTTAGGTTGACCTTTGACGGAAAGAGTAAGAATATGGATTCAGGGTCATAGGTTTCCAGGATAATTTTTATAAAAAAAATAGCTTTGGATTCGAAAACTACATATGATTGATGATTCTAATTCTGCATAGCTCAGCGCCTTTAGACTTGGCGATAAAGTTACCAAACTTTTTTTTATTGAAGACAAGCTCTCTCATATTCCCATAAGAGACTCGTCGAAATACTAATAAATGGGACTCTTTAACCGTTGAGAACAAAGTCTTCTTGTTGCATTACACGCGCCATTTGATAAGTAGCTTCGCTTTATTGCGACGAGATCTAACAAGTACTTATATCGCGTATACCTATTACTTCACCATTCGTAGTAGTATCAAAGTATGCAATCAAAGGCATATTTACAGCAGATTACACTTTGATCATTGACCTGAGTCATTTGCATTTTGATTTGCACTGACGATCTTTCTGTGTGATTGCTAATCAATTTTGTTTTGCACAAGGGAATAGATGTAAATTTATTTTAAGGATATACAATTTTATTCCCTCCCCTTTCTCCTCGAAGCAATGCTTAATAAATAACATGTTTATGCACAAAGTTAGTTAGCAGTTTATGATAGCAAGGTTTAATTTTAATTACAGGACAATGGTAAAATTATATTCATGCGTTCTCCTACGGATTGAAGGATTACCTTCAATCGGGGAGAATAATTCCAATAGATTCATTAATTTAACGGTCAACTGCAAGTGCAGTTGCTTACTATCCGGGAAAACAGAGGTGTTAGAATGTTGATCGGCTCGTGTCTAATTGAAAACCAAGTTAATCAAACCATCTATAAGCTGCCAATCTGGGATTAGCTTTTAGCTATTCTAAAATTGATCAATACAGTATAAACTACCTATATAAATAAACACGGAGAGGACTGAATAACATAGTAACTACCTAATGACTATTTAATTTATTTGTTTGACAGCGTAATAGAATGAAATGTCAATACAAAATGTGCACTACATGAGACCAAAAGGAAACTATACAATGTTTGTAGAAGGATGAAGATTACACTGAACTAATAAACCTTTTACTTACATGAATTAATTATTGTAATAAGTATTCGTACATTGATGAGAAACATAAAAACGAAAATTATATTTCACTTGGCACCTATTAATACGTAAAAAAACGCACCAATTAAAATTTATTAAAGTATCAAAATCTAATGCACTTCAATGAAACCAAAGTATGTAATTAAAATATTATATATCTATCAGCTTTCACCCACGGCTGTCAGAATAGTACCTATATGTATAAATAAAACTAGAATAAACTACCTGTATATTTTTTTGCGCTAGTGGTATCACGTTGTCATGGTAACGTTTATGTTATCACGAATGAATGTGAAGAAAACATAACGAACCGTTCATTATAGTGGCGTGTATGTAGTTAATTAAAGAACAATGAAATTAATTAAATCAATCTTAGATCGAATAAAGAAAATAGTCACTGGGAAAGATAAGTACATATTATATATTCAATGAATGAATGTTATTATAAACTCCTTAAAAAAAAATACAATGATTGTATATAATAATTTCTCGCTGCTTATCCTGATTAAAATGGAACATCAAAACCAGGGAAGTCCATACTATAAAAGAGAAAGGCGAATTAAATAAAATTTATGTTTATTTAGACCATGGGGGTAGCAATTACATTTTAAAAAATTTATTCAGTTCCGTTGGGTGTCCTTTATCAACACTAGTATTTTTTTTCGATGTACGTACAGTATATCTTATAGATAAGGTACCTAACTCAATAAAATAAATACAAACTTAAATTGGAACTTTTTTTTTATATACCACAATTGTGGCAAACAAGCTTACATCCCAACTCGTAGTAAGCCTATAGCCGTTTGCAACACGAGAGGTGTCGCTCGCACATTTAGGTTTATTTAAAATAGGGGAGTTCTGAATCAACCGGTATTCTGTCAGAATAGGCACTCCCCCAACGACCTCTGGTAACTGTACTCACTCGCAGAAACACAACTATTGTTGATTTACTGTGGTATTCTATGAGGCGGAGGTACTTCCCCAGTCGGGCAGCTCAATTTGAGCGAGAAATCCCGCTATGCCCCACCTCTCGCCATGACAACCTTATGTACTGTACTTATTTGACATCGATTTCAAAATAAGGGAAGCAATTAATAAATCAACAGTGGCAAATTGACCTGTATTTATCTACCGAGACATAATTTTCAGTTACATTTTAAATATGGAATTTATATTTTTAATTTATGTGAAAAACAAGTAGGCCGGTTGGCGACCACTTAAATTAGTTGTAAATTACAGCTTATATTCTCACGAGCCCACATGAGAATTGAGTGACATTTAAATTCAGATTGTTACTTATAAAAAAAAATACTGGATGTTTACTAAATAATAGTTCATATTCTTTATTTGTAAGTCGTGAAGAAATGTTATAATCTTAAATTAAATTAACCAAGTCGGTCAAAGGGTCAAATAGACGCCAACTGGTTGCAACTGGCCGCGTTACCGGCACAATGACCTTAATTAAAAATGCAAACAGCATAATAAGAAAAATATTAGCTCCATTTAAACGAATGTCCAATGCCTATTATCAGTGCATTGCTCCTTAGTGAATGACAAAAGCGCAATACATTGGAATTTACAGATTATTAGTTTATTACGTCTCAAAATCTTCGAGTAGGTACGAATGAAGAAATTCGTGTGGAAGTGTAATTAACTGATTATACCTACGACACAGAAAAAGTAACAGTACCTGCTTCGTACAGAATGGCCACTCGCCATTTCCCACTACAGCCACCTAGGTACCTATCTCCGCAGTTCAGATGCAGTTTGAGATATAACTGACAGTAGTGACAGTTGAGCATTTTACAGTTCTTGCAAGCGATTGAACGCACGCAAATTTTTATTGTTGTTGTTTGCGATTTTAATAAGCTAATTACGATAGTTACCTGAAATGTGGGTGATTTTAAAGTTGAAAATGCAATAAAGGCCGGATATCAGAATCTATCTATACTATATCTAATAATTCGCAACAGTCTCTTTCTATACGCACACATTTACACGTATATAAACGTCATTTTGCTTATGTCCTTTTAGTAGTTATTGCAATCGGAAAATGAAGAGACTGTAATTGGGATGTCACAACAACTTACTTTTACAAGAACATAACAGAATATACAGCCAACGCTTCTATCAAGAGGAATATGCCAGAAGAATATTAGGACAAAAGGCTCTCCCGTTTCATCGAATATTTGCTCCTTCCTTATTCATCTGATCCTTTATTCTATTTTAATTTGGTTTCTCAAATGCAATTCCGTCAAAGTTCAAGTACAGTTGGATTATACATAGTGTGTGTACTATGTATACTCCAACCGGATAAAGTGAATGACAAGATATAAAAACAGTGACGAAGAAAAAAAGAGTACGAAAAATCGTAACAATTGACCTTCTTGTTTCTGTATATCAACGTACAAATGTAATTCAAATTAACGCAGAAGTTATATTTTATGGAGATTTTGATAGGTCTAAATAACGCTATAGGTATAATAATTCTAATTCTCCAAGCTATTTTATTTGTGCCAAACTTAGTATGACATTTATATGCATGTAAGGTGAACAAAATTGCAAAACAGATATCAATCAGTATTGCGAAGTACAAATACTTATATTAGTATTTTCATTCAAAATTCATTAATAATATAATTCAATTATATTTATGACAACTTACACGTCAAGATTATAATAAGTTTAACTACATAAATTATGCATTTTAAATAAAAAAAAATAATGCACACTCTTCCTATGTTTCGGAAGCTTGGACAATACTTTTTCGCAATAATGCTTTCGACGTTTGCAAGCAGAGAATAGTATTATTGAATACTCCTTTTTTATACATTATTGTAAAAAATATGCCAATAAAAAATAATATCTTGATTTCTTACACTTACGCGAATATTAGACATTGAAATAAAACTACTTTTTACGGCTTTTATCAGCGTAATCTATTTGTTGATTTTTGAAATATTTTAAAGTTCAGCTTATATGACAGTGCTTTTATTGTAACTTCCCATGGGTTCACATCTTCCAAATTTTATCAACCACACTCGAACTCAGACAAGCCAAAGATTCTTTCCATCGAATTTGTAAAAGAAAATAATTGTGTAATCAACGAATAAACTTAATACATTTACTTACAACTGAATGGAGTTTAAATTGTAACAAGTTGTCATTGTGTCTGGGCTACAACACTATACATAAATTGTAACCAAAAAAGCACAGTTGTGTCAACAATTCCGTGTGTAATTGAAGACAAAGCCACGAAGTATTAGAGAAGGAAAATATCATGTAGTAACAAGTACTGTACATTAATGAGTTAAAAGGAAACTGATTTCCTACATTAATTAAATCCACGAATTGTGCATTATTACCGATAGTAGTTCGAAACGTAGTATCGTATCGTTTACATTATAAAATTTTATTATTGTGCGTTGTCTCTGAAACTAGACTTCTGATAATATAATTAATTATAAATCAAGCTAAGGAAGTTTTAATCTAAATACAGATGTTTATGTATTGTATTACCTGGCATCCGTTTAAAATAAGGATTTAATTACCTCGATTGAATTTAGGCTTAGCAAGCAATTAGGACTTATAACAAAAGTCACCTCCGTAGATTTATCCGACAGTAAATTGTAACGACAAATGTGTAATATTGTACCTGAAGGTATCGTGTCATTAAAAGGAAAATGTGCAATAAAGATGTTACACTTCGTGATGATCATTCTTTACGTGCAGACCCACCCTGAAACTTCATTGGTACCCTTAATTGCCAGGCAGTTAACGTTACTTAAACACGTACTTTCTTAGGCATACTGATGCCAGACCTGCTTGGATGACAGAATACTCGCTCTCTGTTTTTTATGAAGCGGCAGCAGGCAAAGCGCTTTATAAATTCGGTTAACTAGAATCCATTTAATTGCAGCTGCGGGAGCTCTACGCGACAATGACTCTCAGAAAACGATAGATCCAATAGTCGTGAGGTCAAGGAGGTTATAAGCCTCCGACTGCTGGATCTGCTGTTGCAGCTGCAGCTGAACAAAAGTCTAATGAGTTTTTGTTCAGTTAAGACTTTGTATATTGGATATATCTGCTTGCATAATTATCATGTTGCTTTTAATTTAGTACTACTGTTTTCGCAATGTAATTATCATTTCCGCTTAAAGTGAGCATCGATGAAATAATGATGATTTTATTTTGCAGTGATATGTACCGTAACTAATGTAATATCACTGAGACCATCTGTCCCATCTAGTCTAAATAAAACGATATATTTTGACAGGTTTAATTTGATATTTTTTTTATTATGTTAGGTAATGTAGATTCTGTAAAATGTAAACAATAAAACTTTTCACGGAAACAGGTGGCACTACCTCACTGAAACTTCATCTAATATCCGTAACCGAAACTATTCAAAACTAACGCATCATTGTGTTGCATGCGTTTTGTTCCGTTGGATAGTATAGTAATTCAAATTATAAATTACTAGCTTTTGCCCACGACTTGGTTTGGGTAAAATTTGTAATTTTATCCGCATACAACAACGGATGACAACTATCCTATGTCCTTTCCCGGGACTCTAACTATCTCTATACCAAATTTCATTTAATTCGGTTTAGCGGTTATAGCGTCAAGAGGTGACAAACAGACACACTTCCGTATTTAAAATATTAGTTAGCATAGATTATTATTATTTTATGGATCGTAAGAGAACACATAACTCTCGTGATTTCTTTACAAATTATATTTTTATGGTTTGCAAGTGAACATAGCACAACAAAATGCAGAATATTCTAGCCTGGTTTAGAGCCCTATATTGAGCTAAGACACGTACTCAATAACAATTAACACATTTACATATTTAGACGATGAAGACAGTTGGAATACTTTCCGTATTACATGTGTTTGATGCTATCCCAGGTTCATCTAAAGATAGTTATTTCGACTGTATAGTAACCAACTGGTACGTATTTATCTCCACTTAGGCGGCTTCAGCATAAATAGTGTGCTATTCGGATTTCTGCTACCGTAATTTTTATTTTAAGATAAGTAAACTACTAATTTGCTCATGCATCAACTCGATGAATACGCTAACCATACGTTTTGTGCCTACCTATTAACTTTCAGTAGGTGGTAATGAACGATTGTTTTAGTCCTTATGTTACGAGCTGCCTACGCTTTCGCCAGTCCTTACCGTCATACGCTAAAAGTAAATAACGAGTGATGGATTTAAATTTGGTAAATACCAGGATGAAAAACATAACGAAAAGAAATTGTCATGACCATATTTGTTTTTATTGTCCCATTCTGGGCACCATCTTCCTTCATTTGATATGGATTAGGCTAGTAATAATTATGTAGCTTTGATAAGTCAGTGGTGCATGACATGTGGAATTGAACTGAAGACCCTTGACTTCACAGTCTGTTGGGCACACCACTAGGATGTCACAGCTTCATATACTATATTGAAATATATATTGCACAATATTATAATTCTACTTAAAAAATATTTGTTGTAGTAGGTATGTAAAGTTTCAATGTTGCCAAGCAATAACTTTTATGTTGTTTTAAAATAGTGTTCATTTTTCATCAACACATAAGTATAATAATATTAGATTGACACAGTTGTATGGAATATCTTACTACTGTGCTAAGATAAAAAATATTGATTTGATTTAATCTGCGAATTGGCAGACATGATCTATGGCAGGATAAATAGACCTTTATCTGGCAGTGTCTGTAACCAGATGTTTTAATATGCTGTAATAAGTTTACCATGTTATTACTCTCATTTCAATAGCTCATAATATACAAATTGGTTCTATATTCTCTGTATTTTTGTAGGTAGGCAGGAATATTCTGTATACATCCAGACAAAAAACCATCTAGTTCTGAGGTCAGCCGCAAGGAATAACAGGATAAATATATATGTCATTTTTATTGTTGAAAAGACATAGTAACACCAGTGACTTAGGTATAAATGTTCATAAGCCATAACATACTAATACTAACATTTGCCTCTACTGGGCTTCTTACCACTGTGCTAATAGCTCAACTATATCTCATTATTGATCTTCACAGTTATCTGATTTGCTGTGCTAACTATTATAGACAGACACAAGTGAAGGTTGATCATAATCACAAAAATTAATAAAATAGGTATATATTATAACAGCATCTTAGAATGCAGAGGGATTACTAAATACCTACATCATTATTTTATTAGAAAAACTGCTATGATCATTAAAAACTATTTAAAATTATAAACATACCTGAAGAGTGTTCTGGTAAAGGTTCATACAAGTCCTGCTCTTCCATTTCTTTTTTAATTCCACTCCAGAATATAGGCAAGGTCCACCTACAATAATAACATTTTATTTAGGGAGGTAGTTCAAATAAATAAGAATGTGATACTATTTCTATACAATGGGAAAAATTACATTTAACATTAATGTGGTAATTTATTTAGATCAAATAAATACATTAATGTTATAGCAGACATAAATTCTAAATACATACCCTAAAATGATAATTTATGCATATTAGTTACCCAATATTTTCTACCCCCTTTCCTAAGTAATCATCTCGTTTTAAACTATGGAATACATAGTACTGAAGCTGTACAGACTTTCCAAGGTCTAATACTTAATAATCGTGTTCATGTTCACGAATTGTTTGATATAAAGTTTGGTGGATAACTTACGCAAAAGTTAGGGCAGACAGAGGATTAGTTTTCGCCCTCGGATGTGGAGGGCGGCTTTTTTTATGTGCTGATTCCATGATTAATGTATACCTGCAAAGAAATTATAATATAATGCATAGAATTCGTGAACTCAACGCTGTTTTTTTTTCTATTCGTACGTTATTTTATTTTAAATATTACTTAACTATGGTGCAAGAAATTTTAAGTGGGTAATTATCTAGATTAGTCAGAAATAAAAAGATAGCTACTGATATTCAGTCATGGGGAGTCTATAAATACTTACCGTAGCAGTCTTCGACGGACGGTATTGGTTTATAACCTTATAAAGACTGGCAACGGCATGACCTGTGCACCGGCACACAGTTCTTCACCCAGACGGTTACACAACTTATTAGCAAAAATGTACACTACCAACTTATTTTATACCCACACGACAGGTAATGTATTTTTTTCTATAATACCTGTCGGTGTAAATTTTATTGAAATCGTAAGTCACTGTGTAACTAAGTACTTCGGAAAAGTTGTAAAGAAATAAATCAAAACAACTGTCTTAGAATAACTATAGGCAACAAATTCACTTTTGAACAAGGCACGTACAATTTTATTATTGTGTAAAAATAAAAAATACTCCGTTCACGACCACCGCTAATTTTTTACTGATATAAAATTGTATTGTAGTGAACTGTGAAGCAAATGAAGTGAATGTCAATGAATGCGTTACTGACATCACACCAGATAGGTGCCTACGAATTGACAATGACAATGTCACATTAGTTGTATGATCATCATGTTCGTCGGTTCGACAAACCGACAATAAAGTCTAGAAGAGCAGAGAAGAGAATGAGAAGAACAATATATGCCGGAGAATAAACAACACGAAAATTCGACGTACCTGTGTTACCTTAAAGCAACATTCACATACAAACATTACAATTTCGATTTTCTGTCTAAGAATCAAACAACATAATAATACGTACATGTTCCGGTGTGTAACCGCAACATAATACACTGCAAACAATAACTTATATATAATAATAATAATAATATTATATTATTTTATATTATATATATTTTATCTTGTTTGCAGTGTGCAATGCAAACAAGTTAAGCCAAATCATTAGTTCGATCCGGTCTAAGCGCAGCATAAATTAATTGCTGATGACTGATGGCAGTTGTCAATAGGGATGCCCAAAGAAGTCTGTTATATCGATATATCGCATTGTAACTGAATCATTTCGCAATTTAATCGTATCCTTGTTGTATCGAATTGCATGTATATTTCGATTAGGTAAGGTATTTAAAGGGTAAAATATTATTATAACTTACAATACATAGAAAAAATTAAAGAAAGACACACAGACCTTTGTTTAACTTTTACAATATATTTGAATTTACAAAATAAAAGTATACATATGTATAAGTAAGCTCCGTGTATGCATATGTTGCTTGAACTTGGGTCTACCCTTTATAGCAGAACTTTTTTATATCTTAACATTATTTTGCATAACAACGGATAGCAGAAACTTCATTTCGCAGAAAATCGTTTGGCAGACACTCATTTATGATACATTCAAAACTCATAATTTTGTAAGTCAGAATCATCTTTAGGCATAAATTTCATATCCATAATGATTAAAATGTAGAACCATCATATCACAGAAAGTTCACAGTCAAAATCGTCTTTTCGCATACATTTCATGTCATTAAAAGGCAGAACTATCATATCTCAGAAAGTTTACACTTGAAGGGCACAGGGAAAAAACATGCAATGTCAGTAGGGCTTGAGAATCAGAGTATTTTTCAGCTCCGGAGTTGGGTTTCGAAGCTCAGATTTCAAACTCCGGAGTTCCGGAGTTTCGGAGTTTTCAGTCTCTATTTAAATAAAAGTACAGTGGCATTTTTAGAGTGTTTATTTATTAAATAACTGTAATTGATGGTTTTATTAACCAAGATATAATACTTGCAAGATCAAGTTATACTTAAAACAAACAAAACACAAAATCAAAAAATCAAATCAAATCCTAAAATGTAATTATTAAATCTTAATTTTTCATAGTTTGAGGAGCAAGCTTAATTATTTAATTCCCTTTTTTATTTTACGGTTTACGGTTTAAGATATTTATTTTGGTTGCCGGTTGCGAATAAAATGCTATGATTATTTATGAAAATCGAAACTCCAATTTTGGATATGAAACTCCGGTTTTTCAAACGATGCTGAAATCATTTGAAACTCCGGAGTTAAACTAAAATCGGAGTTCCGGGGCTCAAGCCCTATGTCACAAAGACAACGAACTGAGAAATTGCTAAATTAATCTTTTGATCCTTGAAAAAAGGAACAATAAAGTTTCAAATACAAGGAAAACATATTTATTTATAAAGAAAATATATTTGTTTCTGTTGTGTAATAAAAAAACCTTTTTATTCTTATGTTTATTGAGTTAGCACAGGATAACAGATCAAAGTCAGAAAATACAGGCAAATAATATGCAATGTCCATGAAATATTTATTGTTTAAGTATAATTATATTTTATCTGTAAGAAGTATTGCTTAGCTTTTGTTCCACAAAACTTTGACAGGGCCTGGATATCAATAAATTTTGCCTTTGAAACTGGAAGGCTGTCTTCATAGGATTGATCTGGCAGTACAAACTGACCAGCACTATGAGAGTCATTATGGGATTTCAATTTTTTTTAGGTGCCATGAGAATAGATGACGTCCAAGAGGAATTGTAATTGATGATCTTGGATGATCCTTTTCAACCCTGATTTCTCTTATGGGTCGAGATAACAACGATGGACAATGCTTATTTTTCTCCTGTACGAGTTGGACATTGCTTGTTATTGCGCTGTGTCAATATTTTAATATGAATATTACTCCGTGACTATGCATGTTACTGAAAAGTGTGTTTTGGCGTTTCGTTCTACCAAATTTATACTACACATGTTTTTTGAACTGGCAATGCCATTCATTGCCAGTTTGTGTGTGTATATTTCGATATATCGGATCGTATTGGGGCATCCTTATTTGTCAATAATGTGACACTGACACTGACGCTGGCTGACTTTCGTTTGGTTGCATTCAATTCAACTACGTTTTTAGACTTTTTAGAGATTGATTCAGATTTATTGATGTTGAATGTTGATGGTGAATATAACCCAAAGAGTAAAATAAGTATTAGGGAATATAACCTTTACGCTATGTATACAAGTATGTACCTCTAAAAACATTATTTCAAATGAACTGTTGTAGAATAGTTTTTCAAAGGCGATACACAAACATAATTCATAATTAGCATTGTGGCCATAAATAGAAGAGCCCTTGATCTGCACCGGCACCAGTGCTTCATTATATACAATGGAGTAATGTGTTCGCAACAGGATAAAGGGTTTTGACTTTTGAACATTCTCAGAACTCATGAAACAAAAACTAGAATGAAAATATCCAGCACTACGATAGAGCTCTTTTAAAATGTACGTATCTTTTCTACGGAGATACAAAAGCATGATACTAGCAAGTATATTCTTTTTTTACGTTGGATGCGGTATTACTCTGAGCTTTCTACGTCTTGAATGTGCTGATGCACTTACTGCCAAAGATTCGACAAAGAGTTCTTTAGATAAAGTTGAGTATTCTGTGCTAATATTAAGTGGGCCAGACAATGAAGCCAAAAGGAATGCAATAAGAGCGACATGGATGAATTTTGCCAATAATATTTTTGAAGAAAATGGAGAGAAGCTATACAAGTGGAATCATACTTGGACTGCTCAGCATGTTACACAGGAATTCATAAAGTTTTATTTTGTAATAGGCACTCAAGGTTTGAGTGAAACTATTCTAACAAGACTAGACACTGAAAATAATAGAAGCAATGACCTCTTGTTACTAAACAGCTTTGAAGATAGCTATAAAAATTTAGCAATAAAAATGTTGTATTCATTGAAATGGTTGTCTAGCAACTTGAAGAGATTAAAATATTTAATAAAATGTGATGATGACTCCTTTGTTAGGGTTGATTTGATAATAAAGGATCTGGAAGCGTATGCACCTGAAATGAATGCTCATGAAATAAGTGATTATGTTACATATAAGGTAAAATATAATAAATAAACCTAGAATAAATACTTTTTGTCAGTCAGACTACTTGCTTATTTTTATAGGCTGTAATTAAGTATAAGAACACTAATACTGTCTTACACCCATTTCAGAAAGATCTCCCTTCATATAAAGGCCTGTACTGGGGTTACTTTGATGGCAGATCACATGTGTACTTGAATGGCAAGTGGCAGGAAAAGGACTGGTTCTTATGTGACAACTACTTACCTTATGCATTAGGTGGTGGTTATGTCATATCCCGCAGCATTGTAGACTACATTGGAAGAAATTCTGATATATTGGGGTAAGTTATTTTGATAATATAAGTGTGATATTGAAAAATCTACATTAAAAGAAGTCTGAGTAACTGTAAACATATAAAAAAGTAATTTTGAGTACTGAAAGTTGCTCATATCCATTATGGCATTCTCTGTCCCTATCTTGTTATCAATCTAATGGTCTTCGGAAAATTCCCCTGAATGCTTCTTCCCCTCACTTAAGAAGGAAGACCACAATTATAACCACTGGATATAAATAATAAATATTTTGCGCATTGACATACAATCTTTCTCAGTACTTGACTTGAGAACATCAGAAGTATATTCTAACAGTATGTTGCAGTTGTAAATCATAATGTACTCATCACATCATTTTATATACTATATTCCAGGCATTACAAGTCAGAAGATGTCTCGATGGGTGTGTGGACAGCATCTTTGGATGGTATGAACAGAGTACATGACGTCAGATTTGACACAGAATGGAAATCCAGAGGGTGCTCTACACAAATGTTAGTTCGCCACAAACAAGATCCTAGTGACATGTTTCAACTTTATAAAACTTTGGTACATTCACATGGAGAAAAACTATGTAAGACTGAAACTATTTTAAGAAAATCATATCTTTATAAATGGGATGTTTTGCCGAGTAAGTGTTGTAAATAATAAATAAGAAAACAAGTAGATGTCTCAGAAAGGTTTCTTAGCAGATTTTAGAATGCTAAAAAATATAGCTAATGTAGATCTTCATCATTTCAATTATTATTCATCAACAAATTCCATAATCCATATTGTGTTCAATATATTTTTCTTGTAGTGGAATGTTAGCTTAGGTATGTAACATGAAAAGAAAGTCTAGATTGCGTTTAGGACATGTTTGTAGTGAGTGTAGTTGACAATGAAAAATAAATTAAGAAACCATCAAAAGAAATAACAGTATAAATGACAATTAAATATTAAAAACTTAAATATTTTTTTTATAACATTTCGATTTTCATCCAATTTGTTTTTCATTTTCCACAAATATGGTGTACATATTTGTAATAGTAGTGTCCACTACCCTATACTAAATCTACCTATTTACTAAAATCTTAGAACAAACAATCACTAGCAGTATAATAAATGAAGTATTTTTAAGACTTATTTTTACTTAAATAAATATTCCTTTGGTTTACGGATTTCTAGTCATTTGTACATCTTATTTCAATACCAATGAATAAAACATTATTTATTAACATTGCAAGGAATGTGCTTTTATTTTAATTTAACCAAATAAATATAAATAAGATATAAAACACATTTTGTCATTTAAGGGTAACCATACTATCACTGTGCCATAAATAACAACAAAAAGAAAGAATAGTCAACAAATAAGAAGACAATAATTTAAACAAATTCAAATTCATTATTATTATTTATGCACCCACACATAGGCACCCATATATCACATATAAACAGATTTCAAATAAAATTAATGATGACTTTTCATATCCATATAAGTCTGGTTATTGTAAAATGTTGTCCGAGACAATTCTTCTTTGAAATAGTCAATGGTCCTTTGAAGACCATCTTGTAATGACACCTGAAAATATAAATAAAAATTACAAAATGGATTTGTTTACAATGTTTTATGTATGTAACATCAATATGAGAATAATGCAGTTTGATATGAAACATATGAATGATGCAGAAAGGAAATAACAAAACCAATTTAGGTTGCCATAACATGTATGAGCCGACCAGCCCCAACTGACAGCACCCATTCACGAGCATGACGTGTGTATCGGCGTCTCTCTACTCAACCATGTTGTAGGGAATAAAAAGACCCGATACACAACGCCACCATCAGCAGGTCATTTGAGTGAGCATGACAAGCCCAGACTGCCTGGCAACCGGTATGGTATGTGTTTACACATTTTATAAAAAACAACATCTATCTTACTTTAGGTTCCCAATGCAAATGGTGCTTCGCTACTGTGATGTCAGGGCGGCGGCGTTGCGGGTCGTCCTCCACCGCTGCTCCCTTGGCCACCATGCTCCGGCATCCAGGGACTAGATTCTTGATTATCATGGCGAATTCTGAATGTGGAAATAACAATTATAGTTCCGAAAATTATACCGGGCCCCTTTCATTACAGAACGCACGAGACTGAGTGAAGTAGTATTCCAAATTCAGAAGCCCCAGTTCATCATCGACCCATATTGTCCCACTGCTGGGCGCGGGTCTCCTCTCATTTGAGAGCAATTAGGCTGTATTCCACGCTAGCCTACAGCGGGTTGGCACAGTACACATGCCATCGAGAATATTTCTCAAGCATGCAGTTTTCCTCACGAAGTTTTCCTTCACCGTTTGAGCATGATAAATGTGATAAATAAAAGTCAGTGGTACGGCGCCTTTGACATCGCAGTCCACTGGTCTCACCACTAGGCTACCACAGCATAAGCCCCAGTTATCAATAGTCAAAACTATATTTACATCTGCCATACATTGACGTTTAAAAAAATTGTATAATAATTAATTGTTAAGGTTACAGTATGCTAGGTATCCTGCTGTAACCCTCACAACAATGATATTTTTAAAATTTTTAATCAATAATTTCCCATACAATATATTCAGTGTAAGATTCACATTAACTGTACGCACCTAGCGTACAGTTAAACAATTTAAAAAAATAACTTAAGGTAGTCCAGTAGTTGTGGATATCTATTACACAAATCATAACCGCAAGCAACAGTTAAAAGTATTTTTATCTTGAGATAACCACTATCGATTGGTGCCACTGTCCGTTAGATAAAAGAGTTCAACGAATTGACGCGATATACACAAACAAGTGGCAATGGTTAGTCATAAACTATATCATTGGCCTAATGGTCGCAAGCGCAGCTGCGTATGTTGCGTGAAGGATTCATTTCCCAAGCAGAGTGGTGTAATTAAAAAGTGGGATTTTCAATGAGATTTTCAGTACCAGATCAGTTTTCTCAATTAATGTTTTGATTTTCTCATAAAAGCCGTGAATCATTTAAATTTGGACCATATTTACACTTCCATAAGACATAGTAAGTTTGATGATGATAGAACTATGGTGATGTCATTCCTCACCTTGGATAGTATTTTCTACAGGGTTCCCAAGGTTGACAGGTAAAGTGTAGCTGGATGCCATCAGTCCTAGCAGCCCATCGACGAGATCCGACACGTAACAGAATGAGCGGGTCTGTTTCCCGTTGCCGTACACCTGAAACACGACCGATACATTGATATTTTACGCAACATTATTAAGCAAAATAAAGTTTGTAAGTAAAGAAAAAACAAAACACCATACATATTAAATTATTTAATCTAATATTGACAGTAATTATAGTAATGCAAAATTGATTAACATTAATTTAATTAATGATAATTTTCATTGGATACATGAACTTGATACATGAACACGGGTTAAATTTAGTAGTGGCTGCTTATAGGCATTTTTTTATATGATATATGTTGCATATTAGACTAATTTTGGGAACAAGTGTAAGTGCAGTCAAAAAACACAGTTACTGTTCAAGTTAAGAACAGGAATACTAGTAGGAAGGTATTACTTAGGCCAATAATAACGTAATTAACTTACAGTGATAGTTAAATTTTGCAATGCTTGCATAATAAAGTTGGAGACAACTCTGCCATCCGAAACATGCATCCTTGGTCCGTACGTATTGAATATCCGAGCCACTCTAACTGACACCTTCTCTTGTTTAGCGTAAGAGTAGGCCAGCGTCTCTGCCACTCTCTTGCCTTCATCATAGCAAGCTCGCGGCCCTGGAAAGTAAAAACTAAATTAAATTTATGTACATATAGTTTTTTTTTTGGGAGCTGTGGTAGCCAGCTGTGGACTGAGACGTCAAAGGTCTCGAGTTCGAACCCAAGGCACGCACCACTGAATTTTCAGAAATTATGTGCATATTTATCACAAACTCAAACAGTGAAGGAAAACATCGTGAGAAAACCTGCATGCTTGAGAGATTTGTCTTAATGGCATGTGAAGTCGTAGCTAGCGTGGTAGACTATAGCCCCTCTCAAATGAGAGGAGACCCGTGTCCAGCAGTGGGACTTACATATTATTTATTTATTTACACCACAATGGTGGCAAGCAAGCTCACGGCTGGCCTGATAAGCGGTTATCATAGCCTGTAGATGTTTGCAACAACAGAGGCATTGCCAATAGAATTCTATGGCTGATTTCACCTGGAGTAATACTACATTGTCAATTTTTACTAAATGTAGTGAAGTTATTAGGCAAATAAAACCTAATAACTGATGCCTCAGGGTGGCATGCAAAATTACTCATTGGCAATATAAAATACATATTAACAACTATGTATATAGTTAAGAAGGTAAGTAGAATTGTTATGTCAGTGATTGTAATCAACTTGGCTCTTGGTGTCTGTGCAGGATCTGTTCATGCAATATTACCATAATAATAAACACTGGCTTGAGTCACGCCTCGTCATATTATGTCATTAAATCATTTAACTCAGTTTTTTCATACAAAGTAAATATATTTGAGTCTAAGGAAAAACCATTCGTAAAAGAAACGTGTACTTGGTAAATGGTGACTGTTGTAAATATAAAGTATTCGACGATCCGATTATTGCAGCGGTGTTTAAGGCTGCCTTCTGCGATAAGAGTCTAGGGTTCAAATCCCGGCATTGATCCCTATCATTTGTCTGATGAGCATGAACATTTCTTGAGTCATAAATGATAAGGATTAAAAAGGAAGCTAAACTCCTAAAAGTACAACTATTATGAGTAAAATGAAAAACGGAAAAGAGATTATTTGAAGAAAGTAATAAATTAAAAATAGTAGAAAATGCGTATGCGCAATCCATTGTATGTTTATCCCAAGGAAACAGGCTTTAAGACGAGATCGGGTTGTATTTTAGATATAAAGAAGAATTTAGAACAAATTATGTCTAGCTTAAAAATAAGAATACAAAAGTAGGTAATGATATATCTATTATAGTTGTGTAATATGATCTTTTTTCAAAGATTGTATTGATAAACGATATTTAAAAAACAACCTTGGCATACACTACGATTTTCTCTTATATACCTACTTCGATTTTCTGTTGTGTCGTGAATTTACAAACACAATTTTTCAGATACAAAAATGCCCAGACCCGCATAACTACCGTCTAGACTAATCATAAGCACACCCAAAACCTGTGACTCACAAGCCGATCTTTCAGCTACTGCGCCTATCCAGTTGTAAATTTATGTCAGGTATGTCAACTTATATTTGTTTTAAGTGAAACATTTGTGTTTGATAACAACTCATTGAATGTCGTGCGCTACACTTGCATGACGTAGGTTTACTATTAAATATATTGTATGTAGGTGTATTTTCTTTGTTAAACGATTTAAGTAAAATCATTGTTTTTATAACAACAACCAAGAATTACTGATTTCTTACAGTATTTCTTACTTCTGAGTTTATCGCGTATTATTTTAATCATAACGTTTCAGATATTTGTAATGATCCTCCGGATCGTAAGATGTCTTGATCATCTCGTTCAACCCCTGACTGTGGATGCTGTAAAGAATCCTTAAAGTCGGGGTTGTTTTATACCACAAGGTTTGCGAACAAACTTACGGCCACGAGATGGTAAGCGGTCACCAGATTAAAATACTATCAATATACTGCGATAAAATAATTAAAAAGTAGCTTTATTTGTATTGGTAGCTTTATACAACAAAGAAAACAATATTTGCTTGATAAGAATAACATAAATGCAAATAGAAAATAATATTATTATATTATTTATAAGGTCACATTGTCTTATGAGGTATATGTTAAGGTCATTGTCAAAAAATTTAGACACGGCGAAATGTCAATAAATAATATATCCATACTAATATTATAAATGCAAAAGTATGTTTTTCTATGTTACCTCTCCACGCTTTAACTGCTGAACCGATTAGGATGACACTTGGTATGGAGGTAGTTTGAGTCCCGGTTTTTGTCCCGGAAATCATCCCTTAAAAGGGCGAAAAGGGAGATGGAAGTTTGTATGCGGCGTATCCGCATTATTTTTATTTATTTTTAAGAGTGTTAGTAATAAATATGTAGATTGGATAACATTTCTAATTCTATGCAGACGAAGGCGCGGACGTTTAATAAATTATATTGGAGAGACATTTACGACACTGTACTTTGAGTCTCTTCTAGACGCATCAAACTATAGCATTGGCACCACATTAACTCACATCACTTATGTGTTTCTATAGGTATATGTCAATAGCCAATACAGGGCATTATTTGTATACCACTAAATAGTAGCTACCTACTCGAACCTTGCAGTCTGATGGTCTAGTCTAGGTAATCCAGTTAGCTAGGCGCTTTTCTATGTAACTAGATGGCCAAAATTGTTGGAAAATATACTAGAATGATGATGAATACTGACCTATTGGATTGACATGTCCCCAATAAGATTCTGGTTGTGGATGGACCATAGGATCTCCATACACTTCAGATGTGCTTGCTATTAATATTTTAGCTCCGACGCGTCGTGCTAAGCCTAGAATATAATAATATTAGTTTTATAACATTGATTAACCAAACAAAAGAGGTAGACTCAAAATGGGAAGTAATTTTACGAATATAATGCAAATGTATTAGGTATTAAATGGTGTCCTTTTTAAAGCTATATTAGTGGATGGTGACTTTGAACTCAGAAATGTTCGAGTGTTTATTGTCTTAACTTCCTGTGATAGTGTTTGCTACAACGCGACGATAGTTAATTTCGTGTACACACGAAATTACGAATACAACTCAACAATTAGCTATTGCTTATCTAATGGCACCTTTTATTTCGTACAACATCTGTCGTATCATAAAGACTTTTAAGGCTTTGTCTTAAGAGTTAATTTCTAATGATACTTAAGAATATGTCATTATACTTTTTTATACTCACCTAACATATTGATTGTTCCTAAAGTATTAGTCTTAATTGTTTTAACTGGATTTTGCATATAATGAGGCGGACTTGCAGGACTAGCTAAGTGGTATATTTCATCTGCCTAGAAAACAAAACATATTGTAGTACACACGCACTTGCATCATTCTATAGTGTATAATTATCATATCAATGTATAAGACTAGGTACCTCTACATAAAGTGGGTTAACTATATCATGATGGATCATTTCAAAGTTACGGTGACCGAACCAATGTTCCACATTACGTTTACGGCCTGTGAAGAAGTTATCCACGACAATTACTTCGTGTCCTTGAGTCATAAGTACATCGACTAAGTGCGAGCCTACGAATCCCGCACCACCTGTCACCTGTAATTTATTATGTACATATAAATCATGGATTGAATGGATTCCGATGGTAATTTTATAACACTGTACCTCTTGTACTAGAAGACTAGTGCAGTGTTGTCCTACTTAATCTGTGAAGTAACTAATTAACAGAGTGGTTACAACACCCTAACAGCTAATGAGATAAGATTACTTAGGTAGTCCCATTTCAAGACAAAAATACAATATATTTTTGAATTTCTATCTCAAAGTGAGATTTAATCATTTATTTTAGTAGCCAACAAAAAGGTTTGCCAAATAAAGTCTTTAACAGAAATGTGTAGGGTCTGGAAATTCGTTTGTAAGGAGATGTTAAGGCACTAACATGTACACTAAGACCTTTATCATTATAACATATTGTTGGTGCAATAACTAATACTAATAATTTACATAATATAAATAAAGACAAGACATGGCACAATATTAATGTACACTAAAGGGCAATGTAACATGAGAGTTTTGTAATATTGACAGATGATTAAGAAATGTTATCTAGAAGAATGATAACAACACATACAATGCCTTAAAAAAAGTGTGATAACACAAGTAGTAGTGGATAAACTAAAAAAACCTGATTTGTTATCAAAACATAACAGTTGTTTATGTCATTAATTTATCACTTGCTCAAACGGTGGAGGAAAGCATCATGAGGAAACCTGCATTCTGCCAACCCGCAGTAGGCTAGAGTGGTGGACTTTAGCATAATCCCTCTCAAATGAGAGGAGACCAGTGTCCAGCAGTGGGACGTTAATGGGTTGATGATGATGTCATTAATCACCTTCCACTTATATGAGTACATCTCATTCATAATAATATGTAGGATGTTCCACATCTATGGCTCACTGGTATTTTTAGGTGTGTGTGTGTACCTACTGCAGGGCATGTCTCTTTTTAAGAGAGATTAGTCTATAGGCTACCATGCTAGCCTAGAGCGGGTTGGCAGACTTTAAACACTATCAATTAAATGTCTCAGGCATCATGGGAAATGGAGATATTTAACTACTCAGTAACTTATCACACAACTAGGCTGTCACTACAAATATAACAAAGAATTACCACTAGCCAGGCCCAATTAGGAGCTATTAAGATTTTTTTTTGTTCAGCAACTAACGGAATGACCATGGACTCTTGAATGACAAAGGTCTCAGTTTGAAAAGCAAGGTACTCACACACTATTGATGTTTCATACATATGTACATAATGATTTATTACCTACATGTTCAAATTATCTTAATCTAAGAAAGAAGTCTCAACTTGACAAACTAATGTGAACCTAATCCCTCTAAAGAAGAGACCCATGCTTGGCAGAGGTACAGCAAATGTATCAATATAAACGCTAATATTATGCCCAATCTTGTCCTGTAAGTCATTTTCATCTCCCAAACATACAACAAAAACAATTCCAAAGTATGTAACAATGATATTAGTCTAATTGAAAGTAAATATTGAATTTTTATAGTGTATGATTAGTAAATGATGTCATACCAATATTCTTTTTCTTTCTTTGTAGCCCAGAAATTTAACTTCGGGATACTTTTGTGGTACTCTTCCTTCCAAAATTGCAATTTTCTTTTCTAATTGATCTATCCTTGACTTAGCTTCTAGCAGTTCTTTTTTTGTACTATCATCGTTAGGGTTTGGTTCTATCTGTCCCTCCATAATGTCTCTGTCCATGTGTTTATCCTTCTTTGGCAGCTGATTGAAACCTCTGTAGTTTAATTTTTGGATGTTGTCAATATCATCATCTATTCTTTGGTGCACCCGATTCCCCTTGTTTTCTTTAGTAAGTATTAAAAATAAAAGGAGAACTGAAAAAACCAAAAAGCATTCTTTTATTGTAAAATAAATACAGTTAAAAAAGTATGTCACTGAACAATAACACTTACTGAAATTCTTATTTGAAATTACTCATTAGACAAACACTATTTGAATTAGAAAATGTATAATTTTAATTATGTGTATAATATTCATATACGTAATGTTTTATTATTTATGTAACTGCCTGCAGCTATGGTTGGTGCAGTGTCCATTTAATTATATAATACCCTTAGGTTAACTAGTAAAGTAGTTACTGGGATTAAACCTCCTTGTTTTGTAAATAAAGTATAAAATAAAAATAAATAAAATTTACCTTATCACACATACCTTGACATTTTACAGAAAAGTACATTATAATCCTTTACTTTATTATCGATTCACTTCTTCAACTTTATTTAATTAATTAATAATGGAATTGGATACTTAAATCGCTGCATTCAAAAGAACGAAGAGAGAATCAACACAAATATGCGGCAAGCATTTGTGTAAACTTATAAACAGCTTGTATGTACTTACATAAAAAGAGTATGCCCAACACTGTTAGTGTCTTTCTGAATTTCAGAGATTGCCTTATCATTTCTGAATTTACTATGAATCTGTTTCCGTTCACATTGCTAATTTTAAATTAGAATTGTTGTACGTGGTTTTATAGCGAAAAATTGAATTATCAAGTTAACTAAATGTCATATCGCGTATGACAGAATTGATAGATATACACTGACTGACTGAACCGCAGCGTCATATCCAGCTGATGACTGTCAATGTCAAGTCAAAAGTGTCATTCAAATAGGTTTGGATGTCTATGTGGATCGGTATCCAGTATTTTTAGCCCTGCATAAACTCAAAGATATACATATTTTATCCATCCCACTTCTTCCTCGCAAACTCTTTGTTTGCCAGGAAGAAGTTAAAACTAAAACTTAAAATTTTGTTAATTTCATTTTATTATTATTGTTTATATTAATAAAATGATTAAACACAAATTTGCTTTAAATCCCCGAAAACCCCAATGTTTAGTTATCGGTAGAACTATTTGGTAAAAAGCGGCAGACCAAAATATTATATTTATTTTATTTATAAAAATAAAATAAATATATTCTCCGGAATATATTTTATATTATATTTAGCTCAGAACTAGATGGCGCCGTGTCATAATGCGGACATTATGACACGGCGCCATCTAGTTCTGAGCTTAGCAACAAGGCTTGGATTATGGATACTAGACGGTTGATACAGAATTCACTGACAGATATCACAAATAAGATAGAACTTGTTATTGGAGGTAGGGCATAGCGAGATTCCTCGCTAAAATTGAGCTGCCCGACTGGGGAAGTACCTCCGCCTTACAGAATACCGCAGTGAATCAACAATAGTTGTCTTTCTGCGAGTGGGTAAGGTTACCAGAGCTGGTCGGGGAGTGACTATTCTGACAGCATTCTGGCAGCTGCCCCCTTTAGAATGCTGGCAACGCCCCTGATAGGCTCGCTCACTGCAGTTCCCCGGTCTGAGCGTTTGTGTGGAAGAATTTTAATTTGCATGTACGGTACCTACAGGAAAAACACTAATGTAGGGTAACGCCGAAATAAACGATTACTTCAGTATGTATATTTTAATATTTGTACTGTTAATTTCATTACTTAGGTACTAATATGTTACTGTCAAGTTAACATTTTAACTTTCAAGGTCACATTAGATAATCACGTTTTGTTACTTTATAAGCAAGAGGACCGAACTCGCACGGGAATATCAGGTTGATCAGAAAAGAGGCCATCGATTCCAGTATTGAAATAAGCTTGCAGTTCGGCGGTAAAGTTTCCCCTTTCTAAAGGTCTATCGTTTCTAGTCTGGTATTCTGCTGGTAAGAAATTATTTTCCGCACGGAATGTGTATGGATGTACTTTCAAACCTACAGTGTGAGCGTCACTAACGAAACTTGTCACTTCACCGAGATTATTATTTTCATCGCGTGGTATTATATAGCTTTTGTCTGGACCCACAGCATATGCATATTTCGCTATTTCTTTAAGTCCCTCCGGGGTAGCCATGGTCCCGTACGTAAGTCCTGTTCCCAGTTGAACTTGATCGTAAGGTGACATGGACTTGCTATCAAATAATTGCAGTAGGCGAAGCTGCGTGATATTATGTAGTTCCCTCAAATTACTGATTTCAAAAGACTGTATATACACTGGTGCTTGCGGTCCTTGATAACCATTGCGATGAAGAATATCAACTACTGCTTGTTCCATCGGCAATCCAAGGGATCGAAAATGGGTGCTGTGCTTAATTTCTGGGTACAGTCCTATAGCTCTCTTTTGACTGGTTTGTAAACCTTTGGCCAAGTCTATTATTTCTTGAAAAGTTGGGATTTTAAAGGCTCCGTCCAATCGGGAATTCCCAGGCCTTATATCTGGAATGCGTTCAATAGCGCGTAAGGTTTTTAATTCTGCAAGGGTAAAGTCTTCACTGAACCAACCACTTATTTCATTGCCATCAACAGTTTGGTTTCGATGACGAGAGGCGAACTCGGGATGTTGAGCAATATCTGTTGTTAATCCTAGCTCGTTGTCGTGTCGTGCTACAAGTTGTTTGTCCTTAGTCATGACTAGATCAGGCTCTATGTAGTCAGCTCCCATGAGCGCCGCGAGGGCGTACGAGCCGAGCGTGTGTTCGGGAACGTATCCACTGGCCCCGCGGTGTCCTATAACCAAAGGATGACAGAACTCTGAGTCATAGTCCATTTCGGTACCTGGTCCTTCTGAATTCAATTCAGCTCGTACCCCAAAGGCGCCACCAAATATAGTACACCAACACACTGCGATCCATAAAATTTGATCCATCTTCAGTTGACTGTAAACGACAATAATACCCATTAAGTATACTCTAAATGTACTAAAATAGTACGTACCTGTATACCAAAAAAATACCACTATTCTGACCAAATAGAAATTCTATGAATGAAAATTTTGCTATAGTTTTTTACATTTAATTCAAATTACAGTTTACAAAATACAATCATCATTAGGTAATTTTGAGGCAGGTAGGTTTCGTACGCACTTAGGTACTCTCATCATATTAACATTATTTATTATCCACGTTATAAAATTAGGTAGGCAATGTAAATTAGTTAAATTACTACTGGTCTAAATGGAGGATGTCTCTATAAAGTCAATTAAAATGTAATTGTTATTTTAATAAAAAATATTTTTTTACTTTTAATATAATGACTACAGCTTACTGAAAATGTAGCTCATAATAAGACATGCGTAATAATAGTAATACTTAATCTTTATTGAGATTCACATGTGTTTTGTCTAACAGAAACTAGTGCTGTCGCTTTAAATCCTACCCATCTCCCTCAATACACTTTAAAAAAATATGTATTCTACGTAAAAACTCTGTTTATATAAATAAGTATATAGAAATACCACAGGTATACGTTCTATAAATAGGCTAGAAGATTAAATATTGTTATATGAAAATGTATTAGGGAAACTTGTTTGTTGTATGTCATCAAAGACGTAAATATACACCGGTATTCAAAACTGTTAGGACAAAGAAACAAGACGATGAATTATAATTTGAGTTTAGGGAACACTGTTTTTTATATAGTATATAACTACATATAAAACTGTTAGTTTATCTTTTAGCATATAGTATTAACTTTCAGCTACAAACATTATACTCACGGAGTCAAAACGTGCGAAAGGTAGTAATAATAAAATTACAAAAAATACTTACATTTCAGGCGAACACGACACAAGTTCAGTAATTCCAAAACTTCACGGGATATTATGTAGAGATACGTGTAAGCACGGAGAACACCGAACACAATGTACAAACGGTTACTAAAGCGTCACGCCTACAAAATCTACAGAAAGAATAAGGTAGGTCACAAGCCCCGAACTTAAGGAAAATGGATAGCCAATTCTTAAGTAACATGTTTTGACCAACCAACACGTAATATGCCTACACTTCATCTGACATTCGAAGTATAGTTAACGTTCAAGATCATTATTACAACATTCGGACTCATTAAAATGCAAGATGTCAAATTCGAAGAGAATTACGTAAACTATCTACTGAAAGTTGTAAAGACAAAACACGGTTATTAATAGCTACAAAGATTTAATCTTGCGACAATGTATGTTCTACTGATTATTTAACTTTGTTTATTGGCAATTATTATTCTGAATCGTATTCTTGCTTATTTATGTCTGCAATTGTGTTGAAAATACCTACGTACATATACATAACTATGTTATATCTTCCTACATATGTATGATACAATTTCTTTAGTAAACTGATTTACATTTTAAATAATTAAGTCTATATAAATCCTTTCGAATTATTAGTAAGATATACCTACCTACATATTATGTCAAAAAAAAAACATTGAAATAAAACTACTTTTTACGGATTTTATCGCGGTATATTGACGGCCGACAGTAGGCCCGTGACCATGGATGCTGTAAAGGATCCGAAACGTCAGGTTAAAATAATATCAATATACCACGATGAAATCCGTAAAAAGTAGTTTTATTTCAATGTCTAATATTCGCGTAAGTGTAAGAAATTAATAAAATTAAAAAAGAGTGAAAGAACACTTCCTCCCCTGTTCGCCCTAAACATTTGTAAGTTTATGTATGTATATTTTTATATAGTATAGTCTATATGCATCCTTGTATATATGTAACTGTATTCTATGTAAGTTTATTAACCTACACACACTTCTGTTTTTTCATTATACCTACGTCTCCTCTCTCAGGCCTACTGTGGGACTTAGTCATAAGAAAACGGTTCAACGCATGCGGGCCCTATGGCATACGTTACAGATGTCTCTCGCAACTCGCACCTTGCATGCGGGCGCTAACGACTAATGAAATTCGCCTTAATGGTGTGTTATAATATTTCTATAGATATTTGAAAGACATTTTCGTACTTACTGTACTTTTATACACTTAAGATAAAAATAATACAATATCATATCATTTCAAGAGCGTTAGAAATAGGGTAACCACTACATGTCGATCGTTATCTTCGGACAAGATACACGTTTTATATTAGATATTTTCCTTAGGGATTTTAATCGTTTTTACCCTTCATAAATAGAAAGTACCGAATATCGTTCTACTAAGATTTGATATATTATATCGTGAAATAATAAACATACAAAGCATAACTTAATAAACTGCGGTTGAACGCATTCAGTGAAATCGATTGATTTTATGATTTTGATGCAGGAGCATCAAACAAATATAACGGCTATTTAAATATCTATACCTATAAGGCTGATTATTGGAAGTCGCATTGTACTTGTGATTTGTTTAGTGTTTTTTTTTCCCTTTATGATAAGCTACTGAGTACACGTTCACTTGAAAAAAGTACTATAAAGAAACCTTTGTACTGTTTAAGTACCTATCTATACATAATGTATACGTACCTATCTATAAAATAAATGTTAATGATTAAGTTTATTTCAATTGTCAAATTTTAACATATTATTATTGTGTTAAGTTACAAAGTTGAAAAAGAAACAATTACCGTTGACCGACTCGTCATTTAATAACTATATAATACCTTCTCACTTACCTACTTTCAGTAATCCTTTTTTTCCGTAATTTCTTTCTCATTTGGCGATTCTTTGTAATTTTTATTTAATTTGTTAAATTATTACAAAAGTACTTACAACATAAAAAAAAATGTAGGTTTGTTTGTTGTTTATATAAATGGAAACCAAAATTAATACGTAAAGACCTTTAACAATACACTACAACTTATAACTTAGTGACTTCAATTACTAAAAGTTTTTACTGCTAATTTTAATCCTAGATGGTTTGTGTCTCTAAGTTAGTCTGATATGTTTATCAAAACAATTAAAACTAGTAGATACATAGACCAAGAACCCGCCACTTACTTAGTCCAAATATACCAGCTATATAAACACTTGACTCAGCTATATACTTAATTATACAGGTTTATGAAAATAGAATCAAAATCATTTCGCATCTATCCCAAATCTGTCTAGTAACATGGTGGTTGTAGTCATAAATATTTATCACATACATCAATCAGAAGTTGTGAGCCCGTTCGATCAGTCGCGTGATGATCATGTGTCAGTGAGGACGGCACCAAACCATCCGTTATCTGTAGGAACCTTGTACAGTTTGTAACACTTGCTTCCCTTAAACCTTAAGTTACTGTCGAGTACACATAAATAGTGAATTTGCAACAATAACAACATTGTTGCAAATTCACTATTTATGTGTATCTACGTGACCAAGGTTGCCTACTCGGTTATTTGTAATTTTCTAGGTGTAATAAAGCATTAAGAGTACCTAAGTATCTTCATTGTCCTTCCAATGCTTAATTAACCTCCCAGTGTTTATGATAATCTTGTCGATTATATTTGTTGGATTACCTACAGGAGATCATAAAACTGTAATACCCACGGATTCTTTACTATTGATTAACATTATTTATTACACTTAGAACTTAAAGCATTAATACATTATATTATAGGTTTAAATACATACTTAGACTAGAATAAATGAACAATGATAACGTAGCATTATGAGAATTGATATTCATTGCGTTCTCTGTCTTTAACAATATAAGAGTCGGCAATTAGTGGTATGTTCATTATCAGTAATCATACCTACATTATATTTTAAAAACTTGTGGATACTCAGTACCTGCTTTTGTCGATGAGCCATGTATATATTATATCCATATTTTCGTAGGTGATTTGTGTAACAGCATCCATGATTTTATAACTAATAAATTAATGACAATAGCTAGTTCCAGCTAATTCTAACAAGTGTCACGAATACGTACTAAATCATCTGGTTGGTCGGTGAAGAAGCCATCTATCCCAGTCGCTAAGAAAGCTCGCAGTTCACCGGCAGCATCTCCGAGAGCATCAATGGAAGGGTCGTCGCTTCGGAACTCAACTGGCAGGTAAACATTCTCCGACCGGAAAGTATATGGATGTACCTTTAAACCTGCCGTATGCGCATCCTGCACAAAACTAGTCACATCGCCCAAGTTGCCCTCGGCGGTACGAGGAATGATATAAGATTTCTCAGGTCCAACTGCGTACGCGTAAGTTGCAATGTCCCGTAACCCTTCTGGTGTAGCCATTTGACCATAAGTAAGAGTTGTTCCTAACTGAGATTGATCAACCGGTTGACGACCACTGCTCGATAAAAGCTGTATCAACCGGATATCAGTCATATTACTTAGCTCCCGTAAGTTACTCACTTCAAAAGATTGAATATAAATAGGCGCCTGCGGGCCCCTGTATCCGTTATTATGGAGCAAATCAACTAGAGGTTGTTCCATGGCCAGTCCCAGACGTTGGAAATGAGTTGGATGTTTAATTTCAGGATAAATTCCTATTGGACGATGCAGGCTGACTTCTAGACCTCTTGCCAAATCAATAATCTCCTGCATTGTTGGAACTTCAAAAGCTGTATCCATTCTAGCATTGCCAGGTCTGATACTGGGGATGCGTTCTATAGCGCCTAGGGTTTTTATTTCTGCTAGTGTAAAATCTTCTGTGAACCATCCACTTACTTGAAAACCGTCTACGTTTTGAGTGCGATAGCGAGAGGCAAATTCAGGGTGTTGAGCTACATCTGTCGTTAGGCCGAGATCGTTGTCATGTCTGGCGATGATGTGTCCATCTTTGGTCATCACGACGTCAGGTTCTAAATAGTCAGAGCCCATGGTGGCGGCCAGTGCGTATGATCCGAGGGTATGTTCGGGGATGTAGCCGCTGGCGCCGCGATGCGCTATCACCATTGGCTGGCAGAAGTCAGCGTCATAGTCCATGTTCCCAGGCTGTGATGAGTTGCGCGTGAGAACTAGTGCCAGAACAGTACCCAGTCCAGAGACGGCGACAAGTGCCACTACCACCCATATCACGCGGCGAACCATATTACTTACGTTACCTGTAATACAATGTACATATCGATCAGGGCAACTATTTTAATTGGTTTAATCTAATATACCAATAAATATGTTTTGGATATTACTTAAGCAAAGAGTACTCACAACAGTAAACTAGGAATCGGTGCCCCGCACCTGTAGGTCCTTTACGTCTGTTTACGTTAGCTTACAAATAATTTGTAAATATACTGATATCCATGAATAAATATTAAAATATTGTGATAGCACTAGTTAAGAATTTTATACCCCTCAGATAAGGTAAGATAAGAATTCATTTTACTTGAAGTGCTCCTTTGTAATTAAATTATCTACTCGCATGTTATATATACGCCATACTTACATAATATAAGTATATAATAATACCCTTATTGCTATCATATCCGGAAAAGGGCTCGTCACACAAGCGACGCGGCGACGTCGACAACGCAATTTTAAAAAAAACTTTATTACGGGCAACATAGGAACCATTTTTTTATGTCAATACACATCTTAAAAATACTAACTACTGGCTAATGTAATAATTTACTTAATATTGTATGACACAAGGACTTACAAATAATAACTTAAACAGTTACCCACTTAATTACTTGATATTAACGATAATATAATTTTTATTGTAATAATAAGAGTAAGTGCGGTTTAGACCACCTCTTGACGTGATATTACTAACAAAGCGATACATTTTAAAAACAAACTTACAAGTTGCATTCTGATAGCTACAGGAGTAACATATTATTATGATGTAACGTAACGCTAACGTATATGATGTAGATATATACGAAAATGCTATAGTAACGTAAAATTATTTTACACATGACTTGTAAAAGTGTCTTTAAAAGTGTTCTGTAAAATATCTATTTACAGAAATAATTAATCAATTAATCATTTTACGTTAAAGAAAATAACGCTAAAATAAGTACGAAAAATTATGTTACGTGTGCTGAAAATAGGTTTTACATTCGTTTCGGACAAGACGGACAGACAATAAGTAACCGGGTGTATAATTTACAGCCTTTTTATAAGAAATTATATCTAAGTACCAAACTGTTACTGAGAAAACTTTTGGCCCGGTTAATGGGTACAGGTTAGATCCCTTTGTATTGTCATAGGGCTGAAAGCATACCAGCAAACTATGGGTGAATTCGGGACTACAGGCGTGTATGTGTTTATATGTATATGCAGCTATTTATTAAGATACTATTATAATCTTATCAAACATTTTATGTAGGAGATTTATGCTGTAAACTACACGCACATGCGAAACACAAACATGAAGAATATGCGTGAATTGTTTTACGAAGATAAGTTTTTATGTGTTAGGTTAGTGCTGACAAAAGCATGTCAGTTAAATGTAAGTTTACTGTCGTTGAAGCTACTTAATACCATTATCTAAAGAAGCAGATTTCTGTATCAGTTATTCTTAATGTCATAATAATTCAATTTATATATAATAATACCATCACGCTTGTCGTGCCTGAAGGGTTGGGTAGAAGTACACTAATATACAATATATTTAAGGTTAATCGGGTACGGTACTCAGGAGCGAGTCTATACAGTAGCGTAGCGTGGGTTCTTTGCCGCCGGGGGCCGACCAGAAATTTGCCGCCCCCTACTTTAGCTTATTACTGCAAGAAAAAACATTTTCCCCACATTTGCCGCCCCCAAAAATCTGCAGCCCGGGGCCACGGCCCCCCCAGCACCCCCCACGCCACGCCACTGAGTCTATAGTCGTCAATCGGACAGGAATCAGAACTCCGACGTTGCTACTGAGCATTTCGTAGAAAACCCCATTAGCACTTAGCTTTGACCCATGAGGTCTTGCAGTTAGTGTATTTTTTATTGTGGATAAGTCTTTCGCCTGATGTTAAGTGACAATGCGAGTCTACAATAGAGCGCGCTTGCATAGAAGAATCTGATAAACAACACAAAATTTATTAATTAAATTTGTTTGCAGACTATGTAATTGTATATATTAGACGCGTTAATAGAAACACTTCCGTGTGGTTTAATACATTGAATTTTTACTCAGGTTAGGTACTTTCTATCGGATTACCTACTTTATTACTTTAAATAATAAAACAAATGCCTGTGTCGCTGAAGGTAGATGAGTACTGATTTACTTCCACATTTCCGAATTGGTAACGAGACAAGAAAATTTCAATAACACAAAATCTATAATCTGACGTAGCACCCGGGCCTGGGACCATTTTATATTTTTATGAGTTGTAACAATAAGAAAAAATAATTATATAAGTAACTATGTATTAGAAAGGTACAACAATATATATAAAATATTGTTATAGTACATTAACAAATAGTAGAAAAACAAGCTATTTTCTGAAATGAAGAGTTTTGATTAAAAAGATTTGATATGTATGGATGTTAAGTTGAACATAATGCTTTTTTTCTTTATTTAGGTTTCAAGTTCTACCCTACTTAGTTAATTTTTGAAGCTTATGTTGTAGACACCAAAAATCGTGAAGTAAATAAAACGATACATCAAGAAATATTGTGGATACCAATGTATTGACAAGAGGGCCAATAAATTAGGCGACTAATCCATTGATAAGACACTGATTATTATTTTTGGACTGTAAATAAGATATTATAATATTTCTGTGTGGGAGCTATATGAAGTAGTGACAAGTGACATTTTTTATTCGTTAGAATCTATATGATCTATTTCAATGTTGGTCATTCATTGATTGTTTTATTATTAACTGAACTTAATAATGTCAGAATGAAAATCTCATCTTTAGCAATATTGTTTTTCTCTTAATTCCTCGAATAACTAAATATCTCTATCTATATTATATAATCTGTACTCGTTGCGTTTCTGTACATTGAAAATATTTTAAAAAAAAATAAGTGGTCACATTGTTAAAAGATAACGAAATATCTTTCTATGTTTTTTTCTACTTGGTTGTTGTCAAAAGTAAACCACACCTATTCCTCTATAAATAGAGGAATAGGGAACGTAACTTGAGGTTATTTCTAATGTTTCATAGCAATCGATTCACAGGTTCTTTACACTAAGATTACTAAATCAAGATCGAATTTATTAACAAAAAAACATAATATGCTGATATTAGGTATTACAACTAAATTCAAAGTTTAAAATAATCAGTATATTTATTGATCTCGCTTTGTATATTCTGATAATGTATGTTCTGTTTATAATTTCATTTAATTGTTTTAATTCTTTAATTAGTAGTTAATTGACTAATTATTTAATTAGTTTATCTAATTATTCTATGTTTGAATATATGGAAATTCTTATTTTTATATTTTTGTTTCGATTAAGAACGCTATTATTTTTTGTTTGTTACTTATTTTTATTAATTTAATAATTTACTGTTTTTTGTATTAACACGTGCCAAGTGAACTTCGTGAGGAAGACAATCTGGATGTTGACTATATCAATAATAAAATATGTAGTATAATATTAGAAACCACAAACAATCACGTTAGCACTACCCATAGAAAAACAAATAAACTTTCAACTGATACCCTAGATTTGATAGAGAAAAGGAGAAATATAAAGGTCACGACAGCTAGAGACATAAAGTTAATATCAGAATTAAATAAAACAATACAAAAAGCAATTAGAACCGACATACGCAACTATAACACAGCAGTGATTTTAGATACAATAGAAAAATATAGAGGCCCTAAAGTATTTAAAAGAAAATTGAAAACAGGAAATAAACAACTGATTAAATTACAAGACAACCAAGGAAATTTAATAACCGATAGCAAATATTGAAAGTAGTCGAAGAGTTCTATACAACTTTATATACATCTCAAACTGCAGCACCTACAATATCAAGGGATGACCCACGTGGAGAAGCCGTTGAACATCGTAGCTTAGAAGACCTACCAAATATTATACCTGCAGAAATAGAAAAGGCAATTAAGCAAATGAAGAGTGAAAAGTCACCTGGGAAAGATGAAATAACAGTGGAGTTGCTTCGCGCAGGCGGGCTACCAGTACTAAATATTTTAGCTAAGCTCTTCAACCTTGCATTGCATCAAGGCCGCTCTCCAGATCAATGGAAAAATGCTATCGTCACCATCATTCACAAAAAAGGAGATATTTCTAAGCTTAGCAATTATCGTCCCATAAGCCTTCTGTCTCAAATTTATAAGCTATTCGCCAAAATTATCTGCAATAGACTTACTCGCCAATTGGATGAATGCCAGCCAGTCGAGCAGGCGGGCTTCCGGAGCGGATTTTCTACCATTGAACACATTCATGCTGTAAAACAGCTGATGGAAAAGAGTCAAGAGTTTAACCAGCCTTTGTGTTTGGCCTTCGTAGACTATGAGAAGGCTTTCGACAGTGTCGAACACTGGGCTGTATTTGACTCTTTACATCGCTGCGCTATCGATGCTCGTTACGTGGATATACTCCGGGAGCTCTATAATTCGGCAACGATGCAGGTTAAGCTGCACACATATACCAAACCTATATCGATCAATAGGGGGGTGAGACAAGGAGACACTATTTCGCCTAAACTTTTTACGGCGGTCTTAGATGACATCATAAAAACACTTGATTGGAACTCACGAGGTTTAAATATCAATGGCGTCTTTCTTTCTCACCTCAGGTTTGCAGATGACCTTGTGTTGTTCGCCGATAGTCCTGATAATCTCCAAACTATGTTGAAAGATCTTTTTGATGCTTCACTGAGTATAGGCCTTAAGATGAATACGACCAAAACTAAAGTTATGATGAACATCTCTGGTGTCTCGAATCCTAACGTTATGCTTGGACGCGAGAAACTAGAGGTGGTCAAAGAGTATGTATATCTTGGTCATATTCTTTCTTTTGGTAAGGAGCATCAGAGTAGGGAGATATCTAGGAGAATACAGCTTGGCTGGGCGGCATTCAAAAAGTTGGAAGACGTTTTAAAGTCTCGCCAGATTCCTCAATGCCTAAAAACTCGCGTTTTCAACCAATGTGTCCTACCTACCATGACTTATGGTGCTGAGACATGGACGCTAACACATGAGGCTGTGTATAAAATCAGAGTTGCACAGAGAGCCATGGAGCGAGCCATGCTCGGCATCAAACTACAAGACCGGGTTCCCAATAAGGAAATCAGACGAAGGACAAAGGTCCGAGACGTCGGTATATTCATTATGGGGCTCAAATGGAGTTGGGCGGGACACATGGCGAGGAGAAGAGACGACAGGTGGAGCAAAACGCTCACTGAGTGGTGGCCAAGAGGCCATAAACGTAGTGTTGGACGTCCGGCGGCAAGATGGGTCGACGACATCGCTCAGTTTGCGGGTTGAATCTGGACGAGATTGGCACAGGACCGAAGCGAATGGCATGCATTGAAAGAGGCCTATACCCAGCAGTGGGATCAGAAAGGCTGTGGATGATGATGATGAAGTGAACTTCAAGGTTTGTTTTTATCTGTCTTTTACTTTTAATGTATCTGTTTAATTTATTTGTTTATATGTCTATTAAGATAATCGCTTTTAGTTCAGTGTAATAATTATACCTCTACAATAGATAGTTTTATTATAATATTATGTCTCCCATTATTTTTTGTCGCCATTCATGAATTCAATTTACTCTTGTGTAGTGTAACCAATATTCCGAATATTTATGGGATTTCCTGCTATAATAATAATTAAGTAGGCATTTTGCAGTGTTACTATGTAAATAGTGAAGGAATTGCTTAGGAGAAGTTTGCGTAAGGATATCCTGATTCGCATTATAGCGAAATAAAAACTTTTAATAAAAACAAACGCATCGCTCAGCGCCCTCGCTCCAACCCTCGTGGCTGGCGTGTTGACACTGAGATTTTATTGATAGGGCTGTAACGGGTTCGTTCTTGTTATTTTTGGTATTCAGAACTTAGTAATATAGTAATATAATACTTACATATTTAAGTAATAAATGAATAAGTGAGTTAGCAACGAAGCTTCTGTTACTGGTACTAAATTGTTGACACAGTACATAGGTATTTTGTAAATACATACATATTAATACAAAGAAACATACGACTCAGGTCAGATGTCCATGAGGAGCACACAAAAATTTGCCCGTATCCAGATTCGAACCCAGGATCCTTAGCACAGAAGGCAGCATTTAATAACGGTAATTTGGTCGAAAGTATTATTTATCGTTGATTACAACCGTCTTGGTATTAATCAAGGAAAAATAGTACTAAGACATAAAAAAATAGATCAAATAGAGAAATTGACATTTAATTAAAAGTAACATGTATTTTTTATATAATATGATCCGATACGATTTTGTGTTCAAATCGATTGAGTCGATTTTGAATGACATGATAATAAAGGAACATTTTATTCAGCAAAAATCTAACTGTATTTAATAATTAATGGATATTAAAAGTCTATGTTACTACAAAGATCCGTTAAATATTACATGCAAACAATTCTTTTGAGTTCAAAAGGGGTGTGGTATTGTGGTTCTGGTTGATAACGAATAAGTTGCTAAACATCTATCTATGGCAATAAAACGAATAAGATAAGATATGGTAAGTACACCAATTTTGTTAAATTATAATATAAGTATTTTTGATTAGGTACACATGACCGCTTACACCAATATCAAAATTCACTGTGTAAAGAAATTTGACTTTGATTATTGACTTGACATAAATGTGGGGGCGGTGTGGAAGTTTGTATGGCGGATTAAATCATTTCTTAAAATAGGACTGTAATAGTTTTATATATTAGCCTATCATATCAATATGAAATAACGAATGTTTATAAATTTAAGATAAAAAATTAGCTACTCATTTTACTAATTCTACCCAGACGAAGGCGCAGCGCAAATGTTAGTCTGTCTGTTATTAGTATTTATTCGTACAGTTTATTTTTCCTTAAGTAAGCGGCGTACCATGCCATCAAAGTGTCAGCCCTACACGAGTGTCGTTTATACAGATCGTCCCGGCGACGGTTGGACGTATCCCTTTTGCAAAATTCGTTTGTTTTTTCCCCGTGTACCCTCCGTACTCCGCCGCAGTGTGCAGCCTCTAATCCTAGTTGATCGAATTAATAAAGTTTGTCGTTAATCATTATTGTAAGCTACGAATACCGTATTAGACATTGATTACACCAGGGTGAATGGATAAGTCGACTTTATTACGTTACAAGATTTAGTGCCAAACAAAGGAGTTTATTATTTTTTTATTCGTAAAGGTTTTTATTGGGCGCCGAAAATGTTAATCCGTCAAATAAAAGCTGGGTAGTAAAAAGAAATATTATGCCTTTTTTAATCTTTGGCCAAAACTAACAAGACTTGAGTTGGTGGACTAGACTAATTTTCTTTTATGTTCAGTAAATCTAAAAGTTTGTATCGGGATTGCGTTTTGAACATACATCCTGAAATACTATAATCCAAGTCCCAAAACAAATACCTGTAGCCCAACTGGACAGCGCGGCATGTGAATCACAATCCCTTTGTGAATAAGCCTCTTGAGTCGATTAGCCACTACGCCAATTTTGTGCCGTTGATTGAGTTGAAATATCTGTTATGCAATAACTGTATTTTTTTCTTGGTAGTTAATAGGCACCTAATAATATGTATTAGCGCATGGGAAGACATTCAATTAAATATATATCTATATATAATTACACAGCTCTTAAATGTTAAATAAAATGCTTCCCACGCAATATATCCCTAGGGCTAGAGATAAATAACTAACCACAGATCAATTTTGCACCGATCTCTGAAATATCTCCCTTGAGACAATCGTGTGAAGGGGCTCTAATAGCATCAGTTAGATTCAATGAATGCGGTCCCCATAATGTATTGCACCCCTTTCGGAAATGAAAACATAAGTTGATTACATTTAACTATTTCTTCAACGCGTACTTCAAATGTACCGATGTATACAAATCAGTATATGTAATATAAATTGTTTATAAAGTATTTTAATGCTAATTTTCTGCCTAACTACGCATTTTTACGACGATAAGAATTCATTGTATTATTTATTGTTATAAATTGTTGGTCAAACTAGCCTGTGGTGTGCAATTATGTGTTTACTAATGTTTCGTCAACTTCATATCTAGGGTTTATGTATAGCAATCAGTTGCGTTCAAAGGTTTGTTAAGTGGAAAGAGCCATAAGGGACATTTATAACCTACATAGTCGTGATTCACTCAGGGACTAACTCTATGGGATCTTATACCTCTCACACACCTCTTCCATAAGTACGACCTTTTGGAAGCAACTAGTTTTGACAATTACAAAGTACCGGTAATATTCGTTTAAAGAAATTAAAACATTTGAGTTTTAGTTGGAAATATAAGTAAAAAAACATTTATAAACAGCGTTTCAAGAAAAAATTAAACAAAGAGAAATTTTCACAAAAAACATGCCATAAGTTATATTGAAATATTTCGCACAGAAGTGATGTGTCTAAGTGGATAATAACTGGGTTGGTGATCCCGGGCGGGGCCGCCCCGCCCACCAACATCGAATGCCTTTTATTTATAACAATAAATGGACACCAATCAATGTGATGCTTGAGCAAACAGAATTATTAAAGAAAAGGAAAGCATACGTATCCCCATCTAATAATCATTATCTTGATATGTATAACACGAATGTTCCATTGCTTTTTAAAATAAACAAATTACAATTAGGTACTTTACTTTGGATGTTTAGTGACGCGTTGCAGATCACCGCACCAGCTTGCTGTTTTTGCAATTGTTATGACCGCTCTTCTCCATACCTACGAGTTTCAGAGTTTGAATTTAGCGTATTTCGTACCTGCACGAGGCGGCTGAAAGATTTTTTTATGCCTTCCCTAGGATTCCCACTACTTTTTGGAGGGCCCTACAGCAGATTTCCAGACGTTTTTACGAATAACTCTTTAATGAATTCGTTCTTATAAGATAGACAATACTGAATTAGTGGGAGCCCCTCTTTCTCTAAGTACCAGCATGAAGACCTGAAGTTCCCTCTAATGATAAGGAATTTTAATTCTTACTCCACCTAGGGGTGGTTGTTTTTCTTCGCAGCTATACATCAGACGGCTATATCAGTTAGTTGCTTGCGCGCTGGCAAGCTCGTCACTGCCATCACCGTGTCAGTCGTCACAGCCGCGTTTCCTATAAAGCATTAGATGATGGCTGGATGAATGTTTAGTGCAGTGAGATAATGATGGCTGAATATCAGTTATAGAATACTTTGTGTTTATTGTCAGACACATAATACAATGCTAAATTTACTGCATTGTGTAAATTCGTAGAGCCAATCTAGTATTTATGTTTTATTTTGTTACCTCATTAAAAATAATGTTAGCTACAATCATCGACAAATCGCAATTCTATCAACTGTCTAAGTTGTTACCAACATACCTGTCAACAGGTCAATTACAATAATGTTTCGTAAAACTATCAAACGAGTCGGGTCGAGGGTCGTGGCCTTATTAAATTTCTTATAGAGATAGCATCGGTCGTCACTCCCGACTGATGTGTAAGTTCGGCGCCACAAGTATTCGATTGAACAATATCGATGTTGTATCGGTCAGTCACTCGCTCGGCCCACCATATCGATTCCATCAACACGAGCTGCAACAATAAACCTATTGACGAAATCATATAAACATAAAAAATACGACATCGGTGTTCCGACCAGAGCGTATTCGAACATAAACCAAATTAAAATTACATCTAATAGTATTTATTATAAGCGTGAATTATTAATTTGTGAGGCATTGTCCCGATGAACATTGTGAATAGGCAGGTCGGTACCTATAACGGAATGATTGTATCACAGTGCGATGTAGAACTAATCAGCTCTTATTATTCGATTAAATGCTGAATTTTTAAGGTCTAATTGAATATTGTTTTTGAAAATTATGTTATATTCTATCTATTATTCAAAGAAATACTTTCAGCTATCACAATACGTGCTCAGATTATTATTAACGAACTTTCAGTTAATTAGATAGGTTAGGTTATATATATATATATAATATAAATATATGTAACCTATGTATATATATAGTTACATCATGCAAAAATCAGTAAAGTCTTGTTTGTTGTGCCTGCTGCATAAATACAGCATAAAATTGTATCTTTTCGAAGCACTTCATTAACCGTGACAATAAGCTATCAATCATCGAAAAGCTCGCAAAACAATAATCACATTATCATTCTCCCATAATATAACAAATGTTGGCCCCAAATACATAAAGAACCCGCTTTGAATCTTTTCAAGATACTTTTGAGAAATAATGTCGCAGGGATGCGTCCGACGAAACCGAACAATGTAAACTTATGAGTGAACGTAATATTATTTATTGAAAAAAAGAAAATGTAAAACGGTTTGACATATTGTTAAGGGTCCTTATAAAATTATTTGCTATCACGCCATCCGAGGCTTGTTACGAAGAAGCAATGTTTAAAATGAAACAAGAGTACGAGCTGAGGTACATTTACGAGAGGCATGTCTGACCAATAAAACAATGACGTACGTAACCGAAACATGGCCGGGATTAATGGTTGGCGTGGATTTTGTCTAAGGATAAGTAATTGCTGTCTTCTCATTTTAATAATCATATGGAGGGACCCACTTCAAGAGCGCTATTAATAATGCTTAGAATGAATTTTTCGAATTCCCAAATGTCATCCAGCTTATTAACCGGCTTCGTTTTTTGTTTAAGTTTTATTTGTTTTGTATTGGACAGAACGTTTTGGTTTTGGCGCGGTCATTCCGACCTTTCGTTTTTTGTCTCGCATCATGCAATCTCGGCGAATGAAATATTGTTTAGAGTTAATTAGTTATCCGCTGATAAAGTCTTTTTCTATGGAACTGCGTTTATTTGTGGGGTTTTCTTAATTTGATGCTTACATTTCGATTAGTTCAAAAACTAAGTTCATGTTATTGTAGTAGGTACTTTTATAAAAAATATTCATAATTACTTGGACCTTATTGTATCCAGTTTTAAGGTAGGTACCTAAGTATTTTGGCCAGTTTATTGTTACGTGGATTCTGCATTCTTCACTCGGCCATTAATAACTCTATTTCGCTATAACAGCAAGTCATGAGATCATAGGCAGGTAAACAATCACCTTCCATCCAAATAATTAAAATTAGACACGCTGATTGAAAGTATAATTTAAGCTTAAACACGAACGATTTATCACTGAGTCCATGCGTCAAAATTCATCTGCAAAAAAGATGCCACTAAATGAATAAATTTAGATTCCATTGCGCGTGATCGATAGACTCTTAGATCGGATCTATAGATCATATCTACTTCGAAAATGGAATGCGTGAGTAAGACAAAATATAATTAATGATCGTCCTTCTAAATTCGAATCGGTCTGGTGCAGACATGTTGGCGTCGTCGCAATAAACAAAAGGCAAAAAGTTTTGTTTAATTTTTTCACAATATATTTTTTATTTGTGCATATAAAACGTTAGTAGATGCGCACGATTAATCATTCGTCGGCGTATTGTTGCATCTGTCGTGTCGGCTGTAGAACTGGAGTGCGGCCATTGTTGACGATGGACCTTTGTACGTTTTGATAATTCCAAAAAACATCTATTGCGCCACCTGTGCCTCGCCATAACGGTTTCATTCCTTTGAATCGAACTAAATTTAAAAAAGATTATCTTATTCACTATTTAATAAACTCCAGCCCAATGTTGCTATTGTGTCTTAATGAAGTCAATAACATTTTCATGTCATGTTTTACGCATTGTGCGTTTGTTGTCTGTAATATAACAATTATAGCCAACAATTAATTACACCAGTAATGATATATTAGATCCAATCTTTAGGTACAAGTTACTATTATGTTATCGACCTTAATTTATTTTTCTTTCCGTACATGTATACATGGAGTGAGGTATATTTAAATACTTAAGTAATTCCTATGTAGGATTGTAGGTTATTATATTAGTATTATGCGTAATCATCAGATCCGGATTTGGTCCTAGGACCTAGGATCCTAGGACAACATGCACCAGTGCTTCTAGAGCGGGATTGAGGAAGGGACTTGGTCAAGGTGGGAAGTAGATACCCTAAAGATTATTAATACCAGCGCCAAACCAGCGTCATTATACATCCAGTATCATTATACATCCCAATGAGGCATTAGGTACCTAAGAGGTAAGTAAGTATAACCCTTAAGATTTTTTCAACATGTATTACGTTAAATTATGGGACACGTAGAATCAATATAGTCTGAAACAAAAATGTTCATTAACATTTTTATTCATCTTATCCTCACGACGATTAACATTGCACAATGTTGCGAGTAGTTAAATACGCATATGGATAAATAAATAAAATAATATCATAATATTCTCTATTATCTCAATATCCGTGCCTACGTATTGCAAAGCACTAGTTGAATGTTCAAGATATACATATATCAGTTACATATGTTATTGCACCTTTACGATCATCATCAACCCAAATATTGTCCCACTACTTGACTTGGGTCTACTTTCATTTGAGAGATATTAGGCTATAGTACACGCTAGTCAAATGCAGGTAAGTAGACTTCACATATCATCGAGATAATCTCCCAGGTTTCCCTACGACTCTTTGTTTGAGCATGTGATAAATACGCATGTAACTTAGAAAAGTCAGTGGTACTTTGGGGGCTCAGTACCTTTGACTTCACAGTTACGGTGACACCACTAGGCTATCACAGCTGCTTTAAGATATAATTGCATAAAGAGGGTGTGCGTACCTAAGCGGTTACCTGCAACCACAATCAATCGCGGCACGGTTATGACGGATAACGTGTTCTGTCGTGGAGTAATCCGTCACGGTCGGCGGAGGCGGCGCGGCGCGGGCGCAGACCGGGCGCCGAGCATTGTTTGACGTGGGAAAACTGTAATATTCAAAGAGTGTGTATTAAAATTGTTATGTTTTTGCTGTGTATTCAAACTGGATATATTGTAGGTAATTAATCTTAGGTTTCTTGCTTTCGTACGTAGAATATTTTTTATACAATACAAGACTATGATCACTGTATACTGTTCGGTTATTCTTTTAGTTTTCGAGCAGTTTAGGCATTACTTTCCAGTAGTCTTATGACTCTTTTCAATGGCTTGACCACATAAGGTACAGCTCTATTGACTACCTAATTTATTCTTCATTAATTACAGCTTTGTTTCTGTATTGATGGTGAAGTAATTTGAAAGATGCTACCTATAATCAGAAAACGTATTTTCCCTAAAAAGTTAAAGTATTTAAGTTACTTTTAGCTCTCTATAATTATCTGTCTACTGTCTGACTGATCTTACTCTTGTCAGTTTGTCTGTTTATCTGTCTGTACCATATTTCACTTTGCAAAAGAGTGGCAGATTGTATTGAATCGATCAAACGGTAATAAAATTACCTCATACTATATGGGATAGTGGGATCAATTTTAAGCAGCTGTCAATTTTAATCCGCGTATATGTCAGACCATCCACCACTGAGGAGACTAAAGACATTATGATTCGATTTTATACTCCTTCATTATGGTATCGATATAATATCTCTCGACTTCAAAAACATCAACTCGGTGTCATTTTTTTTTTTATTCACAAACATACTGCAAAACATACTTATGGGGCCATAAGTATTTCTTTTTACGCTTCATATTTTAGTTACTATATCAGAAGTTTATTTGCTTTATCCCTTCGACAGCCAAGGCATAGATAAACATATTCATCATAATTAGTTTGAGACATTTAGCTATCCTTTGTTGAGTTATGATACTGTTCTTAGAACACACCTCATTTTTCTATTCCGTACCACCAAACAGTTTTGAGGGTTATAATGTGAAAAAAAGAAACAAACGAATGTGCGACCGGTTTTTTTTTCACCTGACAACACCCAACATTAGTTTTTACGTACACCATTTTGAAAATTAAATTATAGGTTATAATTTTAATATGATAGGTGTGTAATATATTTCTTGAAGAATTTTTTAGTTGAGATTTTTATCTTATAATAGTATTTATTTTATTTGGATCTACACCATTTTATATTATTATATTAAACGTCCCTTTTTTATTTATAGAATAAATTAAGTTAGGTAATTAATGAATAGGTAAGTTATTCAAGCCTGTTTTAATATTAGGTAATTATATCGATTTTAGTAGATACCTGCTGGAATTCAATAGATCCACATGAAGGTGTAATGTACATATTAGTATTGGTAGTTAATGTATATAAGTCTTTAATCAGTGGTTACTTTATTTAATATAACTATAAGTTAAGAACATCACATACGTGATCTTAATGTTAATGGCATAAACTTAGTAAAATCTACACTGATTGATGATGCAACAATCAAATTCGACTGAAACAAAGTTTTTTACTCAGCGGCATAAAACAAAAGCTTATCACATCAGGTATCAGCTTATAGACAAGCTATAAAGATGGAATCTACAAAGAAATCGGCACAGATTACAGTTAAACGACCGTCGCAATTGGACGATACATTTTTAACGACTGTGTTTTTTGGCGCAACCAGAAAAAAACGCGGCAGCGACAAAAGACGATCGTCACAGAGATCCTCCTTACAGATAAAGGGCCCATAAATAACACCATAGGTTTATATTGTTTTTATGGTTGGTTCAGGACGATTCTTATAAGTTGCCATCATTTGTCAATATGTGTATTATAATTATTGTTTTCCATTTTAGAAATTCAATGATAAATGAGGGTTGCATTGATTTTACCTGTTATTGTGAGGTTTACCTATGGTAACCAGGCAATGTAACTCCATTATTGAAGGTGGTTTGAACCTAAAAATATATAATCAATGGATGAAGTAAGATTAACGACAATGTTCTGTATTTTAATTTAACCGAATAAAATTAGAGCCATAAAAAACTAAGACAGTTAATAAACTAACATGGTTTTTACATAACAACACTAATCCTCCCTAATACTAAAAACATCAGTAACGGCACAGAAAAAGTGTTAAACAAAATTGTGGTAGTTGGCCCTTTATGAGGGATCGCCCCCCGAAACTTTATTAAATCTTCCTTAGAATTCATTACTAGCTTGTTTCTAAATTAAGTTTTGCACCCCACGCTTCACTTAACATTTTATGAGATGTTTTCGCTTACTTTGTACACAGATTAAATTTCAAACGTGTAACAAGATTTATAGTTGTTATTTCTTAGTGGTGCTGTAATGTATACATACTGTATGAGCGTAGTAGGTATATGTTGGGGCGCTATGTATTAACATTTGACATAAATGAAATGATTAGCACAGCCGTATTAAAACTGTCTTCCGTCATGGGATAAAGGTATGTGTGATGAGTAGACATTTATATCTCAGTCTTGGATATTTATATGTAGATATAATATGTACCTACTTATATATTAACAATAAAATCTATTTAGTGTATAAACTATATCAGATGTAACAGTAACACAAGTCTCGTTGCTTAGCTCAGAACTGAATAGCGCTATCTAATAATGTACGAATACATTTATTATTCTGGCAATTTTAGCGCACTACGAAAATCTTCACAAGTAGGTAATATAAATGACAAGAATAGTCTGAAATTATTGCGTAATGACTCAATTTGAAGGCGGTGTGTACTAACCGTACAAATACGGTGAGATTTCCTTTAAATACCGTGTTGAACTAATTTCTTTTAAATCTATTGATCTACTTACATTACATTTTTATGTTATCGTAATTGTAACATTTTCAGAATAGGGATTGCCTTTCCGCAACTTAACCTTAACCTAGATATAATTTGCCTATCTTGACGGTTGACTTTTATCCTAGAAATTGAATGTAGTTAATCAACCTATAATGATTACTGCATAATGTAAAAAGCCTTCAAAAAGTATAAAATCAGGCAGATAGGCAGACTCAGAAAATACTTCAAGCATATAAGATTCATCAACGCTGTTTACCCTCGCCGTATCAGTAAGTAAATTTTTCGTAAAGTCAGAGTGAGTTTCTTGAATTTAAACTCAAGTCATAAGTTTTGAGTTGACTTGGATACTTGAAAAATTATCCGACAACAATCACTAACACTATGCAGCATCATAAAAAGTAATTTAGTTACACAAACAATACAAAAGAAAACAATGGTTTATTATGATATCACATTCAGAACAGTTAGTTAAAAGATAAATTTATCAAAGAATCGGTTTCGGGTAGTCTTTAAACTAACATGATTACGGAGTACAAGAAATATGTATATTAAAGATTTATTTAACTGCGTACCAAAATCATCAAGCATTAATGAATAAAATACAATACGCCGCGTATATATATTTGTTCACCTCATTTATTTTACTATATATGTGACCAATCCATACTCGAAAGTGTTAAAAATCAATTTTCCCCGGTGATCAAAACAAATCTTCAGTGAAGAGAAATTTAAACAAGTTAATAATGTATGTAGTTGGCCCTGATATAAGAAAATGAATAGAGCATGTGATTTCTTATTCAGTCTCATTTAATCTCTGCAAAACAAATACGTTAGCTTCACTCGGATGCATATACTATATAACTATCTACCTATCTAAAGTGAGCGGTAAAGTATTTTGCAAAAATATCGTGAACCCAGTAAGTAATCACTTTGATAAAAATAACATATCCGTAATATATGTATCCATACTCAGATCAGCATTTTCACATCCATAAAATCTCTGATATCACTAAACTATCTCTGCTTCGTGTTTTCAGGCTCTAGACTTATAACTCTTCTCTTATAACTGGAAGGCGACTATTTATTTATTAATACTTTATACCTAACATATTATAAAAACGTTTTAAATACGGTATTTGCTTACGGTATTTTCTACTATTCAACATTAAGATAACAATCACCTTCTTCTGTGTTAATTCGATTGGATAATTCTATAAGACTACATGTATCTATCACATGAAATAAAATAATGCCAAAATAGCACATGTCCATACCACAATCCTGCGTTTCTTAAATTGAGTAGCTACCTACTACTTATAGGAAAATGTAACTAATACAAAAATATATTGTGTAGTTACATTTCAGTTACACTTAAACGAAACGCAAAACCTTCAAATACAACCTTATCACAGTTCACAGTAATGGTAAAGTCGATTAAACTACACAGAAAAATGTCACCACTGAAACTAAAAATACCAAAAGGAAAACTGAAAGTGTATGCGTGCAAGACGTTTGCCGTCGGGCGGGCGGGCGGCATGCGGCAGGGCGGGAGCGTCCCGTTGCTAGGCAACGCGCCGCGGGTGGGCGTGGCAATCGATAACACCCTTACCTCACCCAGTCACCTCCAGTCCTCATGTGATAGCCTTATCCTTTCAGCAGATGACACTGGACATGAGTATTCCTCGAAGTTTTGATTTCATACACTTACGCTTTTATTAGACATTGAAATAAAACTACTTTTTACGGATTTCATCGCGGTATATTGATATTATTTTAACCCGACGTTTCAGATCCTTTACAGCATCCATGGTTGGCCCGTGACCACGGATGCTGTAAAGGATCCGAAACATCGTTGTTTTTTGTGGGTGTTCTTGGTAATCGGATAGTCTAAAGTTTTCCATGTAGGTACTATTTCTATTACTTTCTTTCTATTACTAATTAAAGTACTATGGATAGAATATGCAATGGGAAGGATCAAGGAAGGTTCAGAAAAAATAATTCAGGGCTTCTTTAATGCATTAGCAATTTTTGGTAAGTTATGTATCATTCGTCTCTTAAAATAATCTAAAGTAGGTAGAGCATGATCCTGTCTGATAATTATTCAAGTATTTTACAAGCCTAAAGAATGAATAAAACACCTTTCTAGACTAGCTTATAGTTCAAGTTTTTACGATAATATTATGACCGTTGAAAAAATATTAAACACTAGTAAATTAAATTGCTAAAATTTTTCAAGCATAAAGAATGACCCAGTTACCTGTACATAGATTATACAATATAATGATAATTGTACTGCTTTCAAACGTTTAAATTAGCCTGTTTACAAAAAGTTTCAATAGTTTCCTCACACTTTTATTAGAAGTAGGTATGTATTAGCTTGCCTGGTTGAAGTTATATGTGGCTCTGTCTATTACGGTAGAAAGTATAATCATGTAATCGTTGATGATATTTAATTTAAAAATAAATTGCTTTTACTTGCAATTGCTTATGATTTTGTTTTTGTAATTTATAGTGCATTTTTTTTGTAGTCACACAAAAACATAATTGAAAGCTGAAATTGTTTAGGTCAGTCAAGACTGACCTAAACAATTCTATTATTGTTTTACATGTAGAGATGTGACAATTTCGGTAACCACAACCTGTTATCAAGCGTACGTGCGATTGTACCAAACTTTTGTAATTAGTAAGTATAAATAACACGCTAATAAAAATTTAAAATTGTTATAAGTATGTATAGCAGTATTCCATCGAACGCCGGCGACGTTGTAGAGCCCTGATTTTACAAATCATCAGGTCTTTTAATGTGGCTGTCAAAAAGAAATTGAGTTTCCTTTCGCAGTGATACGGGGGGAGTGCGTCGGACAGGCTCCGTCGACACTGTACCTACTATTAGTGCACAAAGGTCGGCTGTCGCGTACATCCCCGTTGTACGTGCGGCGCGGCGGGTAGGGGCGCGAATTATGACCTGTCAACAACAGATCATTGTACTCCCGTATGACTATACCTGACGCTAATTTGGATGTACACCGTGTTTCCTTCGCCTATGCGTAGACATTATTGATGAAGTAATCTGTACAGTTATTGATTAATTAATGTTTGAGTTGCATTGTTTATGTTTTTGGTGTACAACCTACATACTTTTTATCTGTTAATGATTTGGCTAGTGGATTTATTAAATAGAAATACATAATACTTTAGAAGTCCGGTTTTTACCTAATTCTTAATAAGAAAAAGTGAGTCAATGGCGTAACTTCTTTTGAAACGGTTCATGTCAAATCCATGTCAAGTGGTTACCAACTATTTTGACTTTTGTTTGGACTGTAAAAGGAAAGAGTTAGGCTATTTGTATGGATACGGAATTCATTATAGTTTAAATAAACCATTAACCTAACTACAAACGTTAGTTTTTTTGAAATTGTGTAAGCATTTGTTGTTCCATGTTGTCGCGACAACTAATTAATACAAATCGTACAGCTCGCTCCACGAGACGGATCCTGACGACCGTCCCTCCCAAATATATGGTCCATAAAACCACGATTACGTTTTATAAACACTGCATTTATAACTACTTCATGATTGTATTATTTATTTTACGTAATATATTATGCTCTGGTGGAGATTTTGATTTTTTTCTAAACTGTGCTTTCAAATATTTAAAATTCTCTGGCACAGTACACTCCATTAATTTATAGTATTCGACCACCTCGATTAGTATGGAGAAGACTTTTATTATGTTGACCTGATTTTATAGTGGTATTTTATAAGTTTAATTTAAATATACTTAATGGTCGACTATTTAATATACGTGATAAGTTGGTTACTTAATGTAAATAAAATGTAGGTATGGTGTATCATGTAAATCTTGTTTGTCATATTTGATTTATGTTTTTGCGAGTTACATAAACTTATTATTTACATAAACTTGTGAGAAGAGTCATATATATATTTTTCTGGAGGTGTTAATAAGTAAACAATTAGAACAGTTGAATTTTAAAACATATGTATATTGATATATTTTATTAACAGTCTTTCATGTTCTTCTCTATGTTTTTCGTTGGTTCGCTTCAAGGAATCATATTATAATATTTTTTATTAGATTTTAAAGCATACCAAAAGGGTAGGCCCTTCATTAAGTGCTTAAAAATTAGTGCGCTTCGAAGATACCCTGGATAAAGAACTAATTAACAGTGCAAAAGCACTAACAAGGAAATTAATGTGCAATTAAGACCTACTCAGCTGACATCCATATACTTAAAAAGTTAGTATTTGATAACAAACGAACTATTCCTGCATGAATTCGAATCATGTAGCAAGTGGACATACAGATAAGATCCTATTCCACAATAAGTGGACAGTGTGATCCGTAGAGCACGGAGCTCGGCCGGCGCTCGCCGGGCCGCGGCCGGCCGGGACTCGCCCGCACTAAATTTAAATATTTTAATCCTTAATTTAAATTTTTGACATTTTTATTTTATGTTGGTATTCGTGTAGTTTCGTTTTTAATGTTATTTGTCATATTCAGGAGACGGCGCAACTCGTGACTGGCGCCTCGGAACACCATTTGCTGGTAAAATATCGTCAGCGAGACAGACTGACACTGGACAATTTGTACACTACCCGCTTTCGATAGCAAAACGATATTTAATGTCAGAATTATATTTAAAAATAGAATTTGAAGCACTTACCTGAAGGAGCTAGCTGTGTCCACCATATCTTGGTAGTTAGGTTCTTTACCTATTCATGTTCGAACTAAACTAAACAGTGTTGAGTATTTCTGAGTTCTTTGAAACAAGGATAAAAACTCCAATCAAATCCATTAATATCAATTAATTTATAGAAGTTATAATAATTGCATCATGTAATTATAAATACTAGAAACATGTAGTAGGTACCTACTCACATGATTTTATGCTTAGTTTTCGTGGCACACCCCTAATAATTTATTATTATTATTATTTATTTAATACACGAGTGCCAAACATTAATCAGCCAACTTGAATGAAATTGCAGCCTAAATTATAACGGTAGTTTACAGGATACATTTCTTATTGTATTATTACGATCTAATATTGTTATATTTCTACAACGTCAGTGTCTCTACTACAACGATATTGTTTCTGCTTGATCTATTTTTGAATTATAATTATTACCTATAATATGTTGCATAGTCGTTGAAAATATTCTAAATGGCCTTATAAGCACAATGGCATTTTGTTGTAGCCAGGAATATCAAATTCAAATTTGGAGCAATACTTATTTTGACTAGTTATGTAAATCTATTTTTGCAAATGAGTCCACTAATATTATAAACGCGAAAGTTTGTATAGATGTATGTGTGGATTTTTTTATTCTTTCACGCAAACACCGCTTAACGGATTTGGATGTTTCAAAGTTTCTTACCTGGATTAACACACATATGCATTTTTTTATCTATATCCTATGCGAGCAATGCTGCAGATGGAAGCTAGAATATTACAAAGTATTACTAGACTAGCTATTAGTCAGATGTTTGTACAAACATCTGACTAATAGCTAGTCTGAGGTTTGTAATTTTTATGGTGATTATTAGAGTCTCCGTTGATAGCTGAATCGTGAAATACAGTTTATTATTAAAGAAGAACGTAAAGACTTCTCCTGAATTCGTGGTCTCAAAATTCTTAAGTGATAATTACTTAATACAGTGTAGGTACGTGAAACTGAAAAGAAATAATTTAGTCCTATCTAAGTCTAAGTACTAAGATAGGACTAAATTATTTTCGTAGTAGTTTTTTTCCTAGTACCTATTCTTTCTTTGATCTTATACAAACATCATCGCATCACTGTGACTTTTAATAATAGTAATAATCATAAATAATGACTAAGAATAAACTAAGTATGTATGTTTTGTTTATAAATTAACTATGCCGTATTTATTACAAAAAAAAACTATTTTTTATGCATCGTATCGGATCCCTTGCAACGTCAAATCGTCAGGATTGTAAAATTTAATTAATTAAATACATAATAATATACCGCGATCAAGTCGGTACAAGTATAATAACTTCTTTCTTACGTCTAATATTCGCGTAAGTGTAAGTAAGTGGTATACTGTATTTCCTTTCATTTTGTGTTTATTCATCCTATTCGATCTAAGAATTAATATTTTTAGCAACTTTTTTAATTTGACTGTTTTTTTTTGTATTAGGTACCTCTTGTCAACCTGATTTTTTAGTTATTTTATGCTGCAATTATTGTTGTCTATCTACTGCGGTATTCTGTAAGGCTAGTATCTGCTATCTGCTGAGCTGCTCTCCAAAAAGTTAAACAAAGTCACTATATGCATTAACTATTGGTTACTTCTGTGACCATGATGTACGTTGTGGAAGAGGCCATATTTTAGTTAGTTAGTTAGTTTAGTTATGGTTGACACCATTTAAGATAATACTGCTAAATTTTGAGAGGTAGGGCTTAGCGAGTTTCCTCGCTCAAATTGATCCACCCGACTGGGGAAGTACCTCCGCCTTACAGAAGACCGCAGAGAAGCAACAATAGTTGTATTTCTCTGAGTGAGTAAGGTTACCAGAGCTCGTTGAGAGAATGACTATTCTGACAGCATGGGTATTATTTGCCCTGGGTTGGCAACGCATATGCAAGCCTTCTGGTATTGCAAATGTCCATGTGCGGCGGTGATCACTCACCATTAGGTGAGCCGCCTGCTCGTTTGCCCCCTTATACCATAAAAAAAATCTTACGATAAAAATATGTATAATTTAATAACAAGTTGTATGATAGATGTTGCTAGTATCAAATTATTAGACAGTAGAGCTAAACTTTTTTAAATAAAGAGGACATAAATATAAATTTCAGACAACCTGTCTCGCATTGGTTGGTTGATTTCATCTGCTATCAGAGTAGAGAGATATAAATGGGCCTTGTACATCATTATAATACACATTGTAGATCATTAGTCATCGTGCAGGGACCGGCGCTAAACTCGAACTATTACACTGGCTTTTAATAATTTGTGAATATACTTACAAATCTAGTAACATACTATACAATTTGTCAAAAGATCACGTAGATATAAGATATAGGTAATTCTACAGCTTTCAATTATGTAGGTAATAGATTTTCCGTCTTTTAGGTTAGGTGTTTACGTTAATCTTGAGTAGTAGGTATTACTCAAAATAGCAAAATAATAATAAATAGTTGCAATGAAGATTTTACAAATTTTCAGATGTATACATAGTTTTTCGAAGGAAAAATCTTTGATAGTTGATAGTTGCAACGTTAAGCATCGGTTTATTTACTCACACTAATTAATCTCGTGAAGTTATTGATTTCTTACATACGTCGGGTTAAAATAATATCAATATGTATACCGCGATAAAATCCGTAAAAAGTAGTTTTATTTCAATCGTCAAGTTATTTTATATCTACTATTAAGTAGGTATATTAAAAAGTGTTAAAACTCCTAGTGCTCTTTAAAGTTATCTTGTTTAGATATTGTTAATGTCAATTCATTAACCACGTTTTCCTTTCCTTATCCACGTTTGCATCCTCACTGTCCCAGCTGTTGGCAGGCAGCTTGAATTGCTATCTTCGTGAGGTAGAACCTATAGCAGAAGCCATTTCTTCATATCTTTTGCACATCTAGAGATGGACGCAAGAAAACACAAGATTACGGTGGTAAAAGTATTCATCCTATTGGGATGATCTAATCCCAATACATCCAATAGGTACAAAATGCTGGCTTCTCCCAGTAGAAGCTGTAAAACCTGATTTTCAGCTGTTTTTACCGGAAGCTTTCCCATCCACTCAAGATCTTGGCAAGAACTTATAAGATATTAAAGCGTTGGATAAATAACGGTTAAGATATCACGAGCATCACAAATTATTTTCTACTGCATTTGTTAAAAGCTATTATTAACCATCTTTCTACTATTGTTTTGGATTTATAAAATAAACCTATTTCTTGAAAGGAAATTACTTTTAACACATTTTAGTTTCTTATACCGCGGTGAAATCTTTATAACATAACATTATTTCAATGTCTAATACACATTTGCGTAAGTGTTTAAGGATAAAGTATTTTTTTTATTTACTGGTAAAACCGATAGATGGCGACACTTTTAAAAGCAAAAGATAAACAAATCAATATACATATAACATGCAATATGCATTATAATTATTTACATAAATATTTTTATAATCAGTGAGCGTATTGCCGTGAAATCATACAAACGCAGTCTGCTGACAGTACATAGTAGACAGAATAACACACCTACGCGAATAATTAAAATGTATGTGAACTACATTACAATGTATATACTTGTTGGTACGTATATTAATGGCATGTACCTACTCAATTGTATGATTACATTAATTTATGAGCATGTAATATATGGCCTCTAACACCTTTACTCTTCAATTTTGTTGGTAACAAATTAATAAAATGTGTTTATGTAATGAATAAGGAATTATTTGGTTTGATTTGCATGATGGGAGAGATTTATTTTCATTTAATATGTTGATATTTTGTTACCTTAAAATTATAGCAACGGCTTACCGGCCTACCTAAATTACATTATTCTTATCTATTTATTTGTAAAGAAAGAACACATAATTCACATAAAACAGTAATAGTTATAGAATTTCAATGCCACTTATGGCGAGCGTCGACAAACAACTCGGGGTCAATATTCGATTAAAGATTGACGTCACAATACATAGCGCACACTTTTTACTCATCAAAGAAACGTGGCAGGTGCCTCTCTGACACGTGTTACGTAATTTTGCCCCTATCAAACACGACGAGGTGGCCGAGTGGTTAAGGCGTTGGACTGCTAATCCAATGTGCTCTGCACGCGTGGGTTCGAATCCCATCCTCGTCGGATCTTTTTGTTATTGTTATTCGCTTGTATACTGTATATACGTAAGAATTATGATAAATCATAAGATTTTTAAATTTAAAATAATCAATTGTTTTTCTTTTTAATAAATAATCATTACAATAATATAATTTACGTAACTATTAACTATGTTATGAAATAAATTTATTTTTTATTAATTGTTGCAAAGTAAAAATAATAATAATATAATATTAATAACTGTTTAATTTAAGAAAATTATTTATAAAAAAAGAACATTAAATTGTATTCAATTAAAAGCCTATCTACGTTGAAAACACCCCTAACCTATCATAGTGAGTCGTTAAATCATTTTCCATCAAATAAGTTTTCATTTACACTCGACTTAACTAATGTTTGCGTATGGTTCAACCGCCGCCGGCTATGGGTTATTTCACTTGCTCTCAAGGGGAATGGAAACGAACACAGATTATATTTGAAAGGGCATGAATAAGTAAACATTCCTTGTTTATGATATGTATGTTATGAATCGATTGTAATAGAAAATGTTGTTTAAATATGTATTCGTTTAGTCATGCATTTTTTGTGGTGCGCTTACAGACACAAACAATCAGCCTCGGAAAAAACTACTTGTAGATAAATTTGTTCCGTGCGGAGATCGAACCACACATGCAGCACAGAAGCCGATCGCTCAACCACTGCACTAACCTTGTCTTCAAAATTTAATTAATACAAAATTAAAAAACCAATATTTGAGTTTCTAATTGAGGCATGCCATTGGGTGTGATAGCCTGTGAGAGCTGTGGTAGCCTAGCGGTGTGACCAGTGGACTGAGACGTCAAAGGTCTCGAGTTAGAACCCAAGGCACGCACCGCTAACTTTTCGGAAGTTATGTGCGTATTTATCACAAGCTCAAACGGTGAAGGAAAACATCGTGAGGAAACCTGCATGCTTGAGAGATTTGTCTTGATGGCATATGAAGTCTGCCGACCCGCAGTAGGCTAGCGTGGTGGACTATAGCCTAATTCCTTTCAAATGAGAGGAGACCCGTGCCCAGCAATGGGACGTTAATGGGTTGATGATGATTATAATGATTGGGTGTGATAGTCGTAATTTTACTTTTTCTCTATATATAGGCTAAAATAGTGAAGAAGTTGGCAGACTTAAAACCTTTTTTGTCTTCACGGCTATTGTTAAGTCACATACAGAGACCGGTTTGTAGGTTTACGGGATATTTTTAGGGGATATCTGTTTTCGATTATACTTTGGTTGGTTCAGTTCGTAATATGTTTGTATGTGTTTAGTTGTAATAAGAACTCGTTAAAACTACATGTGTTACTTCTGAAGTTAAACCGGATTTGATAAAAAATATCAACTACAATGTAAACGAGTACTTAAACAGTATATTACTGAAATATCAATTTAATTCGTAGTAGGTATATAAAAGGTGAGTTTTATATATTTCTTTTTATAATATCAATTATAATATTTTTATCAGTTTTATACTTACAGTCTATATTACTATTATGCAAATTGTTTCTAGTTACATATATATTGGCCTGCTGTTTGGAATATTCTAAAAATGTTCCACTTTTATACAGATACGGAGTGGCTGGTAGTCTGGTACCGTATCTTCGTTTCCGCTTCTCCTGACAGACTTGGCTACGTACGACGACAAAAATATCTAGCATAACCTATATCTACTTCCTTACATTATTTTATATTATTATAACCAAAGATATTTTTATATTGTTTATACAGTTTTTAAAAACTAGCTTTGAAATATATTTTTTTACGGAAAGTCTGTCGTTGCTTATGGAAACTATACCTATATAATCGAAACGTTGGGATTAAAAAAATCAATGTATCGCGATAAGATCATTCTAATAAATATAAATCTACAGTGGAACTTCCTCTTTTGAGGTCAGTTAAAAAGTAGTTTCATTTCAATGTCTATTATTTGCGTAAGTGTAAAACATCAGAATAGGTAACACTAGTTTGTTTATATTTCTAAGTTTTCATAGAAAATAGGCTGCTATCTTGTTTATTAACCTATTGCTACATATTTTAATTGTACTTTATGTTCATATTGTTTTAGTTTTTTTTTGTGTGTGTAACTAGATAATTAGATACATAAGAAACAATTAGAATTATAAAACAGTGCTCCACTAGTATCGGAGCTATATAGGCTCCCCGCTTCCCCATAGGTGAGAGGGAATCTTTTAACAGCGCGCCGAGGACGGAGCTATTGCTTTCTATTGCAAACCCAGCGAACTCAGCTATCCACCGATATTATAATCTGAATAATCGAACCCAGACAGGTGACACACTCAACAACCCTACTCGTCGATTTTTTGCAAAGCTGAATGACCTGGCGCCTAACATGGTGTTAATTGGCTTAAATAGGTGCCTCATAACTTCATTAAGTACCTTATAATTACGTCCCTTATAGGAACCTATTTAGGAGATTCTATGAACCATTCTAATAAGAGCATCGAACAAAAGATTCCCTATAGTTTTTACAGAGGAAATATTGAGTTTTTCTTTCAACTATATTTTTTTCCGGCTTAGTTATGACTAAAGTTTATCCTTAAGACCCCTTCACACAGTATCTACTCCGTTCCGTTTCATCCCCAAACCAGTTATTAAAACCATCTACTACACTTTGATGAACATTTATGTGGGTATGTGCAAATAATTAGATGTGGCGTTAGGTCGGCGTGGCACGCGGCACGCACGTGCTCTCGCGTACTATTGTTACTTACGTTATTTATGAATATTGTTCTGCGCGACCGTCGAGTGTATTGCCTCATCGCCGACACGCGACTCCTGTCCTATGATTGATGCACACATGGGCTTGTGAGCATCTAGTAATCTGCATGAGTTTGGATGACAATGAGAAGGTGTAATCCCGACTTTACCAGGCATGTAGCTAGTTAGGTCGGCATTTCCTAAATAAGGGGCGGTCTAAATAATAGAGATAATCTGTTTTATAAGATTGTTTTCTCCTTATGGAAAATCGTTCTGGGGATGTTTTAGTTTATTAGTAAATATATTTTATATTCGATACTACTATGATTCGATACAAACATGTGTCTAAAATTGTAAGAACTCTGGATATATTACTGTAGTTACATTATTTCGTCAGGCTCACAGTGATAACAAACTTGCGAAATTGACAATAAATTATGAAATAGTGTTAGCTAAAGCCCGCCGATTGGTATCGGAAGTGAGGCGGGATGACGCAGGGCGGAGGGGTGACTTCCGGGTTCCGGCCTACTGCTCGCAGCGCCAGTAACTCATCATCAGCACTCCGTAGGGCGCCGGCCCCTCTCCCCACACAAAGAAATATAAAGATTTGTGTGAATTATGCCCTCTGCCAGCAAAAGGGGAAACGCATAAAAAATGTTACGATGGATAACACATTTTTAAAAGGAACTGTGGAGAATGCTTTTGTTTATGTACGACATATAAGTACCTACTTGGGATTGTCATATATAATTTTTGTAACAGCAAGTATTCTTATTGGTCGTTATTCTTATAACATTCGCAACTTCTCTTACAATCTTATTTTATAATCATCGTGTAGGTGTCTCCTAGTCTACCGATTTTTTTCTTCTATTGTACAAAATAAACGAGAGTAACTCTGATAATGTTTTGAAAACCAATTAACAATTACAAGAATAAATGTTGACACAATGTTTGTCTATTGATTTCTTACACTTACGCGAATATTAGACATTGACAAGATTTAATAAAATCTATGACGGGGTTCCAAGCAGGTGGTAATACCCTTCTTCTTAATAGCCATCTTCTTTATTGAAATTTGGGTATTTTTTTAATTTCAATAACCTCACGAATCATCCTGTGTACGAATCGGTTTTCTTTTGCGAGTACTTGTGGTTTATCAAATCTGATGTAAGATGTATTATCAATATACCGCGATAAAATCCGTAAAAAGTAGTTTTATTTCAATATTTGTCTAATTATTTTCATCCTGATCGACAATACTAGTAACGGCAGGTACAACTTACCTGCCGTTTTGTGGTTCTCAAATTTTGTTATGTATCTTATAGGATTGCAAGCATATTTTTAGACAATTTTTTTTTACTTTTATTAATTAGCAGAATATTGTCGATCAGGAATATTGTGCTTCTCAAAATTTTTATATATCTTATAGGATTCCAAGTATTTTTTTTCCAAGTATATCATCATCATCATCATCATCAACCCATTTTTGTCCCACTGCTGGGCACGGGTCTCCTCTCATTTTTTGAGAGGGATTAGGCTATAGTCCACCACGCTAGCCTAGTGCGGGTTGGCAGACTACACATGCCATCGAGAAAATCTCTCAAGCATGCAGGTTTCCTCACGATGTTTTCCTTCAGCGTTTGAGCTTATCACAAGCTCAAACGCACATAACTTCTGAAAAGTCAGCCTTGGGTTCGAACTCGAGACCTCTGACATCTCAGTCCACTGGTCACACCGCTCGGCTACCACAGCTATATATATACCAAGTATATAGCTGATTATATATAACAGATTCACTCGCATCCTACGAAAAAACGGAAAAAGAAACATTAAGACCACAGAACAAATGAAAATTAAAACTCACTTGTTTTAGAGATTAAGAGTGCTGTTGTTATCCATTATATTATACATATTATAATGTATGCATATTAACAGCATTCTTAATAGAATAACTAGAAAACGCCCAATGCAATCTTATACTATGATACATTTCGTTTAAAAATAACTACTTAAAAAGATATTCAAATACAAAAAGACCGTCCGCGAAGTAGCAAGTATAAACATATTTGTACACAACGTATTCTGTGCGTAGTCACCGCGTATTCACTACGTAGACTGTGTGCGTAGTCGTCCCATACTAAATAGACGATTCGTAGACATCGCGTAATTACTGCGTAGATGTTGCATAATCTGACGCTTCTAGCTTGACTAGAGAACTAAAATAATGAGCCTCAGGGACGATTGATCAATTAAAAAAATAAAATCCCCATTTGATCATTATTATCACTTACTCATAGCGGAGCTGTCTCCGAATCTATCTTGTTACCTAGTAGTATAGATAGTTCCTTCCCTTGATAAATTAGATTGAGAAAATAAATTATCATTTATTTTATCCTAAATGTCTACGCATTTGGGTCGAAGCAAAAGATGCTCTAGTAATTATTTAGTAATTTAACCACTTTTTATAATAATAAATACTCATATTTATTAAAATTATATGTAATTCTAATTACTTATAATACTCCAATTAATGTAATTTTCATGTTGCAGCATGCATTGCATTTGCATGTATCTGGCGTAGATGGCGTCAAGACCGCCTGCATCGCTTCCGCACCTTCGCATTTGAATTCAGAGTACGATTGAGTTATTTTTAAATTTAAATTCCAAAAGGAAGTATAACTGCCGTGTACAAATAAATAATCGTAAATTGTGTTAAATTTAGAACTGGCAGCTTTTTGTTTATGTTTTACAATACGAGATAGTAATTCTTGTTACACTTATCAGGCATATAGTATAGTATCTATTATGTAACGCAATGTGTAGATAATGTACTCGTTTGTATCTAAACTCAGCAGAAACAAAAGAATGTGAATCATAGCTTAATTTCGTGCCCCAATTATAATTATATAATCTATCAGTCCACTCAGCAGTTTTTGCTGCATGTCAATAACAATGCGCCGATGGACATAAAACACTGGACTTTTATAATTTACCGATTCTAATAAATAAAGATTTCAGTCCTTACAGAACGGACCCACACGAAAAACGACCGCCCGGGTTGCATGTATTAGAATTCCCAACTCTATTGTATTTTACCATACATTCTTTTTTGCACCTTTGCCGAATACATTTGCAATTTTCATTCAGAATGTATTACCATGAGAGTTTTTGTGTTTCACTGATTGTCTCTTCTATGATGGATATCTTCTAGTAAACATGTTGTCTGATTGTGACCAGTATTGTTATATTTGGTAGCACTGATATCACACAATCAACATGCAAGGTTAAGAATGTACTTTTAGCTTACCTACAAATGATTATCTTACCTGAGGGATCATTCATAAGTTGGCGTTGGCTAAATGTAAGCTCTGCTTGAATTAAATAGTTTGAACTATTGTTAAATATAACCGTATTATTTTCTAAATAAATTAAACAATATGCTATAATAGATAGCTCATTTAAAAGGAATATTTATAAAATAGACTTTACTTCAATCAGAATGATCAAGTTCTGGCCAATTACTTGTATAATGACTCGGTCAGTGATTACCTCCTTTATTGAGTACACGATTACATGCTCTCCCTCGGATTGTAAACAAAAAGGGGATTGCCGTGTGTCGGGGGCCACTGGGGGCGGGGCCAGGTGTCACTGGCAGGCTGCAGATCTTATCTTAGCTGGGGATGCACGCCGGTTGCTCCTACCGGTCCTACCCAGCCCCAATAACGATATCTCACCCTCGCCATTATTTATACTTGCGCACCGACGACAACGCACTGTTTCAAAGCCTGGATGCAGAATACTACAAACTATTATTACAGGAGCTATCGAACTAGCTATAAAGTTCTGAACACACTAATATAGGTACTGAATTAACTAAATTGTGATTAGCTTCCAATTGTATTGGTTTAAAACTAGATTTTTATCATATTTAATTGTATCATAATACCTCTCTTTAATGTAAAGTAACCTCCTTGAGTTCCAGTATGAGGATAGGCAAGACTTCGGAAAGATTTACAAACTTTTGCAAAGATTAGCTTTTATTTTATATATGTGTTTTGAGTCACACAAAAATATTTTATATATATACGCCTGACTTCTATTGATATTCAAATAAAACACAGTTTACAATGTGTATTAATGTCATAATCAATTATTCGTACGGAACGGTACGAGCGATGCGCATGCGACGAGAGCGCAGCGTCCGTGCGCCGGCGCATTAACTTAGCCAGCCAATTACTCGCAGTGTTCTTGGTGCACTCGGGCCGGTTCATTCCTCCACCACCGCAATATGTTAACATATTTTTTAATTTCTCCATCGGACAGCTAAAGAGGCAATCGCAAGTTCATGCGCAGGAGTGAGATTTATAATAAGAAAACGCTCCTACCGCGCATGCACCATAAGGATCTATAAATCTTTTAAGTACTGGATCGGCCAATCGCTGTTGAGAAACGATAAATCATCCCTTCGGACGGCAAAGCCGAATGGAATAGTATCGCGCTCTCGCTCATACCTGGTGGTTCTTATGCCCTTTAGATCATTTATCATTTCTTTCTCTCGTTTCTTCTCAATGATAAATTCAATTCTCTTTTGGAATATGATTGTTCCTCGTTTTGTTATTGTGTGGTGTTTTATTGTGGGTATCGTCACGGACTTAGGTTTTTTGATCAGAATCCGATCGAAATGATCGCGAGAATTGGATTTCCATTTTAGATTTCGTGACTCAAGTGATCAATCTTTTGACTTCGTATTTGGAATACAGACTTGTTGTTTACGACCAAGCTCATGGGAAAAAACTTAACAAATTACACTGCCATTTTACATTGATGATTAATATAATAATTTATTTATGACTTTCAATGATATTTTGTAAAAATATTTATTTATTTAACCGTTTTATTTGCATATGAATATACTTGAATGCATGTATATGTTTGGTTGGGGAGACGTATGTCCTGCAATGGACGTCATTTAGCTAAAATGATGATGATGTTAAGTTTGGTTGTAACCATTTTATTGTAGGTATCCGGACAATGAACAGAGCATTTACTATTTAAAAAAAATCGATTAAAGCCAATTTAGGAATCTGGAAATTTTTGTTAATTGTTTTATTAAAAAATAATTAACTCAGCTGTAATATTTTTAGGGTGTTGTCGTTAAGTTAAAGCAAACTTTAAGAAATCGAAATATTTGTTTATTTAATTTCTTGCTATTTACACGGCTGTAGAAAAGACAACAATTTCTTCTTATAATAACTTAAAATACGTAATGTTTTCTCAGTCAAATAGGTAGATAATAATTATAGGTACACTTTAACTTTCATTCACTATCTAAAACTTCGGTCCGTGAAAAAATAGCACTATGTTCAATATAAATATACACAATATAGTTTAAGAGTCCATAGCACGATGAAATAGCAACACTTGTGTGAAATGTACAAAGAAATAAAACCCTTATCTCTATTATCACTGGGCATTTCCTTAAATATATATGTTACAGCGTACTATCTAACTTAATACTATGAATTTACATAAATTTTACAACCTATAAAATCGTAATTTTTATTAGACTTCGGTGCTTTGGCCATGCTGATCATTATAATTTTATGTTACAAGTCTTGTTTAATATTTGCTGTGATAGTTACGTCTTTACAATGGTACCTGTGTTTAATAAATATGTAGGCAAGTATGTCTATTATGTAATGGGTGAATATTTAAAGTACTTTTTTTATTTTGAGTTCGCTTTTTTAATAATCATCTATATGTATAGATAGAATTTATGAATATTAAATTATTATCGTTTTGTACTAAAACCAATCTACGAATATTTAATACAATTGTTTGTACGTTTCACTACACAAAGGCTGTGATAAATCACTGTCAACAATTGCAGTAAGTTGACAAAAATATTTGTTGTATGAGTATCAGTGTCCGTCGACATCACAAATGCTTCTAACACACAATACTTATTCAATAAAGAAATCGTATCCAAAAAAATAATAAGACACTTTTCATCGTAGTATTATGCTTACAGGAAATATACGACATGCCGTAAAGCATTCAACTAGCGGTCATTGTTTACAACTCAGTTGTTTTACAATAAACAACAGAATCAACTGCTATAAAGTTGTATTGTTCACAGTTCACATTGTCACCACTCTCACAAAATAACTCTTTCCTTAACAGTAAGACCCAAATATTAAATATCTCTCGGACGGCTGACGTGTTGCGATGATTTTCGAAATGGTCGGATTGACTATGGACTAATTAGAATTATAATAAGCGTAACACATTGAAAACAATACTGGTCTTGAGCGCATTAGCGAACTTTTCATTCCACGTTCGTTTTGGATACGCTAGAGTACCAATCGTTTCATAATCAAGATTGTTTAAATTACCTACTTAATAAAATACACAAGCAAGTTCTTTAGTTTTATGTAGTTTGGTGCTCATATCGACTAAAGTGCGTTGAATGAAGAGTTCCCTAAGCGCGATGTGGTCAGTAGGCGGCGGCGGCACCCGAGTGGTGCATCAAGTGGTGGTGGTGGTAGGACTCTTGCGTGGGGCACCACCAGTCGGGCACACCATGCGGCATCGTCGGCGCCGGCTGCTGGAACTGCGTCCAATGACCACCGAAGCCCAGTTTGTTGTCCATTACACCGTTCCCACCGATGTTGGTCAGGTGTGGTGGGGGCTGATTGTGATGGGGAGGCGCTGGCGGTCTCTCGTACGGTTTCTGGTCATGCGGGTTGAGGTATTTTTCGTTGAGGCTTTCGAGTTTATCTGTGATGGAGGGGTGGTGGTGTGGGTGGTGCGGCGGCGCGGGTGCTGGCGGCGGGGGCAGCGGCGCGGCCGGACTGGCGGCGCCGGCGGTGACGCTGACGCTGCCGGCGGACGAGGAGTCGTCGCCGTCGCTGTCGTACCGCGGCGACGCGTCACCAGCCGCGCCGTGCACCTTCATGTGCTTGCGCAGCGACGACGGGTGCGTGTAGGACTTGTCGCAGCCGTGCACACGACAGTTGTACGGCTTGTCTGACGTGTGAACGTGGGAGTGCTTTTTTCTGTCAGAAGAGTTCGCGAACCGTCGATCGCAGCCCGCATACTCACACTTGAATGGTTTTTCACCTGATAAAAAGAAATAAGTTTATGAACACGTGTACAAACAATGCGTCACAAGATCATTTATAGTTCATTTTGACAAAACATTGGTCTAAATTGATTCGGAGCGAATGAATATTTTTTATAGATTCATATTTTATAACACATAGCAGGAATTAGTAAGATCCCTTTACTAACTCCACAGTAAGAAAAAGCACGGCTCAGGCATGTATGCGAATGTCCAATCACGTAATAAATAACCAGATTTGCTCGTTGTTTATAGTTTACGAGCATAAATAAATATTCACAACAATTGCACGGGATACTTAACACGGCTATAAATCATATTTATAAGACGACTTTGTCACATTCCCGTAACAAAGCCTGGAGGAGCAGTGGCCATGGCAGTTTGGATCTTATTGTCGCCACAAATGACATATTTTCCATTTAACATTTTAATAAGCCCCGTGCCCCTGTGACAAAGGCAGCTCAACATCCGTTTAGCTCCTGATAACTTGATGATGAACGTGAACAATGGAGATAATCTTATGAGAATGGTGTTATCACTCTGATGGTATCTCATTTACTGGATTCCTTATTCAGAAGAGCGATATAGGAATATCGTAATTAGAGTTTTGTTAAAAATAAAGTTAATTCCTTATTTTTTTCCTTATTTTTAAATAAGCTATCTAGCAGTCTAACATAATATAATATACAGTGACGCCTATGTCCCCCAAGGGTTAGGCAGGGGTACATATCCATAATCTTATTTTACGTCTCATTTACTATATTGTGAGCCTATTGTCAATAACTGTGCACTGATACTATCTCCGAACATTGAGACTGCCTAGTTTCGATTGAATCTAAGGCTTTCAAAGTCTACAAACCATAACTGTAATAATGCAGCAGATTTTACTCCTTGATCTTCTACTACCTAACAAAGCGTATGTACGTCATATCGTACTATTTTTTATTGAAACCGGCTCGTTGAGAAAGCTGGGAGTCAAATGTTTTATTATTTTATTACAAAATGACTAAAAGCTATAAGGTACGCAATATACTTAATCTTAACCTTTCCCAATAGATAATCTACATAGTCTTTATTAATTATATAATAATCTACATATTCCTTTCGAAACCTTTTATAATAATCGTGCTTTATTTACAGAACCTGTAATTGGCTAAATGTAGCATAAGCTAGTTAGTAATACTATCTGTGTAGCTGTTGGTTTTCCTATATGAAATAAATAAATAAATATTTCTATTCGTTCCATATTATACAGCGATACAGATGAAGTAGTTTTATCTATAGTCACTTATTGTAAATTTTTTTTAAGTTAAGATAAGCATGCCAGTTTATGGCGTTGACGGATTTTTTAATAAGCATTATGTTATTTTGTAATCATTTATGTTTAAAAAATTCGAGTTAAAACAAAACCATATATATAAGAGCCTTCGACAGGCTACAGGAGATTCGGCTCATCTCGAAATAACAATACAAAACACGCATTTTCCACTGTGTGATTTCTGGGTGACCCTATTTTTTTTGCTTACTTATTTCGTAACAACAAAGTATCCATCTTCACAAGTTCACCGAATCGTGTGAGATGATATTCAATAAAATACATTACAAGTAGGCAGAAGGTTTGGCTGGTGACCGCGGATACAATGTAGCTATACTATTATATTCCTGTTTACAAATAAACCTCTTCGGTTGTAATCCTGCGCATTGTGTTTGAAATATGAAGATTTTGAGGAGCCACAGATGCTAATCTCAAGTGTCTGTTAACGCTACAATAATAGATCTTTTTAGGCGTTCCCGCACCACAAATGTTGTATACCGCTGAATGAACGGCCCGTACTCTCAATGGCGTGATACTTCCTTTCTTATTCAGTGTTCCATTACAAAATATTTATAATTATTCTCTATCACTTTTGGAGCGTATGAAAGAAATGTAGAGTATAAATGGATATTTGTAAATGTATCTAAGATTTGTAACGTATTCATGTGAACGCTAGTATATCAAAATGGACAACCATCATCATCATCAACCCATTATTGTCCCACTGCTGGGCATGGGTCTCCTCTAATTTGAGAGGGATTAGGCTATTAGCACCACGCTAGCCTACTGCGGGTCGGCAGATACATGCCATAAAACGGACAACATGTTTTTTATTAATTTAAAATGCTTGGTTCGACCAAAAAACAAATAGACAAATAATAAAACACAGTAAGTATTAGAATGATCGGGAACAATAAAAAGGTTTCGTCTCGACACTAATGAGGCTAATACAAGATAAAAGAGTCCGAAACATGTGTCACCCGTCTAATTACCAACTAATCGGCCGTCTCATCTCCGTCGCTGTTCCACAAAAAAGGATCAACGACCAATTCTATTACAATTTGATGCATGTTCTGCGCACGCGCCTACCGCATTTAGTTAGTTACTCCTTTGTTTGAAATTTTAAAAACTCTTAAAGAAAGGAAAATGTCAGTTGAAACATCGCAATATATTTTGTATCAAAAATACAGACTGTGTTGAATTTAAGCTAGTTCTACTCAGCTATTTTTTAAATTCAATGTTATAGGTAGTTAACATGCATTTTTATCAAGTACGTTAAATATACAAAAGTCATGTTTAAAATGGTATCTTTAAACATTTAGTGTCAAAACAAAAACAAAGAGAACACCAGTCGGGAATGCACTTCGTGAATTCGTCGCGTTCCTCGTCGGGACACCGGCTAGGGTCAGATGTTTATCTTAAACGGCTGTATCACCCACAGGAGACACTTTTTTGTTACCATATTATCGATGTGAAACTTTATCTCACGTTTTTTCATTAAGAGAGGAGATATTTGACAGATTCAATTCATGTAAAGTTAACTAATGTTTGGCGTGTCCTACAACCAATGTCTTATATCAAAAGTGATTTTAAGGTACAAATTTATACGCTTAAGTCAATTTAATTGCATTAAACGGTTCGCAAGTAAAACATGAACAAGTCCGCAGTTGGCACCTCGCCTAGACAGAATTACTCTGTGGTATTGAGTTACAAATCGCTACTTAAGTGCGCTCCGCTGTGAAAACAAGCTTTTTAGAAATAGCGCGAGTGATGTGTAACGTGACACAGTCGGCCTTTGCACCCAAATTGTGGTAAATGGCTTTAGGTGAGTTTGGAGAAAAAACAATCGCATACCGGATATCAGGTTGCGGAACAAAAATGTTGTCATACAAAGTGCTATTTATTCGGATTTAAAGTATAATCAAATGAATCTTTATTATTTAGCTGGCTCGGCGACTACTGGCCGCGGGCTTGTCATCGCCTTGAATAATAATTGGACGACACATGATATCCGTGCACCTGTTGCTCGGGACATTTTCATTAGACATTAATGCGGAATTATCTTAAATCACCGTGACGCTAATAATTAAGATAACACAGTATCTCGTATCTATCTTAGACGATCACTTTATAATTTTCATAAATATGGAGTTTTATGAATGGGAAATAAATAAATATATTTTATATTTGTTGCAATTAGGTTTCTAACTTAACCTTTTTAAAAATGAATAAGTATATAGTTTTGTTTTAAGTGTTAAAGAATACGGATTAAGTTAAAAATAACAGTACCTAGGTTCTGCCTGCTCACGTTAAGACACATTTAATCATCAATTTAAGCGCAAGTGTACCGCACATTGTTTCAATCCGTATTAAATGTAACATATAATCTAAGCTAATTCAATCTCTGATAGAGAGGCGGCTAATAAGCGGCGGATGACTGGGCGATTGCTGGCACCGCCGCCGCCGCCGCCTGCCGCCTGTCCGGCCCGCGCAGACATGACCACGCGCCATGTTCTGTCTGACCCACAATACTAATCGCTGCATTCAATAGGCCACATCTAGAACACCGACTATATTCAATTAAAACATTATCGAACACGACCAAACCAAACTAGCAACGTTTCGAGAGCGTCACAATAACGACTGATTGACGACATCGACGGCACTTCCCCGAAAATCGTTTTCTTTCGCATATTTAAAAGCTGTTTCGTACAGTGTACATCATGATTTATGATGTTCCTTTTATCCGAAACGTATTTCGAATTAGAAAGATATATTAATATCTTCATTTTTTCCACTTCTCAGAGAATACGGGCCCTCGTCCTGGAAGCACAAAAAGAATACTCGGGGTCGGGCGAGCGCATTCGGCACCCAACGACCGTGTGACAAGGTGCTTTATGCGGACGATTATGAGCAGACCGAATAATGTTCCGATACCCGATAAATATCTGCCAACTCATACAAAAGCATCCCAATAAAAATATAATAGTAAATGTAGCAACAACACGGGCCACAAACTGCACAGTCATATCTCGCTGATAAATATAAATTAAAATGAAAACGTATAGCTCGGCAGGAACAGGGACGGTGAACGGCCCGTGAACGAAAACAAATTTAAACTGATATAATATTCAAATGCGCACGCGCAGGTTAGTCGAAGCCTTGTGAAAAGTCGAACTTGACTCGCCAGTCGTCGTATGAGGCATTTTTTGTTGCGCTGGTGTACCCTAGTGATTCAAGACAACAGCCATAGGAACGAGCGCTTTCATTACCTATTACAATAATTCACTTATAGAATCTCATTTAATACTGTTTGTTATTTTGCGCCAATTAAAAATACGAAATGAATAAAATAACCATTTTAATTGATCCCTGTATTGCCATAAGTGTCGGACAAGTCATTTACTGTCATCATAACTCGTATAAGACCTATTTGCGAATTCATTGCACGACGTGGTACTGGCAGAAATAGATTTAAGTGAAACAGATGATTACTGCTGTATATAGCAAAATATATATATATTTTTTTAGGTATCAATTTATTACAACTTGACATTTTTATTCCGTTTCCAGGGTTAGATGATATAATAGCACATTTTCCCGTCTGGTTGTGACCAGTACCTTTTCATTGTTCCGTCTGTACTGAGAACGTACCATCTGTCTTGCTCTGATACGTATCTGCCGAGAGCGCACAACAAGGACACTAGAAAAGTATATAGTCGCGTAGTTTTAGGAGAAATGGGGAAGTTGTTACGTTAACATTTACGTTGTTCTCTTTATCGCTGTTATTCAGAATTCAAGAAGTATTAACGTGATTTGTGTTGAATAATATCTCATAGTCAAGAGTGAAAATTACGTTGTTTATACTACTTTATCTAATACACCTCAAACAATTAACAAGATTGTGATTCAATCATTGCATGTAAAGTAATATTAATCTAAGCTCAACTCGTTTTCTCATCGAAGCTTTCATAATTTTGTTCCCAGACGATTTTGTAGATAAACAATATTGTACAAGGCTGAACATAAAAAAGTACAAAACACCTAAGCAGGCAGGCCACGCTCGTCAATCCTTACGTCAAGCGTTTTGACAGCCCTAACCGGCATCATCGCTCCTCATCCTCGCTGAGAAAAAATACAAGGAATAATATCACAAAATTGACTTCTTAAAAAATTAGGCGGATGTAAAATATTCAGATTTTCCGTGCACATTTTAATAAGTAAGGAGCAACAATATTAACAATTATTTATGATTTCCTGTTTATGATTCCCAGAAATAACATGTTTAACATTAAAATGGTGACTCAAACGGTAATTGATTTTATCTAAGAAAGAATTAAAACATTCAAGGAGTTACACCAATACAAGCTGAAAGATTTACAAAGTTATTTAATTTAATAAACGGTTATGACTAAGTGAAATTTATGAAAAATTACAGCGTTTCACCCTATAAAGCGCTTGAAGATTATGTTAGAGCTATAAAAGAAATGTTTATATAATAACCTGCAGGATTTAAGGTAGGCGCCGTCAACGTGCTTCGTCGTGTCATAAGATGCGCGATAAGTTATCAATGCGTTAAAATCTACAAAGAGATGGACGGGCACGCGAGCGTTTTAATAAAATGAAGTTAAATTTTATAATATCAAAATCCTTGTGAGAAAAACTGAGGCTGGCGATTGAAACAATGTTGTCAGACGATCCCTTGTAAAAAAAGAGGTTAAAGAAGTTCATCTTAAAAAAATCGTTGAGGTAATTATGGTACGCAATATCTGCATCTAGAAATCATACCTAGAACAGTGTCGATAATGTTAGTTATTTGAAAAATCATTGACACTATTACTGGAAGTTTTATTTCGATTCATATTCGTGTGGACTCTTTCTATCAGAATATTGCAATAGGAGGTAATAAATTGTACTACTAACATATTAAGTTTGGATTTTGAGAAAATGAAGATACGTCGTGTACACAAGGCAAGAGAATCGTTTTATTAATTGAGCTTGTTGGTATCGCATTTCTTGGTATTCGGGCTTCACCTACAGAGGAGACCTTACGGTACGATACTGATACTCAATGGCAAAAGTATGGACCTGTTTTGAACAATTTATTTATGGATATATTATAAATGAGCTCTACATTAAAAATAATTTATGATACCAGATCATAGGATATTTTGCAACCAAACAAAAAATTAATGTTAAATGAAATTGTAGTATTTAAACCTGAATTCTTTAGTATAACTTTGGCTAAGTTTGCAATCATTGTCCGCGTCGTTACTTGCTCCATGAATATTAATATGTTCACAAATCATAAATATTATAATTTTGCGGCTTGTCGTACGCAAGTCGCCCAATAAATCGGTTACGTTATGTATTTGTTCGGGCCGTGTCCACTCAACACCCACGCGGGATCGTGTTTCAGCCCCCGGGCACATTTTTGGGACAAACCAATATTTCTAACGAATATTAATAGTCTGTTTTGTTTTTATTTGTAACGTGTTTAATTTTTGTATAGGACGCGCCCACATTCTATGCGTGCCAAACATTCCTTTGGGAACGAATTATGATTTGCATCGGATTTGCTTATAAATTCTTGTAATCGTTTGCATATCTACTATGATGCGGAGATCTTTCATTGGTCAATTTTGTTCATAGTAATTTCACATTATTTAATAAGTACTATGTATTGCGTTCAAAATATCCTATCGTTAAAGAAGATATAGGGACAGCAGACATGTGAGTGATGTGATAAATCATATTTTTTCTTGTGTTTCCTATAGGTTAGTGGTTGCAATATGATGCAATATAAATTATACCCAAGTATACCTTTGTCCCTTTTTCAATATAACACATTGTATAAGTATGCAAGTACATCTAAACGACTAAACATCATTCTATACATTCAAGTGTTTCAAAAAGCATTGGAATACAACTTTTTGTCGTCGTGTTAACATTTCGATTGTTGTCTGATCCTGTCGATGCGTTCTATCGAGATTTTTTCGCGAGCGGTGTTAAATGCGCGGAATTCTAAAGGCTGTCGACACAAACATAGCTTATTGAGTCACTTTTTACTAACCAACGTTCACAGGTGCTATTAAAAGTTCAAGATGTGGAACTTCACGGGTGATATGAATAGGTATAGGCAATATGGATGCATCGTTTTGACTAAAACTGAACCCAATATTTTTAATCAAGAAAATAGTATCTTTTGTGAGTGATATTAAATGTTGTCTTAAATGTAGCCAAAAAGAGAAGACCCAGTAGGTACCGAGTGTAGTTTCACGCGAGGTGTGAAAATAAATATCAGAGATAGTTCAGTGGTTGTCTCACCCGTGTTGTCGGCGATATCACACACTTTCATACATATTGATACGAGCGAGGTGTCGGCGAAAAAACACATGAATGATGCAGTGAGACCCTCCGCGGTCGCCCTACGAGTCGAAAGAATTTCGCACACTTAGGAACCTCAAAGCGCACAATGTTTTTCTTGACGCATTGAAAACGGCTGATAGCTCATTTACTTTAATGAGCCACCTTTTCCGAGCTGGATGAAAAAGCACAACACTATGACACGAAGCATTTAGTGACCAGTACCGAATAACTAATTCTACTAAACCTACATTTTGCTTCTAATAGAATTATTTAAGTCAGTGATACCTTATATAATCGACAAGGTAAATACTGTGAGTAGGAAGGCAGTTAATATTGTAATAAGTGTTAGTTTGCGTTGCATAAATTAAAAGGTGACGTAAGTTACTGCTACATTGTTGTGTTTTTAATATACATAGTAGGTATATATAGGTGCCTTCGTCTGATAAAGATAGATAAAGATCTAGGTAATTAATTAGTTAGACTACCTTTTAACAGTAGGTATCTGACAATACTTTTTGTAATTTTTACTTCAACATAAACGTTTTAAATTAAAGAAAATCTTTCACATGTATAATGCATCACATACATATAAAATGCGCGCATAGATACTAAAGTGTCAGAAGAAACGATTGTAATAAGATAGTAGAGGCGAGGAGCAGGCAGGCGAGGCAGGCGTAGGCAGAACCAACACTAGTGCATCCCGTGGCTTCCAGCCTATTGTTACGTTGCAACCGTACACAATTTATGTTATCCTGGTACCTTGACTTGTAACAAACACATGGCAAAACTACTTGACTATAAAGTTAGAAGGATGTTTCAAAGAATACCTAGTATTTATTTGTAAAATAATTTTAGATGCTCCAACGAACCACTCCTACACATACCTATCCAATAAGCTCTTTTATTTGGAAAGAAATCAAATCGGATCGAAACTTAGATTATAATTAAATTAATTAGTCTTAATAAATATATTGAGAGTAGAGTAAAATTTGTGTATAAATAAAATTAAGATTGTTTGATTAAGTTTATAAGGTTAATGAAATCGTTTTTAATAATTATGACGTTAGTAAAAGGCTTCGATGTTCCATGACGGAATGATTCGTGTTGGGCGTGTCAGACGTATATTACTAATAGATCGGATGTGTTCCCGATTAGCTGTTGAACGAGACCAGGTGAAACCACAGCCCGATCTATTTGATTGATTCCCCGCTCACGATACTTATCTCGTCCGAACAAAACATACTCTTGATCGAATTTAAGATATAATTTCATTACCAAATTGTTTATAAATCAAATAGGAATTGTAGTTTGGAAATACAAGACCAAAATATTGTTCATTTGATTGACCTTTGCACAAACTGTTGTCAGTTTTTAACGAATGTTTAAGGAAACAGAAAAACAATATTTAATTTAAATTGTGATTTTGATAGCATGTAATCAATATACGAGTAGTTAGGTGGATGGTCACGACGGATGTTCCAAATTGGTTTTTGACCTAACTGCACAAATTAGTAAATTCTGATTTTTATCGATGTAAAGGCATTCGATCCTGTCTAATAGATTCCGCAAGGAATCGCTGCTTGCGTTCCGATTCACGTATCGGGGTGCCGTGTAAGTGTTTTTGTTCGCACTCCGATACCCTGTTCGCACTAACTCTTTGACGTTTAGCGAAATTCTCGAACAGATAAAAACAATTTTCACGTTTGCGGGAATGCTCGGTCTGTAAGACGTGTCTTTGCGCAGACGCGCGATTTTTTAATATTGAGATAAAGTAAGGACACATGTTGCGTTCATTGACGCTGTTGTGACTTTGTTAGGCGTTATACTTTTCAGAAATATTTATGAACTTCAATAATCAATGTGTTGTGAAGTATTTAGGGGCATTATAGGTACTCAATGTGCCGACTGTTTTACTTCAACGTTGTATTAATGCGAAGAGGGGATGTAGTAAGTTGACAAAGAGATAAAAAAATAAAGCGCTTAACGCTCTCATTGTCAACGTGTGCACAATATCAGTAGTAGCGTGGGGTACAAGTGTGTGTACATGTCGTGTATGGAGACTTATGCTTATGTGTAACATGTATGGCATCAGTGTGAGTGCTGAGGGTTGTAATGTTGCTATCGACAAACGACAAAGGCTAGCCACGCCCATCAAATCGTTGCTTGTTTTAACAGAATAAATTGATTTGAAACTGAACGGTAAAGTTTTATAGACCGAATTATTAACAAATTCATACATTACAACGCTAGGAAATGTTACGTTGTAGAAATAGATAGGTGTTAAGAAAAACGGTAAGACGATTTCGCAAAAATATACAAGGAGATGTATAGGCTTAGGCAAAATATAAAAACCACTCTAAAGAAAGGATACCGCTAATAAACAGAAATTAAGGGACATAATATACTGAATATGAATAATAAAAAGAATATTTTATAAAAAAAATGGTCGTATAAATTCAAATTTAATAATAAGGTGACCGACGACTTTTTTGGAAAGTTTTAGAACTGCTGGATTATTAAATCCCCTCCGACACTGTCTGGTAACGCACACAAACGCATCAACTATTGTGTTGGGAATATTTTTTATACAATTTATCAATCCGGGGCAGATGGTCCTCGGATCATATAAACACCTTTGAAAAGCACCCAGCTATTATAGGGTTACAACATTATCATATGGATATAAAATGGCCGATTTTAGACAATATTATGTGGACGCAGCTCAGTTTTTAAGGATCTTTATTTTCAAGCTTGTGAGTAATCAATAGTTACATTATTTAAATTGGATAATAGTCACAATAAATATAGCTCCTTAGTAGTGTTTGTTTTATATTACCTAATGATGTCTAATTCTGTATATAATTAATATACATAACTTATAGTATTTATCACATGCTCAAACGGTGAAGGAAAACATCGTGAGGAAACCTGCATACATGAGAGAATTCTCGACGGTATGTGAAGTCTGCCAACCCGCAGTAGGCTAGCGTGGTGGACTATAGCCTAATCCCTCTCAATTGAGAGGAGACCCGTGCCCAGCAGTGGGACATTAATGGGTTGATGATGACTATAGTAATACTTTATTATTTTCTCATCATGATGGAAAATAGAGTTAGAAGCTCTGCCGCTGAATATAGTGTTGTGAGATTAAAAATATATTTTTTATAATACTTAGTCTCTGGTTCTTAGTGTTTGAGTTTGAGTTGATCTTTATGTAAGTTAAAGTACAAAACTAACATTTAATTATTTTATTTACTAAGCGAATTCACGTCAGTCATAAACCCATCACAGTTTAACGCTATTACAATATCACCTACATTTTAATAGTACGTATGAAATTGATTTTTCGAATTATATCATTAGCACAAAGCCTATAAAAGATTTATTCAATTGAAATATACAACAGTGAATTCTAAAATAAGCTTATAACTACTTCATTTTTTTTTAAATTATACACTTTGTCATAAGAGGTACAAAATTTACTTGCCTGCGAACTTATAGGTACATTATAATGCGTATATAATAGGTATACTAAGGGTAAATATAGTATCTAAGTAGGTATAATAATAAATTGCTTTTTAACAAAAAATAATTATCGCGGTATATTGCTATACGAAATGTCACGATTAAAATAATTATAAGATATTATTATATTATCAATATATATGAAAAAAGTAGTTTTATTTCAATGTCTAATATTCGCGTAAGTGTCAGTAAAAACTACATTATACATCGTCTTAGCAAACCCGACAAGTTGATCGTTAATTATATTATTGATATAAAAAGATAATTACTATTTTTGTTAATTTATTCGTAGAAGTATAGGTTATTCATTATCATAGCAAGGTGGTATAACTCCTTTTTTTGTGGATTTATTATGTTACACCTTGTGTATATGAGAACTTTAGTAATTCATCTACACATACATATATACAATTGACTGAAGAAGTGCGTCTTATCTACTTCGGTGGATAATGAAAGATGCATTTAAACGTATAAAACAACGTATAAAGTTATTAAGTAGGTACTAAACTGAAGTAAGGTGAGCGTAAGTGTTTGTTGACGAGTGTATTACATGTTTGTTTGGGCGGCAATAACCCGCAAGTGCTGCTCTCGACAGCTCCGGGCACAATGGCACTGCGCAGGGGCACCGCCGAAGGGTTCCGTATTGTTTGCAAAATATTTTGAAAGCGTCATTTTATACGGCATATTAACCGAGCAGTGCGTTTGATAGTCGGGGGATGTCTTCACCGGTACGAATCGTATCATCATTAAAGTATTGTGCTCACCCCCTTTGGCCTGCAGTGAGTAGCGGGTGTTGAAGTGGCATCGGAGAAACTATTGAATTTTAATGTAACTGGTGCAATGAATATTGCTTTATTAGGTGTGTACTTAGTGTTGTGTAATATTTGATGCAGCCTTAAATGTCATGCCTTGTAGCTATTTTATGTTTTAATTTAGAGGTAGGTACTTTACTTTACTTTACTTGTAGGTATTTAGAGTAGAGTCGAAACTGAAGGCCGAAACGAATATTTTAAATGTCAATAAAAGATGTATATTTTTTTTTTGTAATCATGATAAACAAATACTATATGCATAATAATATGATTCTATTATTATTAATTTTCCAGTCTACTTACAGCCATTTATTATTATACTTAGAATGAATTAGAAGCGCCCTACCTAGAAAAAAATACCGACGCATTCTACCAAAATCAATTAGAATATTGACTTAGTTATAACTTAAAATTGGCTTTTCTGCCTACATCCATGATGAAAAAGGCGCGGTGATATGTATAATTAATAAATATATCAAGGTATTATTTCGCAGAGGTGTTTAGTGTATCCTAAAGTGTTTTATAAAGTGATTGGGTGTTTGTGGGCGGAATGGCCGGCGGTGATGTGACGCGACGCGTGCTAAGCTATCCTTAGGGCATTTCGGCTCCTCTCATCGCCTCTTTGGTGCAAAAGCAATATTTCAATCTTCAAATATATGGGCAATTATGATTAAAGGATCAGCCCGTGAAATAATTGACAAAAACGAATAAAAATGGCTTTAATACGTTAAAGAAATGATGGAACATTTAGGTCTGTTGGTTTTGTTCTGGATAGGCCCATGTATATCAACCAATGTACTGTAATAGGCCAATTATGAACGTATGTATACATTTTGGAAGGGTACGGGTCGAAAACTTATTTGGAAAACATAAAAGGGCCTACCATTACGTATTCTGTTCTGATGTTGATTATATTATCTTCTAATATCGTAATGGCACGACTCACACAATAATAGTTTATTGGGTGTTATGAATATTAGGCAGCTATTTGATAGCCTGAACGCCTTAAGTTAAGCAGGGCCATAATTACAATGATCACTATTCGTGGAGGTTCTTTTAAATAACTCCGAATATGGTATCTTGTTTCTTTGTATATAATGGAGATTTCCTTACTCAAGTCGTTTCTAGAGAGTAGATCCTTTTATTACCACTGTAATTTCTTTTTAATATTCATAAAACAACACAAATATGGATCTGTGGCTATAGGTATTAAAAGTGACCAAAGCTTCTGATCAAGAGAGTATCAACTTACACGGGTAATAACAATAACTTTAAAAGTTAAGCGCTTATTCTTAATTTGGATTGTATTTTTGAATCAGGTTTAGCAGTGCACGGTAGCGAAGACTGTAGGATATATTTTATATAAATATGTACTTGTAATCTCTACGTTCAGCAGTGGACGGCTATAGGCTGATAATGATGATAATGAATCTCTACATTAGCTATGGTATTTATATAATTAAGTCACCGACGAATACTTGATCAGTAATAATAATGCAACTAAAAGTTAATAGATAAGACAAATCCAGAAAATTGCCCGCTCATTATTACGATATCAGATACGTCACATTCCAAATGATGATTCTAAGATTAGAAATACTTAGAAGCTGTTAAAAAGCCATAAAAATTGGGTGGGCTTTTTGTCATAAATACATAATTAACCTATTTTAAGGTGAAGCGGTCTCACCACCCTGATATTTGCTCTGGGCTAATTAAATTTATAATTATCGGCAGCAGGCCCCAGCTCACTATGGTTTTACACGGCCTTCGGACTTGGGAGTAATTTATAGCCACCCATAAAACAATTCTTCAAACTTCCCCACAAAAAGGTCCCATCTATTCAAACGCCCGTATGAGATAATAGAGGACGGGGGCACAGGACAAAAGTCTGGATGCAACACTAAACAGTGACGTCGAAGAAAAAAATACAAAACCAGCTGGCCACGTCCCCGACGCCAGCTATACAAATTCCTGGACCGTTCCCTTAAAATCGATATTTAAAGTTAAGTACCAATACTTTACCAATAACAATGCTCCAGCGTGCGACAGAGACAAGACACGTTACCCAGCATTCAGCCCAACCAACTAGACATTTTAATTTACGATCGGTTTTTTTACTTAACATACGCAGTTCAGATGAATCTCCTTTAACTTTTGTAATGAAATGAAAAATGGAGTTCCAAGTTAAATGGCTTTTTGTCCTTGCCTACTGAGAAATAGACTTCACAGGTCGACGTGGACGTTAATAGGTCGCCCGTTAGCTCCGTTGTTTGTGCTCGAGATCGTGTTACAAGGATATTCTTTGATAGCTTGTTGTGTGTCAGTTGTCATTGTGTCGGTTTGGTTATTGTCGAGGCGTGCTCGGATATATCGCAACAGTGGGCATCAGTCAGCCGCAGGCACTGCCCGGCTGCGGGGGGCGGTTCATTATGAATTAATGAGAATCGAAATGTTTCGCCAGATCAACGGCCCGTCGCTTGAATGGCTTTGACATCTTAATAATATGGATACCGGACGAGAAACATTTTTTTAATTATACCTGATTTATCAATTGTGGTTCTAACTAATCCTAAATGTATGCTCTTATATAGAGAATATAAGTGTACAATTATGTTGTATTATTTTTATATTACAGAGGAAAATTTTAACTTACCGGTATGCGTTCTTTTGTGTATTTTAAGGTTTTCTGATCTTGCAAACACTTTGCCACAGCCAGGAAAAGGGCAGGGAAATGGTTTTTCTCCTGTATGCACGCGGATGTGATTCACCAATTTGTATTTCGCCTTGAAAGGTCGTCCATTTCGCGAGCAGCCCTGCCAAAAGCAGGCGTGCGTCGTGCACTCGGGGCCGCCGACGTGTTCCACTGTTAGGTGCGTCACGATCTCGTGCATACTCGAGAATAGTTTGTTGCACAGTTTCCGCGGCGGTGGCTGTTCAGGATCGAGCCACTGACATCGCATATCCCGTCGCGGTGGCGCGCGCACGTAGCGCAGGAAGGCATGTGGGGCGTGCGCGTGTGCGTGCGGCACCAACGGCGGCGCTCCGCCCTGATAATGCACGGCGTCGCCGCGCCAGTCCCAACTCTGTTCGAGCGGCTGCTGCGGGAACAGCTCGCCGCAGCCGCTGTACTCGCGCAGGTAGCCGGGCTGGTAGGAGTGCAGCGGGTAGGGCTGGTAGTGCGGCGGGTGATGCGGCGGCGGCGGGTGCGGCGCGGCGGCGCGGTGCTGGGTGCCCACGCCGCACCCCGGCTGCGGAGACATCTTCAGCCCATAGGACGCGAGGTGTGCGTGGTTGGTCTCGAGGAAGGCATTCATGGCGGGGGTGGCCGACGCCGGCGCATAGCCCCATTCGCCCGCCACCATCCACGCGGCGGGGTATTCCCCGCTGATAACGGTTCTGGAAACTGCGTCGTCTCCGACGCTCAACGAGGCTGCTGGCTTTAGACGATATTCACTTCAATCAATACGCTTGCTTTGTTACCATTTCTTGGTTCAACGGTCAAGGTTCACCAGTTTGTTAACCTGTTGAAGATATAGAGTATAATTAAAAGATCTGCTACCTTTAAGTATTCAAGAGCTCCAATGTCCTGAGCAGAATGTGAAAAAAATAAGTCTAAAGTATAACCTCCGAGACAAATTCAAAACCATTTCTCAAAATAATAACATTCGTGCAGCCATAACCGGCGACGAACATTTATTTTAAAAATAAAAAAAAATGTGAAGCAGGTACTTTTGGACATTAAATTAAACTGTGGGTAAATTTATAGGACACTTTTATACGCCTGAGACAAAAATTTCGATTGTATTCGTGTATATTTAATTTTAGTTTATTTGTTAGGCTGGCTCCAATCTCTTTTATGACCGAGGTTAGCATCGATAATTTATTAAAATAGTTTTATGAATGATAAAACCTGTTCCATCGTAGACAGCGTGCAACGCCGGCCATTTTATCGCCAACTCCCATCCCTTTATAATTAATTCGAAGGTTTATTATTATACCTGGCAAAATAAACCAACCCTGCACCTTGGATTCCAGAAGCCCGTGTGCGCTATGTGCACGTATGTATTGACACTGTGTTGTAAAGCCCACTTTCATAATAAGGTAAATAGATATTTTCATATATGTTTCATATATGGATCCAAATTGAGGAGTGTCAATTTATTGCTAAAGACCCAGAATCAAATACAGTTAAAGGATTGGGGGAACATCTAAAATAAGGCATCAGGCAGGAAAATAAAGTACATAATCTCTCATGATCATAATCTACTAATCCCCGCATCACACCCAACATTACAGTTTACAGTAAAGTTGAACTGTCAATCAACACAACTGTACATTTTTTGTGGGCGTCTACATAATCGTATTACTTGAAAATAATGTTGTTTATGTATTGTTTAACACACTCGAGTGGGGCAGTCCGCTCCTCTACCTGACATTGTTAAACAATGGTGTTCCTCAGATCTCCATCTAATCTGTACATTATCTGCGCGACTCCCCGCCGCGTGGTCGCATCACCACAAAGCAACGGGTTGACACATCTCAACAGACGCTCATGGAGTAATAGGATTACAAAAATAACCCATTTTATATCAATTTCAACTGTCAAAGCATTTTGCGTCTTAATGCATTGGCGAGTAAGTGTTCACAGCGACTTTGGAACTGTAAATGTGCATGTTGGTAACATTTTGCAGCTGTCTCACAAGCATTTCTACAGTTTTAAGGAATTAGTCATAATCACATTAGATAGCTATTGAAATGCTTTACTTTGCTTACTTTAGTTCAGCAGATATGCGACTTCAAGAAGATGCGACTGTCGCATGCACATCAACAATAGGTATCTTACATTATTTCTTAACATTTCCTTTTGAATACACCAACTGTATAACCAAATATATATTTACATCTGTTTGCAATTTTGTTATTTTCTAAAATTGTATATAGTTGGCATAGGTCCCTAAGGGTTGGTTAAACAAAATGGACATATAAGACATAATATAATATAAGTTTATACAGAATTGGAAAACAAGTAAATCAAGCAAACACTACTATAATTATAATTAAGATAAGTAAAATTTTAGTGTTCCAGGTTGAAAAAGTTGAAAATAACTAAAGAAACTCAAGATTAGACTATCTTGGGCCCGATTTAAGGTAGACTATAGTCCACCAAGTTGGCCTAATGTAGGTTGATATATATATTTCACATCATCATCATCATCTCGGCTAGAGGACGTCCACTGCTGGACATAAGCATATTTCCCATACTGTCGTATAATTAATATCTGCATAAACGTTTATTTTATTAGTAGTAGATAGGTACTATTTATTTATTCTATTTTGTGGCTTGCAATTTTATATAAATTGCTATTGCAATTACATTGTTACGAGTAAATGTTGTACTAACTTTTGTTATGAAAATATAACTAGATACTTTTTACAGATTTATCACTGTCTATTGATAGTATTTTGACTCTTACGTTTTTATATCCATTACACAGACCATGGTTATGGTTGTAAATCTGCATGTGACCATGAATGCTGTAAAGGACACAGGTACCTTGATAAAACCGGTAAAAAATAGGTTTATTTCAAAGTATTTTTGGTGTTATTGTTGAAATATAACATTCAATAGGTACGTAGTTCTCGTATTAATCTCGAGGGTCAGAGTTAGGTACTCGATTATGAGTCTTTACTAAATAAAATAAATAACACTTCCAATATTGTCACCTGGATGGTTGCTACACTTTCCGTCACACCTAATATCAGTTATTTCGCTAAATGCACGAAGTGCTTGTGGTACGTATCTAATAAATAACTAGTAAAATACAAATTAATAAATATCATCATTTTGAAATCTACTGCATTAAAATTGTTATATTCACATGCTTTTGCCATTAGGTATATACATTCATTTTTATATAAGTATGTACCAGAACTGAGGTAATGCTAAATTATTTAACACAGGAACTTATTTTAGAAACCGACTTGACAGGCGAGCAAATAGATCACTATAGTTATATTATTTTCTATATATTTCAGCACCAGTTACTATATTGTAAGGCTAGAAATACACTGAAACGCGACATAAACATATGAAATCAAACTTCAGTAATCAAAATGTCTGAATAAAATTATTTTGATTGAAACTACATCGTCTTACTGCAATATACTACGATTAATTATATTTATATAAACCATAATTAGTTACGGTTGGAAAGATTGAAGTTCTAAGGTTCTAAAAACTCTAATATTGTAACTTTGAATACATATATTATGCACTTATATATGTTATTAACCTAAGGCCCGTATTATGTAGGGAATCATGGTTTAAATGCGAGAACTATTTCATTAAATTTTGTACTAAGTATTTCACAAAATTACTCTTACTGATTAAAAATTATAAAAAGATATGCGCATTATTTTTGTATATTTTTTACTTAAATGAAATATGTATTTTAAGATAATATATGGCAAGTGTAGTGCAGGCTGTAGAGAAACATTTTAGTGACAGTTTAGACTCATAAGTTAACAAGAAAGTATATTTAATATTCAAGGTTTTCTGAACTAAAATATTGTACAGTTTTAATTAAAAAGCTGATTTATTATCGAAGTTATTTACATTAGCTTTAACGAAAACTATATTTTGTTAAAGTTTGAGTTAAATTTATAGTATTATTACCTTGAATCCAAATTGTAAAGCTATGCAAAAATTAAAGCCAGGGTCTAACGACCGACTGATTTATTGTTCCTTGAATCTTTAAGGCAGCTGCCTTTTCTAGAGATCTACTGATGTAGGTAGGGATACAGTTGTTGATACGGTTTCATATTTTATTAAACAAATGAAATAAGGTGACGGCCTATTTCTAATAACCGGGCATACATATATATAAAAAACCCTTCTTTCCTAGCAATATTATAATTATATGCGAAAACAGGTATTTTTTTTTAAATAAGGTTGATTATTTATCCAATTGGCCTTATAATCAAAGAAAACAACGGATTAATGTCATTATTATAAATGTATAAAATGATTTCTTATCGTCGTTAAATTAACATTGAGACATAATAATATCTTTAAAATGTTATTGAATAAGTCTTTACTATTATATAATTCTGATATTATGTAAAGTATAAAAAATATATAAAAACTAGTCAGTGTTTATATTATAATATAAAAACGTTTGCATATTAATACCCTAGTTTTTTTATTTAATTAGCGTTTAGATTAGAATACAAATACTTACAAGAAACAATTCACAATGAACTCTGAACTTAATATATAATCAAAATATAATAGTAACGAATGTAAAAAAAAATCAGTAATATATAATTACTTATCGTCTTTTGCAATAGAATAAATTGCCTTTCAATTGTACATTGTAAATTAATTTCTTAAGGTTTATTGTGGGTTCGACACATCTGGTTAGACGCCATGTTGTGACTTTAGCTATATTGTAGTTACTATTTTAAGGATTTGCTTTACATTATGTCTAATTATATAAGTTTGTTGTATAACATTATTAAAATTGTACGACTTATAACGTCTCTCATACTTAAAAGAACGCGGCCTCTAACCGACCCTGGGTCGTCTCCGAGTCGAGGTGTCATAGCTCTAAGATTTTAATAACATAGAATTATATTATATTGAACAAGATGATATGTTCTTTATTAAAATTTAAATCGCGCGGTTTTACTGTAAAGGAAAGGTATCCTTTGCACTAAAACCCCACGATTTTCGTATCCACATTCGTTTTTCTTGAACACTGGACAAAATCTTTTGAAATATAAATCGAAACAGCCCGCTATTGGGCTATTGGTCGCTAATGACGCTGCTCAGGGGGTTTTCTATTAGGAATTTCTCGATAGCAACCTAAAATTTGCATTCAACTTCTGCTTATGACTGCATGCATTATATCTCATGCATAAAGCATGAGAAGTGTAATGCAAATTAATTAAGATGTATAAACTTAGATCAATTAAAACCTGAATAAATAAATTAATACTAGGTTAAGGGTGCTTATTTCAAGAGAATTATTTTTCTGTTTGTTGTCAGTCTATTCTATCTACTTTGTAGGTAAGCTTAAAGTACTTTACTAGTAAAAGCTTACTTTTTAACTTTTATGGTTATTTAATAATGAAAGCTTTTAAAATAAGAATAATTTTATCGTCACAAAACGCTGTTTTTTTTCCGAACGGACCTCTAATTTTCAGGAAGCTGAAAGTGATTGAGGGACCTAGAAGTAGACATATACATATTTTACATCATATGCTTAGCCTCATTTCTAGTGATAACTTTCCCAAATAACTATTATGCATGTGCATATATTTTAATTAATTAATATTTTGAATAAATCATGAGAAAGATTATACCTACCTACTTCTATAAGAACAGTTCAATAGGATAAACATCATAAACTAAGATTCCTCTACCACATATGACGCGGAAAAATAAAGCTAAGATTTATAAATTTTGTATCACAATAAAGCTTACTTGTCGTTTTAGTAGAAATCCAGTCTTCAATTTATCGATGTACTTATGAGAATAATCACTTCTTAGTTTTATCTATTAGCACAAGTAAATATCAAAACACTTCACTGAACATATACTTAGTATCTAAAATAAATTTCAGTATCCTCATGTAACTAGAGCAATTACTATCACAGATGTTGGCGCATCGTTATAACAATCTCGTTTCGATTTCACAGCCGCATTCTGCGATAACAGACCATCTCGTTGGTAACATAAGTTTTTTGGACAAATTGTCACGCAACGATTTTTTCTCGTAACGATGAAAAGCTTCGCGACGTGTGTCCACTGACTCCGCTGAGGCTCTCAGCATGACTGCGGGCTCCCGCGTCGCCGCCCCTCGACACAGCCGACATACTGCTTCTTAGAAAATATTTCGTCCGGACCGGGCCCCAAGGCGCGAACGCAGCCCTGCACGCGGAGAGAAGGGCGGGACACCGTAAACTTTTTTACCCAATGGTGCCGGCTTCGACGTGAAAATCGTCGACGTTCATCTGTCCCGCTCTGATGCATTCCGAAGAGCGATGTTCGAAAGGGAGATGCGATATTCGGCGAGCTCATAACGATGGTATAACGAAGAAAATTTCTTTGTGTTTGTGTCGTAATGTGTTCGCTTTATCAGATTTACGTTGAAAGCTCGCTGTTAGCTTTCGAGGGCGCCACATCGCGGCTCCCTGTCGGTCGTAGCGCGCGGCGCGTAGGTGTGATAGGGACGAATGTCACCCGGGAAATGTTTCGGCTAATGTATTTTCCTGTGGGAAGGAAAACACATGTCGACGCTTTTAATTTAATACGCATCACGCTGAGTCGTCGTGTCGTGCCGACCAAGTAGCTCGTTTTGTTTTTCGAGGCATATAATTTCGATTATAAATGTTTGTGTTAAATATAAGGCTCGAATGGTATAAACTGCAAATATTAAATTTCATGAGAATTAAGAAATATAAAAACGTATCTTTAGGTACATGATTGCTTTTAAATTGTATAAATGTTTTTGTACTTTAGACTTTAAATTTTCATTTAGGTTATATTCACACTTTATTTTACATATGAATAAAAACAATAATTTAACACTTGATATGCATTTGGACCCTAAATGTGACACCACTCTTTTATCAAATATTTCCAATGAATGCAGCAAAGTTCTGCTTTGAATCTTACAAGTAGGTACTAAATTGTTGAATGTAAAATTTCAACATTAAATTATTTTACATGATAATATAAATCAACAATATTTTATTTCACACCAAAAATTCTAGTATTAGTAGCATTATTTAATTAAAAAGTAGTGACATTACAATTGCCCAATTTAAATCCTTAATACACAACCATCACCAATTAAAATTAAAAATGTACTATATAGTGGCGGGCACGCCAAATATAAGTAACGTAATTAATTTGATAAACCGAACGTAGCGGGTAATTATTTTGGTAAAAACTCGGGCATGCGCGGCGGGGGCGGTGCTCGCGCCGCCATTGGCCGGCGGGCAGGTTGTCGCGCGCCGCCCCGCACTCCTGCGCACACTTTTATTTTTATACCAACATTTATTTTCATCCGTAGCACGAACGCTCGTGATTAATTTAATATATTTTTATCGACTAAATTTTCTCACGCAATGCACTTTTTGCGATATTTACCTGTGTCGATTCGTTACATCTTACAAAACCTTTTTATACGCATGATCTTGTGCAGTTTATTCAATTCATTAGAATTAAGTCAACATTTTGTGGATGGAATGATGTCGTTCCTATTAGCGTCGCACAGATACTTATTAGAAAAACCATTGAACATCATTTGCTTAGTGACACGTTGGAAGATTACGTCATAAGTATTTTACGTAATATTCTATTGATAGATACATAAAAACGCTAAAAACTAAAATGTATTATCCCTATTATTATTTGTTCGTATACATCGTTGTTTTATTAGTGTAAAAGAAGAGTGTAACATTGGAGTCCTTGTGTAATGATTTTTGAAATTACAGCAATATCACAGTGTTGGCACAGTAGGGCTCCAGGTATGCTTACAATGGCGCCCTCTCAGCCCTACGTGTACGGCCGGTAGATATTTCATTAAAATAAATAACGTTATTATTTATTTGGGTGTTTTTCGGCAGCGATGCAAGCTACAAATTATGCGGACAATGCCTCCGCGGGACACCGCTATTATTAAATGTAGCCCACCAGATGGCGTGGAGCGCCCCTGCCCTAGACTTACAAACAATATTAAAAATTCGTTCTAATAATCCTTAAATTGGCAAAACATGAGGATTTAATTAAAAATTACTGTAAATTAATTTTCTATGGGCCAAGAAAATTTATGGAGACAGTGAACTTATTTCACCAAAGTTTCTTACGGCCAGTACCCATAACAACTAGGTACCTACCTGCTAGATAATAGTTCTAGTTATAAAGTATCCCGCATAAAATAACTTTATTCTAAAAGTATAATGACGTTGATGTCTTATGTTATACGTAAAAGTGCTACGAAGCGTAGAGGGCTACGTAGCGTAGAGTTCTAATATATTTTTGTAAACTTATAATAGCCAAGAAGGTTTATTTGTCGTATAAGGAATTATAATTCATCTAAAATGTCTAATGTATGTTTTAAAAGATAAAATACATGTAAAGGTAAATCCTTTTATGCTTGGCTCATATCGGAGTATGCAGAGAAGAGAAAAAGGATTGCCCCGCCATTCGCTGCCTTCAACGGACAAGTGTTAATATTCCTAGTTACCTACTAGATATTTTCCCAAATACTTTTCTGAGTTTTGGACAATATGGATATTTGAAAATAATGATGATTCCAATCATATAATCAATGGCTCGGTACTGCCTAATATTATATTTATATAAAAATACGCTATAGTATACTAATATCATACGTTTACCAACTACCACTGGACTAATTGGGTACAGTAGTTAGCACTGCCTTCTGTGCTATACTATTCTGTGTTTGTGTGAAAAGCATAAACATCTTAGCTCGGAACTATACTAACTAACTAGCGCTGTGTCATAATGTCCAGAAATAATTATTTATATTGAAGGGCAGTGGAGAATCAGTGGGTGCGACTTGCACAAGATCGGCAACAGTGGCGGAATAGAGAAGAGGACTTTACTCAGCAGTGGGTGTCATCGGAGTATATATATATATACAGATAGACAAATAGTGATTTACCTACCTACTGATGTCTTACTAATAAAACTTATTTACCATTTTCTGCCCATAGCCTATGGTGTAAACGATCCGAAACGTCAAGATTAAAACTTCTTATTCACGAATAAATCCCTAATAAATAGTTAATTGTTTTGACTAAGTTTAGAATAAAATTAAGCCACACTAAAACAAGCGTCATACTCTATTGTAAATAGCTCTTATTATCTACTCAATAAGCATTTATGAAATAGTAGTAGTCATTATAAAAGTAGCATAACGAGATTCCTCGCGATCGACACCTCTGGTGTTGCAAACGTTCATAGACTATGATAACTGCTTACCATCAAGCTTATTTTCCATCCTCATGGTATAAAAGAATAGTAATATATTCCTCTGTTAGGTAGGTACTGGTATCGATCAAAAACTTCTAACTCTCATATATATAAACTCATCAATCTCCGCATTCCTTGAGTGGCGAATGAGAAATATTTTGACATCGAAGACCACCCGGAGAAAATAAACAGAACCGTTACATAATAATAATTAATGATAATTAAATAATGAACTTTATTAATATGGGACACAAATATGTATTTCTAATGCAATCCTGCAAGACTAGGTAATGTAAACCTATAGCAATTGTTTAAATTTATGTTAAAAGATTTTTATATTATATCAATAAGTTTAGTCGTCCTGGGTGCGACTGTTGGACATCAGATAAAAGGTAAAACTCGAGTAGTAGGTATAATCACATACCTATGTATAAAAATGTTTACCTAAAAATAACGAACTGAGAAAAGAACTATGGATGTACATCAGCACTACACTGCTGTGCCCCTCGATGATAGAGGCGTGACAATATGTTACAAATACATGTATATATAATTAATCATTAAGCGATGCTGCAGCTAGCCTTTTCTGTTATGTGAATAAGTACAGTCATCTATTTTTAACTTTTTCTATAAAATAAGCTATGTCGTCCTATTCTCCGCTATAAAACAAAACTTCATGATACCCGATATCTGTTTAATTTTTAATATTTTTCAAAGCTATCAAAACAGAGTACATAATAAATTCAAATTCAAAACACAGCCACCAAAATTAATGACCAACCTTCACGCCGAAAAACGACCATAAGTATAAATGAATATATGTACAAAAAAAACACCTGTTCACCTCTTGCCCCTAACTGTACCAATAATTAATTCGATTTCGAGTCAAACGTCAGAGGGACTCCATGACTATTGATATCAGTTTGTACGAAAAGCCGACACAAGATGTTGATCGGATTTTTTGCCGCAAGCATTCAAACGAAATTAGATTCGAATTTGTAACGTCCTCTATTCGGTGGTACTCCCGAGATTTGGGTATATAGGTGTATATATAGTAGGTACTAACCTATATTTGAAAGAGGAACGTTCTTTCTCTTGCATAGATATGAGGTATGTTTTGATCACCGCCACGTTTGAACTGCTTAAAGTATAATGACGTAATTAAGAAATATGTATGCACCTAAGCTATTTTCCTTGACTTGCATAAATAAGCTTATGCTGTAAAGAAAATCCGTAGTTTAACTGATGTAGAAACAGCTCGGTTAGTGTATTTTAGTTATTTCCATAGCGTGATGTCATACGGCATTCTACTGTGGGGGAAATCTGCTGCTGACATCCAAACAATATTTGTGCTGCAGAAAAGGGCTATTCGGTCAATTTATAAATTAAGTCCCAAGTATTCGCTGAGGGATAAATTTAAGGAGATTGATATTATGACTGTTCCATCACAATACATTTATGAGAATTTGTTGTATGCACACAGGCGTATCAATCTTTTTAAAAAACGTTGTGATATTCATAATGTTAATACCAGGAATAAAAATAAATTTATTGTTCCTGCAACTAGGCTCCAAAAAATAAGTAAATCATTTAAATGCCAATGCATACGCTTGTACAACAAAATTCCAACACATTATCAAAAATTAAGTGTAAGCAAATTTAAATCTATTATTAAACGGAGACTTTGTTCTCAAGGTTATTATACGTTGAAAGACTACATGGATGATAATAGTGCTTGGGATTGAATAGTTCTAATGAACCGGGCTATCAAAACATGTTTATGATTATTATTATATTCTTGACATTATATTTTTATCATTTATAATTTTGAAATTTGCACAATTATGATTTTATTATCTTGACATTTTATTATTTTAATTTATACACTTTTAACTGACATGCATGTAACTTTAGTTACAATAGTTTTATTTTATTTCAAAAATATTTTAGATTTTGTAAAATTTCCTGTAAAATATGAGATTAATGTTGGCTTCGATGTTGCTTTGCGAAATGAAAAATGCATACCTACTGGTAGACATTTTGGCCAGGCAGTCTGGGCTTGTCATGCTCTCTCAAATGTCCTGCTGATGGTGGCGTTGTGTGTCGGGTCCCTTTATTCCCAATATCATGGTTGAGTAGAGCGACGCTGATACACACGTCATGCTCGTGAACGGGTGCTGTCAGTTGGGGCTGGTCGGCTTATACATGTCATGGCATCCGGGTTTTATATTATAATTATTTTATTTTATTTTTTTAGTGCTAGTGAATAACTCATGCGTTTCACATCAGACTGCATTATTCTCATATTAATATTAAAAACGAAAATTGTAAATATAACGAATTATTTAAAAGAGTATCTATGGAGTTTCTTGCCGGTTCTTCTCCATAAGACCTACTTTTTGGAACCGTGCAACTAGTGTTGACATTTCGAAAGAACCTGTAATATTGGTCTACTTGAAATAAAAATATTTGAATTTGAATTTGAAATTAAAGACTAAAATATAAAATAAATAAATAAGCCTTTACTGCTGCTGTTAATTTTTACAAATACATAAAATATGTGAACTAACAATTATGATTAATTAAGAGAGCAGTTTGTTGTGGACTTAAGAATTTAACGTGTTACAATTTAAAAGTAGAGCTAAGAAAAAAAATCATATATGTATATCATTATACTTAATGAATATGTTTTTAATTGTTTAGTTTGTAAGATTGTACCTAAATACATAACTTAATTATGCTAAACTTACGAGTAGGTAGATACAAATTTACGCGAAAGTCTTAATTGAGAAGAAAATAATGACATGACTAATTAAGAAGGCAGAAGTTTATAAATAATTAATGTAGTACTTAATTTATTTAACTTCTAATTAATCCGCTACCCTTTACACCTTATTAACTTTTACCACACATGTAAAACCTTCACTGATTAATACCGTTCGCTTAGTTAACACTAGCTTCGCCGGAGGTTCTGCTCGCCTTGCTCGGGAAGTTTTTACACTAAAGTATATCCGCCCCTAGAGCAACGTGTACATTCTTCACATATAATTGCATAAATAAATATCATAATCAGTAAAAAAGAAGGCGTAGGGTGCAAACGTACATACAGACCTGAGCGCGTAGAACCTAGATAGATATTTATGCTTACGTCTGTAATACAATAGAAGAAAAATCATGATGGATTTAAAAAAAGAGAAACATAAATAAACGGACAGAGAGATTCACCTTATATATTCCTATCAAAGAAATGTGTGTTAAATAAAAAAGCAGGCTAAAGAAAACAATTAGTAGTTCCTGCGCATACATTAATTAGAGCTAAGTCGTTCAGTTACAAAGAATACAAAAAAGTAGTGGAATAACTAATTAGTTAGAAATGTCAGCTGATTTGCGAATGAGGTTAATCATACATAAATATATTATTCTTATTGAAGTTCGAAAATAGACCACAGCTTCCAGCTCGCGTGATGCGATCGCCATAGAGAATTAAGGGTTATATCGTATTCATATATAAAAAGTGACAAAAAGAGTTGAATGCTTAATAAGCAAATACCTATTCCAGGTACAAATAGTTCAATTAAATTTATTTTTTATTTCATCACGTGAACATAATAATGAGACGCCGATGTATTTATTTAAAATTATGTTCCCATTAATCGTGATCCTGTACTTGTTAATTTTGTAGAGAAAGACAAATTCGTCAAAATGTCGTTGTGATACTTTGACACTTCCATAACTGGGCCAAACAAATAGTATTAAAAAATACTATTTTTTAGAGAGAGATTTTTTTTGCCACATCCGTAAAGCAGATACTAGGTAAAACGGTAAACAAAATTACAAAACTTCATAGTTTTGCAGTGATATACTTATATATAAAATAAAAGTAAAATTGAATGTTGTCGTAGCATCAGTACATCTCGTAAGTACCTAATACTAGTTCATGCACTTGGATAGCCGGCCCCCGCGGAGGCACGGGCGTACGGAGGTAGCTGAACAACCTCCATACATGATAAGCAATAATAATTTAATATTATTATGCCGTTTGCTCCAGACCAAATTGAGCAATTTATACACGTCCGGCGCGGGCGCATGATGCACCGTCCACGACTCTGCGCCCAGTTGCGTGCGCGCAACGTAATGAATTCTTATTATTCTTGTACCAGGTAGTGCTCAAGTAATTAACATTAACTGGACCTGTTATTGATTTCCTTACTGGACCAACAGTTTATTATGTACGTATTGCGACTTATAATAACAAAATTGATGAGTATGGCAATCAGCTACTGTTGCGAGCAAGGTTACAAAAATCAATGAAAATAAAATATTTCAATACTCACAGCAAATTTAATAAAAACCAATTATAAAACAAGAATTGAAATAAAGAGCAAACTACAAAGGTAAAACTTTCTATATTATAATAATGATCAGTTTGGAATAATATAACATAGTTTCATACGTATAAATTGATGCTGACTCAGTACAGAGTTTTTACACGATATCAGTCATTATGTCCGTCTATTATTTAGATATTTTAATCAAGACGATCGATTGTTACGCGTAGACATAAAGGAAGGTAATTAATAATAAGAGTTGGAGTGAGAGCGGCCGCTCTCTTGCCACATGCCGGAGCAAAAACCTAATGAAAACGGACCGATTAGAAACGGACTCGATATAATACTATGACGTTTGTTCCTCTCAGCCCTTTTTGCTTTGTGCCCGGCGTATTTTTGATGATTTGCTGGATCAAATGCCGAAAACAGACAAAAGAGAATCGAATAAACAAGTCCTCAATTTATAGAAATAAAATTCATCGATTAACCGAAAGGTTTTTAGTTATCGAATTTATAAGAGCGGCGTTCGCGAGAGTTATTTATAAATACGTGGAGGTATCTTGTCAGCTCATTTTATATTTACGGAATGATTAATATATTTATTATTAACATTTTTTTGCCAAGGTATAGTTAATGCTCTGTTTACAACATTGACGGTCTGGAGAAGGACGATGAACCTGGCTACCAAGAGTGCATCGGATGATCACTTAGACGTCGAGGATAAACCGTGACGTCAACATTATTTTTTTTCTCTTACGAAGCAGGTGAAAAATACATAGTTATAGGCACGCCTATGCCGTAGTCCGAAACCATTTAATAAATACCTAATACCTATTTGTCAATTAAGGACTATTGATTACACTAGTTTATAATTTTTACTTTTTATATAAATATTCAAATCAAATGTTTATAAATATGTTAACCTACCTTCATTAAACCTAAAAGTATTAGCAGAAATATTATATCACGTCACATTTTTTTTCTACAGCCAAATCATTTTTTTCAACTGCCCTACATGGAGACTTAAGTTTAATATTCTATAATAGTTTAAATTTAATTATTTTGTTATTGTTAGTACCTACCTACTAAGTTAACTAAGTTATATAAGTAATAAAATATATCTGAAACCAGACGTATCAGATTTTTTAACATTTTTACTAGCTTACTATTACCTATATAAACAATAATTAATAACTTTCAGCTGGGGTATAAAAACCGAGTAAACTAGTGTTTATTTATTTATTTACCTACCTGTGTTACCTATAAAGTTATAGTTATAAGACAGATAATTATTACAAGATGTAGGTACTAGTATATACTGGTAAAGAAACTCCGCAGCTAGGTCTACGACCATCTAAGAGGCATCTAATAGCTTAAACGTTGTAATTCAAGTATCGAACGCTACGCAACCGCAGCCAATCGCGCCCGCCGCGGCCGCCCACAAAAACCGATCAAAGTCGCCGCGGCACCACGAATGAAACGCGACAAATTGCTTCCATTTTCAAAATAGACCAATCGCTTAAAAAAACGAAACGCAAGTGCGGCCTCACGAGAAACCTAACCACGACTAATTCGACATTTTAGTGAGGAAAATGCGATGTGAAGTAGATTACTTCCATCTCGAGTATGGAAGAATCGCGGCTTTCTTTCAAATATAACTACTCTACATTGAAATTCTTCCATGATATCTAAATTCTGATGCAACTATGATGGCCTAGTGGATTGACCAGTGGAATAAGAAGTAAAAGTCTTGAATTCAAACCTAAGGTATGCACCACTGACTTCTCGTAGTTACGTAAACGGTGAAGGAAAATATCGCTAGAAAACCTGCATGCTAGAGATGTTTTCATGTAGGGTGGTGAGGTCTGCCAATCTACACTAGGCTGGTGTAGTGGACTATAGCCTAATCACTCTCAAAATGAGAGGAGAGTAGCTCGTACTCAATAGCAAGACAGTAAATGGGTTGATGATGATCTAAATTCTAAGCAAAATCTGAAGTCCTAAGTGTATAGGATTGTAGGTTGTAGGTTTTAGTTCTTTTTTAGTGGAAATTTATTAGCGACTTCACAAACAAATAGCTAAAGCACCTATTTACATTTAGCAAACAGTTAGATGGCACTTCTATTTCGTGTCAGAGTTGCTTTGTCTGTCAATACCTGGCCAGTGCGTTCGCAAAATAGCTCTCAAGGAAAATTCTATAAACAACCTAAACATTTATATTTGCTATGTACTAATCACGATGTTACGTATTCAATATTTTCATTAAAGCGTAAATTTTTCAGTTACCTGCCTTAGTAGTCTGTCTTAATGAAAGGCTATATAAAATATAGTAGGTGTACTTTAATGTATGTATAGTAGAGTATAATGACCATAGTTATAAAAATAACTGTGAATAAACGAACTGTAGTCTCGAGTCATTAAGAGTAGGTATAATATATAATAAATAATTATGTAATTAAGTAGAAGTATTGTAATTAAGCACGTGGTAAAAAGCACACAAATGTTTCATTATTATTTTGTTTGAAATACTCAGAGTTGCATTTTTTATAATAGGGGTAATTCAGTTCAAAATTTAAAGTAACCTGGGATATTAACAGACTATTCCAAGTTTTTATTAATTTTACCAATATTAACGTTGTCATTGTGGTATATTTTTTTATTTATTGTCAGTCAACTCACCCTTAATCATTTTCTTTCTTAAACTACTTACTTATAAGTTATATTGTTATTATTTCTCAAAACTATAACTCAAGGCAATTTGTATGTTAATATAATGATGTAACTCTCGTTACTCAATTTTGCTCCCTGATAATTTCGTGTACAGTTCAGATTTCTTTGAATGAAACACAGCAGAAAAACTAACTACCTTTGGCGAAATGTGTTATAACGAAATTTTGTATAAAAATACGCATAAGTAATTGGAAGAAATTGATGACGTTATTATGTTATTTTGTTTGGCAAACAAGGAGGGTGATCACACACAAAGCTTTAATCAATATAAGTTGTTGCAAATGGCTGCGCAGGGGCCGTTATCAAGATTGTGCCAATCAGTGCCATTGAGTTCTCCACACAGATTGAAATAATGCCAAATATAATAATAATATTACCGATCGTTTTGTTGATAAAATTCATGTTGATGAAGTACACATTATTTTGTTGAGTTGTAAAAATCTATAAAGATTTTATAAAAGGACGTAATATTTTCATGTCTTTATTAAAGAGAACGTGATACAATAAAATATTGTTGACCGCACACCTGAATAAAACTTTAGTTTTTATGTATTAACAATAATTTTTAATTACACAGACAACTAAAAGTATCTACGTTGAACTTATTTGGATTTAATCTCTATATACCTAGACCTAAGAGTAAATATAGATTGTGTCCAACATTTCTGAATGACTTTTAATGATTTTAGAGAGGTCTGTGTCAAGTTCATCCCATATACCTAATTACGTAATCTGTTAACATCGATTAAGTAACTATTTAGTTAGTTTTATTAATATTACCATTGTACCAGTTATCAAACTGGAGTTTGTCAACTCCAGGACTTAAGACTTTAAAGAGTAATCTTAAAATAAAACAAACTCCAGGACTGACTCAGCGTCTGCACTGAAGGTTTGTAATCTAAAGGTTACTCGAAATATATGATGTTAAAGTGTTCTCTTTTCCAGAACGTTATTGCATTATCATTAAACTATTAAAACTCATCACAATTGACAGCTAATAACATAACATGCCAAACGACATACATCAACGGATGATGGATGATCAAACGACGTCATCAAATAACCACCATCACGGCTGTATCCCAGGAATAGGATAAGTACTAATGGACTCCCATTTTATCGGTACTTTTTAGGTCCCATGTGCGAGCCTATTGTCAACAGCCAAACACAGATCCAAACTCCGAGGTGATATTGGAATTTTCAAAGAAAGACCATATACGTATAATATACGTTTGACGTAGCAATTTGACAACAAATATATTTCATTATAGTTTCTTGTATCTTCACGGTTGATCATCCCATTAATTTGTTTAATATATCTTAAATCAACAGACATCTCACGAGATAACTGGCAATCGACATTTAATTACTGCTTGTTGGTTTTATGAAGAAATATGCGTTATTGATAAGCGTGGAAGTGTTAATAGGGCTACACCACGCCTTCACACGCCCCCAACGCCCAACCAACATGGTCATTATTTTTTTAAAAGAAATCCACTTTGTTACACGTATTTTAGGGTTAACTTTATAAAGAATGTAACAATTTTGTATATTTTTTTTCGGGTTGTGAGACAATGTAATAGTGCCTGTTTTTTTTCAAAATAACGCTCGAATTAAACAATCTCACAAACAACTATAGATTTAATTTATTACAGTTATGTGCGAAGTAGTTTCCTGTGTTTTTATTATTACAAAAATAATGTATTGGTACTGGGAAAGTGTATTGAGTAATACGGTTTTCAGCTTTCAAGAAACTTACCGTACAATAAAGAAAATAAAGCTGTGTGCTGACAGGCTGAAAATAAAACCCATAAAATGCCTCGTTGGTCAAGTGGATCCTGGGTCCGAATCCCAGATCTATCAAAGACTTATTGAAACATACCGGCGAAATGTGGGTGTAAATTAGTAGGTACCTACACCTCTGCAGAACCCTTCGAGGACGACAGGCGTGATGGTATGTTATGTTAATATGCAGCTATATACTTTTTAAAAGGTCACTACACTAAGCGAATAGGTGCATTACATTCATCAAAACAAGAGTACAAAAAAAGGTTGCACTTTGTTTTTTATTTCCAGCATACCTAAGTTAAAACAAATTTATTAGACTCTCATTGATTTACCGTGTTCGTAAATATGTCAAGAAAGCAGTCGGCATGTCGATTTCGATTAAGTTTTTTACTCAGTGATCAAGGGCAGTGAGCAAGCAATATTTTTTTGCCTTTTTAAGGTCAAGGACTGATTTTTATGGGCTTCGAATTGAATTGTATTAAATTGATTTCCTATACTTATAGAAATATAGGTAGGTAAGACCTACTAGGTATTGTAGGACCGGTACAAATAAAAATACATCAGCTTTTGTAATAACAAGGATCGCAGCGTTTAGGCAACTGTGTTGCAGACGTCATAATCTACTTTGATCATTATCGGTCACTCATGGTTTTAGTTTACCGTATTCTCCGCCGTGTCACAACATCGCATCGCGTAGTATGTAGGTCTGTAGGTGGTTTGTAGGGCTAGGAATTGTCATTGATGTATTGTTCCTATTATATTCACATCTTTCTATACTTTAAAGTACACATAGAAATATCTGTCTGGTTCGTTGTGCTAATAGTATCATTACTTTACGTTAACATGATTCACGATAGTTCTAGAATTTTATATTTTGAAGCTACAAACGATTTCCCGAGGCTTATGATAACTAGGCAGTTGATATCTATACTACATCGTTTTTTTACACACATTATACATAGCAAGCAAGGTATAAATGCCTATGTTCGTCACACAAACAGAAGTAGAAGGTAGGTAATAAATACCGTTATGCTAATCGTTCATCGTTCGGTCAGAACTTCGAAGATCTTAATTGAAATGTTCGATCGAACATTGTATCGATCATGTTTAGGACCTAAATATCTCTGCTGCGCTCTGACTACAGCTAGAACGACTGACTTAATGTTATTTCCATGATATGTAGCTAGTAATAGTCAAGATTAAATGAAATTTTGTAAATAAAATATTTCGAGAACAACAGTAATATTATGTTAGTCATCAATTCACCGTGGACACGTCCTGCAACCCTTATAGCCGAGGTAATATAGCCTCGCTAGTGTTGTAGAAAGGCACTTATGGGCCCGGCGCGTTTTTCCCGGGCGTTATGGCGACACCCGCGGGGCGCTGCGGGGCGCTCCGCCCCCACTTAACGCAATTTATTGCGCGACCCTTTAATAAATAAATAAATAAGTGAGGAAAATTCAATGATAAACAACCGCGCGTGCTGCGTGCCCGTTCCTCTCAAGAAGAACGAACAACTTGTGAAAGATGGCTGCAATTCCGGAAAATTGATTTTATTTAGGTGTACCTATATTTTTATAATGTAGAAAATTATGATGGGAGGGAAATATTTAATTTCATATAACATAACATACCACCGGGCTCACGCATATATACACACAGTTCAGCACAACTTCACATTCGGAGCTGCTACTTATAATTTCATAGGAAAAACTTAACACAGTTTCGTGCTCCGTAGCTGAGAATCAAACCTAGGATATCATAAATAAGGCAGCCATTTGATCATAATTAAAATACGCAATAATCAAATATAGACCCGTCTTAATACATATACCTAACTGCGAGTGCTTTATAGATAAAAATAACAAGAAGAACAGTTTTTCGTTACTTACTTATTTGACTAGACTAAACAACATTTTAGAATTTTTATGTTCTATGAATCGGAAGCTGTTCAAAACGAGACATAACAATAAAATAAATCTGTAATCTTTTCCTCAAAATCGAACACGCTGAAATTATCACGATCCAGAACTAATGATCTTAAATCTCAGTCGTGAATCCGTAAAGTGAGCATTAAACCTAAGTAGGTATTTTGCTTTGTTAAGTGCACTCACGTTTCTCTTTATCTAGGTTTTACTGAAATCACTGAAGTGAGACTGTGCTAAATTATAGTATTCGACGATGTTTAACTAAAGTTCAGAGATGAATGGCTTGTTTTAAATCGTGACTTGATGTGGCGACGATAACCCGTCGGAACTTATTTTATGTGAGAAATACTTCAATTAAAGTGAATTCATTTGCATTAAAAACGTTGTACAAGATTATAATTCTCTTAATTAAAAGAATAAAATAACATTCCGCTCTAATATCTAAAATGAATTCACTTGCAAATTGAGAAAAATATTACTATCATAAAATCTTTTTGGTAATTATGAGCTACTTTAACTTTACTGTTCAGATAAATGAAGTTATTACCTCTTTATCTCATGTAACATAACTTGCCACCATAATATCTGTCCATCACAGCTCAACATTTATTATGTAAACCATTAAAACATTGTATCGTACAATTACAATAAAAAAAGTTATAGCCTACCTTTACATAATTGGTTCTTGGAATCGTATATATAACTGACACCTGTCTATTTAAATTCCATATAATTTAAAATGATATTAATTTGATATAATCTCTGCGTCACCCACTACGAAAATGTTAATTCGTTCATCAAATGTCGCATAGAAATGTTATATTTGATAACCCATATAAATATGGAAAATAAGAGCTTTAAAAGCGGCAGTGATAATATTTTGTGGGTTTGATGCCCATTTATATATTTTTTACTATTTAATTGACGGTGATACTCGCTTTATATATAAGCATCATTATCATTATAACCAGTTTTATCTATGAAATTAAATTAGAATAAAATTGTTAGACATTAAGATGACATTGTGATATTGAAATATCGTTTAAAATTAGACATGACACTATTAGGTACTATTTATTTTAAAAAGCTCGTACGCAGTTTGTAACAGGATAAGCAATTAATTAATTATTTCACAGCATCAGCTTTATATAATTAATTAGAGGTAACGGTTCGTTTCCTAGTCGTCGGGATGTCCATATTTTACGTAAACAGCGCAGACAAACGCGTCTCGATACCGACGGAGCCGGTACAAAAAGTACAAACTCATTAGTAAGGCCCGACCGGGAGCACAAGAATTAATGAACGTGAACAATAATTTAGGGTTTAATTAAAAGTGCAGCCCCCGCGGCGCCACCTCCACCCCCCGCGCCCCGCAACACGATTATTATTTCTACATAATTTGTGAAAGCTGTAATTTAATAAAACTCACTAGGAACCTTGTCTAGAAGATGGTAGGGAATTTGAAAATGTCGTTAATAAGGAGTTATGAAACCGGCTCTCTTGTGTCCCGCTTGAATATTCATAATAGAATTTAACCTACCTTGTGACTATATTGTATTATATAAATTAGATATAATTAATTCCACATAAAATACTAAATGCTTTCGTCCTCTCACATAGAAGGAACTTAGGCAGGTACCTTTATAAGATGGGTACCTTATGCAGCATAAATTCCAGATTTAGGCTTATCGGTGCTTGCTGAAGTTGAGTGATATTGTGGCTAACTGCGATAATTGTGTTCCTTTAAAAAAATATTAACAGTAAGTTGGGGACAGGAGCGTCTAGTTTGGTATACTTAAAAAAACTTAATAAAACAAAGCCCACTAAATCTTAGAATTCTTTTGCTAGAGTGTTGCTATGTAAATAAATGTTTTATGGACCCTCATCCCACTTGCTACCTGTACTTAAATAATTTACGGCCCGTTTTAGAGCAACAAGTGATTTACAATTACCAAAATACTTGAACAAACTAATATTTTGAGTGTCAACGTCTTTTCTCACCGGTATCGAGTTGAACAATACGTATTGAGCTCGACCCCGAGCTAAAAGAATGACGATTATTTTCCAAATCACTGTTATTACAGCACCACAATGGAGTTGATGAACAAGGGGGATAAATAATAGCAACGGGCCGTCTATTGCTGATCGAGATGAATTTTTCATCATTACTGTTAGGTATACATACGGCCTAAATAGCTTCACATAAAATGTTTGTGAATGAGAAATTAAATACATTTTTTTTCTCAGCTTCATACTTAGGAACGCAGAGACATTCTCGTATAATAGACACAGCATGTCGTACGCGCACTGAGCAATTACGAGTTCTTTATCGATATTCATTGAATGAGTTAAACGATGTTTCAGATACCAACCCATTAAGGAACACGTGTTCGCTGAAGTTTTTCCTACAATGTAATGTCTGTAATATTTCCTGGACACTTATGTATCATTGTATGTACAAAAAGTTAAATGTCATCACAATGCATCCGCGACACCGACGTCGCGGCGAGCACCGGCGCGGCGGCGCGCGCGCACCACCCTTGACGCACAAAACAATCGAGCTGCGACGAAACCCGAAACCGAACGGAAGTACGCGGACCCCTGGGATGCGGCGATTTTCTTGCGCTCGCGCTCTCAAAACTTCAACGCAACGGCAAAGAGGGCTAATGGGCAATAGCATTTTTGTTATCGGCGACGCATTGAAGTCAACTCGCGAGGCTCATTGTTCAAGCGTATAATTATCCGCACATTCTTTTATTGTTGCGCATAAAATCAAAGAATATGTTATATTCCTTTTCCCCTGACTTTTGACTCATAGCGTATTGAACTTGACAAACTCAATGGAAGACGGTTAAATGTTCTCACGATTTAATGCGCTTTAAGTACTGTTAAGACGCATTTTAAAAGTTAATTACTAAGTACTAATACGTAACTTAGAATCAGATAAAACGTTCTTGTACTTAAATGGTACATTTGCAGACACAACGTTAAGCCATGAGCATTGGCATGAGTTTACTCTTTCTTCAAACTGACAGCAATTTAAATAGTCAAGTATAAATCATGTTCTCTGGCGCAAAATAGTAAGTAATTTTAAATTTTAACCTTTAATCATTAGTGGATAGATAAAGTTAACTCTATCAAAAGCAAAGTCGTCGCTTAAATCTCTAGAGATGCCGTTAAACATATTCAATAACAGTTACTGCTATAACTCGCACGCAATATAGCACGCGATAATAATAGTCCCAATTGAAGGCACAATCGATTAGTGGTACTCTCAGTCAAGTGGCCGAAGTACATATGTCGTTGTTGAGCGTTTTGTCGCCAAGTGGTAAGCCCTTACTCCCCTTCAACAGCACCACGTGCGCGTACGTCGAGAGCTTGGATAATGCCTCCTTGTGTGATCATTTGATCACAAAACTGTAATCGCCCTTTTGAAGTCTGGAGTTCTTGTTAAGTTCAGGCCGTTACACGTGCCTTATGATATTTGATGACTAAAATCACGAGTGTGTGCAATGAGCCAAACTTTTTTCATAGGTAAAGCATAATAAATGGTAGCCATTCGTTAAGCCGGCTACATTTTTGAGGATACATATTATTATGAGGGATAATCTATATTAAACCATATAGGAGGATTATACACAGATTATAGGTAGGTACATCATTACCCTCATTATACATTTCAGCGAATTACTGAATTCCACTTAGAAAATAAAGGTTGATTTTATATTGTAAACACTCCTTAAATTAAATTGAGAATTGGAAACATAAAAGTAGTTATTATCACTTGGGTTGTTCCTTTAAGGCTATTATTGTAATACAAAATTTGTTTTTGCAGGCCTGATCTGAGGTGAAACATGTAGAACTATTACTGTTATATGTTAAGAACCTGTATCATGTTTCTGGCAGAATAAATATATTTGGCTTATCTTCCTTTGTCCTTCTTTTCCTTGTATTATCTTCAACTTTAAGTACAGGCTTTATTTAAGACTACAGTTGAATAATTGTTAAAGCTACGAAGTTGAATAAAAATATTTGTCATAATTCTAACATACATTCGTTCATTCTCCGCAGAGCAGGTTAGAAAACATTACATACCACTTACCAGCGATAAGATTCTAAATGTACCTGTTTTTCTTGATACCTACATAGTTTCAGTCATACATGTAGCTATAACACAACAAGAAATTACACAATTAGTTATTGAGTTGCATAATTTCCATCTAGTTTTCTAATAGTATGAATCTAGATTCTGATGTAGGTACCTAAGTACCTTTAAATAATCGTTTCAGCCTTTCTAATCTGCGTCGGCCCCAAAAGCCACACCTACAGTGTTCATTTGTCAATAAAACATTAAAATGTATATATTATCATATCTCCAATCATTATCAATCCATTATTGTCCCACTGCTGGGCACGGGTCTCGTTTCATTTGAGAGGGATTAGGCTATAGTCCAACACGCTAGCCTACTGCGGGTTGGCTGATATTACATGCCATCGAGAAAATTTCTCAAGCATGCAGGTTTCCTCATGGTGTTTTCCTTTACCGTTTTTGCATGTGATAAATACGCACATAACTTCCGAAAAGTCAGTGGTGTCCTTGTGTTTGAACTCGAGACCTCTGACATCTCAGTCCACTGGTCACACCGCTAGGCTTTACTACATATCCCTAAGTCTACTTTAAACACTTCATTTAATAGTCCCCTCACACGAATGGGAAGGTTATATAATGAGAGGTCAGTTGCACTGAACAATGGTATTGATATCTTTTCTATGAAGTATGCATCATATAGACGAGTCTTGTTAGATTGGGGCGCGTACTGATAAAAGCGCACTACCCATGTCTGTGTGATGCATATTACATACAGAACATTATCTCTCTTTTGAGTTTTATTTAAAAGGTTATCTACACAGGGTACTTTTTGTACTTTCCTCATAATGTTAATGTTGTCAATGTCATGCATACCTGTAACTTGTACGATTGCTCGAAACGTTATTTTTATTAGTTATATTTTTATTACATTTAAGTGATTGTATTGTTGGTATGCTTATGCTAAATAAATAAATAAATAAATATATTAATAATATAAACATTCGATTGTTAAGTATTCACTTCACCGCGCCCTCTTCATTCTTATTAGTTATCGGATCGATAACGATGGTTTAGTCTAGACTAAAAAAAATCAGTTTAATCTAGATTAAAAAACGAATTCACATGTAATGTTACTGGACAAACAAAAGAGTTCGTCTAACAAAAAAAAATAAAGTTGATTTACAACAAAGTGTTTGCATCTGTCAACTCACAACACATTGACTTCATAATTTCCGATTTGTATATGAAGATATTAAATATACCGTAACCATGGGCGGTTTAACCAGTGTCAAAGAGTATAGGACTTTTTTCAACAAATATAATTTGTTTGATTTGTATAGAGTGAATGGTTGGCAGTAGGTCTGCCTTACGTCTGCTGGGTCGCGGCTCAATCCTCATTGTTTGTTGCTCGCGGGTGTCCACGGAACCCCGCCATTTTCCCCGCAGGGTTCTGCTAAAGACCCAATGCCACGTTAATTTTGAAGTCACCAAATGCCCTGTTAAATTTGTCAGCAAAGAATGGACTCTTGCCCTTTGAACGTTATTATTCGCGGTCTCGACAATATACCGTGAAATGTTGGTATTATGTTTGAATATTAATATATATAGGAACGCGGTAGATTCTGGTGACCAAGAAATTTGTACACAGAGAATCATTCATTATATTTACTTTTCCATCTAGATCTTGCAGAAAAAAATCTGTATACATATATCCCGCAGTTGGTCTATTCCCAGAATTAGAGGATTTAGGTTTCACATTCGTGAAGGTCGAGATGAACGTATTCTCTAGTCTCATAGCCCCAACGACAGGGAAAGGATAAGCAAGTGCGATTTTTATTCGGTACTAGTGTGCAACTACCGAACGATATACATATAAATATTTTACGTAGTAAACCTGTATAAAAGAGGCTATACATAAAATATATCAAATAGGAACCTTCCTGTCAGATAAGGTATGTCTAATAACATGATTAAAAAACCGCTTACTTAGATTATTCGGTTTCTACATCATCATAACGGAAACACCGTAGGCCTATGGACCATTTAAAAAATATTCGATTCTGTTATTGACAATTAGAACGCAATGATCGGGTGTTATGGTCGAGGGTGTGACGGATCGCGCGGACGTGTCACAGAGAGCGGTGCTCAGTGGTCACAGCACGACTCTCTTGTCACTCCCACCAAAACAAGTTGTCATTTTGAGGAAATGTATTTAAATTTTGTGAGAGTTCATTACAAGACAAAGTTAAACCTACTGCAGTGCAGTCTGGTTGATGTTTATAATTGAGCTTCCCGACTTACACGGGGAAGTAGCTCCACCTTACAGAAGACCACAGTGAATCAAGAATTGTTGTATTTCTGTGAGTGAGTAAAGTTACCAGAGCTCGTTGGGGGAGTGACTATTCTAACAGCTTTTCTTTTTTTGAGGAAACCTAATCGGTTTCTGCAGGGGTTGGCAACGCATATGCTTTCTGGTGTTGCAACTGTCCATGGGCGGCTGGGGAACTTACCATCATGTGAGCCGCCTGCACGATTGCCCCCATATCACCATAAAAAGGGTATTAATTTGAATATATATACATACAACAAAACAGGCAAGGTTTATAGTGTATAATCGTTGCACGTCTTCCGTCTTAATATTCTAAATGAAAGAAAGTTGTAACCTTAACGAAAGTAACACTGTTAAAACGAAAATAACACTTTTCTGTAAGGAAATAACTCTAAACAATATTGCATATTAATTTCTAAAATACTATTGTCCTTAACTGTATCATGTTGTTGCTGTAAATTATTTAGTTTTTTGGTAAAGAAGTGGTCGGGGCAAGTGCGCGAGCGCAGCACCGCCGACGCGCCAGCGGGGAGCCGCCGGCACCGGGCCCTTGCATAAATATACCAAATAACTAAGAATATATTGGAATACGTATATATTGTTTACTCATACTAATTTATTCATCCCTTCTGATGAAATCTTCGGCGCTTCCAATAACTGATATCGGAACGCCGATAAGAGATAAACTTATGATTCATTCAACTTATGTCCTTGTTTCGGTTTTGATAATTATGAAGGTGCGTGTTCGTATTTTAAATTATTATACCGATATAGTTGTTTTAATTTCTTTTAATTTACTGTGATTTTTACTTTTATATAATGTGTTGTCGTTTTACGAAAGGATGTGGTATGACTTGTTATCAAGCTGAGATTCTCTAATTTAAAGTTACCCACTTTGTCTTCAAATAAAATCATATTATCTTTTTTCTTGGAGAATGTAAAAGGATGTTCATGAATAATCATTGTTTTATCCAAAAAAGTATTCAGAAAAGATTATTATTATACTTAATATGGTGCAAAGGTTTTTGGGACAAGATCATAAATTTGTAAGATCATAATTTAATTTCGTCCCGTGCCCACCCAACTATTAATTGATAGAATATTTCAGTTTATTTTCTCTAATTACGTTTAATAAGAGTATAACAGTATAACAAAAGTAACTAGCATTGGTTGGTCCATGAAAATAATTTACAAACTCCTTTTATCGTAGTCTGATACAGTAGGTACATAAAACCTGTGACTGATATTGATTATGGAGTTCGAGATACAAAAACGTTAAAGTACCAATCAAAACTCGATTGCCATCAAGCATTTTAACATATAATGCTGGTGTAATTGTAAAGCTCATTGTGTAACTTTTTCGTATCGCTCGGTACAAACACTTACTACACTGTAAATAATTTATGATCAAAGTTAATGCTCAGTTTCCGCACTTGGCCGTCACTACTGAGACAAATTGGTCAATTAATCATTGTTTATTGTCGCTACCATCGTCTTATCGAAGCATGAAACACGTTCGCTTCATGTAATGTCTTTGTAATCGTTTGTGAATTTCCGTTGTAATCGCTAGACGATAATTTTAGATTTATACTTTTACAATCACTGGGTACTTTTAATATAATTACGTTGATTATATTTTAATTAAAATTTAGATTATAATTGCAAAAAAACACTAATGTGTGATATACGTTGGTATTTTTTTGCGATTGTATGATCGCCGAAAACAAATATGTTTAGTGCGCCGTCATTTCAACCTTACTAAGTATGTTTTTTTGTTGAAAAGGTAAATTAGTCAGTAGGTTAGGTAGGACAAGCTAGCTAAGCTGACTCTCCAAAGAGAACCGAATGAGCATTTACAGAATGATTCTAAGAATCATTAAAGATTCACATTCATTAATGTACTCCGATTTACATTCGTTTTGACACTTAAATATTTGATCAATTAGATATTTATGACCGTGCCGGTATTAGATATTATCTCGGTAGTCATCATCAATAAACTAAAGGCCAAATAAATATTGCAAGTCAGAATAAACTTCATAAAAGTTGGTCATTCATAAACGTTAAGTGATTTCTATAAGTATAGGTATGGATGGAGTGTATGGATAAAACAATAAACATAAGTTTACTTACAGTACCGACATCTGCATCGCTTATTCTAACAACAAACTTTATTGACTGTCGAAACAAAACTTAAGCTTAGTATTTATTAACGTGTTCTGCGTAATAAAAATACTAATATGATAAACTACTCTTTTACATTATTTTTTTGCAGTTTTCTTCTTTGTAAATGTTTAGGGGCGTTTTGTAAGAGAGACGGGGCTTTCCTTTAGTAGAAGAAGATTTAATTTAATAGCCCTTAGTTAAATATACGTTCTAGGTTCTAGGATATATTAATTAAGCATATCGTCCGCCATAAAAAGAATACACACACACCCACTCTGAATTCCTGTTACACATTTTTCAACAGAATTCTCATTCACCTGGTAATCCTTATTTATACTTTGTCACATAAGTCGATAGGTACCTATTACACATAAAATGATGTGTTCGGAAATAGTTACTTCACGCCTACACTTTTGCACAAAAAAAAATATATTGAACAAAACCTAATAACCGTATTGTACATAGCGCACGTTTATTTACTTCTTTTATTATGTACGCGAAGGTATAAAGGCCAGTAATTGCAATCATAAATATCGTGTCTGAGCCATTTATAACCGGTGTGGGTCCATCTATTAGACGGCCTGTCGGTACCCTATTTTCACTTGGAAGTTATTTATATTCCTTTGCCATAAAGTGGGAGTGAGCAATTGTTTCGCAGCAAATCTGTTGGGAAAGTAGCATCTGAAGATATTACGAGATTATGAACCTTGTTTACAATGGAGAGAGGTACTAATTACGAACCGCAGGTATCAAAAATCCAGAGGAGACGCCAATGGATTTGATAATCCTACAAAAATATGTTTTCTTCCTCACTTCGTAGATAAAGACCGCCCCTGGGGTAGGAATACCTGGTGAAAACATATGCCTGTCAGCACCAGCAATAAGCATATCATTAAATGTCCAGGGCGCTGCTGATAGACTCAGACTTTGTCATTTTTACGTTTATTTAATTTAACAGCAGAAGACATTGAAGCATTCGCATTCATAATGAGACTGAGCCTGTAGGTACTTAATTCTTTTAGGGTTAGGTACAATAGATATATTTATGTACTTTGACATTCATTAGTTTGAAGACATTTACTATGAAGAAACAAGAAAAACTAATCACACAAAAATAACAAGAAGAAGGAAGGAAACTCACATCCAGCGTAGCTACAATACAATCGCATTACACATATTGCCGTTTCATAAAATTTCACAAGAAATTTATACCATTACTGCAGTATATAAACAGTATATGTATATAATTCGACATCGTATTTTGATAAAGAAGGCGGTCGGTAGGGCGTGGCTGTCCACAGCCCCTCCTAAGAAACACACCCACTATGAAACAGGTTCGCAATTACACATCGTCGTGGGTTTAATAGGCTTTATACATACTAAAATATTGTATAAATATACCACATAAGGGAAACACACTATGGTGCTGTAAGAAACTCAAGTTATTACGTGCTATCTGTGCTTGTAAAAACTCTATTTAAAATTGCAATTCATGCCCTTTCCATAACAGCATATCGATTATTATATTTTCATTTTAATAGGGTAATTTTTTATAGGATTTCGCTTTCAGTTTTCCTACTTGGGTCTTCCTGAGACTCCGCTAGTTGCATCAAACTAGGCAATAAGTTATACATTAACTCACTTTGCTAGCTCATCATCCAAAGGCTGAGAGAAGAATGTCCACAGCGGAACAAAGGCTCTTCCTATACATTTCCTCTAGGATCAGCTACATGCCGTTACGTTGTTACCTATTCGTGTACACATATTGGTTCACAAGCACCCTCTCTTACCCTCTATACTTGATATTTGGCTCCTCTCATCCAGGCATTGACTTCAGCCCCTTTCCTACGTAAGTATATCTAACAGTGGCTATGATTACAAACATACGAGTACGTATTTTGGGTTTTATGCTAAGCTATAATTCAAAAACCTAAATGAATAACTAATGTAACTAATGTGGTTATTAAAAAAACACCTAATCATATTTGTAAAAATAATTGTGTCTGGTTTATGTCTGATAGTCTAGCGACATATAAAATTATCTCACTTGGGATATTTAAAGTACCGCACATAAACCTCTTGTATCTATTGTATCTATTAGATGTCAATGTGTGTTTGTCTATGAAGTTTATTGCCGGTGCTTCTCCAGAGTATCAACTTCTTGGAACAGTGCAACTAGAATCTTAACGTTTCAAAAGTTTATTTGAAATAAAAACATTGTGATTTTTTATTTGTATGATCAGTAATATAATTTACTTACTTTCAAATTGGCTCTTAACATCGTATTGTCATGATCTAGAAAACTATTACATTGACGGCAATTTCTGATAATGAACTGTGCTAAATTTACCTTTAAGAATAATATGCATCAAATAACACACTTTTCACAAACAGACAAGAAAAAAACTTTCGCTACATTCTTCAAACATGAAGTCATAATAAGATTCAATAGGAGTTAAACCGAGACATCTGTTCCATACAGCTTCCAAAGATCGCGGGACTGATTGCTCCATTTACATCCCTTTTTTGCATCAAAGACATCATTTAGCATAGAATTTGCACGTCTAGTTGCCATAAATGCTCATTCGTTGAGTGGTGCGCGTGCAACGGCGGGAGATCTCGATATGTGGTCGCGACCACCGCGGCGCGAGTCACCGTGCGCTATCAATGATCCTTCACAACTCTGCGTTTCCGCAGCTGTCATTGCAGACGACTTTGCGTAGACTTATAACCGTAATAATAGTATAATAATAATTGATTCTTAGAAGCTTGTATGTACAATTTTATTGGTACTGGTTTATATATATACAGTTAAAGTTCTAAACAACATTGAGTATTTAGATAACTTACTTTTTTACGGATTTTATTCTTATAAGTATATTATTTATTTCATAACACTTAATTCCTTTACAGAATTCCATAGTCCAAGGTACTGTACCAATGTACTGTAAAGAGTCCGAAACGTCGGTTAAGTACCTATTCAATGTCAAATATTTGCGTAAATATATAAAAAATAGTATGTATACTTAGTGTTCTCGACCTGCAACGTAAAATCAATGTTATTTATGGCTGCCTCAGATTCATTTCCTAAATTAAAAACTTATTAGTCATAGTGGTTTTCCACAAAATCCCAATACTGCAAAATCATGCTGATTATACAAAACGATCTGGGAAATGAATTTATCAGCAAAATAATTATAGCGTTATCAACGGATTTTATGACGCTATAAACATTGTACTAATGCATAATAATAATAAAATATTTTCAAGACTTCCTTAGTTAAGATTATCATTTAGACATCATTTACAGGATATGGAACGTTAATTACGTCATTGTTAATTTAGTAGGTATATTAATTACTGTATCTGGAAGATCACCTACAATACGTGTATAAAAGCTGTTTTTGCTGTAGATGTAATAAATTCCGGAAACGTATTGGAAACAACAGAACAAAATAAATATGTCACTAAAGCATTAGTTCCACACAAAACAAAATTGTCACAGATTGACAAAAGCTTGTGTATAGCAGTGGAACAATGTTCGCACCCAACGTCTTGTTTAGAAAACGGAGTTTATGTACGAAATAATGGTGTAGTGAAATCTGTGGCCCACCGTAACCAGATATCACAATAGAGATGCCCATAAATCACAATTCATCCTAATAGCTATTGTCTTTGGTAATTTTTCGATATTCGTGTCAATAGTTAGAGTCCAGAATCAGCCCTTTTACCCTCTGGCTTTGCAAATTATAGGAAAACATAAAGGATTCGTGTAACATTTACTTAGAGAATATTATTTGACTTTACTAGGCGTCACTAGAAGAGGTTTTTTCGGTTTTCAATATTAATTCTATCAAACGATACGATATGACAAAGAATTCATTTGTTCATTCATTTATTGTCAAAATGGTTGAAGAGTGTTCGATGTATGAAATCCTGAAGTCAAGGTTACATAATTATATTAAATTATTATTGATGTTTTTGGTTAACATGAAAAATGAATACTGGAAATGTGATTGGAGCCTATTAGCTTTCAACTAACGACTGAGCCTGTTATGCTTAGCGGTGTGGGAATAGTCTGTGCAAAAATGTTAGTGGGGTAATTATGTCGTCGTATTTAAAAATACCTAAATACCCGAACCCAAGCAAAGTCAATAATATTATCTACTAGCTTTGGCCCGCGACGTCGTCTGAGTAAAATTGGTAATTTAACCCAATCTGCTTTGTCATCATATTGTTTAATTATTACGACCCTCTTAAGAAATTATCGACTGCATATAAAATTTCACCCTCCTTTTCGCCCTTATAACGGCCGATTTCCGGGGCAAAAACTATGTCATATATACATAGGTAGGTACATGAGACATAGTTGAAGTCCTTCCCTGGGATTCGAATTATATTCATACCAAATTTCAAAGCTTGAAATTGTAACAGACAGACACACTTTCGCATTTTATTATGCCAATTTAATTACCAGTAACATTATTCATTCATACTCTCCACATTGCCTGGGTTAAATGCATATTGTAAACTAGCAACTATATTTTTACGCGGGATAAAATTTTAAACAACATTTTTTGTTCCTCTTTACGCAAAACTGGAATAACAAGTCTAATACATTCCTTTTGGCTTTCCCTACTTTGCAAAGCTACCTAGTACTAGTTTTAATTAGCAGACTGACAACATTCCTACTATAATGTTAAAAATATAATCAATTATTAACTTTTGCCGTTCTGTATAAGCAATAAGCATATTATGGCCTCAACATTCTTCTAATCAAAAAGGGTTAGATAGTATTATCAGGTTAATATTGTAGTTCGTAAAATACGTAAATAATACATAGATAAAGTTAGTACTGGTTTTCACAGCCAATCCATCATTTTACATTTTATTTTAAGGTCTAAGAATTATTCAAATCTTTTAAAATGGCAGCGAGATTATGCCTGCATAGAGTTTGCGGTAGAAGTCTGTTACGTCGTCATAATCGAGCAGGCGCTGTTGAATGGGTGCGCGTGCGACGGCGCGGCGACGAGCCGATCGGGATATCACGATATGTGGTCGCGACCACCGCAGTGCAAGTCGTCGCGCGCTGTCAATGATCCTTCACAACTAGGCGCACACGCAGCTGTCATATGCGACTCAATGAATGTTATTGGCAGCAATAATAATAATTCTAATGCCCTCGTACTCTAAGACCTCAAAAGGAACTCAATTTTTGTTGAAGATAATATGGTATTTAAAATGCAAAAGCGATGTATACGCGCTATTTTTTTATCCAAAGCATTTATAGTTGTAAGCCACTATTTATTTATTAAACACAAAATTCTTACACTTCCGGCTCTTGATATATTAAAAATGGCTTTATTTGTTAGAAGCACACTCACATGTTCCCTCGGTTATCCAACCATGTAATACGTAATCGCCGCGATAACAGCAGACTTTGTGTTTACCCGGCTAAAACATCGCATAAAAGTGTAGTACCTATTCAAGGTTCCGTTAATTTCTAACAAAATTCTAATATATTTTTTTACAGAAAAGTCCGATTTCTATAATTCTTTTTTTATTGGAAAGAATATACTCCGAAGCTGGCCCAATTTTTTTTTAAATTTGGAAAGAAATCATCAACCCGATGGGTAAGAAAATAGGGGATGTTTGATTGTCCACTCACTAGTCAGATTATGATAATTCTTTTTTATTTGATAGTATATATGTACATACTTTAAAATTACTTCCATTAAATTTTCAGTGTGAATAAATTAACTTTAAAAAATTTTAAAGTTTATTTATTCACACTCACAGATTTTACTGCTGAATTGTAGGTGTATTTTAAAAGTAATACAAATTTAAGCATATAGTAGGTAATTAGTAGATAAAACTTTTCAACAAAAAAATTAAACCGCCGAAAAACTGAAAAGCAAAAAATAATAAACCTTTCTTATTTACCCTTAATAACTATATTCTTAAACTTATTTAAGTATACCTAAGTAATTTTTTAAATTAATTAATTACGTTATAATGTTTATAGCTGGCGATTTCATTAGAATTTGAGGTAATTTATTGATCTTTGTTTATTGATTGTTTGTTTGGCGCTGACTCAAATTTACTTAGATATACTTACATAAGTTTAAGAATATAGTTATTAAGGGTAAATAGTAAAGGTTTTTTTTTTCAGTTTTTCGGCGGTTTTTTTTTGTTAAAAAGTTTTATTTAGTTATAAACTTATAATGTACTACTACTATTATTTATGTACTACTATTATTATAAAATTTATATATATAAATTAATAACTATTGTTATGTGCCATGAAATATTTGATATTAACGGTTTATTGTCATAAATCATGTCGTGTAGTGCAGCATATTGTAGAAATACCTGGTAACTAATTATAATCATTTATCTGTTTCTTATATTTGTACACCATTCATTGTTATAATTTGACACCACTTAAATAAGCATAACAACCATGTATTACTATTACGTACGCATGTGTTTGCAAATAAATATACATATCTTATCTTAAAAATCTACTTGTTTATTTTTTACGATAGCAGTAAGTAATAAAACTGTAGAGTACTCTCTAACTGACTGTAATTATATGGAACAACCTAGCGTCAATCCAATTCATGATGCTACCAAATAGGTAAATCTTACCATAAATAATGTAAATGTTTGTATGTTTATTGCACAATCATGCAGGAACGTAGAAATAGGATGACATTTGGCAAGATCAACAGACAACGCGGGTGAAGCCGGATGAAGTATTTAAATACGATATTCACGATTAAACTACTGAACCGGTTCAAATGAAATTTTCTGGGGAGATAGTTTGAGTCTTGGAAAAGGACATAGGATAGTGTTTGTCCCAAAAATCATCCTTTAAAAGGGCGAAAAGGGTGAAAATAAATAAGCAATTTTGATTAAAAAAAAACAGATATGATACTACTAATATTACGCAGATGAAGTCGCGGGAAAAAGCTTGTATTATGTAAAAACCTAGGCATAATATGGTCGAGACATGTTTTTAAACATTTATTATTTACCAAGGAGGTGCTAAAAGTTGTAAAAAAAATCTCGCGTGTAGGTAGGTAATCACTGCTCGCGCGTCAGTCCGACGACGCGGCGACGACGCAGAGTACTGATTCACATAACAGTTTTTTGTCGTATTTGGGAGTGCTAAGTACTATGGACCCATACAGACAGATCGTGCCGAGCCCATATAGACTCCATACTGATTATATGAGCACAATGATTTCGCGAGTGTATTGTCAGTCAATTTAATGATTTGCGAGGAGTGGCCGTTGCTTAGTGGAACGTAGTGTATTTAGTCAAAATGTTCCAGCCTCGTATTATGTTGACGTTCATGGAAGTGCCGAGAAAAAGTAACATGGAACAGTATTCGAGCCCTGAGGAACGTTCCAAGTTGCTACCTACAAGTGTAACCACACCACAGAAGGTAGGATCAAAGTTTGAGCTTTTCGTTATCCGTAGGTACTTACATAATAATAATAATAATACATTTATTACTCAAAAATTACAAACAACTCAGAATATTTATACAATACAATATTAAGTTTTTAATCTGAGAAAAGTTAGAGAAACCCTGTCCCCTAACTTAGGCAGCGCCTGTGTCTTATGAAACAGTGTTCGGCCAAAGTAATTATACTTGATAATTTCTAAAATGCGAGTACTAAATACTGACATTTTTAGTCCTCTGTTGAGTAATTTGTGTCCTATTGTATATGGGTAATATCTATGGGGATGTACAATCATGTATAATGTTTATTATCAGATTAGTTCCGATTATTTCTAGTTTCGTAATGGTTATGACTAAGTGTGAACCATGAATTCTAAATAAAGACCCCAATATAGTCACACAAAAATATCAGTGATACCTGAGTGTTCGATTGAAATACTGTCACAAATAATTACGAAGGACAAACCTTAAAAACCCATCAATTCTTAAAAAATGCTACTGTCTCTATAAGTATATATTTCTAACAAGGTCTAAATAAAATATTTGTGCTAAACAATATTTAAACGAAAACAAAAACAAACTAAATTGTATTATGTATCGGAAAAGAATACGATTCACTCGATATTTAGTTGGAATTTAAAAAAAATGTCACTGCAGCATTAGTTACACCCAAAATGTAACAAACAACCTTTTGTCAAAATTGTCATGAAGTCACAAAAAGTTCTGTACAAAGTGTGGAGATAACAATGTGCGCACCCAACGTCTTGTTTACGAAACACACTTTATTTATGATAATTGTGCAGTGAAATCTGCGGCCCACCGTGACAGACTCACATAATAGAGATCCCCATAAATCACTTTAATAATGAATATTGTCCATGGTCAGTTATACATTTTTTATTAAAAAAGATAATAATTATAGAGAATAGGTACAATATTCTAGGAATTTAAATTTAATTCAGTTTAGTAAAGTTATATTGCATATCCAATAATTAGGTACATTTTATTTTACTGAAAAAAATAATGTTGATTATTAATTTTTACGTGTAGTAGTTGTGTAGAAACACAAAAGAGAATGCCCATTCTTGGTACTGATTTTTCTCAAGCGTCAACAAAAAAACCACTTAAGTAAATTATTTTAAAAGTCTTCATGCCTTTTTACTTTGAACCGGGAATTTAATTCAGACATAATAGTAGATTGTTTATCTAGGGAGCAAACAACTATTTTAAAGGCGAGAGTGTTTTTTTTAATCCAGAGCGGAGCGAAGGATTCTAGAGTAGAATCCCGGGCGGAGCGAGGGATTCTTAACTAGAATCCTGAGCGCAGCAAGAGATTAAAAGTATGTCACTCGAGCTTAAAATAGTGTTGTTCCCGAGGTGGACACTCTACTTTTTATCGCCCTCTATGAGAAAATAAGTAAGTGCAACTTATGAACAAAAATTTATCTACGTACAAAAGAACCATAAGACATAAAATATAAATAATTAGAGGCTGATTTTTTATAATTCAAAAATCTGAATATGAATCAACTACGAACGAAAGCAGAATGCATTTAATTTCGCGCGTTGTTTATTTTTCATCAACTTTTTTTAAATTTTGCGCGCTCGCAGTTTTTCAGCCAGTCACATATTCAATACATTGTTCCCGCATGGTTTGTGATTCACCTCTTTGCTGATTGAAACATTTACTAACAATATCCACATTCCAAATTCAAATCAATTTTGGTCCCTAGGGATTAATGAGCTATTTTGGTCCCTGTTTACGAGGAATAAACTAGCTCTTTTTGAATAGATGTGATAAAAAAAATATGTTATTAATTCCAAGTAATCATCTGATTTTATTTTGACAAACAAGTTGTCATGGTAACAAATAGTGTGTATACTTGTTACTATGCCAACTTGTTTGTAGCAAACAAGAATGGTACAACTAACAAGAATCTTGAAAGACAGATTCCATCCATACTATAATGGTATCTATATAACAGTTAAAAGCAAAAAATAAAATCCCTCTCAAAAATATAACGCCCTCATCTCATAACCGATAATGTATATTGTGTGTGAAATTCAACGACAACGGTTATGTTATGTTAAAACTTTGAAACTTCTGTTTAGATTAATCTAATCTAATACTAAATGTAATAATAAATTGTGGTTTCATACACAATTTAAAACAACTTTGGAATTGATGCAACATAGTACCGTGGTCCATACTTTAATGGGCATTGTCCTTTAGACAATCGTTCCGTCATCCAACAGATATTTCATACATAGGTTGAGTTCAAACATATAAATAACATTATCCATCCATCAACTAATCAATGGTACCTATATGTATGCAATTTGGCAGGTTTGACAATCGTCAATATGTTCGGTAAGATTAAAATTAAATGGTGCATATCAGCCGTAGTATGTGTGTGGCCGAAGATAAGACTTGTGTTCAATAAATAGCATTGAAGCCTAACCCTATAACATAGGTCGCAATTCCCAAATATGTACTTATGCAATTAGGGTAACTTGAGTACAAAAATAACTATGTAGTTACTAAGTATATTTTTTATGATAAAATAGATCCTTGTGAAAGCTTAAAAGATAATAAATGGTTGATATAAAATCACGTGCGTTTTCTTAATAAGTATATTTGTATATAGTATATACCTAATGACTATTCAGTTTCAAATAGTTCAGTCTTTAAATGTAAACACGCTTACCCAATAAATCTATACATTAAGGGTGGATCAAGGAGGTTCGTGTGGGTCATGACTACACCCTAAATACATACATATATCGCCATATCGGGTTGTTTTAGATTACCGATAAAAAGTACCTACTAGTAACCAGATATATTTTACAGTATAAGTAGATCTTATAGAAATGGCTATAACATATTATTACACAACATTACACACTGTCACAGTGTCCTATCCTGCGAAGATAGAAGAGACGGTATTCGTCATAGGGAAACCCAATAACCGATACCTCACTTTTAACAGTATTGCTTTTACGACCATTAGATCAGTGAGCACGATAAACATAATTATAGGTACTATGATATGATAGTTTTAAGACATGACTCGTCACCCCGGCAGTTGAGCTTGAGGTACTGGGTTTGATTCTCAGGTTGAGTTCTCAATGTTCTCATAGCAATTCCGAATACAGATGTACGGAGTTGTACTCACTTTATGGTCTCAAGCTCATTCTGTCTATCATTTTTATGCGATTTGGTAACCGGTAGGAAAATATAGGTTTATGTCTAAATAGTTATATTAACTGAAATAATGAATATCCAGTATTTCATTCACAACGTTTCATTTAAACGCAAGGCCAACAGAAGAGAGATCGCATCACTACATATATTCAGACTATTTGTTAGGTTTGTTCAAGGAAAAATTGTATTAATTGCCGAACATCCTGATAATCTATTCATAATAGAACGCAACGTTTACTATATAGGATTTCAGTTTTGGTCTGTCTTTACAGGTTTTATCGATCTGATAAATTGATAACGTATCACGGATATTATATATGTTAGTCGCGATCGGAACCTACGCGGAATATACGCACATGACGAACAACATCTGCTCTTATTTGTTATAATGTGTTTTTAACACCCAAAAGTATCGAGTCACAGTGTAATGTATATTTTTTGTTAGTACTAAGATAATCGTTTATAATGAAGGAATCCAAGAATAACGCGTGGACACTGAAACCAGGCGAAAAGGAAGATCGGAATAAATTGCCTGACCCATCCAACGGAATATACCCGAAAAGTAAAGAAACAGACACGTAAGTTTATTTTGATATCACTATAGAGATAAAATAATAAGTACGTATATTTTGTTACTAATATTTGTGTAAACGTAACCATAAATGCGATGACATTGAACACATATTACTTCAATTGGTCAGCAACTGTTATTATCAAGACGAACGCGCAATACGGCTTAATTAATTATGCTACACATTTACAACACGTAATTGAAACTGTATAACTACTAAGTAATTCTTTAGAGGAACTATTAACATTATCTCATCACTACTCGCGGCGCTTGCATGTTCCCGTCCTTTAGACGATACTTTAACCATGAAATGTATAAATAGATGCACAATATTTTTTAACAGACGCCCGGAACGCGCTGTTATCGGTTCTAGTCCACTGGTATTTTTTTCTTGTAGCCTTAATGCTACGCGATAGATAAATATTGATTTGAAAATAGGCCGCTTTAGCATCAATTTTTTAGTGTCGGACCATCATTGAACTAGTTAGACACTCTTTTACATTTAATTTGATTTTAACCTAAAGATGTGGTACCTAGTGGTATAACCAGTGTGGACTAAGCTGTCAAAGGCTGAAGTTCAAACCCAAGGCACCACTGACTTTTCGCAAGTTATGTGCGTATTTATCGCATGCTTAAACGATGAAGGAAAAAATCATGAGGAAACCTGCATGCTTGAGAGATTTTCTTGATGGCATGTGAAGTCTGCAAACCCGCAGTAGGTAGGCTAGCGTGGTGGACTATAGCCTAATTCCTCTCAAATTGGAACAGACCCGTGCCCAGCAGAGGGACATTAATGCGTTGATGATGATGATGATGATGATGGACCTAAAGATACCCCAAACCTGCCCCAAAAGATAGGCTAGGATAACATTTGTATTAATGGCCATGTCCTATTCTTTTAGTCCTCCTACAAACAACGTATGGACATAAATTGTAAATGTGAGTGCAGTATAGTAGTTAATTTCTAAAGAATTATGCATACCGTATCATTTATTTATGATTATTTTGACAATTGACGATTTAAGACATTATAACTATAGTTACATTGTCGTCGCACACCTGTTACTACAATATTGTACTGCAATACAGTTTATTTTAAAAGAGTGTTTGATTCTTCTTCATAAGATCAACTTATTGTAAGCGTGAAATTAGAATCTTAACGTTTCATTAATTCTTGAAGAAGATTATTTGAATTTAAAACCTTTTGGTTTAAATTGGTTTAATTGTTTAACGCACATAAAGAAGTATTATTTTAAAAGTATAACTTTATCTTTACATTCTGATGAATTGTAGTGTTGGCGACCGCGAAAGAGTCTGATAAACCATAATGAAGAAACACTGATAAATTATAAATAAATATATATTACGCATGTAGACGGCACTGCTATTTACATAACAATATATTTTAAGGTGTTGTCATAATATTAGAGACCTAAAAATATTATATTGTCAGATACTTTTTTTACCGTATTCAATATCTCTTTTATATATGATATTTTGTTAATTGTTTTATTAAATAATATTTATCGCCCTAATAAAGCCATAAATTGGTCAACAAATCACCTACGTAGGTATCTGTAGATAGATATAGGTAGATAGATTGCTCTATATGCTGAAACTGATTAAGTCACTTGAAAACACTTACTACCTATATGAACATAGTTATATAAATTCACCAATATAAAAATCAATTTAAACCCAAAAAACAGAAATATTAATATACGAGATATTTTTTCCCAAATACTCACACGCTGTGCAATTTTTAAAAGAACCTCAAATAAAGTGCGGCCTCTTTCTCTTTTCGATTATTATGTATTAACGATATTAAAGATAGATAGAAAACGATGTTAAAGCACCACTAGGTACCACCGCACCGTAGCGTTTGCTAGGGGAGGCCTACGTCCAGCAGTGGACGAACATAGGCTGATGACGATGATGATTAAAGAACCAATAAACAATTATATGTATCATACGTTATGGCGATTCTCCTCCTATAATACATACATTTACTTGCCTAAATGGAGACTTCAATCACAAATTGAAAACAGAACATCAGTATTTCTAATAAACTATTTTTAATTATATAGCTGTGCTTAAAATTCAATCAAATGTGAATTTTATGTTATATATATGCCCTAGAAATAGAATGATTTCCAAGTTAATTAATAAATAGCTTTATTATAGGTTCGTCCACTCATCTCTGTTGTCTGAGTATAAAACGCAATATCCTCATATAATATATATTGTATACATTAATTATTACGCCTTTAGAATATTTTGACAAGACATTAAATTACACACCTATAGGTGTATATTATAATAGGTACCTTGTATTCTGAAGTTAATTTGTGAAGAAGTTCTATTATATAACGTTTTATATTAATTTCAAACAATTGTATGCTATAAATAAAAATATTCTGCAACAGCCAGCGCCTTTGGCAAATTCTATTTTTAAATTATATATTATTTTAATACATGACCACTATTAGTTTTTTTTTATTGCCAGTATTTTGACTACAGTAAATCGTATACTTATAATTTATTCTTACACCAATTTAAATTTACCTAATAATTATAAATAGGTACGAAGAAAAAATCCCATTCTGCATTTAAAATAACAAAAACAGATGAGAATTCTCTTGGTTTATATTTTAAAAACTCCATTAATAGTATATATCTGACTTTCACCCAAATGTTTGTGTTACTGGCTAAAACTATTCAATTATCTTAGTTTTATTTAAGTTAAAAAAGTTCCTATAGTTATATTTAAGAAAAGAATTTGTGTAAAAAGCGCGCGTTCGGAACGACTCACGTGATATTGTTTTGGTGAGAATTTTCATTTTGATTTACTTACGATATTTATTTTACTGAAAATTGTGACGTTTAATATAGTAATAATAATGGAAATAGTTACTAAATTACTCCATGATTATAATAATAATAATAATAATAATAATGTTTATTTAAAGAAACTTATACATAAGTTACAAAATATTTTAATAGGCTTGTTTAGGTCAACTCAAATGGATTAGTCATCTGTAGCCGAACTAGGCATAGCCTGTATTTCGGCTATCAGCGCCAAACCCCTCGATTTTTGTACATATGTAATAGCCATTAACATGGTTTTATTTGAATCATGTAGCCAGTAAAAATAAAACATTAAATTACAATGTATTTACTTAGTAATAAAAATAAAAGGAAAAAGTATAAAGACGTAAAAAATATAAATTATCGTATGTGAAGTGTTTGTTTTAGATGAGAATGTGTGTGTGTGTGTGGTGTTGTATAGTGTTAGGCTGTGTGTTGTGTGAAGTTTGTGTGTATGTTGTAAGAAGTGTATGTAATATTGTATTTAGTTTTTATTAGGCTGCTATGTGCAGAAGAAGTTCGGTCTGTTCATAGGTAAGACTTTTCAGGTATTCGGTAAGTTTCTTCTTGCATTGCATTTTTGTTAACGGGTATATGTTAAGGATTCTGTTTAACCTATTGTAAATTAATGGACCAATAGATTGGGAAAAGCGTTGGCTAAATGATTGAGCACTCCATGCACGGTATGTTAGAAAAAATGGATAAGATCTATATTTTTCTATTGTTATCGTATACAATAAAAGTAAACTTTAAATATGATGATATTATGAGAAGAGAAGGTTGAGAATTCATTTACTTATCATTGTTGTTACTTCCCAGATAATTTAGTGGGTTTGTTATTTAGAAGGAAAATCCATGATACGAAATCTGGTAATGCCTCGAAGTATCAATTATTATGAATTCCATAATGTTTAAAACAGATTTTTTTAAATAGGCTTATGGGCTAAAGCTTTTTCCCACGTCACGTCCTCAGATTTATTAATGTAGACTAGATTTTATGCTCGTACCTAAATTAGCGTACCTATATTACAAAACTACAGTACAGTATAGTAGTACACTGTACACTGCAATCACGTAATGTAATAAATATCAAAACCAATGTATTTAAATCCAATGTGTTTTATTTTGTTGCAGAAATTCTGAACCAGAAATCAGAGATGAGGAAGTCCCTAGCATATCGTTTATTACACTGGTAAGTGTCAACATTAAGGAAGGTATGATAAGTAATGGAAACAGAATTACATATGACCATAAAAACAATAATATATGTATAACTAGCCGAAACTGGGCAGCATCTACGGCGTACCTACAGACAGAAATAATTCAGTGACACATCATTTTCATTTAAGACTAATTATTAACAGTGTATTCGCTAGTAAAGCTCTCAATCGGCATGATTTTATTTTTGGATATATCCAACGATCACCGTCATATCTCAGCCAGTTTACACAAAATCTGTATCCTCGTGAATTAATCGATTCATTTGTTATAACGGTATGAAAGTTCTTTTGTTAGTTTTTGAATTTATCATGTTCAGACGGACACTATACGCAGCGAGAGATCCATCTCTATGTCAGTGCCACATACACTGTTTACGATACAGATTAAAGCCGTAAAGCGTTTAACAAAGACTGTTTACAATAGTGGCAAATTTTGACTGAAAAATTGTTCCTTAATAATTATTAAGGAAAAACTTTTTAGACATTTTTTTTAAGTTCTCACATTATCATCAAACTGTTTCGTAACATTATGCGTAGACCTAATTAGCTTGCAAGTCACATACCTACTCGTATGTACATGCACTTACTTTATGACATTTCTAACGCAATAACAGGAATGGATAATACATGTATCCATTATAGTTATCAGCTTAACAGGAACGTGTGAACTATGCCGTTTGAATACCAAACAGTAACTTAGAATATAGTAGTCATAATACATAGCTTTTTTCTAAAGTTGTCAGCCTTTCTTTCTAAAAAACGCAATATAACCTCTTTTAATACAGTTAAGCACTTAGATTAAGTAGTAGAATCGTGGCAATCCTGGCCGCAGACTTAGACCACTTTTAACCTCATTATTATTGGGTATAACGTCCTCACCTGCCTAGATATTAAAATAAAACTAACCTTTGAACGGATTTAGTCGCGATGTATTGATATTATTCTAATCTAGTTTCCGTTTAATGTATATTATCACGAGCAGACTCAATCAACCAAAATACCAAAATGAATTCAGTAAAACTAGATTTTATTACTTTGATTAATTTTATTACCTGTTTATTATGAAAGTTTAGTAAACATCAGCGTCGTTAAAGTGAAATTCACGTTTTTGGCGATTATCTACTTGGGGGCTGTCCATTAATCACGTGAGATTCGAAAGTTGGGGGGGGAGGGGTTCAGCTAAAATCACTAAATATCACATGGGGGAAGGGGGGTATAGTAAGATATCACGTGTAATTATTTTTTCGTCAAACGCGTGATTTCTAAACCTAAAAATAGTATTACAAACATTTTAAGATTCTTTATAGGTACTAACAAAATACACGTGATTTTTGGTGGGGGTGGGGGGGTACTCTTAAACCTCACCACGTATCACCATGGGGGAGGGAGGGGTTAAAAAATGTTAAAAAAACATCACGTGATTAATGTACAGCCCCTTGTCCCACGAAATTATCTAAATATTTAATATTTATTGGCTGAGCTATCCGGTTCTGTCATCATTCGATTTCTACACTAACCTACGAATAAAAAAATATTGTAAACGTAGGACATACTTATCAATCTTTAGACTTTTCAAAAAAGGGAAAATAAACTAAAACCCTACTTTACGATATTGCAAAGGAGAAATGATTGTCTAATTTATTGTTATTTTCCAGTTCAGATTTGCAACAGGAATGGATACATTTTTCATATTCTTGGCGTTAATATTCTCGATGATTGCTGCTTGCTCTACGCCAATAAACACTTTATTGCTGGCCTATCTCCTAGAAGCTATGGTGGAGTACGGAATCTCCATTGTGACTGGCGCAGCGGACAGTGACACGTTCTTAGAGTCCATGTTCTACTTCGCCGTGTATAACAGCATCGTGGGAGTAATACTTATTATACTGTCTTATGCAGCCACCACACTGATGAACATCGCAGCATATAACCAGGTTTGTTTAACACAATCTATAGAAAAAATGGTTATAATACCGTGGTCCTAGATAGTAATGGATCGGTAGCGTCGTGACAAACTAAAAAACGAATTGTAAAAGTCAAACTAATTGTACTTCTAATGAGCACTGGCGCCAATAAGATGAAGTGGTCGACTTACGAGGGGGCTTATTTTGCCCTCCTGTAATTTTGATATTCAGGTAATATAATTATAATAATAATACTTTCTAACTATTATGAAAAAGAGCAGCATATCATACTATGAAATTATGATGAAAGAAAACATCGTGGTCGTCGAAAGCACAATGTAATCAATCGTGGGGATCAATGTACGATGTTACAGCCTGAATATATGCCAAAACAGCCTGTATTATTCAACTCATGATCACGAAAGTGAACAGAAACCGAAATGAATTAATAAAAAAATATTTCTTACGAACTCTCTCCCCAGGTTTACATCATACGGCAAGAATACTTAAAAGCAGCTTTAAATCAAGATTTCGGGTATTTTGATGTTCATAAAAATGGTGACATAGCTTCAAAAATTAACAGGTAAGGCAATTTGCAATTTCTAACCATTACTGGTTTTAAAAAAGTGATTATTGATACTATGTGATACCTAATACCTGATCAACTTCTTGGAACTGTGCAATTAAAATCATATTTTTTTTAAAGTGTTTGCAAAAGTTTATTTAAAATAAAAACCCAAGTTTTGATTTTGATTTTAATGTATCCTATATCAATTATTTCACACCATGAACGATGCATCCAGGCTTTAAATTAAAGAATATGTACTGTTTTTATTAGTTTGCCTTTTGTCGTCCTCTGTTCTGTTTGTGAATCAAAGTCCAAATTTATTTATAATAACTAATGAATTATAACAAAACGAAACGCATATTTTAACTATAAATAATACTTTCAGTGACGTAGTTAAATTAGAAGAAGGTATAGGAGAGAAGCTGGCGACTTTCGTGTTCTACCAGGCCTCGTTCTTCAGCTCAGTCATAATGGCTTTGATCAAGGGTTGGAAGTTGGCACTGCTGTGTCTGATATCATTCCCCGTCACCATGACGCTGGTGGGAGTCGCTGGACTGGTAAGAATTAAGTATATTTTAACTAAAATCTAACAACGGAATCATAATACAGGACCAACGCGGTCTGTAATAATCGTGAATCATAGTGTATAATTTATTGATTGAAATCATACCTTCTAAGACCTCTTATAATTTTTTGATCTATATTTTTAATGTACATTAACTAAAGTTCCTTTTACGAAATGACCCTTTCTAGGCCCAATTTTCATCACTGTTTCTTTCTTGTTAATTTTCTGACAAACTCGCATATCTCGAGTAGAGTATACTCATATACTATTAACCTGATAGTAGCAGCAGGAAGTAACGAAGAAGTAGACTCGCGCTTTGGATAAAAATAGTATTTGTCAGTTTTACGTGCATACATAAATGTTAAAGATCAAATTCGCACTCGATATTACCTAAGGTATTTCATTTAATGTTTGTAGGAGTTATTGTAAAAGAGAATAGAGCTGTGGTAGCCGAGCGGTGTGACCAGTGGACTGAGATGTCAGAGGTCTTGAGTTCTAACCCAAGGCACGCACCACTGACTTTTCGGAAGTTATGTGCGTATTTATCACATGCTCAAACGGTGAAGGAAAACATCGTGAGGAAACCTGCATGCTTGAGAGAATTCTCGATGGCATGTGAAGTCTGCCAACCCGCAGTAGGCTAGCGTGGTAGACTATAGCCTAATCCCTCTCAATTTAGAGGAGACCCGTCCCAGCAGTGGGACATTAATGGGTTGATGATGATGATTGTAAAAGAGCACAGGTACATGCGAAACTTTATTAGATTATCAGTAACACCAATTATTGATAACACCCCAGCCAAAAACATTGTAGAGAACTAAACGTTATCTTTACACCCACACGCGCAAGATACGAAGCAAATAGTTACACCATATCCATCGTGTGTGGGTATATAAAGCCAGGGTCCGAAAGAGTAAATACTCTTTCGAACCCTGGTCACGTAAATACGTGAGCTGACTGTTCCTTAATTAATATTTGACCCTAATTGTGCTCTTAATCAGAAATTACGAAATTGATTCAAATTACGTCAAAATCAAAAACGTTTCTCCAATGCCTAATTATGACAAAGCGATATGAAAAAAGGTAATAACAAAGAAATAAGTTTTATTATTGTGTAACGTCGTGTTGTGTCCGTGTAAGGACTATGATATCAACAAAGTGAGTGTTTGTAGGACACCAATAGTGCGCACGAGTTTAATCGATAAATTGCTATTAGCTATAGGGATCATTCTTAATCTAAGATATCTTACATTCACGTGAATATTAGTCATTGAAACGTAATATACTTTTAGGTTTTCCATAGGATTTAATATTATTTGAATCCCAACAGATTGGATCCTTTGCATATTTTTTGTGCATGATGTAATTAGTTTGTAATTTCAAACATATTTGTCTTTTCGACAAGACCTGAAAAGCTCGAACAAAAATTAAACATACACATACAATAGTAAAGAAAATCCTGTTTGAGATTCGTGGTACTTAGGTATACAATAAATTGCTATTATTTCTCCTTTTAATTTATTTAGATTTAGAATTCTTTGGCTAGAGGGCCGATAAACTATAAATTGCACCAATTCAAAAAGTGCTCATATAATACCCATAACTTGGGGTCAACGATCCAGTTCAATCTTACCCGCCAAGACCAATTATAAGTCGCACCAGCCTAAAGAACCAGTTTACTCAGTGGTAGTATCTTCTATCAGGTAGCTTCAAGATTGTCGAAGAAAGAAGCTGTGGCAACTGGCAAAGCAGGTTCTATAGCTGAGGAAGTCATATCAGCCATACGGACCGTGTACGCCTTCAGCGGTCAGAAGAAGGAGCTGGAGAGATACGAGGGTCACCTGCAGGAGGCGAAGAAGATAAATATTAAGAAAGGTTATACCATATTCAATGTTAAATGCATAATACCCGGCCACATCAACCAAAATGGTCCTTATTTATGCATTCTCTAACCGTATGTGTGTGCGAGTTACAAGCTTGTTTACAATAGATAAGCAACTAACTGCAGGCTTTTGAGGTATTTGACTCTAGGAAATTCTACAAATATACGTCTATTATAATGTAGGTTCTATTTTTTTTATGGCTTTTGAAAAATTAAAGAGAAGACGACGTAGTTGCAAAAAATGAGAAATGTACTTAGATGGTTTGGGAATGTTGAGAGGATGAACGATACGCGATTGACGAATGGAGTTTATAGTGAACTCCTTCAAAAAAGTAGGTGCGCAGTATTCATGACAAGATGTATTAATGTAGATGAAGCGAAATGCTGTGCATGGACATGTAGCACGTGGCGTTCTGTATTTTCTGCCTAACGCCATGGTAAAGAGGGGTGAGTGAATGAAAGCTACGTCCAATTTTGAGCTGATATAAGTGCAATGTTAAACGTTATAATTTATATTTTAGTGGTATTAAAATTAAAATTATGTTAGTTACGTATTTATACCATTTGAAATAAATATTTATAAAACCAACTAGCTGATTCCCGCGACTTCGTCCGCGTGCAATTTAACTAAAAAATATAAGTTTCATATTAACTTTGCACCCCCATTTTATCCCCTTAGGGGGCGAATTTTCAAAAATCCTTTCTTAGCGGGTGCCTACGTCATAACATCTACGCGCATGCCAAATTTCAGCCCGATCCGTCCAGTGGTTTGGGCTGTGCGTTGATAGATCACTATGTCAGTCAGTCAGTCACCTTTGAGTTTTATATATTTAAATATTGGTTAGAACCGACTCAAAATAACTGAAGGCTCTTTTTTTTCTTATTATTTTGACTGTTTCAGGGTTATTTAATGGTCTGGCAATGGGACTACTGTTCTTCTGCATTTTCTGCGCGTACGCACTTTCCTTCTGGTTCGGCTACAGGCTGATGGTTGACGAGCCAGGCACTTACGACGTCTCCACTATGATCGCTGTAAGTATTGACTAATGACATAACAAAACTTATTGACTTTAATATACTTACTAGTAAAGAATCTTTTAAAAGGTTGATATCATATATCAGTAACTATGCATGAATTATACAAGAGTAGGCAGATTTTGTGTAGCTTTGCACGAAATCCACAAATAGATGATTTTAAAAGATATTAAAATTAATGTCTGCCTGTTGAAATTAATCGACGACCCGATTAGCCCAGCGGTAGTTAACGCTGCCTTCTGTGCTATGGGTCCCGGGTTCGAATCCCGGTAGGGTCAAATGTTTGTGAGATGAGCATGAGCATTTGTATCCGAGTCATGGATGTATCTATGTATAATAAGTATATATCTATAAAAAAAGAAGTATATAATTATGTAGTATATCAACCTTCTAGTATCTGTAACACAAGCCTCACTGCTTACCACCACGGGATTTTGTCACCACCAATGTGTATAAAAATTATTAGAAATAAAGACAAATTCGATTCTCAGGTATTCTTTGGTGTAATGACTGGTTCGGCAAACTTCGGTATCTCGTCTACTCTGATGGAAGTATTCGGAGTGGCAAGAGGCGCGGGTGCCCAGATCTTCAACATGATCGACAACGTACCCTCCATCAACCCGCTGCAGAACAGGGGAACGACCCCCAGCTCAATTGAAGGCAACATCGAATTGAAGGACGTTATCTTCCACTACCCATCTAGAACTGACGTTCCTGTAAGTTATAAGTAATTGAGAGCCAATATAATAATCTCATGAGTCACTGATTGTGAAATACCAAAAATATATTTTGATTGTAATAATTGACATTCTTTTACGTCAAACAGATCAGATATTATATACCTAGATAAGCCATATTACGAGCGGTAATTTATCGAACATATAAAAATGTATACACTGATATAAGTATATGAAAATTTCCCCAATTTTATTTCTAGCTATCTACATTTACGAAGTTATCAAATCACGAGGAAATAATTAATAAATATAAATATGTATAGTTAGTTATATCTAAGTTTGATCTCGTCCAATGGACAGTGAAGTCAAAACTATCGTGTTTGATCACAAAGCACGTACCACTGACTTTTGGAAGATAGGTTCATATTTATCACATGCTCCAATGGTGAAGGAAAACATTGTGAGGAAATCTACATGTTGAGATTTTTTTGTCGATAGTGTGTGATGTCCGCCAACCTAATCCCTATCAAATGAGAGAGGAATCATGAACAACAGTGGGACATTAAATAGATTGACGACTGATAAAGTTACACAAGAATAATATTGAAATTCATCGTAATATGGATTATCTTTGGAACAGGTGCTGAAGGGCATTAACATAAATGTGAAGCGCGGTCAGTCCGTGGCGCTGGTGGGTCACTCTGGATGCGGCAAGTCAACTATTATACAACTCATCTCCAGATTCTATGACGTCGTTGATGGATGTGTAAGTAGAAATAAATTATAAAAATATCAAATTTGACAAAAAATTATGATTGTTTCAACTTTCTAGTATCCGTAACACAGAACTCGTTGCTTAGCTTAGAACTAGATTGAGCTGTGGAATAATGTCCAGATATTCTTTATTAAATATACAGTAACGAGCTATTTGAATAACATGTCAATATTTTATCGACCATATTGAATTACAGGACGTGGACTGCTACTTTGCTTGACAGTAAATTTCATTGTCTTTGTATATTGTAAATTGATTATTTCTTTCTTTATTACTTGAGCACGACTTTATTATGATATAGGTTACTCACTTAAGCCGCCTCTCCACCGACCAAAATATGATGTCAACTTTGGTCAGCATCACAAATGTTGAGAACACAAAAGTTGGCAATATTTGGTCGGTGGAGAGGCACTTTTAGCGACACTACCAGAATCACAATCAAAATCACAGACTCAACAAAAATAAATACGTTTTTAAATGTTTTAGGTGGCTATTGATGGGCACGATGTCCGCGACCTGTCAGTCCGCTGGCTCCGAGATCAAATCGGCCTGGTAGGCCAGGAGCCCGTGCTCTTCAACACCACCGTGAGGGAGAACATCCGTTATGGACGCGAGGGCGCCACAAACGAAGAGATCGAGGCTTGTGCCAGACAAGCTAACGCGCACCAATTCATAATGAAACTTCCAAAGGTAGGGTTGTAAGGGTCCTCATACCATTCCTTCAAGAAAACTTCGTCTTTTTACTTAAGATATAATATATTATAGGCTTTTGACAGACTAATATAAAATAGCTCTACGACACTTGCTCAACTAAATGTTGTACATATATGAAAACATTCAAAAATACTTTTTCTAACAGTAACTTCCGCTTCTAGTTTCCCTTTTCGTAATTCAGGGTTATGATACGCTTGTCGGAGAACGCGGTGCTTCGCTGTCTGGAGGTCAGAAGCAGCGTATTGCCATAGCGCGCGCGCTCGTACGGAACCCGAAGATACTGCTCTTGGACGAGGCCACCAGTGCACTCGACACCTCGTCTGAAGCCAAAGTGCAGAAAGCACTCGACAAGGTAATATTTTACAAAGTACCAATTGAGATTGATTACCAATTTAGTAGTTAATTCACTCCCAACAATGTCAAACCGTCGAATTATTACCAAAAGATCTATGTAACCTATACATTGCGTCGTACTCAGCACACAAACGGCGAGGGTTCAATAACAACCAATGAACTCGCGTCGTTTTAAATACTTATTAAAAAATTAAATAGTTATTCATAACTTTCATTATTTAACGGTTGAGAACGGATAGAGTACTATTACACTATAATCAATAAAATATATTGAATATGATTGCGTGATATTACATGTATAAATATATAATATGTGCCTACTGTTTTTTATTCATTCAGCAATGCGTTCCATTTTACAGTGCCTTATAAAATCACGATAGAATAATGAATAACAAATAATACCTAATATATAATTTAATGACAAGGCAAATAAATACTTAGGAAATAATACAAAATCTTCTTGCCATCAGGCTCAAGAAGGTCGCACCACCCTTGTGGTAGCCCACAGACTATCAACGATCCGGAACGTGGACGTCATATACGTGTTCAAGAGCGGGGTAGTGGTAGAGTTCGGCAACCATGAAGAGCTGATGAAGAAGGAGGGGCACTACTACGACATGGTCATGCTGCAGAATCTGCCAAACTCTGAAGATAATAATGGTAATTCCACATCTGTGAACAGTTTTGCAGCTAGTAGATCCGAAGGACGGAGTATAATAAAATTGTATCATATAATAATATATGCAATAACAATTTTTTGTGTTACTCTATACAGTTTTAAGGCACCTAAAACTATTTATAAAACTGAATTACTTTGAAAATATATTATTTACAGAAAGCAGACTTACTCGTGAAAGTTCTGTGAGAAGCGACAAGGGTGACGAGGATGAAATCGTTGAATTTCAAAAGACAGTAAGTGTCCAAGCTTTTAATAAAAGTACAATACTTTATTACGCCATCTGCAAAGAAACGTTTAATAACAGTCGTCTAAAATCATCATATTATTAATTGATGACCCCGTTAGCACCGCGGTATTAAAGGCCTGCCGTCTGTTTTGGGTTCCGGGTTTAAATCCCGGTAGAGGCAAATGTTGGCGTGATGAGCATGGACAGTTTTGTACCTGTAGTATCCGTAACACACGCTTCGTTGCTAAGCTCGGAATTAGATAGCGCTATGTTATAATGTCCGAATATATTAAATAATAATAATATATAATAATATCCCGGACATTATGACACAGCGCCAGCTAGTTCCGAGCTAAGCAACGAGGCTTGTATTACATATATACTTTTTATTTTTGTAAAAACATATATAAATCATACATAGATACATCCATGACTCGGATACAAATGTTGAGCTTATCACACAAACATTTGTCCCTACCGGGATTCGAACCCAGGACCCGTAGCACAGAAGGCAGCATTAACTACCGCTGGGCTATCCGGGTCGTCGTTTAATATTTTTTCCCATGCCTCATGCAACCTCATATCGATAATACATACATATTAATAATACATATTGGGCGTTTATTAAATTACTATAACTTTAGGACCCCGAAGAAGCCGACGAGACAGTCCCAGACATTTCGTTCTGGAGGGTGATACAACTGAACAAGCCAGAATGGAAGAGCGTCTCAGTCGCCAGCATCTGCTCTCTTATGAGCGGCTTCGCTATGCCTCTTCTAGCTGTTATATTTGGTGACTTTATTGGTGTAAGTATCGCGTTACACAAAACCCATAAAATAAAAGGAATTTGCCTCAAACCTTGGCTCCTCGAGAATCTACCATGCTTCGAACAAAGCCATACCATAAAAAAAATAAGTATTTAAACGATGTCCTATTTAAATCCATTTCCTACTCCCCAAAACTAACACATTGCTATCTCAAACGTTTTTAATCATTGTTTCAAAAATTGTTTATCGTACAATAATTATGAGCGTCACTAAAAAAATAATTTCTTCAAATAAAAATACAATTTCATCCATTAAAGACAGATATTAAGCTTCACTAAAAGGTTTAATGGTCTTATTTAAATCTGACATCTACTTACTTAAATAAATTGTGTTAATTTGATAACATGATTTTGACGATACAGAATAAGTTTGGTTATTTTCAAGGTAATTCTGCCATGGATTTTCAAATGTATGTATGGTCATTCGCTTATTTTTCAGGTGCTCTCTAACCCTGATGAAGATGAAGTATTGGCATCAGTTCGTCGATATTCATTAATATTTGTCGGCATTGGCGTGTTCTCTGGAGTCACAAACTTCATAGTGGTATGTAACTAATCCGATATTATTTTATTCTTAAGACCCTTTTCTTAAGAATCAAATAAATTCAAATCAAAAACTCTATTAAAAGATATTAGTAATGTTCCTGACCTTCCTACCACTCCCAGAAAAAACAGTATTTAGTATTAAGTAAATACAATTATGTACATTTAAAATACTGTTTCATCACAGAATCGACATAATTATGAAAGGTTCATTTAATTTGATTAATTTTATTGCTATGATATGCAGGAAATAAGGTTTTTTAATAATATAATTGTACCCTGTATGTTTGTATTGAAGAGCTGTGATAGCCTGGTGTTGTGACCAGTGGACTGACATGTCAAAGGTCTCGAGTTCGAACCCGGGCACGCACCACTGACTTTTTGGAAGTTATGTGCGTATTTATCACATGCTCAAACCGTGAAGGGAAACATCGCGAGGAAACCTGCATGCTTGAGAGATTTCTCGACGGCATGTGAAGTCTATCAACCCGCAGTAGGCCAGCGTGGACAATAATGGGTTGATGATGATATTTGTGTTGTAGGTGTTCTTGTACGGTATTGCGGGAGAGTACTTGACGGAGCGGCTGAGAAAACAGATGTTTGAGAAGCTGCTGCAGCAAGAGGTGGCGTTCTACGACGACAAGAACAATTCAACCGGAGCTCTCTGTGCACGCCTGTCCGGTGAAGCTGCCGCTGTACAAGGGGTGAGAGAAACTATTAAATTAAATTTACATGTTCTATATTACATGTTATATTACATGTAAAAATGACTTCTACTTACATTAGTGAATCAGATTTAATGCTATGGGACATTCTCTATATCTCTGTTAAAATATATACGGTAGCAAAAATACCTGCAAGGGCTTATAAGATTTTTTATACATAACTAAAAGTCTATAACATTCAAAACATTTTCCAATTTGTATGTACAGGTTTTCCTCAACATGTATTACTAACAGTATTCTTTCTCTTTCTCTCCCAGGCGACTGGTCAACGAATCGGAACCGTACTTCAGGCAGTGGGCACATTCAGCTTTGCCTTGGTGCTGTCCTTGATCTACGAGTGGCGAGTGGGCTTAGTGGCGCTGACCTTCGTGCCCATCATCGTGTTTGTGCTCTACAAACAAGGAAGGATGACCTACGCAGAGTCTTTCGGCACTGCAAAGACTATGGAGACAAGTTCCAAGGTATCTTAGTAGAATCCATTTGACAAAAGTTTATTATTGGATATAGCTCACAGAATCTAATAAGCAAGAGAATCAGTTTCAATGTTCTGTTAAATGATTTGGTAGCTTTAATCTACATATATTTATGTGTACATACATATTGTGCTCTAACAGCAATGCCTATCTACTTAAATTATTATAATAATGCTACCTTGATAAGAATGCAATGTCCTATTAGACTAGAATAGAATAAAGCACAACCACGCATTTCTTGCAAGCGTATATTGGATTGGTCTCAAGCACGGCTGCTAAATATCTAAGACACTATATTCATATCACGCAGAGATTTTCTTTAAAATTCTCAGTAGTAATGCATAGTTTGGGTGTGTACCCGCTTAATGTCAATGAGGCCCCCTGCCAACGCACTTCTGCCTTACCCTTTAGAAGCACAGGCGTGATGTTATATTCAATATAAATATTTCAGATAGCCGTCGAAGCGGTAGCCAACGTGCGCACAGTAGCATCTCTCGGCCGCGAGGATACATTCCGTAAGGAGTACGCGAAGCAACTGCTGCCCGCGTTACTCCTCGCCAAGAAGGCGTCTCACTGGCGAGGCGTCGTATTTGGTCTCTCCAGAGGCATATTCAACTTCGTCATCGCTTCATCCCTGTACTACGGAGGAACCCTTATTGTTAACGAGGGCATCGATTATTCTGTTGTATTCAAGTAAGTTTCTTGGAATATGTTTGAGAGATAATTACAACCATTTTTGGTACGTTGGTTTAGACTACCAACATACATTTAGACTATTAAAGCTAGAATCCCCTTAGAAGAAATCTGAAGATATCGGGAAACAGTTCTGGTTTTCAGTTTGTGGAATATCATTTGAATATTAAACTTTAATAAGTAATTTTTACATACTTAAGAGGTACTTACCTACTTCAAAATAAAAATTACGATGGGGAATCTATAAAATCAAAATTACATTTTTTAGGTAAACTACTCTAACACTATCTCCTTTTGCCGACCAGGTCAGCCCAGGCTCTGTTGATGGGTGCATCATCGGCTGCGCAGGCTTTCGCATTCGCCCCGAATTTCCAGAAAGGTATTAAAGCGGCCGGCCGAGTTATCGTACTGCTCAACAGACAGTCTAAAATCACTGATCCTGCGCAACCAGCTGTAACCAACTTTGTAAGTATTCATCCTATTTTGTACTTCCTAATTTACCTAAACGATTTTAGACACCGACATTTATTATTTTCGTTTGCAGAAGGGAACTGGAGAAGCAAGTCTCCAAAATATACGGTTTAGATACCCAACTAGGCCGATGATAGAAGTTTTGAAGAGCTTGAACTTGGAGGTCGAGAGAGGAAAGACGTTAGCTCTGGTGGGCGCTAGCGGCTGCGGGAAGAGTACAGTCATACAGCTGCTTGAGAGGTACTACGACCCTGACGAAGGTATCGTGGTGAGTACAGCTGATGCAATTTAAGATAAAATCATTATATTGTTCTGTTCTATAAATTAAGGATCACAAATTTTAAATGCAGGGAATTTTGTTTATGAGACAAAATCGGCCCTGTAGTTAGTAGTACTTGATTTAGTTGGTGATACACAAAAGCGTAGAGCTAAAACTCCATGATATTCGTTAGGCTCAAGACGGAGTGCCGCTCCCGAAACTGCGGCTAGTAGAGTCTAGAAGAGCGATAGGCTTCGTGCAGCAGGAGCCGGTACTGTTCGACCGCACCATCGGCGAGAACATCGCGTACGGGAACAACGAGCACGCACCCACCAACGACGAGGTCATCGAGGCCGCCAAGCAAGCCAATATTCACAACTTTATCACGTCGTTGCCTTTGGTGAGTCATCTCTCAACCCATTCACTGTCCCACTGCTGGGCACGGGTGCCTCATTTGAGAGGGATTCGGCTATAGTCCACTCTAGTGTGGAGGTGCAAGCTGGCAAATTTGACACGCCATTGAGAGTATTTTCCAGCCATGCAGGTTTTCCTCGCGATGTTTTCGTTTACCGTTCATAGCAAGATCTTTTTGTTGTTAACAATGTTCCTGTTATAAACTCATTTATCCTTCTGTTTCATCATCAAGTTGATGATGATTTGCAGTCCTTCTAATTTTCACGAGAATCCTCGAGAAGTGATAGTAACGAATTTAAGAAAATCTATCAAGTCTGCGGCTTAATTTTTGACGTATTGTATTACCATTTACCTCAAGAATGTAATTGGTGTGGAAAGGTAAGCACTGTATAATGTATGTACATTATGTATGTTCATTACCAGGGCTACGATACTAACATAGGGTCTAAGGGCACGCAGTTGTCCGGCGGCCAGAAGCAGAGGGTGGCGATCGCCAGGGCGCTCATACGACGACCCAAGATGTTGCTGCTCGACGAGGCCACCAGCGCTCTGGACACAGAGAGCGAAAAGGTACAGCCAACGGCACGGCAATGCACGGCACGCCTGCTCGTTTGCCCCCTTATCTCCATAAAAAAAAAATATCAGTATCTTTTGGTATCTATACCTATCATAAAATTTTTAACTTCTATAGAAAAAATGTATCATAAAACATTAGTAAAGCATGGTCAAATGAAAAAAAACTTAACTATTGTAATCATATTATTGGAGTATCTACGAATGCCATAAACCTATCTCAATATTGTAAATATAATTATGCATGGGAAAATATCTTCACTGTCTCTTTGTTTCATAGTTTATCTTATTATATTTCATAAAGGTGGTACAAGAAGCGTTGGACGCAGCGAAGGCAGGACGGACGTGTGTGATGATCGCTCACCGACTCAGCACGGTGCGGGATGCTGACGTCATCTGCGTCATCCACGACGGACAGGTCGCCGAGATGGGCACGCACTCCCAACTCCTCGACCTGAAGGGACTCTACTACAATCTGAACAGGAGGGGATACGCTTAAGAGGTATAGGTTTATCATGCTTAAAGAATCTATAAATCAGATAATTAGCGCAAGCAAAATACCAAAATACTTTGTGTAGAAAAAAAAACTATTGCCATACACTCCACCCAGTCGTTATTAGAATAAGTGAAATAAAATGCAGCTGGAAAGTGATAAATGTTAGTCCTACAACTGTTCTGTATGTAGGTACCACATACTTAAGTATCAAGAATACGGTTGATACAGAAGACAAATTATAGTCAATAATCATGATTATTTCTAAAATAAATCAATTTATAATATTATTATGCCTTTCAGGTTTCTATATCTAACTAAAAAATATTTTTCTCCTATCAAATAGAATTTAAGTACACATTTATTTTGCTTTGAGATATTTTTAAGTACGTAAGCCGACCTACTTATATGACTACTATATCCCTATGATCATTTATAAATGATATGTTTTATTTATTAATACTATTTATACTTAATTTTTAATATTATAAAAATAGTGTACGTAGGCTAAGATTTACCTACCTACATATATGTTTTGTAATAAAACATTGCTTTTATTTTCTAATGCTTGTTGTTTTGTTTGTTTTTAATATAAAAAAGCGTACAGTCTATGAAGCAAAGTAACTTGCAGGCGTTTCTCTAAGTTTTCAATTTTTCATTGACTGTATAATGCTTCGACCGTTAATGCTCTTTTTAAAACATTAGGAAATGCACAATATCTTTTAAACACACACAAATACACTATCTTGTAAAGTCTATTACAAGATATACTCCTTACACCAGTAAATCACATAAAACAAACAAGTAGGTACATTGAGTATTCCTACTATTTAAAACTATATGACCAGTAATAAATTAAAGGGTACTACACAAATGAAACTAATGATTTACAGCTTTACATTGTATTTTCGCACAAAACAAAATGAGATTTTTTGTTTTGTTTCACTCAATACAAAAGTTCAAAACCAGCTATTGTACTACTACAAACCAAAGGGTCTACTAAATTACAGAATAGTAACGTTTTCTATGGGCAGGAGCCAGCAGGAAGATGTGACGCCAAATATTACGGTTATATCGATAGGTCCCGCATTATAACATTTTTAGCCCCTGCACCATTTCTCTATCAAATACCAATTAATAAAAATTACTTGTTACATAAAACAATTAACGTCCAGCGGAGCGACGTGCGCCGACGATAAACTGATCGGAATCAACTTCACGAGCGTTAATAAATTAATTGTTTTATTATGTCACATCCGACGACGATAAAAAACCAACAAATTACCAAATTGAGACATCCCGCTATCTCTCTTTAGATACACGTGAAACTCTTTATCTGAAACTCGAATAACGCCCGTCATAAGATAAAATAGATTCTATCAAAAAACCAAAATGGTCGAGCCACATTTTTTTTCCACCCCAGCGTGAGCTTTATGCTAATGAAACCCAAAAACAAACATTGTTATAAGCCAAATGTGTAACATACGATAAAAATAAATTAAATAATAAAGAGAATCGTTAAAATGGATGAAATGTTCGTAATTTATCCACGAGTCACCTTTTAGGCATTCCGTGGATGCCTTCGCGGCGGGGTCCCGCCTGCTCTAGACGCGATCTCCAAATAAAAAGGCGCCACAAAAAAGACGTATTCAATAAGCCGTTGGCCATTACCGGACGTAATCGATGAGATAAATTAGTTAAAATAAAATCTGTGGAGCCGCAGACGGGTTAGGTACGTAAGCAGAATGTCTAAACAACGCTAGTGATGTGCATGGACAGTCGTGCAAAGTATAATAAATGTTGTATTCTATATTTGGTCTAGGCAGGTTTGCTTTTAGCAAAAAAGTCAAGAATATAATTATGTATGTATAGTTACCGGTAATCTGTAAAATCCGGTATTCTATACAATACCCAAGCAATGTATTGAAAAAAAAAATCTTCATGATTATAAATTATGACGAGAGTTGACTTACCTACCCCCGTGTGCCGTGTCAGTATAGTACCTTTAAAATCATTTAGACTTAAAATAATCACCTGTGAGCTGTTGAGATGGTGGTGTGACTCCGTGTGACAAGTGGACTGAGATTTCAAAGATATCGAGTTCAAACTCAAGGCACCAGTGACTTATCGGAAGTTTTGTGCGTATTTATCACTTATCACTATTATTTAATTTATCTGTTCCGCTTGAGAGATTTTCTCGCTGGCTTGTGAAATAGGATAGCGTGGTAGTCTATAGCCTCATCTTTGTAACAAATAAAACTAGTGCGGGTTGATTTTAAGAACTGGGTTCATCTGGTTATTGCTATGCCTTTCAGTTTTAATGTGCAAAAACCGTCAATACTACTAATGAACATCTTTTCTCGAATCAAGAATTGTCAAAAAACACTTCTAACACAAATCGAACCCAAAGATCACAAGGTCATCTATGCTATTTTTTTCCGGTCACGATCTGTTGCCAGATTTGTAAAAACTCTATATACTCTGGATATTGTGTAACTGGTACAGTTCGTGAGAACATGACAAAAAGGCTACAGAACAAAAAAAAAGAAACAAGAACGAACTTCCTATGACTATAGATTCGACAAAACAAATGAGTTATTTGGATGGCTAGATACATAGATGGAAAGATAAGAGAGTTTGTACGATTACGAGTCGATTGATCTATTAGGCGTGGCAAAGAGATGGTGTCCTGTAAAGCGCAAAAGAGCCGATGTTGGTATTCCTCGTTTGTTTCAAAATTATATTAAAGGAATGGGTAGAGTACATGAACTTGACCAATGTATATCTCACTACATGATTGCTATTCATAGCAAAAAGTGGTGTATGGATGTATTTACCTATATGATAGATAATTATGTCTATAGCTAATGGCTGGCGTATACATGCCTATTCTGACTCCCACTGATCATATGGACCAGTTGTTGTATAGACGCAATCTTGCCAAGCCAGGTATAATTTCCCCAAAAAACTGAAAAACACTTTCAGTATGCGGTTTGTCATGCAAGTTCGATGGCATTGAAAAACCTGCTTGAAAACATTGTGCATAGAAAGAGCCTTTTGAAAATGTTGTCTTCACGTTGTCGCTGTACTGAATTACGCGTGTAGGACACCCCGTTTATTGGAGAAAATTTCATGTCATTATTTATGTACCAACCATTTTAATGTCCACACAGGTCTGGAGAGACAATAGATATACGCAGCTTGATCGCGAAGCATGTGCAAGCGATGCTTGTGATAACGTCATTTTGCTATACTGGTAATAGTAGATTGTTACACAAAGGTCGAAAGGAATCAATTCCCATATGAGCTATTTAGACGCCCGAGTGTCTCTATCTATCTATCTACATAAACAATATAGACAACCTAAGCCTACACGATCACATTACTCTTTATGACGATGATTCTTGTTTGTTCTACTTTCGTTCAACTATACACGATTTAATCTCAAAAGCTCAAGAAGACCTTAAAATCTTGTTTGTATCATTGGTTTCAGTGTAATTTACCAAATTACTATTTAATTGCATGCTTAGTTGCAATCACTGTGCCCGAGTACCTACCTACAGTGATTGTAATTCGGTAAGTAGGAAGATCATACAACCTTCATGTTTTCTATTGTGTGTGTTCATATTTACGTAGTAGCAATAGGGTGGACGACAGTAGGTATATTTTATTAATTGCAAAAAAAAAATGTAAAAAGTTTATCATACTGTCATCTACCCCACTACTGTTTTTGATTGGCGAGTGCGACGACGGACACCAACATATACCTAGTTTAAAATCATGTTATCACGTAAGTGAAAATTTTTCTTTGTTTATTGTGATAATAATGATCTTTATGTAGTACATCGACCTTCAGTATCCGTAACACAAGCCTCGTTGCTTAGCACCAAAGACTATAAAACCACATGACTGCTCATACAGGGCGACCGATGCTCGCCAACTATATGCGTTTTAGCGCCTATGTTAATCCGCGGTACGGGCGGCCATTTTAGTATCGACCAAAATATGTTAGATGCGTGTGTATATTATGATAATCCCGCACTATGGGAGGGGCTATCGTTCTTACATTGTTGCATTAGCAATTCACAACAATGCATTTGTCTTCGTCCCCCGGCCCGCAGTGGTGAATCGAGCCTAAACAAAATTGGTAGTTTGGCTCTCAAGTGGTTAGATACTCGTTACTTACCACCGAACTAAATGACGCTGTGTCATAATGTCCAGATATGATTGGTTCATATCTTTGTCCTATTTGACCAACGAGCCGCTTTTTTTCGCATTCATGTGTTATACAATACAGAGGCATTTAATTGGTTGAATTAGGGCTTTCACGTTGACACAGATAAACTGTTAGTTTCAAGCACAATTACCACCTTATCCAAAATTTTGATCACCGCTCTCATGCGAGAAATATTTATCTGGCCATTAGAGCCTCTGACTCTCATAAACCGAGGATTATATATCCCACCTTTAGTATCATGTTGACCACGTTTTAAGTCTATTTACTCCGATGGCAGAGATTCAATAATTTTCTCCGAGTTAACAGTTCTACAGCTCCTATCTTATTTGCGCGTTATTTATTCGAAATATTGCACGCTGTTTGTATATTGTCTTATAATTGTATAAATTTTAAGACAATATACAAACCCGTTTCCTGACCCGATCCGAGATATTGATTGAAATGAGTTACAAGTTGAAAGTGGATGAAAAGTATACCGAATGTATTCATTTATAAGAATAATAATAATCTTTATTTCAGACACAAAGTCCATAGTTGTTTATTTAAGTAAAAGTTGTTATTACTCAGTCACATCCATAATAATGCTACGACGTTTGCTTTATTATGCTATTTGTCGACTTAATTATTTATTTCTGTACATACATCGCATTGTATTTCATTTTTAATACACAAAGGAAGTAGGAATTGGAACTAAGCCTAAAATAACAAAAGCAAATGATTCTGTTTCTTAATTTTTATTGGTAAATTCACATTCAAATAATAGACCACGTCGAAGACAGATATTACAATATGGGATTTCTACTGACAAGATTTAGGAATTATTTGCTATGATACTGTATCGGTACTTTTCAATTTCTAAAACTACTGCTTTATTAGCTACATCGATTTAAGTGCGTAAATGCTTCAAAATTCCAGTGTCATGAGTGAATCAGGTGAGACTGTCGGAAAATAGAAAATCGAAAATACACAATTACATTGTTCACTTACGAATTCACGATACAGATCGGACATCAAAAATATTTCTATATTAATAATAGACTACTTTCACATAATCGTTACTAAAAAAGACAAAACGCGTGCGTGCCACGACGCGCGTGACGCAAACGATACATGTGATCAAAATTTAATTTATCGATTACTTCCATTAATGATCGCGAACTACCATTCTCGAGGATATATTAACGGGCATTTGTTAAACATGCCCATCGTGATAGTATGAAGTTAAGAAACAAGGCACGAACGCGCCCGCGGGCTGCGCACCTGAGATTCAGCGCCCGCGGCCGGCCCGCGCCCAAACACATCTCTCTGTCGCACCGCTCTCTTCTATTGTATAAACATTACCGTATTAAATAGTCACAGGTCAATTTCAGTCCAACTATCAGTTTACGAATTAAAATAAAATATATTAATCTAGAACGTTTCACATCGCTTAAGTTACAAATGGGGGGGTCGAGTAAGGGGGTCGCGTGCGGTGCGAGGTCTGCGGGCGCTGCGTGCGGACGCTTACGAGTCCCACCAGTCGGGGCCGCCGCTGCTGCCGCCGCCGCCGCCGCCGTACGACCCGCCGTAGTTGCCGCCGTACGATCCACCACCGTATCCAAATCCTGGCAATCACAAATTTCACTTTGTTAATAGGTGTGGTGGAGCTTTAAAGTCAATACACATTCAGTGCCTTCGATCATATTATGAAAAAAAATACGAAGGTTAATTTATTAACCTTGTAATAATTTATTGATAATGTCCAGAAATATTTATTTTATTTTTTCATAAGACTGACTGGACGACTTGTTGGTTTTTGTAACTTACAAGTTATTAGTCAGTCAGTAGGTAGCCGTTTTATACAGTTATTTTGTGTAAACCTATATATACGTACCAGAGCCAATAGTAGAGGGCCCTGCAGATCGCGGAGTCTGACGCGGCTGTGTACGGAAGTCCCTAGCGCCGAAGCCGCTGCCGCTGCCACCGAACCGTCCCCCGCCAGAACGGCTGCCGGTCCGACGACCGCCACCGCCCAGCCTACCATCAGCTGCCGTGCTCGTCAGCCAGCTAAAATATTGGAAATATATTAGAAAATAGTTCACTTAAACATAATATGTAGGGGGTTTCAGGATTGCTTAAATGCAAAATACATCTTTATAAGTGTATAATTAAACTTATAATATTATGTGATGTGAATAAAAAAAACAATAGGCATATTAATCAAAGCCAAATCAAATCAAATTATCTGTTACATATTGCCTGCTCTTACTCTTAGTGGTACTCTTAGTGGTGCTCCTAGTGGATGAATAGAAGAGTATATTTTATAGATTTGCTCAAAACAGATAAAGATAAGAATTAAAGGCTAGTGTGTGAATGAATCTCTTACTTAGGCACATCCTGCTTGGCCTCAACGAGGAGCTCCACGAGGTCCCGCGCGAGGCCGCGGTTAGAGTCGTTGAAGAAGGACGTGGCCACGCCCAGGTTGCCCATACGGCCGGTACGACCGATGCGGTGCACGTACTCCTCAACGTCCGACGGCAAATCAAAGTTAATCACGTGACGCACGTGCGGTATATCCAAACCTGAAAACAACACATTAATATTTATTATAGTTTACGTGTTTAAGGCATATATGGGGACTATGGTCTATACAATGTGGGACATAACATAGTAAATAACACGCGCAACGTAATATGGGTGTGTGTGAATAACTTTTTTTTTTAATTTTGTGTTTGCGCTATTCTGCCTGTATGTCGTTAATATCAACATAATTATAATAAAAAACAATCAATATATAAGTTAATCTGAGCTATATGAGTATATACTTATGATAAGACTAGTATATCTGCAAAATTTAGTATAACCCTTAAAATAATGATTTCAAAGTTGTCTATATTTAGACCCAACTTATAACACTAAAAAAATATAGGGGGCCTCAGAAGTGGCGTGCTTCAGGTTGACAGCAACTATGTTGGCAGACTAATTTTAGCGCATTCGAGGTCGCTTCATTCACCTCTGGCCGCAACAGCGGTGGCGACGAGGATCGGAGTCTGTCCGGTGCGGAAACGACGCAGCGCCTCCTCGCGCTCGCGCTGTGTCCGGTCGCCGTGGATAGACGTCACTGGGTATCCAAGATTGTCCAAATATTCTTCCAGCTGGTCGGCGCCTGAACACATTTTAAAAAATATTAGAATGGCATCGTTGTCGCTATTAAATATCATAATTATACTCATGATGTTGCTTTACCTTTCTTGGTTTCGACGAAAACTAGAATAAGTTGATCCTCTTCAGGGCTTGCACGCTGCAGCAAGTTGGAGGCGTTCAGCAAATCCAACAAGAAAGAACGCTTATCCATTTCTTCCACCCATACCACCTAGAAGTTTGAAATGTGAATTTGTAAAAATGCAATTCAGTTTTCTAAATAATACCATTGTATAATACAATTATATGATAATAAATTGGTATAGTGTGATATGTTATTTTTTTTTACCTTCTGGGTGATATTCTCAGAAGTAGAGCCCACACGGCCAACAGCAAGGAAAACATAATTATACAAGAAATCCTGTGCTAACACTTGGATTTGCTTAGGGAAAGTCGCAGAGAACATGAGCGTCTGGCGCTCGCCAGTCTTTGGCATCGTGTGGCTCTCGACGATCTTGCGGATCTGGGGTTCGAAACCCATGTCCAACATCCGGTCGGCTTCGTCCAGCACCAGATGCCGGCAGTGGTCCAGCGCCACGCGACCGCGCACCAGCATGTCCACCAGCCGGCCCGGTGTCGCCACCAGCAGGTGGCAGCCGCGTTCCAACTCGCGGAACTGTTCGTGTATCGGTGAACCGCCGTATCTGTACACACAAATTCATTTTTATTATATACACATTTCATATTATAATAAAACACGTTCACTATATGACGTTAGAATGTAATACTTACACAACACAAGGTCGTACGCGGGAGCGGTAGGCGAATTTTCTAGCCTCATCAAAAATCTGTGTAGCGAGCTCGCGCGTCGGAGCCAACACCAAACCAAGCGGGTACTGCTTGCGCCGAACGTACGGTCTGCAAACGCAACACATGTCCAGTTATTATTATTATTACTAAAGTTAATTAATAACATAGAAAGGAGAAGGAGAAAATGGCGGCTGATACTCACCCCATATGTTTGACGGGCCCAGCTTCGTACATCTGATTTAAGATGGGCACAAGGAACGCAGCCGTCTTGCCTGACCCAGTCTGTGCGCACGCCATTACATCTCTTCTGCCCAGCACAATCGGAATAGCATATTTCTGAACCGGTGTCGGCTTGTCGTAGCGAGCGGAGGCTATATTCTGGCGCATTATATCCGTCAGGTTAACATCCTCAAACTGTAAATATTAAATTTAAAAATAAATAACAATGCAAGAAAATTACACACATGTACACTGTGATGTATGTGAATATGTTACATACGCTGGTAATGAAATCTGGGACTCGGTCTCCGCTAGCCTCGACGGGTATATCCTCGTATTTGGAGAAGTTGATTCCTGTGTTGCCAGTGCCAAACAACTCCAACTCCTGCCGCTCGTCGCGAGGTAGCGGGATCGTCCAGTCATTCTGTAACATTTGTTTCATAAGTAACACTGCCCTGCATCTGCATATCTAACCTAGGTCAGATGGGATAATTTGTCACGGTGGGCGAGTCACTTGAAAGCACTTAATTCTTATAGGCAGCAAACTCTTCCAGCTGAAATTAAAAAGCCGTGTCAAAGCAAAACTATGTGAATTGATTGAGTCAGCTCAGGTCCATATATTCCCAAAACAATATGCAAAAATCAGATATTCATGATATTTGCCTCATTGAAAATCTGCTTTTTACATGTTCTCGGTCCAAGGTTATTCGAAGATTGTAAGTATAAAAATTGCATAATCGCGGATCGGATCGGATCTCCGTATAACCTGGTAGAAGATGGAAATGACCAAGCGAAACATGAAGCTGTTGCGACTCGCCCTCGAAAGATAATAAAAAATTGACTGACTGAATTGCTTTCATGGCCAACCTCGTCCCTGCGGTTGCTCGTGCGGCGGACATCATCGGAGGGCCAACGTGAATTGTTGCGATCATCTGCACGCGGCTCCGGCTCCTTCCAGCGGTCGTTGCGCGGCGGCGGAGGCTCGTTGAAGTCCTCGTCGCGCCGCACGTCACGCGACTCGCGGCTGGACGTGCCGCCGCCGCCGCCGCCCGCCGCCGCCGAGCCGCGCCCGCTGCGCTCCCCGCGCTCACTGCGCTCACTGCGCTCACTGCGCTCCCCGCGTTCCCCGCGCTCGCCTCCCCATTTCTCAGATGACTCCGACCAGCGCTGCGGCTCTGCGTCGCCATTTTGATATCCTGAGTCACGACCTACACCAAACAAATCACATGTTTTGAAAAGCTTTTATCGAAAATCGGCTTTCAAATCCAAGTTGACATAGCTTATTGTAGTTCATGAAATAAATTTGTTAGATATATTTTCAGCTAATGGTCCCTTGAATTCCACACAAAGAGCAATCATTACGTTAGTAGACTGACAATTGTGTCGGCCGGTTGGGAACGGTCACGCTGATACCCTTCACGCGCTTAGGATAACTATGTTACTATCATCCGTGTGACTCGGGAATGATTAAAAAACAAACGTCAAGTAAGCCTCGTCCGGTTACTTTCAGGGATAGTGGAGGGGTTGTCAAACTGTCGCACGCCCTCTATCTACGCAGACAGGCTGCTCCGAATACTCTGAATGCATTCAGTTGGCGATTGCGGTAGCTGACTCTTAGCGCATTCACCTTTCACCTTAATTCCTAAAATTAATATCCATTATAAATTATGTAAAAAATATGATCTCTGGTACTTTTAATAAATGTGAATATAATGCTTGGTACTTTACAATTTAGTAAATATTCTAAGATGCAGGCAACTGAAACTTATCTGCTTAGGATACCAATCAACAGAGCAGAGACGATGATAAGACAACAGAGAACTATGCTATTTGTGGTACATAAGTATGGTAACACATATGGACATACCGCGGTCCCTGCGCGGGTATCGCGAGTCGTTACCGCGATCGTAATCACGTTCGCGGTCACGGTCGCGGTCGTCGCGCCGACCACCACGGTCGTAGGTTCTAGAGTTGCCTCCGAATGATGAACGGCCGTCCCGTTGTTCGTTAGAACGGGCGTCTAAGCTTGGACGCTTAGACTCTTCCCCTGCACAAATGAATCGTTTAGTAATCTACTCAACTCACGCACGAGACTCGTGTGGTCACTACTCGACCTTATCCATACTTGATTATACACGTTAATTGAAATTGGAAAGCTTGTATAAAAGAACGTTAACATTATTTTCCATTGCGCATTATATCCAACGTAGCACTAAACGTCGGAAGTAGATAATTCTTATCAGCACTTGCAAAAATTTTGCAGCTTATCGGTTATCATTTAATCATAAGCTCAAGAGACCATACTATTTTAAAATATAATGTCAAATAATTTTGTTACGGATGTTGCGAAATCTGTTAAAACAAACACGAGAGGCATGCATAGCAATCATGACGTGTTATGGGGTTATTCAATTGAAATTCAAGTGTAAGTACATTTAAATGTATGAGTTGAAATTGTAAAACCTTGAAATCATGACGAGACTGGTGTCCTGTAGACTAAAAGTACTTGTGAAATTGATAACACAATCCATAATGGTTTTCCTTTACGTAAGAACGTATTAAGTCAATATTACTGTGCTATTGCAGTAGTACTTGTTAATCATTCATTTCATATAAAGAATGGACTTAAAACTCGTCGAATAATAATACCCATCCTAGTATTAAGACTACTTGCTACCATACCGATAGTACAATGATAAGGGCGAATACAAAAATGATAAAAAAACAACTTCAGTTATTTTATCGAAATGTCCTACTTTCAGAATCAAATCTGCTCGTCTGAATTTAGCGCAAATGTAACATCACAATGCCAAGAGAGAATTCATAAAACAAGAGAGTTCCTGTTTTATGAATTCCAGAGAATAGGGACACGATATCTAGTTACACTGACCTAGTCTGGTCGAAGCTGAAATAATTATAAATACGAAGACAAGTTTTAAAAGATATTTGTGATAATTATATGGTCGAGTAAACGGTATTAGGGAGCGTTCAAGTAATACGTAACGCAATTTGGGGGGAGGGGGGGTCTTTCTTACAACACGTTACGTAACATTGTTTTATTTTTTTAATAAAAAATTTGGGAATTAAAACTCCAAAATTGGCAACCCTTTTCATTTACGTTTTACGGGGAATCCCTTGATTGTATTAGTCTGGTCGTCATTTTTGATTTGTTCTCGCAAGTTGGCAAACCTTTTTGTTTATATTTCACGGGAATCCCTAGTTTACCGTAAAGGCAATTAAAACTATACCAAGGATAAAATCTGTAACATAATAGGTCTTTACCTATGAAATTGCCGTTCTGCAGTACTGGCCATTTCAAATCAAAATATTTTTTGTTTGGCTAAGAATTCTAATTTCAAATTAATTTTATTTTAAAAACATGGAATTCTTTTTCCAAAAGTAGTCATTTGTTTATTGATTAGTGTTACATTTTGATCGCATTTCAATCTTTTTCGTCATCATGGATACGTTAAAAATTCGAGTAATTATGGAATATGAGTACCGTCGTGGCAGCAACGCGGCACAAGCGGCACGCAACATCAACGACGTTTACGGAGCTAACACTACAAACCAACGCACCACCTGTTATTGGTTTGCTCGCTTCCGTTCTGGGAATTTCGACCTGAAAAATGAACCTAGCGGTCGTCCGAAGACTTTGGTCGACAATGACGAATTAAAGGCGATTTTGGAAGCTGATGATACACAATCGACGGCAGAATTAGTAGCAGCTTTCGACGTTAGCGTCAAAACAATATTGGTCCATTTGCGTCAAATTGGCAAGGTAAAAAAGCTTGACAAATGGGTGCCCCACGAACTCAATTATCGCCAGCGCGAAGTACGCGTCGAAACGTGCCTTGCACTGCTCGACAGACACACAAATGAATGAATTTTGAACCGCATTGTTACCTGCGTTGAAAAATGGATCCTGTTTGATAACCGCAAGCGCTCAGCAAGTTGGTTGGATCCTGGTTCAGCACCTAAACAATGCCCTAAACGAAAGCTTACCCCTAGAAAAGTAATGGTCACTGTTTGGTGGTCTAGCGCCAGTGTGATTCATCACAGCTTCTTACCAAACGGGGTGAGCATTACTGCAGATGTCTACTGTGAAGAACTGAACACAATGATGGAGAAGCTGGCACATCTCCGACCAGCATTGGTCAATCGCTCGTCTCCGCTGCTCCTGCACGATAACGCGCGACCTCATACTGCACAGCAGACGGTCTCCAAGTTGTAAGAACTGGGGTTGGAAGTTCTCCGTCATCCGCCCTACTCACCAGACCTTGCGCCTACAGACTACAACTTTTTCCAGAATTTGGATAACTTCTTGGCGGGAAAAAAATTCAATACCCGAGAGGCATTACAAAATGCCTTTGAAGAATTTGTTGCCTCCCGTCCAGCTGATTTCTTTAAGAAGGGCATCAATAAACTGCCACTGCGTTGGCAAAGGTGCATTGATTACATGGGTGATTACTTCGATTAATACAAATAAAAAATACTTGAAAAAAAAACGTTTAAATTTTTTCATACAAAACGGCAATTTCATAGGTAAAGACCTAATACTTTTTTGCGACTTTAGGGTAAAAATGGTCACTTGAGTGTTACGTAACGTTTAGAGAGTGGGAGGGGGAGTAAAGAAAAACGTTACGGTGCGTTACAAGGGGAGGAGGGGGGGTCAAAAATCTTCAAAAATTGCGTTACGTAATACTTGAACGCTCCCTTATTTTAAATCATAAAGGTCAATCTCACCAAGCGTCATTAGTCATTACGATTTGATCCAATCATATTATACGATAAGAGTCATTCTCTCAGGAATTTAACGAGAATCGCTAAGCTTGCGTTACCTTCTTCTTAAACAAAACCGCGACAAGCACAATTTCTAGTTCAATATGATGTTATTGTTCCCAATAACATTTATTTTTACAGGTATTTTAAACATTTAGCTTCGTTTCGTTGCGTAACTGGTCGTCCTGTTCGTATAACGAACACTCTCAAAATCTTTACCATTTGTAAATGGAGCCATTCGCAAAATGATCTCATTTGCAGATGGGCCGATGCGGAAGTTGCCGTCCGTGACGAGATTGCGAATGCATATTCGCTAGTTAGCTGGATATGATCCCTTGCTTCACTTAGTAGAAATAACACATAGTATAATAAGACGCATATATAATAATTAATAAAATAGAGTTTATTTTATAGATAAATATCGTGAAATGGTAGCTGAAAAAGTTTATTCTTTTAAAGAGCCACATCCCCGCTCCATAATATGCTGATCGTCAGGAATATAGGTAACTAACTACTCACAGTTCTGTAAGTAAAACCCGCTATAAGTAAGACGCAGCTAAAACTAATCATAAGCGGGAAAGCATATCAAGCATGAAAGAAAAATAAAGTGACCCTGTTGCAACTTATTCACCTAGTGCGCCTGCGCTAAATAAACGCGATAAATCGACAACTGCTCACAAAGCCCGAGTGTTTGATGAAATTGATGTCATAGTATCATTATTACCTTTAGTAGTATTTGACATTCAGGGTGTGGCTAATGGCATTAAGGCGAGAAAGCGTAGTATTAAGCTTGTCAGATTGTATTAAAAACCAACATAAAATGCTGGACATCGTATTACGTAGGTTATTTTCACATTTATACACGCAATAACATTACCTTTCTCCTAGGGCAGTCGGATAAAAGCTATAAAAATGTTGTCTCTACTGCAGTTGGCTAATTGAAATAGCCAAACAAAACAGTTAAGTGCCTTATTGTGCATTCAGGGAAGCCAACTAAACAAAATTATGTTATAAATAATAATCACTTGTGTTTAGTGCGATTGAAACATAACAATGGAATAATTTGAGGAGAAGTTAGTTGCATGTTTCAATTAAATATTTCATTTTTCAAATGTTGTTTTGCAGTAAGGTAGTGCTTCGTTTTATATACCTAGATGATGTGTGGGTGGTGGTAGATGTGATCAGGTAGACACAACAGTTACATACACATTAGTGTTGAGTTAGACAGGCCTTTTATTACTACATATTTATATTAGTACCAGCCACATTGCCTTCTGCAGTTACAAATGTGTTGAGCAAATACTTGATGTCAATGGTTTACCATATCATTCTCATTATGACTTCATATAGAATTCGACGACCCAGTTAGTCCAGCGGTAGTTAACACTGCCTTCTGTGCTATGGGTCCCGGGTTCGAATCCCGGTAGGGACAAATGTTTGTGTGATGAGCATGAACATTTGTATCCGAGTCATGGATGTATCTATCTATATTATGTATGTATTTACAAAAAAAAAAAAAAAAGTATATATGTAGTATATCAACCAGCTAGTACCCGTAACACAAGCCTCGTTGCTTAGCACGGAACTAGGTGGCGCTGTGTGCCATAATGTCCAGGAATATTTATTTATTTAATTAAGATCTTCTTCATTAAGATATAATATAAAAAGCTGCCAGCATATGTAATAGTAAGCAGTATTCGTACATCATCAATGTTTATTGAAATATAATTCAAGAAAATAACACTAAAATTACGGGAACCCTCGGAATAGGTCTAGGTTATTTCCATATTTTCCTATTCATCAGTAATTTGTATAAAATATCATGAGATGTAAAAAAAACATATCACATATTGACAATTATTATTACAATTAAACATTAGAAAAATAACCTCTCTACTCACCCAATGAAGTTGAGATAAGCATTAGAGATAATTATTCTTTACTATATGTGAAGTACCTCTTGTTGTACCAGAAGACGTATTTTCAGCAGGGTGTTATGATGTGATGACTAATGTAATAATAGTGCATTTAATTTTAACTTCAAAAGTGCCCACTATATGCTATAGGTATTTACCAAAACTATAAGTATTTTATACTAACTTGAATTTAATGAACTTACCTTGCGCAGGGTTGGCCTGCAACTGCCTACGCAGATGCGGGGGGATGTAGCGGCCAGCACTCTTATTAGCCTGAGGCTGCAAGTCCAGACCAGCAAGCTGCAAAAAGCACTTATATTATGCATCATAAGATATAAAAAGATCTAAAAAATCTTCAGTAATATTATTATCTTGAATCTTTTCACCAGTAATGCAACCTTTTGGAGTCGTCCATTAATCACATAATGCTATTTCAAGTCATAAAATATCACAAATGGGAGAAAGGAGTTGCAGTGAGATATCAAATATGATATGATATGTTTATTTGCTGAACAGAGGGCTATAGACTGATGTTGGTCTTCAACACTGTGGCAACTGACATGCAAGTTAGTATAATTACTTAGGGTAGTGCGTGTGTTAAAACGTTTCTATAAACATCATGTGATTAATAGACAGCCTGTATCTAGTTACCAGAAATTTCAAAATAGATTTATAGAGTATTCTTTATTGTACACTATCATAAACACACAACAAAATGGAATATACAGATAGTAAAAGTAGTAATATAATATTTCTTCAGGACATAAGAATATGGGGTCTTTATTAAATATAATACATACTTATTTAAGAGGAAGCAACCAAATTGTAAACATAACACTTGAACCAAATTTAGAAAAAAACCATTCAGTTCCCCTGTTCACTCATGATGTGCAAATATGTAGTCAATTTGCAAAAATATGTGCAGCACTCAAAGATAAGTTTTTATGATTACAATTAATTGTGTACTCAAATCAGACAATTGATTATTTCAATTATTTTGATTCTATAATTGCTTTATACTGATTTATTATATTAAAATCTGATGGTTGCCATTTGATATTTTACTGAAAACACAAAAGCAGCCATTTGGCAGCTTTTGTGTTTACCACCATTGTCACCACCATTTGGTGGTGGCATTCTGTTGTTATATTTATGATTACAATATTTTAAATCTTTTTTTAACCATACAATCACATGTTCATTCTTTATAAATCAGACAAATATATGTACTTTAAATATGCTAAAAATATCAATTGATAGGTGGTTGCTTACTGAGTTATCTAAAAATCTGAATTAAGCTTAAGCCTACCATTATTCAACAGTCTATATAACTAAACTAGTGAGATCTCAACAACTGATCAGTTGGCTACGGGCAAACAAAGTTTACCTTTAGATTAGGGGTCCATGAATCTATAAGATGTCAATAAAAATCTAAGTGATTATTATAAAATACTTATACTAAGTAACTAAGGTTTGCTTGATTTAATTAGGAAAAATATTATGTTTCAACTAAATACCATTGATTTTATATAAATAAAATCATGTAATTTGATACAGTGACTAGGCAAATAGCAAGTGATATTGTGTTTAAGTATGTTATATAAAAAAACTACAATTTGACTACAATTTTATAGTGAGAGGACTAATTGTATAACCTTGTGGGTTGAATTTTTACACCTGATTGATAGCTACAAAACTTTCCATGTCGTAAAAATATATAATTTCAAGAGAAATTTCGAGATAACTTATTGGTTAGCTAACCAACACCAGCCCGGTTGCTACATATCGCCTTACTACAGCAAATTAGACATGCTAACTTGATTGTAGAAGCATGACAAAATACTTCACGATAAATTCACATAAAAAAAACATTTTAAAAACAGCTATGATTCAATTACAGCTATCCCTTTGCAATCTCATGTGCATATTCCGGTGTAGAAACATAATATTGCGAAACCTTTTATTTCCTCCCGCCATGACACGCAAATATAGCATGATAATGACCTCACTCGTAAGTGCCTTTGGAAAACTACTGTAATGACTACTACGTGTCGATGGCATTTAACATGAAATTTTCACAAAATCAATGAAATAGATACCATAGAAGTGGAAGAACTAAGGCGCCATGTTGGTTATTCTAAGACACGTAAAGCAAAGCAATGCGATTTTATGGATCGATGCTTTTATCAAACAATGGGATCTTTTTATGAATTAGAAGAGTCATAAATCAATGCTACAAATCTTTGAACAATGCCAATTCTATCCTTATTTCCATCATATTTTCTAAAAATCAATACCAAGTGCATGAGAAGGTACATGAGGTACAGACCTGCTGCTCTAGACCTGTTCCATTTTGGTTGGTAACATTACTCATATTACTACCAAGCGGTACGTTTTTTTGGGAACTTTGCTCCAAAAATATTATACAAACACAGTCTACAATGAATTTTGCACAAACACAAATTCACAAAATCACATGAAAAGGCTTCAATTTTTCTCTCCGAAATCACTTTTCATTCGTAGTTTTTGTTCTTCAATGATTATTTAGCATCTCACTTAACATTCTTGTTCGTTCACTCCCACTCATTCGGTCAATGCTTCTATGTTTCAATCTAAATTCTGGCCATTATTGATGGATCAATATTCAATCCTTCTTAAAGAAATATATTTCTAACCTTTCACAGTATATCATATTATATAATATTTAGTATTGCATTCTAATAATAACATCATATATATATAGAGATAGTTAACAACGAAAAAGTACTCAATAAATATTAGAAATCTATATAAAACACCCATAGATAGGGTAATTTATATAACTTGGCAACATTCACAACTGTAATTTTAGAAAAACCTGCTTTATCAATATAGCACTTCCGTTTTTGCTGGATTTTTTGAATGTCAATAGATGTCGCTGTACGTTGATACAGATAACATATTTTCAAAAATCTGATGCCGCGTATAGGGGTTTAACTTAGATAATAGAACTTTTTATGTCACAACATTATTTTGCCTAACAGCGGATAGCAGAAACTTCATTTCGCAGAAAATCGTTTTGCAGACACTGATTTATTATACATTCAAAACTCATAATTTTGTAAGTCAGAATCATCTGTATGCATAAATTTTATATCTATAATAATTAAAAAGTAGAACCATCATATCGCAGAAAGTTCGCAGTCAGAATAGTCTTTTGGCATAAATTTCATGTCAGTAGTCATTAAAAGGCAGAACTATCATATCTCAAAAAGTTTACACTTAGAATCATCTTTTGGCATATTATAAAGATTGACAAACATGCAGCATGCAAGCAAACAAGCGTACACCATGCATGCAGCAAGCATGCAGCATGCAAGTAAACAAGCATACACCATGCACGCAGCAAGCATGCAGCATGCAAAACATGCAAACAAGCATAAATCATGCATGCAAAGCAGCATGCAATATGCAGCAGGTATGGTTTAAGTCACGACTCCGGCGCTGCGGGGCTCCGGCGGCCCCACGCGAGCTTATCGTTGCAGATGGTTTTAACGCTCACCACCTCCTCAGCTCGCGGGACGCATCGCCCCTCCGCGGATTTAAATTACACTCTAGGGTAGGGCAGACTAGACTACGTGGAGTCAGTTTTGCAGCGATTCGTTTCTGTCACTAGCTTTTGTAGCACAACATGTTGACTTTTTAAAACAATATTTTATTTAATTTAAGGTTAAAAATGCTATTTTATAGAAGATTTCAAATGAAATTCTGCCATCTTCATAGTATGCCAAGTGAAATTGTACCAAATAAGCGTCGCTCTAAATAAACGTTTTGGAATTTTAACTTTGCCAAAGGTAATTATGCCAAATAAAATTCTGCTATCATAAAAGTATGCTATTGTAAATTCGGACATAATTATGAAAATTCAACCAAAGCATTTGGGGCCACTTTTGAACTATTTCATATCAAATTTAGCTCATATATTAAGACTTGCGAGATATTTAAGTACTCTAATTTTGATAAATACAACTCAAATGGTTATTTAGATATTCACTTCCAAAAATCATCATTTTTATCACGTATTGACCTACAGATCAACACTATAACTATAATATACATATATCTGAAATGCCTACATTATGAACATCCATTGGTCGGACCTTGTTCGTAATACGGAAGTACTACGGCGAGCTAATGTCGGTGGAATAGAGCCTGGCCAATATAAGCTGGCCGTGTCTCCAGAACTGCAGGATGGCAAGCGGAAACGAGGTGGCCAATTCCTTTGGTACAAAGATGTGCTTAAGTGCTAGAGATGTCACAATGGGACGCAATGACAACAGACCGGCCACTGTGGAGGCATACCGTGAGCACTAAGGTGTTTGCGTTTGAAAGGCGACGTCGGACGTAAAGAGGAGTTCGATGCCAAACGAGACGAGCTTAAAGCCCGACCTGCGGCCATTCAAGATAGATTACATCAGAGGATTGCCGTGAATGTAGACACACTTTCACGGCAAAAATTGGTTATATCTGACTGAAGGCACACTAGCGATGTCCTCAATAGGCAGATTCAAGTCAGCCAACTTTTAAGATCTAATACCAGTCTGTGCGTGGCAGCAATGCGTCAAATGCGGGACGCAACATCAACTATGTTTACAGCGCGAAAACTACAAAATAAGGATATAACTGGGGTTTGACCCCGGTAAACCCTCAAGATTTTGAGGTTTGAATCATGAGTCCGCTCCTAATAGAATAAATTAAATTAGTGACTTTTGATATTGTGTCTGCGGTTATGATTTTTTATGAGCTGATAACACTGCACACTGGTCTGTATTAAAGAATAAAGTAGACTTAATAGATTATACTCTGTGCTATTATTGAATACAGACTTAATAATGTGGAGACTCTATGAGACTGAGTGACTGTAAGACGGTAAGACCATGTAAGACACAGAATGACAGATTATCACAAAGAATTATATTGTTATTGTGTTAAGTTTCGTGTGTGACGAAATTGAAATAATATATTTACATCAATTTGGATACTTTATTGAGCAGGTACGCATGCAGAAATAAGAGATTCAGCACTCAATAGCTTACTTAACCGCTATAAAGCAGTCTGCTCTACTGTCCGGGGGCATGGGATTAGGGGAACTACCGACCCATCTCACTTTTGAGCCGAGGACCATAAATTGGCAAACAGTATAAAACTAGGCTTGGATCATACTGGGCTAAGCAGCTACTAAGTATCACAGTTTTAGTGCCTATATGTGACACAATACTACATAAATCATTTAATCATAACTTTCAGGATGGATGCCACATCTCACATGCCTCCGCAGCCCCGTGAGCGGCAGCCTCCACCGGAGCCCCGTGCTCGACAGCCACCTCCACCTCCACGGCGCGCCACTGCTCAGCCTCCGCCCCAACCGCGGGAGCGCCACGCTCCACCACCTCCCAGGGAACGACAACCTCCACCACCACCAAGACATTGACTCGCTGACCAATCACCTGCTTACTACTTGATTGCTTTCACATTACACATTGAAGTATGAGAGGTTGTTCTTGTCATAATTATTAATTTGCAATTGTGAAATTTTGGAAATGTGTGAAGTGGAGGCACAATAGCAAATCTATTGTTCATAGATGGCATGGTCACTTTAATAAATCAAGTAGTAGGTAATGAATGTAAATAACTTACAAATATTTTTCGTTACTATAATCTGATTCATGTTATGACTCATACTGTGATTAAGTGTTAACAATTGATCATGGAGGTTAAAAATATTGCAAGTACACATAAATACTCTATTTATATACCTAGGATTATGCATGACTAAAACTATACATCATATATTTTTAAAGAAAGGTTTGTTTAAATTCTGTGACTTTAACAATCACAGTAGCTTGTGCCTTATTAGAATAAAAAATATGATTGAACATCAACCGATACAATATTTTTATATTTGTTTTTAGTAACTTTTTGAATGCCTTTGATATTGGTATTATTAGTATGCAAATGTTTTTATTATAAAGAGTTTAGCATTTATGTTTGTTTTGATATTTGACCAAATAAGAAACTTGTCAAGTTTTATATTGTGATAATTAAAGTAAGTAATGTTTTGGATGTATTTTTATTTAACTAATTAATTACAAGCCAGGGTTTTTCATTACTTCTTGCTAGGGTTGTGGGAGATTATTGTTAGTAGGTAGGATTTCGTTGCTGGTAATGAAGGAAGGTTTCATTCATTATAGAATCTAACATTTCTACAGGACATTTCTAAATATGGGCTATACTTTAAATACATTCTGAATCGTTATTACTAATCTTCAAAATGTACTCTTAAAGGAATGAGAAGTGTCACTACTTAAATTCGATGTTTTATTGCTGATTTTTTTGTGAATAATTTACCAAATGTATTAATGGTTACTCATTTCGGATATAATCTATACTACTATTATGGAGGAAGGATTCTATTTTTAAAAGGTTTTTTGTTTGTATTTAATAGGTTGAAACTGCTGGGTTCATCTAAATAATTCTTTCACCATTAGAATGCCACTATCTGTGATTACAATAATTTTATTATGCTATATGTTATTTAAAAAAAACAATTAGTTATTAAAAACCTATACCTACCCATGTAGAGTAAGTATATAGATAATTTTTCTTTATAAAACTGGCAAATATGCCCAAAAATTCGAGCAAATCAACCTTGATTTAGTACAGCCCAGTTTATATATTGGAACTGCAAAAGATTAAAAATATTGAAAAGCTAGATGAATTCTATGGAACCTAGAGATATGAAATATATCCTCATGTGAATGGTTCAACAATATATACAGTGCATACAGCAATCATATGTGATCACCATGTGGTTTCAATAATACCTGAGCAGGCTATTGATAATATGAGATTAGTTTATATAATAATAGTTACAGAAATGAAAGTGTTTCCATTGTCCCTCCCCCTTTCAACCTCCCGTTTGCTTTTTTAGGGGCCCGCACCCAAAGGGTGCCAACGGAACATTATTACTAAGCCTCCGCCGCGCCGTCCGTTCGTCTGTTTGTCTGTCTGTCACCAGGCTGTATCTCATGAACCGTGATAGCTAGACAGTCGAAATATTTATATGAGGGGCTCCCATACAACAAACTTGTTTTTTTTTCCTTATTTGCTCTACATTAATAAAGGCGACAGGCAGCCGATAAATGGTACGGAACCTTGTAGTGCGCGAGTCCGACTCACACTTGGCCGATTTTTAAGATATTAACATGGGATCAAAGCAGTTTCGCAATAAAAAATAAAGCTCTTGTGTCAGCTCAAATATCCCCGCGTCCTCTCCAGTTTTGTAACTCGCATCGAAGTTTGTATTCCCAATAGCAAGCAAATTAAGGGGGTGGAAGGATCCGTCACTGCCCTCTTGAGCAGTGACCCCAGGCGAGTAATAGCGTTACTTTTTTTTAATGAGGTAAATTATTAATTTTATAATGTACTTGATACAAATAAGGCCTATGCTCAAAAAAGCGCGGTAGTTCGAAAAAGTCGACACATTCAATGCCCAACACCCGGATCTGGGTCGATATTATAGCAGCAAGCCTCAGGGCATTAAAAAATAATTTTACTTATTAAGACTTTTTGACATAAATGAAAATAATGTCAAAAAGTCTTCGTAAATCCTATTATTAGTGGATAAAAACGTGAAAGTTTGTAAGTATGGATGTATGTATGGATGTTTGTTACTATTTCACGCAAAAACCGCTTAACAGATTTGAATTATATTTAGCATACAAATAGTTTATTACCTGGAATTAACACATAGGCTACTTTTTATACAATATAAACGAATATCTTAGGAGTAATCGTAAAAAAATCATCATACTAGGCTACAGCTCTTTATCGCGTTCGATGTGTCATGTCAGTTTTGATAGCCTCTCCGTTGCTATGTAGCGACATAGACGACGCTATACACATAGTGGATCATCTATATATATTTATTTATTTATTCTATGGAAACGGGGGCGAAATGAGGAGGAGAAATTAGTAGATATTAAATTGCGCGGGCGTAACTGCGAGCATCAGCTAGTTTATAATAAAGTACCTAATTATAATTAAATACCCAGAGCATTGCTATAATATCGACCCAGATCCGGGTACTGATAAAAAATACTTCGCACACATTTAAAACATATTGGATATATGCATAAATATATTTTTTTTTGCTGAAGATGATGTTCAATAGACTGCAGATGAGATTTTCGTCAAAATATTGGATACAGATAGAGTAGGTACAATTTTAAGTACAAAGTGAAACATGCTGACGACGCCACCGACGGCATGGCACGTCGAAAATCGGCACGCCAAAGTACCTATGAGTAGATGTTTTATCAATATCTTGTCGTGACTATTATTTTAGTACGAAAGAAGGTATTTGTCGAATGGATTTTGAATAACACCTGGCAACGGTGTATACTAAAAAATAAAAACCCCTATTTCGCCCGTAAGCTTTGGTCCCATGTAATAGGGGGCGAGCCTTTAACCGGGCACGGATCCAAACTCCGAGCTGTTACTGAGATTTTCATAGAAAAACCCAAGTAACCCTGCTCGACATGGGAATCAAACTCAAGACCTCTTGCTCATTAAATAAATAAATATCAGCGCCATCTAGCCCCGTGGTAAGCAGCGAAGCTTGTGTTACGGATAGTAGTTGGTTGATATACTACATATTTTTTTTGTAAATACATACATAGTATAGGTACATAGGTACATCCATGACTCGGATACAAATGTTAATGCTTATCACACAAACATTTGACTCTACCGGGATTCGAACCCGGGACCCATAGCACAGCAGGCAGCGTTAACTACCGCTGAGCTAAACGGGTCGTCATTAGTCGTACTTTATGATCAGTAGTTCTACGAGGCAGTTGTTTTAATGGTGGAAGAGGTAATTACTTCCTGTTGGTAAAATTGGGCTTAGAATCTAAGTTTATAAGGAATAAATCATTATTTATGGCAAATAATGAACTAGTAAAAATTATGTACCGCAGAAAAGGTTCAATCCAGTGAGATCAAAACTCCCACTGCCCACTCCTAGGTACGCTCTTAAAAGTAACAAAAAGTACTTCATTATAAAAGCTGATCCATTTGTCACTTCAAAGCTTAAGCTCGGTAAAGACTTCACCTGGTATCATGACGGAACACGACCACAGTCACCTCCCGACTGTGCAACACGCCTTCGCCTTCTATAGGCTGTGGCCTACGGGCGGCTGGCTAGGGAAACCCGCAGCCCGATTAGAGAATGACATGAATGAAATGATGTGGTGCATGTGATGCAAGGCAAGCATGCGGCCTTATTCCGAGTAGGTAGTGGTCCAGTCGTAAGACTGGAGCTTTTTGTTTTCAGTAGCCAGTCATGGCCATGGCCCATCCAATTATCGTGGCGACAGCTGTTTTTTTATTACTTATAAAAGGATTGGTAGTAGGCAACGAGTTATAGTCTTTGGTAATACATAGGTAATCACCCATGGCCTAAGTACTACCCGAAGTGTTGCTAACGTTTAGCGCTACCTCGGGACGTAACTCCTGACTACTCCTGAGTAGCGCTAAACGTTAACAACATTAGGCAACGGTAGGGTCTCTAGAGCTAAAGCCTACGGGAGGGGCAACATTTTAAGTAAATCAGTTCGATTAGTCAGTCAGTGATCTACACTAACGAAATTGTTCGACTACACAATGAATATCTAAAACCAAGGATGGTCAAAAATACCTATTATTATTATACAAGGATAAACAGATAAATGGCAGCACGCGTCATCACCAAACGGCGGGAGAAGCGTGGGTGAAGGATGTTTCGTAATCTAAACGTGATAAACTACAAAACTACCAAATCCTCATTCATCTCACCCAACTAAACTAGACGGCAGTCCGTCCTTTATCACACTGTTAAAGTCCAACTAGTTAACCGATATAAAATGTATCGAAACTCGTTTATAATAATTATAATGTTATTCGCGTGCACTGTGTTCTCGCGTCCGTACTTATCGAAGGTGTACAAAGACCGTGAAGCAGTCCTTCCTCCGCAAGAAGTGGGACGGAATAAAATCCTGTTTGCTGTTGCTAGCGAAGACTCGCCAGTGTGGAGCAGCGCTTGCCCCGACGGCTTTAAGCTGGACGTCGCTGGAACCTGCCGCGAAGTGTGGTATGACGAATACGACAATAGACCTTAGGTAATATCTAGAAGAATGGACGGCAAACATCACGTTATGACAGAGAAGAACTACTACGAACTGGAGATCTTATATTTATAAACTTATCAAATTTGAAACGACCGCAAGTGATATTTATATATATATACATATATAAACCTATACACCTATTATTCAATAATATTTATGTTCATGGTGGATATAAACTGCAAGTTTTTATTTAAGTGTATAACTTTTTAGGAATTATTGAAACGAAATAGTCAGGAGTTAGCATTTATGATTTCAGTTTTCCTTCATAAAAACTGGTACCTACTAACTTCATTATCATTTATAAATAATGTAATACCAGGATACAATGGTGGGTAAGCAGTTACTTGCCTTTACCTATATAGAAACAAATATCCAAGTTAATGCCAAAGATATTCCAATTTATTGTAATTGTCTTAATAAATTTTTATCATTGGTTAATTTAATTATTATTTATCTTAATTTTATCTTACCTCTTTTGATATGGAAATTTGAAAGTTTTTGTTACTCTTTCACACATAATATACCTACTACGGGACGGTTTTGATAAGACTGCAGTAATGTAGCAAATACACCAGTAGGTATAATGGCTATAATTTTTCATAATACCACGCAGGTGAAGCTGCGAATAGAATAAATATTTTAATTAATGCATAAGTTCAGCTGTTACGTCAGGCGATAGCGAACTGGTTCATAAACGGTGTCCCAAGGTCAAATCTCGGTCACGGTCAAATTAACTTCACAAGATTGAGCGAACCTTAATTATATTTTTTATTGTGTAAAGGAGAAATTGATTCTCACTTCATATGCAAAGAACACCTCTCCTCTCGAATTCGCGAGGGATACCTACGGGGCTATAAATAATAATGGCCCAACACGCTAGGCTAGTACGGTTGCCATGTCTACATCATCGTGTGAAGTCGACGTCATCATCATCATCATATCAACCGTTAGACGTCCACTGCTGGACATAGTCTACATACATGCAATTGAGAAAATGTCTGCCTCTCCAACATTGCGCTAGAACACTCCGTCTTTCCCCTTCCTCACCCCGTCTATCCCATCTGCCTTTTTTAGTTCGTCGATCCATCAGCTAGGGGGCGTCTTACACTACGTTTGATTGATGCAGATTTCTTCACGATGTTTTCCTTGCCACTTAACCCAACCCACTTAACTTGGGTATGGGTTTGAACTAGAGACTTTTGACATCGAAATCCACGAGTCACACTAGGCCATCATAGCTTCTAAGATCCCTTAAATCCTCTGCCATAATGGCAGCGGTGGTCGTGGTTACCAATACGGCTAGTTCACATTCACAGATAACCCCCTATCTGTGTTCACATTACACAGTAAGTAAGAAGCCACTGTGTAATGTACTGAATAATTATTTCAATTAGGTAAACTAAACATTTTTTAAATTAATGAATTAATCCAATAGGTACCTATTATTAGAAATTGAAAAACTGAAAGTTTCATCGGATTAATTAGCTACACTATATGTATAGGCGTGCTTTCCGAGACTACGCTCCGAGGGATAAGCACGCGCATGCAACGTGCATCCGCATATTATTATCAATTGTTGTTGATAAATAAATAATTAACCACGTCTATGATAAGCCTCTCAATTATGCATGTTTAATTTGAAATGAAAGGTATCTATTAACTTTTTTTGGAATCAATTCTGCATCACAAATATTTGAATATATTCAAATATTTTTTTAGTAAAGTTAATAGATACCTTTCATTTCAAATTAATATAGTAACTGTGCGTCTATGTGGTTTGTTGTTAGAATAATTGTTCGTCAACGCACATTACATATAAAAAAAATAACCTGTCAGAATAATAATTAATTTTTAATAATTACATTAAGGCCTTCGAGCAATTTGAAGCCCTGCACGTTGTGTAAGGTGTAATAAAAAGTAGGTAAAATTTTCATTCCTGGGCGTTGGAGGGTGTCGGTAACAGCGGCGCGATGTATCTCCAAGTGGGGAACTGGTTCAGGACTGGGTTGAGGTTGGTTACGACCAGATGCGATGCAGCCGTGGCGATGGCTCCTTGGAACCGGTTCACATAGTCCACGATTACCTCCTCGATCATGGAGTTCACGATGCCGTCAATGTCGCCGCCACCAATAGCACCGGACAATTCAGACTGGAATTCGAATAGTTAAAATTACAGGTAAATATCTACCCAATACAGTAGGTAGACGATAGAGTCCCTTGGTGCTTAAAAACACAAGACAAAAATTTCTTTGTTCAAGAAGTATAAATATTTGTAGCAGAAACAAAACTCTAGTCGTAACTCCGTGCAGTGTATACATTTTGATTTTTTAACACTACTTAACTCCTATATTGTGAATCAGTAGTAGACTGCTACTCTTGATTAACAATATAGCTAATATATAATAGCTACCATCCAGAAAATTATCATTACGTCTTGGAAACCGGAACGAAATTAATAACAATTTCATTGGCGCCGTGGCTGGCCGCGCAGTCATTTGTAGTTTTTTCGGGTCTGGGCGTTCATATTGTGACATTTTTTATTTGTAAATGCATCCACGACACAGGAGAAAATACTATTATAGTCCAGATTTTTTTTAATATGACTTTAAATAGGAGGAGTAGATAAAATAACAGTTTTCCACTACCATCCTTACCAAGAGAGATGCAAAATACAGTTTAAATGCTATTGGCATAGGAACAGATGTTAACAACTGGGTTAAACCCAAGTGTCAAGTACCACGGATGTTAAATAAGTTATGGGTCTCAGGGTCTTACCTAATTATGTAATCTATTATATCTGATTTCAATAATAAGTATAAAGGTACCTACATATGGCTCAACCGTGATTTGGTAAATGTTACAGGGATTTAGGTAGTTTTACCTGTTGTCTATTTACGTCTTTGGTATGTAGGAAATAAACCTAAAAAAATATTTACCTTGAAATAAGGAACTTGGAATCTTGCATTTTCTACTTTGTCGATGAGTACAGAGCTTAGGTTTTCAGATTGTTTCAAATACAGTTTTGCTTGGAATCTGAATGCTTCAGCTCTGAACCTGAAATTTTAACATAAAGTGTGAGTACTTTAACAACTATGACACAATGGTTTTTTTGTTATATTAGGTACGACATCATTAATTAATTTAATTCGCCACGAAAATAAACGGGTATATATTTCAAATTGTAGGTAGCTAAATAAGTAATAAATAATATTTTTATACTTAATTGATTATTTGGCACAAGTATAACTACCTGTGCGCGGGATAACTTACTCTCGCAATGGGTTTCATAATCTTCGCGAAAACAATTAAATTGCGCGACATTAAAAATTGATATCTAAGAAAACATTGTCAGGAAATGGCTCAATTAATAAGTCCATAACGATCTGTGCTTAAAATCTGCCAACACGCACCAGAGTGCGTGGTGCACCTTGGCCCGATCCATATCTCTGGGAGGAGGCAATTTTCTCAGCAGCGACCGTTAAAGAAGCTGGTACTATAATTTTGTTGAAAATCCTATAATTATCTAGGCATGAAGGAACCTACACTGCGTTTCCTTTTCCGTAAAGGGGGATAGCAGTAAATAAGTCACCAATCAGGTTGTATTGCTCTGAAAAGAAAAAAAATACATATGATTTTATGTAAGGTTTCCTACCAAAATTGAAAATAATATAAAAACTGTTTTATTAAATGAACAAACTTGAAAAAACACAATACACAGTAATTTCTTATTCGGATGAGTACGTTCTTAAGGATATTCGCATTCAAGGAGATCCATAGTGTGTTTTTGAAATCCATAGTTCAATAGGAAAGAAATTATTATTACACTTTGGAGCTAAGCAGAACTCGATGCATAAAACCCTTAACTATCGGCGAAGATATTGTAACATTTATGTACATAAAAAGGATATGGTTAAATTGAGAATTTCCCGGTTTGATTATGATGAGCTTCGTGTATGAATTCAAAGATCTCGAGTATGCACTCTTGACGCTTCTCCAGTACTACTTATATGTATATACTTATATGTATATATATATATGTATATATATGCGTATCTATCTTATTATTTGTTTTTTTTTATTGTCGTTGCCAAGAGCCCGTAACTAAATATGATACGTCACTTACCAGCAGACGCGTAGATACTGGGGACAGAAATATCCAGGTCGAAGGTAAGGTCTGACAGGTTCAGGAAACTCCTGTGCACCACGAAGTTCCCAATACCGGTTCCGAACACCTTCGTCAATTCCAAGTCCAAGCTGAAAAATGAATAACACTGTCAAGCATCGAATCATAGGGGATTCATTATTGTCCAGTGGGTTCTATACTTTTTATTCGTAAAACGAATAAATAGATAAAAATTATATATAAAAGAAGAAAGAAAGACTACCTAGCCTCGCTTTCTTCTTTTTCTTACCTAACGGTATATAGATCGTAGTCTCAGTAAGGTGGTTTTAGTATAGGTAATGATAAAAAAGAGGGAACTTATTAGATCACGTTAATGCTGCACCTAGGCATACTAGTGCCTTGTAAAGCCTTTCTTAACACAACATACCACCACGCTTGTATCCTAAAGAAGTTTAACCCACAGTTCGCCGGTAGCGTTTTAAATCGTACGTAATAAAGAGGAGGTGATTTAATGCCATTAACATTACACAAATCCAAACTGAGCAGCTATTGGGAATTTCATAGAAAACCCAACAAAACTCCGGTCACGACACCACGCTCAGGCAGATAATGGTATGACTTACTTGATAATTCCAGCAGGTATGACTAGATGGTAGTTCTCCAAGTTCAGGGGGTCTAGGGGTGGTAATCCGAAGAGAGGGATGCCGTTGTTAATGACACGGCGAACGTAAGCAATCAGCTGGCGGATCAGTGAGTTTACAAGGATATTGCGACCCTCAGGATTATCAGCCAGCGCTTCAGCATCTAGAAAGATATTATTGTAAATAACACTGACATCGAAATTATCATCATCTCAATCGGTTATGCTTCCACATTTGTCCATCCCGAGCCACCTGCATCCAGCTCCTGCCTCCCTGCAGCTTTAACCAAGTCCAAGAAATACCAAGTATAGCCCTTCCCATAGTTCGGATGAGCGACAGTAAAAGACCACGTTTCAGGGCTGTGGTGTTATGTATTAAGTCATCACTGGCAGCACACACGCGTTAAAGTCGCATTGTCTTGAGATATCGAAATAAAAGATGTACCTATTCTACCTATTTATATTCTGCGCTATTTCTGAATTAAACGTGTGGTATTTTTACTAGGTACCTATCTATCATACAAACAAATATAAACCGATATTTCTTTCGACATAAGTAGTTCTTTAGTTTAGATTTACCCAGTCTAAGTGGATTTAAAACGAGGGAAACTCAAATTACCGTTTGAGCGATTACAGGTATGCGGTGCAACACTAATGAGTTTTTTTACGTAGGCATTATAAATATTTACTACGTCGCCGCGTCGCTCTAGAGTAATATACAGGAGCGTAGCCAGGATTCAGTTGGGGACAGGCAAGGAAAAAATGTACAGAAGAAAATTTTGTCAAACATCAGTCAAGAGTAAATGCACTGGACTATACAGTTTACCAGCGCCCAGCTGTTCTTCTAGGTGTGGGGGGCTGGGGGGGAGCTGACCCCCCACCCTCCCCGTACCCGGCCATGCTAATTTAGCACATACGTCTTATTATATTATTTGTAAGATTTCAAACAGATTATGTTACTTACTGACTTCAAAGGGAGTTGGATCTTCAACTTTGGGAGCGGCAGCGGCAGCCGCCAGACCACACAACATCAACACCAGTATTAGTTTCATTCTGAAACGGAAAATGTCATATTTTATACGATGGCGTAAATAATAATGATCATTAGCATTTTGTATGACTATGTAATATAGATGTTATCTCCGTTGAAATTATAAACGTGTTATGTGTATGGGTTTCCAAATTTTGATTCCTAAGTTGACAATATTATTTTTTATGGTTGTCTCGTCTATAATTTGGTTTATTATTGTAATTTCAGGCACACTCTGGACTCGCAAAAAACTTACCTTATTTTGTCGACACACCAATACCAACTGCTTGTTTTTTTAATACCACCTTGTATAGGAATTCAAATCATCATAATCTGCACTGATTTATTTCATCAATCATCAATATCACGTAATAATATAGTGATAAATAGTAATCAATGCCGTATTATAATTATTAATCTAGTATTAATCGTTATATACTTGCGTATAGTAGGTAACTAGTCATTTTCCATTGTTTTTCACGGCTAAGTTAATCGAGTTTGAGATCTTTGAACTGGCTGTCAGAAGTTAAGTCTCAGATAATTATGATTATCAAGGTATTTTAATTTACTAACTTATCTGTAGCACAATTTATATATAAGTAACGTCATGTTGATTGTATTTTGATACAACAGAATATTTTAGAAATAACCAAATATGATGGTAGGTATTGTTATACGGAAGGTAGGTACGAGATTTTCTGTCCATTTTATACATAAGTTCTCATGTACTTTGTATTATGTGCTTTAGTGAGTTTTAGTGTTCGATCGCGCTAGACCTGCCGAAGGTTGTGCTGACTGTACATTTTTAGATCAAATGATCTCTCCTTTTTTGTCAACTCTATACATCAAACTCCGACAGAAGGTTGCGACACCCAATCGCTGGATACATCAACAGGACCATCTACTAACATCTTAACTCATCATTGTAACTCACACAACCATAATCAAACATTATCGGTCATGATCATCAGTTGAGTAGGAGTCGGTGTCAATGTATTTAAATTTTAGTAAATAGATCATCAGTGATTCGATTTGCGAAATCGTACTCGTTTTGTCGAAATAAGCAAATTGTAATCCTTACAGAAAAATAAACATGGCTACTAGCCTCACTGTGTGCAACCGTGCCGGACTGGGTTTAATAATAAAAAATATATTTTGAATCTAAATACCTAGCTTATGTATTTTTGTTCAAATATCTAATTCAGATTTCTCTAACGCGAAAATGCTACTCCGTGCAGAATCGTAACGGCACTCATATGGTCGATTTATCTAAAATTAACCCATTTGAAGCCTATCAGATGTTTTTAGCCTAAAACTACCTAAGTAGGTACTTATAGATCTACATTTTCATTACATTAAATTAATGTGAATAGACCCATTACTAGAACGGAATATATGTATGTATGTATTTCATAATCTTAATACATATTATTAGACATTACATGCATGGATGTCAGCGCCTAACCACGAGCTACAGCAACTTGTGCACAGCTCGGCAAAAATAGAGCTCAAAAACGACAAAGCCAATTTTGTGAAACCTGATGGTATTTGTACAACAGGTATCTTTTTCTTTTTAACTTTTATGCAGTGAGAGGACTAAGATATGACTGGATTATGAAGTTCATGTTCACAGTACGTATTAGTGTCAAGTTACATTTTAACCCTTAATTCGACGCCGTGCAGTATACTTCCCGTTGGATGAAAAAAAAAGTATAAAGAAAAAATGACCGTATATACCGCGCTTTACGTGATATAATGCACCCTGAACTATGAACCTATGTTGTCAAAAATCAGCAACGCGTGTACATCGACGGGACACGAGCAGTTACCGACGAGATGGCGGGAAGGAGTGACACGCTATGCGGGCTTTCGGTAAGTTGTGTGTTATTCGTTAGATTACGGATTATTTCCTTGTAATATCACTGAAAACTAAAGATGACATACCTGGAAAGCTACTCATAATGTTTTGATTGCTTTACTAAGATTTATTTAGCTTTTATGATACCCGCAACTTGTATGTCCAGTATTCTTCCCCTTGCCAAATTAGTAGAAAAATATTAGAAATTTAAATCCGCAGATAAAATTTGAGAATTTAGTAATTTTGTTTTTCAGAGCTTGAAGTCTAGAGGACATCGTTTAGTTGCATTGGAGCCGCCTGAAAATGGATGTAGGTAGTGATTCTGAGACCGAAAGTAAAGAAGAAATTACAGTTACTATGAACAGCAACCCTTAGGTTCTATAACCTAAGAGTTATCCTGCTCATCCAGCCCTTCCATTAATTCAGACGCAGCGCTTGAATATATTAGACAGTTCTGAACAAAAAGACAATAATTCAATCGACGGGAACGAGGCTAACGTAGATTCTGATATATTGATGTGGCTTGGTGAACAGCACATGATTATTTGCCTGATATCAGATGCCTACGGGCTGAGCATTATTTGTATTTCGTAATCTGAGTATGGGGGCTGATAACTAACGTTAATTGAATACTCATATAATTATCATGATTAGCTATAATACGCTCTTTACGTACTTAAGGTTAATTAGTCTTGTATATGCAATGAAAACCAAGCAAGAAGCAGTGATAGCCTGTTGATATGCCCACAAATTGACAAGTTATTCGTTCAGAGTTCAGACTTTGAATTTATGGGCGCGAATATTCATTTTAACATCGTGAGGAAATTTGCGTAGTTATAGTACATCAGGGAGTACTAAAACTTTTTATTCGCAGGAGAGGAGACCCGTGTCAAGTAGTGCAACAGTTAGTAAGTAGGTTATACAACAAGAAACAAAAAAAATATAAATAATTATAAAGCCTTTATTTATATCAACCCGATAGAAGAACAGCGATAAGTCTCCAGGTGTCGTACCTTTCCAGAATAGGGTTCAGGTACTGTACTGTAGTGTCTGTATACATATTTGCGATGTATGTGTTGAAGCGATTTACACAGTCAGCTAGGAGATCTTCAATCATCGCGTTGAAGATCCCGTCGATGTTGTTGTCAAACTGCGTTTGTGACTGTAATAACATTTATACAATAAGATAGGTAATCGTTATTTTAACAGTTTAATGATGTAGTAAGGTAGATAAAAAAAGATAATCTTTTACATTAACGCATTAAGAAATGGATGCATGAGACCGGCGACATGTATGCTATATCAATAAGTAAAGTTTAAATTTTTGCTTCTTTATGTAAAATGTTCAAGTCAACTTTTACTTGGGTATGACTATAAATTTAACTTACATAATATACACCAAGGAACATAATGAATGATTGGCTTCCTCACAAATATTTGATTAATCGGGGGCTGAACCATCGAACGAATCGATGTGTATTTCAGAAACCCATCGCTCGACCATTAAACTTGTTTAGTCTGCCAACCTGCACAAAGTTGGCTTGGTCGAATACGGTCAAATCTCAGAGACTCGTGCCCAGCAGGGGACAATAATAATTGGGATGACGATGATGATGTCAAACAAACTTACTACAAAACGTTTTACGGTGAAGTGAGGATCCTCAATCTTATCCAGGAGTATCGCCTTGCTATCGCCTGACTGCTTCAGGTACGCTTTCCCACACAACGTAATGTCATGAATTTCGATGCTGGAATAACGACCATGATATCAGTAGATGGCAGACTTTTTCACAAATTTTGGATTCCAAAGTATGTTTGAAATGATTGAATTCTTTTGGGTTTTAAAAATACTCACTAGATTTTGCCCTGCCCTTTTAACGGCACAGCGTCAAGAATATGTCCATCTAATTCGTAATACTCTGCAAAAATAAAAAATGAGCTGAGCATTATTTTTTTTAGTCCCTCAATCCAAAAATCCAACAGGTATAGTGTTAGGTTAGGTTAGTACGAGTTAGTAGTAGCAGGCGATAGATAAAGAGTGGTGGTGCAGGTTGGCCCACCACCAGATAATTAATTAATGTTACTGTACCTGAATAAAATTCCAAATAAGGAATGTTGATCTTCAATTCAATTGAAATTTCACTTTTGGAAAACTTTATTTCATGAAGTTTGAAGTAACCCAGACCAGTCATCTTTCCGTTGGTGATGGAGATGTTGGCACTTAGAAACACAAAAATTATAGTTTTTAAAACAATATAGAGAGTTCGGCAGTTCTCTCCCCAAAGAGTTGGGCAGAGGTGTACTAATGTACACCCACATTTTGCCGATATGTTTTAGGCCCTATGTTTTTACATATTATTATATAGGGGGGCGAACCTATTGCCATCATCCGGGCACGAATCCAAGCTCCGAACTACTACTGACAATATCTAAAACCAAAGCCACTTGACTTGGGAGTCGGACCCAAAACCTCTTAGACCACTCAGCAGTTACACTTACGCCCATTATACCAACGAGGCGGTTATATTTGTTAAATAAAAATAACAGGAACGATTGTAAAGTCGAGCGTACTTTATATTTCAGTTTCCAGAAGGACCTACTCGTTTATGATCTATTCTAGTGTTTGGCACAACCTCCTTATTGTACGTACCTGATCATTCCTCCAGTAACATTGACCTGTTTCAATTGGAACTCATAGGGATCCAGGACTGGCACCCCGTTTCCAACATCACCGCTTCTAATCAAGTTTCGAATGAGTTCAGAAAGTTGGTGGATCACTGCCTCCGGAGTGAATCGAGCGTCTCCCAGTGCAACAAAGTCTGAAGCTAAAATTTAAAACATCTCTAAGACGAAAAGCAGACTAATTATTTCACTATGAATCGTCATAGTGAAAGCAGCTAATCTTCTAAAAGCGAGTCTTATTCTAAACGGATGAAAAAATACCTAGTAGTAGTCAAATATAGTATAGTAATAGTGAAAACCTAGTTTTTCTAGAAAAGTTGTGCTAAAAACGAATAAATCGAATAGTATAATAATTTGGCCTCTATAGGTATGCTACCGAGGACGCGCAGTTTAAAATACATAAGACATACAACGTTTTCATGATTTATTACACAATCGCGTTACATTCCTACCTTTGCAACTGATATCTTCATTTAAAACAAATAACAAAAGGAATGAAATGTAAATGTTCATTTTTCGGAATGAGTTACCCGAAACTGTAAGTCAAAAAACTTATTGCTTCCACAAGTAGAACAAAATTACTAAATAAAACATTAATAACTTTTAATCTCTGGACTTGGCAACACTCGAAATATAAATGCACAAGAATATTATAAACAAGAATTCTATAACCCAACTTATAGGAAAACTAATTATCACCCTGCAGTTTCGAAATTTGTCTTTCGGTATCTGGTATTCTCGATCTATTATTATCATCAACAATTTTGTTATAAGTAGTAGGTGCCAATTACGCAACAATCTTAATCAAGAATTGTGCTATATCTGTAGGACTGTAGCTAACAATATATTACTGTTCTAATATTGTGTAACAGAAACCTAAAAATAATAAGATTTTTAGGGAAATGAAGCTGTATAACATGAAATTGCATTTTGTTTTACTTCTTGTTATTAATCATAAATGAAGTCTACATTAAATTAAAACTAATTATTTTATTGTCAATTTCCAAGCTAATGCATTTGCTAGATTCGATACAAAATATAACACATGCATACACAAACAGCCCGAGCTGTGATCGAATCCGCGACCCGATATGTAGAAAAATACAGCGTAAAAATTACTGTATATTTACAGATCAGTGATACTTATAGGAACATAGAACGTAGTTATGTTCTGGGTTCAATGTTTCCACGGTCAACATGGAAGGATGCAATCAGCATGGATTCGTCTGACAACCTTTGTCGAATCGTACATCAAACGTTTGTAAACTAATTTAATTAATTTTCCCATGAGGACTAGTTCATACAATGCCACAGTCCGTATGGTATTATCGTCCTTGACACATATAAAGATAAAACCGTTTTATGCTTATCTATGACTAGATCGGCGCACCCATCTTAGAGACGATTTTATTAGAGTATTGTGGAGTGTGATATTGCATAACGTGGCACCATAAAAGTCGAGCGAGACGGATTGTTGTCTCTGAAAAGGCATTCTAATGTTTATGGCCTGTAACAATATATGAGTCATGAAGTTAGGAACTACGATAGACACAAATGTTTGTAGCGTTGACCTGAGTGGACTAAAAATATTTTGAAAGCTATATCAGTGTACCACACCCATTCCGCCTGAGTGCACTTCATGTATTTACATTAGCCGTCATTCCAGACTTGCCAAAATGTTTGAGTAGGTTTCCAGGCTAATGTGTTTAAGCTATGTGTGTATGTAGTATATAATAAAGGCCTTGTACCTAATAACATATTATTGTTCCAAAATCTAGCACATGCTTACAGTAATAATAAACTACGTCTTAATTGACTCCTGAAATTTGCGTAGGTTAACAAGCCAAGTCAACACAGTCGTAACGACTGTTCACGTTCCAAAATTTAACAGTTGGAGGACATCTAAATACAGCACTCGTTGGTAGGATCTATCGATCCGATTAACTCGTGGGACCACCCAGTAAGACGGAAGCCATCATATCACTCACGCTTTTCCGAATCCGCAGTGAAAACTACCCTGTTGTTTTTTGTAAGTTCTAGGTATAACTTTTGTGATACTAAATGAATATAATTGAAGCGTCCGTGTGGTATATTGTTTTACAGAATACTTAAAAAGTTAGTTCGTTTAACACATTTGGGAACTAGGGAGACCTGTAAAGAGTAAAAAAAAAATACAATGTTATTAGCAAAATAGACGGTAGATGGGTGGTAGTTGCACCTCAAATTATGTCAACCCATAGGATACACATGTCCGTCTGCATGAGTAATCGAATGCATCCATACAAACGTTGACTCGATTGCTCCATCGATAGTTACGAACGAGATTTATAGTTCTGTATTATTTGTGTTCCGAATCGGCGCACGCGACGCCAGATGTCAAAAACATCATCGCGTATAAACAGCCGTTGACATAACTGATAGTTACTTTATAGATCGAGTGAAGACCGTTCTACAAAGCTCGTAAATCAATTAGTGGTTGGTGTGGGGGGATGCTGCATAGAAATAGGTCACCAATGGACCACAAGTAGAGCGGAACGAGAGGAGACCCGTAATTAAAATATTTTTACCCACGACGTAACAAAAGACAATAGATGGGTTTAGGGTGAGAGGTTGCTTGTTTGTCTAAGTATTTTTTTACAAACGAATGTTCCCATTTAACTCCAAAACGGCTTGGCCAATTTAGATACGGTTTCCTGTAGGTACTGAAACAGGGTTAGTAATTTATTTATCAGCGATGGTTCTAGGGTCAGTGTTACGATATTAACTCACATGAAGAAGTTTCACTCGTTAAATTGAGTTTTAGTATATTTTTGTGGAAACAGTTGAAATGTTTGTAAATGGCGCGTTTTTGAGATCCGCTTGTGCGATACGGATTATGGGTTCTGTTCCCACACGGAGCAAACATTTGTACGATCTACAGGTTCGGGGTCTGGGCATTTCTATATGTGAACAATTATGTTTATTAACGCACCCGAGACACGGGAGAAAACACTAGTGTGAGGCAACGTTTAATTTAGAAAAAAAAACTATTTTGGGTTCTAATTTCGGTAGTATGTGAGTAGCGCCTGTATACAAATTTCTGATGAATCAGAGTATAGCTAATAGACCGCGTTTGTTTGGTGAGTTGCTTCTGTATATGAACTGCTGAAGGTCTGATGATAGTCCAGAATATCAACGTCGGAGAATTTATGCAGATAGTAATTAGTAAACTAAGTAGGTATTGTCGAATTTTTGTTTCGACCTGTGGTTCTACAGCGTTGAGAACCACGGTGCCCGAGTCGTTAACATACCTACTTGGTAATTACTCTAAAAATCTAACCATGCAATATGACATCAAAGATGAGTTAGAGCGTTCTTTAACAACGCTTTAATATTATGTAGATTGTTGAGAGTACAGTCAGAGTTCTCTTTGATCTTATGTTTTTGCTATAACGAACTCTCTGATCTGCCATTAAATAGTGCTGAACGTTAAAATAACAAATTTTATGTACGCATCCATGTGTGGATAACATTAATCAACCTTAGCATTTTTTTTAGACTCTACTCGTAGTTTAGTTATAAATACGGAGCAGGTGTTGGGGAAACAATAAATTCTTTTGGTCCGTATCTGTTTCCCGTTGATATAGCTGTACCTACTGCCTGTTTGAGTTATTTCTGTCGAGGTCGGCTGTAATCTCGCATCAAATTGGTATTTTCATAAAAAATCTGGATGTGTTTACACTGCGCCGCCTATAGTAAACTTTACCTAGATAAACTTAGCTCATAAACTGCATGCTACATTTTCACTATCTACATAACAATATAATAAATGTATAAAGATATTCCATCTAGACCTTCAAAACCTCTGTATATTGAATAAAATGGGGTCACGGGCAGACTGATCGTGAATGTTGTAAAATATCCGAGACGTCGATATTAAAATAATATCAATAGTCTGCGATAATATCCATAATTTACTTATTTTCTTAATTTCAATGGAGATCAAACAATATTTCCATTAATGTAACTTTTCATTTCTACTGTTTTTTGTTTGTTATTTTGTATTTAATTCACGCTTCATAAATAATAAACTAGCCATTAAAGAAATTCATTCTCTAGAAACCGTTAGTGCGCGTAAACAGACTGACGCGGTCTAGGAATCCTATCAGTGGTTATCCATGCCATAGTAAAAATAGAAGTAAGTATAGGTAGGTCGGTATTATTACCTACCTGCCTATGCTTCTATTTTTACTATGGCATGTGGGGACTATAATAATCTATTTCATGAGTAACTGGCAATCGTCTTTCTTTAACAAATTTCATCAACAGTGGAGACATGAGTACCTATCTGATTGTGGATCACCAGCAATATTTGGACTTGGTAACGGAAACCTATAGTTACAACTATAGGCTTCCGTTGTTTGTACTTTTAAGTTTAGAATATTATTTTTTATTTTCAATAAATAGCTGACATGTTTGACGTAGTGCTAACCCTAGGAAGATACTAGATGTCAATGCACCTAAAAAAACACGACATGCATAGGTTCATACATTCAATTATACGGATTGTCGATTACCCGAATGATTCACCTATGACAACAATTAGTTTGGTTAATCGATCTTTATTGTAAATGCGTTTGAAAATGTTTAATCGAGATGCAATGCACGAGAAGTCATAATAGGCGAATTTATGGTACCTAGGCACCAACATAATAAAGTTTACCAACGACCCCATTTACCCTGACGTATAGACGGCATGCAGTCAAAAGTAATTAATCTTGTCTATTGTGATGCTTTTGGACAATATTTCGTCAAGCATATGCTACTATTTATTCTCAGTTCGTCGAATCCATCTCACTCAGTACACGTTGACCCGTGTTCCATACACCATCCGATTTTGACGTCTGAATGAACGCGGGAAAAACTTTCGATATCGTTTTTTAAAATAGTATTGCTGTGGTATGAATATTCGGTAAAAAAAAACAATTGGAAGAGTAAGAGTGAGTTTTTAAGTCATGTGGCGAACAGTTTTGGGTCTGTCAGTTTTCTTGTATGTGATAGTTGCGCAAGTCACTACGGCGCCAACGTATTATCAACATTGTAAGTAGATAATATTCATATTTAGTTTGTTGCACTTTTTAAAATACTTACGTAGGTACTTATATCACTTTAAATTTACGATGAAAAAGGAGTCTTACAATCCTACAGATATAAATGATGATAACAAAATTAAATAAAGCATATTTTTTATATTATAGGGTACTTACTAGACCGTTTCTTTAACTTCCCTCGCTTTTAAAAACAAAAGAATCTGTCGCACTTTTTTTTAGTATTGGATACCTACATTTATAAATTCTCACTTTCTACACATTTAATTGAAATAGAACTACTTTTTACGAATTTTATCGCGATGTATTGATATTATTTTAAAAAGTATTTGAAAAAGGTGTTTTGTTTCAATGTCTAATTTCGCGTAAGTGTAAGAAATCAATACATTTATTTTAAATATCTTTCATAAATACCTAAACCCGGAAACAATACCTGTAGACCATACAAAAACATTTGTAACGTATACGGGTTTGAACCCGCGATCCTTGGTGCTGAAGCTCATCGCACATACCTATCTCTACACATAATATTGTATATTTACATACATCGTACAGTATTGTGCATTGTGTACTAGTACTATCGATGGTATTTTGAAGCTAAGCCTTGGTGGTGGAGTGTAAGTATATCCCCTCATTTTAAGCGGAGACTATTTCGCATTGATTGTAGTAGGTCTTCAGACTCTTTAGACAATTAACCTACTCAGATCTACTCCTGATTTCATTCCTTCAAATTTATTTTTCACGTTAAGTTCGTTTCAACGTGATGTCATGAGCATCTATTGAGGACGCATTACAGGTCCTTCAACCACAAAACTATAAATAAAATAATTATTTCTAAAAGCAATTGGTTCAATAGCTCATTCGCTTTTTCAATAGCGCAGTCTGATCAACCCATTAAATTTAAAAAATAAAACTATCAAAACAATGATAAATAATGATTGTTTAACAGCAGCTTGTAAAATCATCTTGTTCTCGGCTCCCATTTGTGCCATGTTCAAGAGCGGAACGAATAGGTGTCTATTACTCTTATCCACAACGAATTCAGGACCAATTTACAGATGCCTGTTAATTGATTGACCCTGTTTTTTATCAGCTAATATTTTGGAATTCATCCAGAGCACTGATGTATGTTCTATTAGAAATGATTGCACTGCAGGATTATTTTGTAATTGTCCTTTATAGTGTTGAAGAAAATGTGATAACAACTTAAGTCTAAATCGAGTAATTTTTGGCGCTAATGGTTGATACTATAAAAAATGCTGGAAGCCGCATGAATTAGTTCGAGTAAAACAGGGTGTGTTTGGTGGATTTTAATTACGACTAAGTTTGTATGATCATGATTAGGGTTGTAGTTTGGGATTTATCAGCGAACGATGAGAAAAAATATAATAAAAAACAAACTTTAATTCATGCTTTATGTTACAAAACTTCTAATTACGTCAATTAACATGCTTAGTTCTTTTAATGTCGGCTATAAATGCAAATATGTTTTATAAACTTGCCGAATGCAGCTAATATAAATACTTTGAACTTTCATTTTAGGTAGACTAATAAATAGACCAGTGTCAATAATATTTGAAACCAAAAAAAATATAATAGTAGGTAGGAAAGCACCCACGACACGGCTGTGTCGTGGGTGCGTTTACAAACAAAAATTTTCACATACACAAACGCCCAGACCCGGAACAACTACCTGTAGAATGTACAAATATTTGCTCCGTGCGGGGATCGAACCCACAACCCGTGACGCAATAACCGATCACTCAGCCACTGCGCCACCGAATCGACAATTTGGTGAAAACTTAGCTTTTTATGTCCCAAACACACCAATTTCTTTTCTTTAAAATATATTTTTTTGACTTACCTAACCTAATACCAAAAACACCTAATAAAGTAGGTATCAAAAACCATATAATTTCAATCTAATAGGCATATCTCTAATTTGAATTCTACAAAGAATGAAAACATGAAGGCTCCATGTTGGTATAGCTGCAACTTGGAGTTAAAATATTGCACAGCCGTACCTACTTATGCACCTATTTTATATTATGCACTTTAATTCTGTAGTAAGGATTAGTTGGCTGTTGAAGATGTCTTGTACCATTTAATCTCTACAGCAGCACGCGGGCCGAGCTATGCGATAGGAAATGTTCCGGAGACACATCGCAAGCCTTACATCGAGGCGCGGAACTCTACGTACCACGGGAGCGGGCCGCGAGAGGAGGCCCGTGCTATGTGCTCGGTCAGGACACAGGAGGTCAACGCTACCGCCAATGCCACAATAACCAGGCGTCTACATGGCGTTGTTACTTCTCGTAAGTGTGCCATTGAGATGTTTTGAAGCATGTACTTACTCGGTGCATGTTCAAATCAAGCAACCCAGAAAACTTGCCGCGACTATAAGCGTCACATGACCCGATCAAATAAAATTTGTTTTTTTCTTAATTGTAGATCGCTAACATATTGAGAATTCAAAACAATAGTAAGCGCGCAAAGAAACTACTTAAGTATATACCTGGACAGTATTTCATTTTAAATTATCAAAATAGCCACGTGTCTACTTAATTTCAAGAAAATTATTCATCATTTAAAACAACGACGGCAAACCTTCTTCTACATAAATTACATACTTATTTGACCAATCATAAAGGTAGTAATTATATTGCTTACAGGGGAACTTCACAGTTCAATTCAACGGTTGGAAGTGATAATCTTCGGGCAGATGCAGCAGTTGTGGCAGAGTCTGGACGCGTTGCGCGCGCAGCTCACCGGCGGCGCGCACGCCGGCGCGGGCGCGTACCCGGCCCGGAACACCGTGTCATTCCGATACAAGCCGCACGGAGTGTGATAAATTACAATAACGGTAATTTTGCTTCAAGCCGCCAGGTTCTAATAATGACAAAATATATATAATTAGGTATATGTTCTAGCGGTCAAACTCGATGTGAAACCTAACTAGTCTATCCTAGGCCATATTAGTAAAACCTATGGTTGTCAGGATATACTAGTTATATATAGGATATACGTGACGCGTTAAAGTCTACACGTATATACCTACGCTCTACATATTAAGTTCTCTATTTTTACCGTCTAGTAATTAAACATTTTGTATCAGCATGCAAGGTGCGCGAAAAGTCGAGATTTAATGTGGACTGACACTTGTTTAGATATGAACCTACTTTCTGTAATTGTTTACAATATAAAGAAATTAAAATAATAGTTGGACAGGTACTATAAGTGCCAAAATGAGTAGATATCGTTATTATGAAGATGCTGGTTCAAGTCATAGGACTTTTTAAAACAAAATATTAAACAAACTAATCAACTGTGGCTTTAAATATGTAAATTTAAGTTAAATACTATATTTTAGAACAATGTAAGATTAAAAATAGAAAGACACGCCAAATTCCAAAACGAGCTTTTAGTAAGCTGAACGATACCCGGGCAGTGTATATCCTTGATGTTTCGAATGCAGTACTATTATTGTGTCATGTGATTAATTATAATGCTCTACTTGACTCCTATAGTATGTATAGTATATATCTTAGATACGGAACAATGATATATGTATGACTTAAGATTTCAAATGTAAGGGTGTTTGAATGAAACGACCAGACATATTTATAATTTCAATTTATTAACAATTAGTAACTGAATAATTCAGCAGCGTTACGCGGTCAACTTCACGTCGGTGTGGTTATTTGAACTTGACCCCGTAATAACAATAAACAAATACCTCGTTAGTTACAATAGTTAAGTTAAATGATGTTAACCTAAATGTCATTATTAATAAATATTAACAAACAAATTATTATGCATTTATATCTTAAATTACAATTAAAATTTTGCATTAGCATGTATGTACTTAAAGACAATACAGAGATTCTATTAGACTATTAATTAATAATTTAAATACTTTTATTCCGATCATGGCGCCGTTTCTATATATAAAAATAATACAACTGCAACAGCTACTGTCACTGCTTTAAGACAACACGTGGACGGATAAACATTATTTAGAATCACCATTATTTAATTTGTAATAATTGATAATAAAATAAATAAAAACATCACTGTTATTTCCGATATTAAAACATTTTTGTTCGTTCAGATTGGATACCTATTACTTTCGAATATGACGTGATGTGCGCACGTCATATTAATAAAAGATTACGGTACAATATCGCATAACACCGCATAGGCGATATACATACACGCGTGTACTGAATTTATACATCTAATCAATCTTAATCTGTACAGTTCGATCGAATAGACCGTTGATGGAGACAGTTCAGCAATCTTATTTGAAAAGGGAATACAACATTTTTTTTGGAAATATCGTATCAGTTGTAATAATGTAATGGCAGAGGTTGGTGAGGTCTGATAAGACTGTCGACTCGGGCCTGATATACTGCTGTCGTAGCATTATCTAGTCATGTCAGCACGAGATACACCACGAGAAAGTAGCTTAGCATTGAATGTTATACAGGTGTGAGTGTCACGTGGTGTCAGGCAGCTGACGCTTGCATGTAACGGCGCAGTTCCTCTTGCGTGTCGAAGATCATGACAGGGAATGGCGAGCCGGGAACGTGCCGGCCTGCCCATCGTACCTCCACGCGGTAGTCGCCGGGCTCGGTGGGAGAAAACTGGTGATAAAAAAGAAGAAAGATTGAATAGGCTAGGGATAGCAAAGCAAATATAAAATAGACATCAACTACCAATTAAAACGTGTAATAAAAAAACCCCAAATACTTTTAGCTCATATATTGAATGGGGGACTAGCTAAACATTTTTAACTTATATACGATTAGATTGAATTTAGTTATTAAATATATGCCTTTGAAATATCCTGATCCTAACACAAAACAGTGAATTTAGAATTATGTCTAAGCAAATATTAAACTTCCAATAAATACACCGTTTACATGTTATTTGTTAATTAGAACTCAGTAATAAAACCTGCATAAAATTCACCTCATCAGAATGATTACGTTAACATAAAAAAACATTATCATATTTGGTCCTTTTGGTCAACACAATAATTTAGTTATCTGATAAGCAGGTTGGGAAACTGTTTGCGTAAAACAATAACAGATCTTAATCAGATTTTAATCTTGAAACGTGATCATGAGTAACGACATTAGTATTAGTAAATACATTTAATCTTTGAAATTGTACAAGTCATTGTCATGTCCTACATGGGCTCCTTTCAGACTTAGCCTTATAATTTTTTTTACACAAATATAACTCCTATGATACATTTCTACTTATACATGTAGACAATTTAACAAAACACCAATTACATAACAATATGTTTTATAATCTGTGATAAAACCTAATCTGATATACCAATGTGTTTGCATAATCATGATCATAATGTTTTTTATCTATAGCGATATCATTATTTATTTGGGGTCATTTTTCAAAAAGGTGCCACCTAGTTCCGTAGTAAGCAACTAGGCTTGTGTTACGGATACTAGATCGTCGATATAGTTATTGTATACTTTTTGTTTTTGTAAATACATACATAAATTTACTACACAAAAATATCGATTGATTGAGTATCGATTAATATTTTTATTTAAAAACGTTGCTCACTTTTTAAAGTAATGTATTAACCTGATCATGGTTAATTACTGAGGATATAATACGTAGGTTTTACATCGCGTCTTTCTTATCTGCTCCTGCCAAATAAAGTAAAAAAAAATGCGCAAGAGTGTCGTGTCGACCCGACGATTATTAAGTACATAATAATACTTGCTTATAAGATTAAATAAATATATATGTATATGTTGCTTACTTTGCAAAGTATGGTGCGATCCTTTTGGCTTTCTCGCTGCATTTCGACGCGGAAAGCGCCTTTAGGTCCGCGCACGCGCACCGTCAGCTGGCCTGCGCCTGCGCCTCGCGTGTCGCACAGGAAACGCGACTGGAACGTGGCCAATACACCAGGCTCCACTCCCGGACCGTATACTCGGACCTGTGTGATGTAATACATATACATAAATAAAAAAATTTGAGAGGTGTCAAGGGTCATCCGGATGGAACGAAGTTACTTTCGATTCATTAGTGAAGGAATTGTAATAAAATTGTTTTTTTTACAATAGCTTACTATAGCAAAAAGTATCGTTACAACTTTTTGTCTTAATTTTTTCCGTCTAGTCCCCTTTCGCAACGCGCGATAAGGAACTTCGTTCCAATATATTTTATGTAGATCAAAACTAAACATCAAAATCATCGTGAGGAAACTTGCATAACTGAGTGATAATGGCACAGTGTCCGCTCTGACGTTCACAAGCAGCATTATCAACCTTATATTCAATGCCAGTAATTATTGGTATCGCAATCTGAATAATCCGGCCGCTTCTCGGCCGGCTAACCGGCATAGCCCGTGTGGGTAGTAGTTAACTAGGCGGATCTCTTTTATCTTATCACCAAGCAAATTTTGGTTTTATTGAACAGAACAATGATAATTATTTATTACAATTCGTATTTAGTTTCGACAATATTGTCATGGTCTCAAAAACCGTGTTGTTAGTTTCATTATGAGATTAAGCCTCTAAGGTTTGGGCATACCTATATGTTCTGCTACTCGTGCTATAGTGGGATGGGTGGCTAGCTAAAAGACACATGAAGAAATATATAATGTAAAAATTATAGAAGAAAGAAAGATAAATATGGATATACCTTGGAAGGGTCGGGCGCGCCAGCCACTTTGAGCACAAAGGGCGAGCCGGGCACGTGCTCGCCAGCGAACTGTATGCTGAGCATGTGTCGGCCCGCCTCCGCTGGTTTCACGTTCAGCGTGAACGTGCCGTCGCCGTGCTCGTACAGTTCACAGTATGCCACCTAAAATGATTACATATTGATGAGCGTTTAACTTGGGCAAGGAGGTTTACGAATCTAAGTAAGGCCTCGTTTACGGAGACGCGGGACGTCGCACGGCGCATCCGACGTCTTTTCTGTTAACGGCGCGGCGGCGCGTGGTGGTGAGTTCCTAAAGAAGCGGGAAGCGTGGCAATTCCTTCTAATTTTGAAACTCATCGGGGATTTTCCTGTACTTTTTTTAAATTGTCTAGATTAAAGTCGTGTTGCAACCTATTTTATTTAGATACCGATGGTGGGATATATGCTAGTTCACTGCCGCTAGCCCTTCGGTAGCTACGCGTGTGATGGTGGCACGTGGTACCTTGTTGGGCCCGGTGCAGTGCGCGGTGAGCTCGCCGGGCCCGGCGCGGCGCGTGTCGAGCCAGGCGCGGATGTCGCGGCCGAGCACGCCGCCCGCCAGCCCCGAGCCCGAGCACACCACGCGCGACGCGTCGCCGCTCTCCGACCCCGCCGACACCGACACCGTCAGCGGACAACCTAAACACAACATACATATTATAAATGAATACACCTACATATAAAAATATGCACATATGCCTATAATAGCTTACTGTAAATTATTCAGCACTAAAAAGCTAAATTGAAAGGGGAGGGTAGTTATACAGTCTATTATAATAATCAACGAGTGAATATTTGATAAAGAAACTGACTTATGAAGGTGCCTTATGGTGGCTCTTACACTTGTCGACATCATATTGTAAAATTTGACGTCATATCCGTTTCAAGTACTTAGCTTACAACATATTTTTTAACGTACATATTTTTGTATTTGATAAAGAAAATAATGAGTGATAAATGTTCCACTCATTATTTTCTTTATCAAATACAAAAATATGTAAGTTAAAAATATGCTGAATATTGAAACAAAATTGACCCTTATTACCCCATAATCAATTATAATAAGCATAAATGTCACAATAATCATCATTAAATTCAACATGATCATTGCTGCCATGGCTAAATGTTATGAATGCATATGAATATAGTGATTTAAATAAAGCACCTGCTAAAAACTTTCGGCTTGCCAACTTTGGAAGTAAGGTCACCAGGAAAAAATTCTTTTTCCGCATATTTTTTTGGACACTTGCAAAAAACCGTGTGTGCAAATATAAATTAAAAAGTTAATATTTTAACACCCTCCTTCAAATGATGCCTGCATATTATAACTACAAACACATCTTTTAATTCTATTAGTTTATACATTTGACCTTTTTGGTCCAAAAATCTGAAAATGGCCGTCACTTGAATGTGTATTGTTACCTTTGACAAGTCTCCCGGCCCACAGTACTCGTAGCTGGTGGTCTCCCGCGCGGCGGGGCGTGTACGTGGCGCGCCATAGTCCCGGGCCTGCCGCCGCTAGCGCCACCGGGATGCTGTCACCCTCCGGGGACATCAGCGAGGCCTCAGGCGCTCCCGGGCCGGCTGCGCTGCCGTCTAAAAGACACAACAATCTATATTAATACTTGAACCAAAAACTTTGTACCCCTTTTTACGAAGATTGCGAAAGGAGGAATATGAAATTTCTCACACTTAAAGTTAATATAGCGGAGTGCACAATGCTAATATTAGTTTAGTCGAATTTCGACCAGTGGCTGACCACATGTTAGTGTAAATATTAAAAATGTTTATTTGTCTCAAAATAAAAAAATTGATATAATTTTATTATTAATTTTAAATTTTTTAATTTTTGTATAATACACGATTTTCTTAACTCAGCACAATCTTAAAAATATAAATGCAAAAAGAACTTTTTGACCCCGACGTGATTTGAACACGCAACCTTCTGATCTGGAGTCAGACGCGCTACCATTGCGCCACGGAGTCGTATGAACGTAAGTCGTATAATCGTGATTTACAATGAAAGTAGTGACTCATTCTTTGAAAATAAATCGATGAAGTACGTACTCAAACGTGTCTGTTGATTGATGTTAAATACTAATACGTTTTACGTGGGTTGTTTACGCAGGTATATTGTATATAGGTACTCAAAGAAAATGACATAATGTTGTACGCATATTTCTGTGATGATGATATACGAGTGCTGTTTTCAATCCGACCATAACGCGGAATCATAATATCTGCAATTTTTCATAGAAATTTATTTATTACATCGGCGCAGTATTAACAAAATGTAATGTAACTTTCATCGCTTTCGCTTTCGCCCCCTTTAAGGATTGATTTCCGATGTATAAAAATCATAGGTGAATGATGAACCATCATCGTGAATCAGACACACATACTTTAGTATTTATTTATAGTATGATTGCGGGAGTGTGCGGCGCGGCGTGCGCCAGGCCGCGCCCGCCACCAGCGCGCCGTTGTACGTCAGCTCCAGCTAAAGTAGCTACAAGTAGGTACCTATAGTGAACACTGCGGGAGTGTGCGGCGCGGCGTGCGCCAGGCTGCGGCCGGCCAGCGTGACGCGGTCGGCGCTGGCGGGCGGCGCCAGCAGCGCGCGGCGCGGCGCGCCCGCCACCAGCGCGCCGTTGTACGTCAGCTCCAGCTAAAGTAGCTACAAGTAGGTACCTATAGTGAACACTGCGGGAGTGTGCGGCGCGGCGTGCGCCAGGCCGCGGCCGGCCAGCGTGACGCGGTCGGCGCTGGCGGGCGGCGCCAGCAGCGCGCGGCGCGGCGCGCCCGCCACCAGCGCGCCGTTGTACGTCAGCTCCAGCTAAAGTAGCTACAAGTAGGTACCTATAGTGAACACTGCGGGAGTGTGCGGCGCGGCGTGCGCCAGGCCGCGGCCGGCCAGCGCGACGCGGTCGGCGCTGGCGGGCGGCGCCAGCAGCGCGCGGCGCGGCGCGCCCGCCACCAGCGCGCCGTTGTACGTCAGCTCCAGCTAAAGTAGCTACAAGTAGGTACCTATAGTGAACACTGCGGGAGTGTGCGGCGCGGCGTGCGCCAGGCCGCGGCCGGCCAGCGTGACGCGGTCGGCGCTGGCGGGCGGCGCCAGCAGCGCGCGGCGCGGCGCGCCCGCCACCAGCGCGCCGTTGTACGTCAGCTCCAGATAAAGTAGCTACAAGTAGGTACCTATAGTGAACACTGCGGGAGTGTGCGGCGCGGCGTGCGCCAGGCCGCGGCCGGCCAGCGTGACGCGGTCGGCGCTGGCGGGCGGCGCCAGCAGCGCGCGGCGCGGCGCGCCCGCCACCAGCGCGCCGTTGTACGTCAGCTCCAGCTAAAGTAGCTACAAGTAGGTACCTATAGTGAACACTGCGGGAGTGTGCGGCGCGGCGTGCGCCAGGCCGCGGCCGGCCAGCGTGACGCGGTCGGCGCTGGCGGGCGGCGCCAGCAGCGCGCGGCGCGGCGCGCCCGCCACCAGCGCGCCGTTGTACGTCAGCTCCAGATAAAGTAGCTACAAGTAGGTACCTATAGTGAACACTGCGGGAGTGTGCGGCGCGGCGTGCGCCAGGCCGCGGCCGGCCAGCGTGACGCGGTCGGCGCTGGCGGGCGGCGCCAGCAGCGCGCGGCGCGGCGCGCCCGCCACCAGCGCGCCGTTGTACGTCAGCTCCAGCTTAAAGTAGCTACAAGTAGGTACCTATAGTGAACACTGCGGGAGTGTGCGGCGCGGCGTGCGCCAGGCCGCGGCCAGCCAGCGTGACGCGGTCGGCGCTGGCGGGCGGCGCCAGCAGCGCGCGGCGCGGCGCGCCCGCCACCAGCGCGCCGTTGTACGTCAGCTCCAGCTAAAGTAGCTACAAGTAGGTACCTATAGTGAACACTGCGGGAGTGTGCGGCGCGGCGTGCGCCAGGCCGCGGCTGGCCAGCGTGACGCGGTCGGCGCTGGCGGGCGGCGCCAGCAGCGCGCGGCGCGGCGCGCCCGCCACCAGCGCGCCGTTGTACGTCAGCTCCAGCTAAAGTAGCTACAAGTAGGTACCTATAGTGAACACTGCGGGAGTGTGCGGCGCGGCATGCGCCAGGCCGCGGCCGGCCAGCGTGACGCGGTCGGCGCTGGCGGGCGGCGCCAGCAGCGCGCGGCGCGGCGCGCCCGCCACCAGCGCGCCGTTGTACGTCAGCTCCAGCTAAAGTAGCTACAAGTAGGTACCTATAGTGAACACTGCGGGAGTGTGCGGCGCGGCGTGCGCCAGGCCGCGGCCGGCCAGCGTGACGCGGTCGGCGCTGGCGGGCGGCGCCAGCAGCGCGCGGCGCGGCGCGCCCGCCACCAGCGCGCCGTTGTACGTCAGCTCCAGCTAAAGTAGCTACAAGTAGGTACCTATAGTGAACACTGCGGGAGTGTGCGGCGCGGCATGCGCCAGGCCGCGGCCGGCCAGCGTGACGCGGTCGGCGCTGGCGGGCGGCGCCAGCAGCGCGCGGCGCGGCGCGCCCGCCACCAGCGCGCCGTTGTACGTCAGCTCCAGCTAAAGTAGCTACAAGTAGGTACCTATAGTGAACACTGCGGGAGTGTGCGGCGCGGCGTGCGCCAGGCCGCGGCCGGCCAGCGTGACGCGGTCGGCGCTGGCGGGCGGCGCCAGCAGCGCGCGGCGCGGCGCGCCCGCCAGCAGCGCGCCGTTGTACGTCAGCTCCAGCTAAAGTAGCTACAAGTAGGTACCTATAGTGAACACTGCGGGAGTGTGCGGCGCGGCGTGCGCCAGGCCGCGGCCGGCCAGCGTGACGCGGTCGGCGCTGGCGGGCGGCGCCAGCAGCGCGCGGCGCGGCGCGCCCGCCACCAGCGCGCCGTTGTACGTCAGCTCCAGCTAAAGTAGCTACAAGTAGGTACCTATAGTGAACACTGCGGGAGTGTGCGGCGCGGCGTGCGCCAGGCCGCGGCCGGCCAGCGTGACGCGGTCGGCGCTGGCGGGCGGCGCCAGCAGCGCGCGGCGCGGCGCGCCCGCCACCAGCGCGCCGTTGTACGTCAGCTCCAGCTAAAGTAGCTACAAGTAGGTACCTATAGTGAACACTGCGGGAGTGTGCGGCGCGGCGTGCGCCAGGCCGCGGCCGGCCAGCGTGACGCGGTCGGCGCTGGCGGGCGGCGCCAGCAGCGCGCGGCGCGGCGCGCCCGCCACCAGCGCGCCGTTGTACGTCAGCTCCAGCTAAAGTAGCTACAAGTAGGTACCTATAGTGAACACTGCGGGAGTGTGCGGCGCGGCGTGCGCCAGGCCGCGGCCGGCCAGCGTGACGCGGTCGGCGCTGGCGGGCGGCGCCAGCAGCGCGCGGCGCGGCGCGCCCGCCACCAGCGCGCCGTTGTACGTCAGCTCCAGCTAAAGTAGCTACAAGTAGGTACCTATAGTGAACACTGCGGGAGTGTGCGGCGCGGCGTGCGCCAGGCCGCGGCCGGCCAGCGTGACGCGGTCGGCGCTGGCGGGCGGCGCCAGCAGCGCGCGGCGCGGCGCGCCCGCCACCAGCGCGCCGTTGTACGTCAGCTCCAGCTCCGCCTCGCCGCCCGCGCTGCTCTCCACGCCCGACAGGCTCACCACCGACCGCCCGGACACGGTCTCAACACCTGTCATGATTGCCATAATGTGTTAATAATTAATAAATAATTCTGGACATTATTACACAGCGCAATCTAGTTCAGAGCCAACGAACAACGACAAATGTTTAAGCTCATCATCTAAACAGTTGTCCCTACCGGGATTCTAATCAGAGACTCATAGCAGTTAGCTTAGTTATTACTTTTAAAATATTAATTGATGTTAAAGACAAAAAAATACAGTTAAAAAAAATGATTATCTGATGAAGTAAAAAGCAAAATATATATAGTTTTTCATAAAAAGAATGCAACTAACGTTGATGCCTGCCCGCCAGGAGGCACTCGAGCGTGCCGGGCCCCGCGTTGCTGGTGTCGAGCACGAGTTTGGAAGGCGCGCGCACACGACCTGAGTTGTCCGTGCCCCACCCGCCTACTGGCACGATCGCTGATGTATCTATTACCTGAACAAACGAAAAAAACATACGTAAATATAACAACGTTACAAACACTTGCTCATTTAGGGATTTTAACCAAGAATAATAACTAAATGGATATTATTTCTATTAACTACAGAAAAAGGATTGTGGAGAAATATAATCCTACTTAATATTATAAATGTGAAAGCTCACTTTAACAGAAAAGGGGCTGCCAGGCAGGGGTCCGGATGATGTGAATATCCTGACTTCGTAGAGCCCCACCACCAGCGGTATGTACGCGCAGAGCCACTCCCGCGGCGCTCCAGCCACAACTCTACACTCTAGTAAACCATTGTCTGTGCTTTCTTCTTTGTCGTCTGATGTTAGCCTTTCCACCTAAAACAAAAATCATAATCATGACATACCATCAATCACCTGTTTCTATATAACAGACTACAGCTAGATAAACTGCCAGTGAGAAATTCTTAGAAACACTAAAAAAAGTTAACCTCGACTTGAATCCTCGAGCTTCAGGAGTCGAACGAAACAAAAAACAGCTTTTATTTGGAGATTTTTTGCTATAGTTCCAGGTTGTATTAAGTTGTGTTCATATGATCTAAGTTACCTGTACAACGGGAGGAGTATCTTCAGTACAGTGTATGGTGAACGCAGCCTCCTTGCCGACGTGCGCGTGCGCAAGGCCAGTGCCCACGCACCGTGCCACGTTGCTACTGCGACCGCTAAGAACCCCAAGAGATATAGGACTACCTGCTACGTTCGTACCTGTCATAGAATAGTGGAGTTTGTTAATTTTGTAACATCAAATATCGGTAAAATTTCCATATACTTAATCACCTTTAATTATATACACACAGTGATAGCCTAGTAATATGAATGACCACATACTTCAAAATCAAAATGCACTATGCATATTAAATATAATTGTCTATAACTGTAATTAAGGAATCACAAAGAAGCAGAGTTAAATCCGTAAAAAATATTAATAAACACATTTTTTTTTATTTATTAGCTTTGGTTTATCTGTGACTCAAATGTCGGATCACATCTATATTTATAAAGTGATTCACACGTAATATTGGGACCTTACCTCCATAGGTAATGTAAATTCTGTAATGTGCTGGTATGGTGGGTCGCAAGCGCACTCTGTACGTGTGTCCGTCCTCCCTTATATCGACTGGAAGGCGGATACGCCGCTCGCCCATCGCCTCGCATATCACTTCTAGTTCTGCTAACCCCGCATCTTTTGTGTCAACTGAAATTATAATAATATTTCGTCACGAACTGGCGATTTCGATACCATACATTAGATAATGTTAGGTAGAAAAAAAAAACAATACAGATCTAGGGTAATGCAATAGGGTACAGACGGACCGCACCAAAGCAAGATAAATATGTTATTTAAATTATTGTAGCAGGTACTTTTGCAAGAAAAAAATAAATTTTTATTTTAATTTAATACGAAACGGGAGAGAAAAGCATCATGAAAATGTGAAAAAAATTTACCTGTGAAATTGATAGGTGTTTGTGCTATGATATTGCCTGTAGGTAGACCAGATATGATGACTCTGTTGGCATCAAACGACTCGCAAGTGAAAGGGCTACCAGACACGGGTTTTGATAAGTGTAGTACCTCTGAAATCAATAAAAGAAATATATGTATTAATAATTGATGCATGTTAGAAAGTCATACAATTGAATCTATATTTTTATGGTAAAATATAAATGTTTGGCTACACATTAAGTAGGTACTCTTATATTGAAGCTTCAATAGAGATTGCTGATGATATCATAAGGGCAAATATCTTATGTAATTTTTTATATATGCGGTGCATCGAGCACCGCTTATCATACTCAAAACTTAAAAATTTTAAACTCAAAGGGTCAGCTGCCGTCTAAGTTTATGAACACTAATTTAAGAGACTGGGGATAGTAGACAGGACGGTATGGGTAAATGACAAACCTATAGTGCTTTGTCCAACATCAGTGATGGTATATTCAGCTTGTAATAATCCTGATTTAGTTTGATAGCATCGTACGGGTAACGCTCTGGATCCGGGGCCGGACACCACAACGTCGAATTCCCTCGCCGGTCGGCCGAGCGTGTCGATACTGAATGATGCCACGCGGTTAACTTGAGCTTGGTACAACCCTAGACCGCACGCGGCAACCTGAAGCGGAGAAGCGAATAATGTTACAGGAAATGTAAATTATATTTGACGGCGGGAGCGTGGACGTAGCGATAACGGGGTCATCATTATCGTCTCTTGGTAAAGGATCCATTAGGAAGGTGGGTACTCGGGCAAACCAGTAAAACGTAGGTAGAAGCTCAAATCTCAGTCGCGTTTATTAGGTAATCCAACTTACAATATAGCTAGGAACTAAGGTTTTGTACGGTGAACGTGAGAGTTTCGATCGTATGCTCTGCACTGTTTGGCGTCCGGCATAATAATGATTAAAACGACTCCACGCGAGTGGGGGGGGGGGGGAGGGGAACTAAAGCGCCACCTCGCGGCGTTCACTGTACTAATCGACCAGCCAATGAGAATCAAGTTACAGTGTGACCAGTATTATGAAATACAACGGATGTTGTAGTTTTTTTTTTAAATTACAACACCCGTTTTCATGGCGTTTGGGTGTTTTAAATATTCTGATAGTATTAGACAATTTCCAATAGGTCTAATGCTTATTACTTTGTAATATTAGGATTTTTATTTTCAATTTAGGATTAGGATTATTATGTCAAAAACAATTCACCGTAGTGATTAAGTTTGTAAGCTTATTTTATTTTGCTAAAATAATACTAATGAGATTAATTGGCCGAGCGATCAACTTGTGCGCCACGTGCTTGCATTATATGGTTTACGTGTTTATACTTTATGAATATTTGTGTATGTAAACGCACCAAGAGAAATTCCTAGTCTGCTGCAATGTTTATAGCCAATTGTAGCTCATTATCCTAGGTTGGGCCCTAGACCGTTTTGGGGAGGGCACGGTCCACCCGGTTCCCCCCTATGTATGGCCATGGAGACATACCTCTTGTCCGTGGTGTGCGGGCTGCACGTCGATGAGCAGCGGGTCGCTGGGCACGGGCGCGGCGCTCCACAGCAGCGTGAGGCGGTGCGGCGCCGCCCGCGCCGGGTGCCACACCAGCTCCTGGCGCGCGCCGCCCCGCCGCCGCACCGAGTGCGGGACCGCCGCCCCGCCGCACGTCACGCGCCCCGACAGCCGACCGTTACCCGCCCCGCTCGTGTTCACTGCACACGCCATTATTATGATTAAAGCGTATACCACATACATTTTTAGTCATAGCTTTTCAACACTTAAACTAAAAATAAATACATTTGAAGATTTTTTTCTTGATTAAGAAGAACGGAAGAGTTCTTGTTGCTGTATTTATAAGGAAAAACAGTAAAAAATATTATTACATATTAGATATTAATTATAGAAATAACTGCATTCGTTCAAATATAGTTTTAATTTGTCCAACCCAAACTTACCAGTAAGTATCGCCGGTCGGTGCGCTACGGCGTCTCCAATAGAGAGTACTTTGACAGCAGAAGCGTCGAGCGCCTCCACATCAGCTATGGGTCCCCGGGCACTCCTCACCACGTATCTGCCGACCCGACTCGCCGGGAACGTCAACAGGCCCGTATCTTCTAGATGTGCTTCTGCTACGCGAGTTCCCGTAGGCGATATAACCTCCACGTCCGATAAGTTCTCATCTATTTCTACTGTTGCTACTCCGCCTAAAAGTTATACAGAATTGAATGGATTAAACCAAATATACGTGGAATTGAGACCCTGTTGCTTTTTTGACAGATGAAGCCCACAATTTCTATAACTGGTTAGATTTTTTTAAATCTCACAAGTCTCAGCTATTGCTTGTACGTAAAATATTTTCAACTCCTTAACAATAAGAGTATATCAACCTCAATTTTAAAATTATACAATTATTATCCTCCTCGCTATGATCTGTTGAGTTATATAATATATTTTTTTATTGAGAGGTATTTTGAGGGATTATATTGAATGCATCTGGAGACTACCAACCTGTACTCAAACTCCCAAACTTTGTATCTCAAAGAAAGAGGGCTCTCGGCTAACAATGGGACAGTAAATGCGGTTAAGGAAATGGTATTTACTTACCAATTTGTACATAAGTGTGTGGCTCGCTGACTCGACATACGAATGGGCTGCCGGGGACGGGCTGCTCGTTGAACGTGACCGACACGCGATGTGGCTCGCGAGATACTGGCACGAATGTCACGTCATACAGGCCACGGGCAACTGCCACCACCTGAACAACGACACGGTTTAACTTTTATATTTGTTGTATAGGTTAATTGACTATATTAAGGAGGCTATTACATTTTTCTACAAATAACGGTGTTTTTCAGGTACAATTTTAATGTATAAGCAATCATATATGTGAAGATATTATGGTCTCAATTTAAAGGTAATCTATTCATCTTCAGATTGGCATCACAAAAATTGTATCACATCATACAAATTTTTCCCATAAATCCGTTTTCACCATCACAATAATCACAGAAAATGTATAAAAATAGGGTCTGATTACGTACCATTTTAAAGTAAACTTAGAGCATATTTTATCATCAAAATTATATAAAATTACGGCATATATAATCCTCTATACGTTCGACTAATTATTTTGTACCTAAATCATTCATTTTTCAATAAACAGCAAAAATATGAACGCTTGCAAATTTCTTCATCCATTTTTCACTCGCGGACTTTCATTCCGCGCTCAGACGCGCTTGTGGAAGCATGTGCGTATCGCTCTGTCGCAAAAAATAAATTACGAAAAAGCAAAAAATAACTTCATACTGTTTTACCTTTTTTTAGTTTTAAAGGTATGAAGTTGGTGCCAAGCCAAACGTAATAGTAAGTACACTCACCACGAGTGACCTTGAGCAGGGTGATTAAAACCACCACATCATCGGCACCGACTTCATACCTTTAAAACTAAAAAAAGGTAAAACTGTATGAAGTTATTTTTTGCTTTTTAGTTTTTGAAGTTGGTTTTTCTTTTTTTTAAAAGTTAATTTATTTTATTCTTTTTAGTGTTGTATATATTAAACTTTTCATATCAGGTCAATCTAATAGCCTGAAAGAATACAACTATCGATCCATATATACTTATAATTATGAAAGATTTTCCCTTCAACTCTTAACCGTTGAGGAGTTGTACCTTCCATCATCAGATCATTACATGAAATGTTGATTTTCAGATGCAAATACTTGAACAGCTTTGGAGAATACATGTAAATGTAATAAATGCTTATAACTGAAAGAATTTTCTTTTAAATCTTAACTGTTGAGGAGTTCTACCTTCCATCATCAGCTCATCAACCTCAAATGATGATTATCAGACACAAATACTGGAACAATTTTAGTAAATATATTGAAAACGTGATAATTGCCTATAAAATTTGAGGGTTGCCCTCGATTTCCCTGGGATCCCATCATCAGATCGTGATGTGGTTACAATGGGACCATCTGTGAAGTCCTCTTTTAAACAAAAAAAAAATTTTGCATGTCGGTCCAGGCGTTTTGAAGTAATTCGTGAACATACAAAAAAAAAAAAAAACGACGGATTGAGAACCTCCTCCTTTTTGAAGTCGGTTAAAAAGTCTGTGTCATACACTCATATAGTCGTTTATCGTGACCTGAAGATATTGATACTTTTTCAAATCTAAATAAAAGTAAATACGACTTTAATAATATTATTAAATTTATTATCAGAATGTTATTTTGGGATTGATGAATAAGATCGGGATTTGGATACTAACGGCTAACCAGTCGTTGACAAGGTTGAGAAATGGATGGGTGGAGTTAAGTCATATTAAACCTGTAATTTAGATTAGGCCTGAAAGTAGATGGGTAGGGTTAAGCTGCTGTTGGGCAAGTTAAAAAATAGATAGGTGAGGTTAAGCAGCTATTGGGCAGGTGAAGAAATGGATGGGTGGGGTTAAGTCATATTAATACTGTGATTTAGATTAGGCCTGAAAGTAGATGGATAGGGTTAAGCTGCTGTTGGGCAAGTTAACAAATAGATGGGTGAGATTAAGCAACTGTTGGACAGGTGAAGAAATGGATGGGTGAGATCAAATGTTACTAAAACAAGGCGAGAATAATTGGGATTAAGAGTCTGTATGTGAGTCCAAGAAAAGGATGGGTAGGGTTAAGCATTTGTTAGTGAGGTCGAGACTTGATGGGTGGGCTTAAGATGTCAACTCCGTTCCTGACGGGTGTTCCCTGACTAGGCTTGTTCTTACTCGGCCACTGAATGACTGTACTAGTGGGTAAAACTTTCAGATGTACTAGTTCTGTCTTCTGGTACTATTAGCACCACCTACAACAGTACCATAGTACAGTATAGATAGATAGATAGAATATTCTTTATTGTACATAACCAAAACAGACAAAATATGAAATACAATCAGTAATACAGCGGTAAGTACAATATAGTACAATATATATACAATATATATACAGTATATGGTGAATTACATTTTATATTCCTTCATACTTTGCAGGTTTTGCCTGTAATTCTTACAATACCCGATTATTCTTTATATGAAATATTATCATGCATCCCACTTATTCATACACTGATTTTATATCGCTCCCGCTCGTTTAGTCGCGTTTCGAGTATTTCAAGTATCTACAGTCCTACAGTTACTAAATTACTCAATTCTTTATTGCATTCCATAATGTGTACATTAGTTGGTTTGTTGATTAATGTTAAACATTGGATCAATTATGGACCCTGTCGGGCACAGCAAAAGATATTTTTAATAGGAGAGAGGATGAAGGCACTCTTTGTCAAATAAGATAAAAACTATATAGGTATACTAGCTGTTACCCGCGACTTCGTCCGCGTGAAATTTAACGAAAAATTTAATGTTCATATTCATGCATTGGTCAGCTCCCGCGTTTTTAAGTCATACGGAACTCTAATTCGTTTCTTGTTCTTAAATTAAAGTAGCCTAAGTTACTCCTTATAACGATGGTGAAAGTCCCTACAAAATCGGTCCAGCTGTTGCAGCAATTAGAAGGAACGAAGAGAGACAGACAAACATTTTAGAAATTATTTTTTTGTGTAATTACCGTATATATACTTTTATATATGTAATTACAAACAGAAATTCCAATCCTAAGGAGTATGAAATATTTGCATTGCATCAAGCTTTTATGTGAGTTCAACCTCTTTTGAATAAAATCGGATTGAGTTTTCAAGCATATGTCAAAATAAAAAGTAATTTAAATCAAAAACACTAAGGAGTATTGATATCACCTCCAACACAATTCTCTATCTCTTTTTAATCCCGTCAGGGATTGAATTTCGATAAAATACGATATACGTCTTCCATCAATTCTGTTAAAGAATGTTTATGCAAAATTTGAAGTAGATTGGACCAAGGAATCACGTTGTCTCGTACAGACTTGGTCCCCTATCCCCCCCCCCCCATATGGGCAAAATTTAGGAAAATCCTTTCTTATCGGATGCCTACGGCATACAAAGACTACACTCGCCAAGTGTTATTAAAAAAATAGAGAACTTTCATACTAACTTTGCACCCCTTATTACCCCCTTAAGGGATGAATTTCAAAAAAGGGATGTCGGAAATAATCATGATTAGGATTTTATAACCCAAATATAACATTTTATTGATATAACTTTAAAAATCAAAGAAATTTCATATTAACTTTGCACCCCCATTTTACCCCTTTAAAGGATGATTTTTGAAAAAATACTTTACACGTGTTTCATAACTTTCAATGAAAAACCTTCAGACCGAATTTCAATTGAATATCTTCAAAAACAGCAAAGTTACATACTAAACTTACACCCCCGTTTTACCCCCTTAGGGGGTGAATTTTCAAAATTCCTTTCTTAGTGCTCCCCTACGTTATAAAAGGAATCCCTGTGCAAAATTTCAAGTTTCTAACCCTTATAGTTTAGGCCCTGCGTTGATATGTCAGTCAGTCAGTCAGTCAGCTTCTCCTTTTATATATATAGATTAAATTAAATTGTATCATTATAGTATAGTATAATATAATTATTTTATAATAAGTATTTCTATATTTGTTTTAGATATGTTTATGTATTTTTTTTTTATTTATTGCACGTTTTTCATTTTTTTAAAACTATAAATTATAATAATCTAGATATTTTCAATTTTATTAAGCCTTGTAGAATGTTATAATTTTTATTTTAAAATATATTCTGAGTTAAATTTAAAATGAAATATAATCATGTTATTGTAAATTTTATTGTTAAGTATTTTTTGATATAAGTATGTGTAGTTTTTACCGCACACTGTTCTTTAAAATTTTAAATTTACTAGCTTGTAGCGTGCGACTACTCGTTCAGAACCAGAGACTAAGAATACTGACATCTCGAACGAAAGACGTAGTACTAAAAGAATGATGTAATAATAAGGAATAGTTTATTCTTGTCAATATTATGGCGGACTAAGTTTTTCGTGGCTTTTTAACTAAATTTAGTTTTCTTATTGTAGTTCTAGTTTTCATTAATGAAGGTAAACGAATATTTTTCCATTATGTTTTTTTTACTTTTAAAAACATAAATACATATTAATCATATTTAATGAGGTATAGCAAAATAGACCGAGTCATGAATGACTCGGTCTATTGTGAATGCATTACAGCGCATTGAATTCACATATAACGAAATAACTTAATCTTTAAGATATTTTACTTAGGGATATCTGCAGACCAAACGTAAAGTAATTCGTATCGAATGTATGTACAATAGGTCACCAGGTAGCAAATAATATCACGAAAATAGTACGATCACTAAACTTTCTGAATCAATTCAAATAAAAATAAGAAATAATAACAAAGATCAAGATTATTTAAGCGATGTATAAAATCGAGCGCTCAGTGGTTTCAATGTGTGCGTGTCCGTAATGTTGCTGTGTGCGACTCTAAATACATAAATTTGCGTTCGTCGAAAATGTAACAGCGTCCTTAACGGATATCGTAGTTAAGTCTGGAAATTTAATTGTTAATATTAGCTATTTAAGCGATTAATTACGCCTAAATAGATTTTTTTAATACCCACAAGATTGATTTATTGGCGTAGTTATGAGTAAAATTTGTATTTGGTGGGTTAAGTATACAAAAAGATATGAATTTGATCATTCAACAAAATATATTTAATATTTAAAATTTATGATTGAAAAAATATAGTCCAATATAAAATATAGCAATAATGTATGCTACAAACCTCAGCCTTCACGGTAGTGGAGGGGGTAGAGACGACAAGTTCCAACGTGCCCTCGCCCGCGCCGGCCGCGTCCACGCTGAACGTCACCGGCTTGCCCACCTCCACTCCTCGTTCCTCATCCGCACTCTCGTCTAAACTAAGCCCTTCCAATGTACCCTCCAGTTCTGTGAAATAAAACGGAAGATTCTAGAGACAGCACCTTAAAAGTGAGGATATGTTAAAAAAAAAAAAAGGTCCTGTAAACCACTTAGGATGTAATTTGTAAGGTATATTCATTTAGCTGCCAGCTTTCTGATGTGTTTTTATAGACTATTATGGATCGTTGTCGCCGGCAGCTTATTCTCATATCGTAGAGATGATTGAGGTCCGAAGTTTTTACTGTATTCAGGAATTGGTTTCTCGATCATTATAGACTTCAAAAAATTAACTTATCTTTAGATACCTACATATAAGTTATAAAAACATTATTAGGTTTCGATATAGAAAATAAAATTCAAATTAGAATCAGGAGAAATAGGCCCTATCAATTGTAATTAAAAAGTAAAATATATGATCAGGTACATACCTCCAGGTCCAAGTCCGCTGACTCGAACTCGTCGGACGTCGTACACGTTGCACGTGAAGGGTGAGCCGGGCACGTGGCGGCCGGCGCAGGTGACCTGCACGGTGTGGCGGCCGACGGCCTCGGGCGTGTACGTCGCCGTGTAGCGGCCCTCGCCCGACGGCGACACGCGCGAGCGGACGTTACTGCCGCCCGGGCCCGCCACGTACACCGTCGGCTCACCTGCTATACGAAATAATTGCGGGTTTCACTAATGGAAGAGCTGAAAACTGCTTTGACAGTCTTTTATGTCCAAGTAAAATAAATTGAAAGAATTTTAGTTTTATAAAAGGCTAGCGAATTAAAATTTAAGCACCGAAAACATTGCCCTAACAAAAATTCTACATATAAGTGAAATAATTAACTTTTACGACTATTTCACAAGCGTTCTCGTTAAGATCACTTACACAAACTAATTGATCGATTAGTAGGGAAAAATTAACACATACTTTTTGCTAATATCGTGTGTAAGGTGCTAGCCGCCTTCAATCTACAAGCTAACTTGTATAAAGTAACGTACAGTGACATTTTACACAACCCCTAAATAACGAGCGTATGCGAAGCCGAAAGCGCGTCGCCATTGTGATTGTAGCGCGGCTACACTAGAATCTTGAATACAATTTAACTGAATACATTCGCAAATAATAAACATACTTAAACAATGCTTTCAATGCATAAACAATGTCTGATGGCGAAGCATTGAATCCAGTCTAAACAATGTCTTGACAAAGGATGATTAATTACAGTTTGAGATTAAGTAACATATTAGCTAATACATATTATGTATTCTACATCGTACAAACGCGGCTAGGATAACCGACTGAGTGAGATACACATATCAAGGACTGTGGCACAGGCGATTTGCGACTGGAGGGGTTCGGACGAATTGTAGACAAGTGATACAAGAAATACATACTGATTGCATATTTATGCGAATACATTAAAATAATACTACTTTTACGGATTTTGAGGTGTTTTATCCTTTAAAGCATCGGTCGGCCTGTAAACGCGGGGTTAATTGAAATCAACAGCTGTATCAAAATCATTCTTATACAGTACCTGGTTAATAAATTTTGGCATGTATTTCTTTCTAACAGACCCGCAGACAGAAAGAAAAGGGAAGAAGAAAGGCACTCTACATATGTTATAAATATGTTTATGTGTATTTCAACAAGTAAGATAGCGCTTACTATGAAACCCAGTAAGTTGTATGTCGGCTGGTTCTGCCCGCGGGGTGGACACGAGGCCGGGCCCGGCGGCGCGCGCGTCGGCCGCGGCCGCCGGCGCCGACACGGCACACGAGAACGGCGAGCCCGGCACCGCCTGCCCGTTGAACCTCACCGACAGCGTGTGTGGCGCCGCCTCTACTGGCTTGAAGTTTACCTGTGTACATATATCATTTAAAACATTTGATAGCCACTTGAGGAAAACATACGATCACAACTGTCTTCCAAACCTGTCTATTTAAACATCTTAACTGTTATTTTAACAGCTCCTAAATTAATCATAATCAGTATCATCGATTAAGAGAGAATCGATCGATATTTTATAATAATTTATTATATTCATCATTTAAAAATGTATCGGTAATTGTAGAACTTACTTTAAATCTGGCGTTGCCTTCACTTTGTACATAATTCGGTACATTTCTGCCGTTTACAGCTACTATTATTTCTAGATTGCCTGCACCTGAAATTAAATACCTCTCGTTAATTCCTTAACATTATAAAAATAAAGAGAGGTGAGCTATTTTCCCTCTTATTTAATCTAAATAGCCTGTTTCTGTGAAGTTACGAGTAATATTATATTAGACCGGGCAGAGAAATGTGTCAAAACACGCATTACTTTGGTAATATAAACTTTGGTACGGTAATACCCAGCACCAAGCTGCGGTATATTTTCCAGCGTCATATCCACGTAAGGTACATGACTTACCAGCGTGTGAAGCGTTGATGGTGAAAGACACTGGTCTGCCAACAACCCCGGGAGAGATGTCAGTGACGTTGACCCGCGCCGCACTGTAAGCTTTCACGAGGAAGGGACTACCTTCCACGTGACCACCCATTGCACCGGCGCGCACCTGCCCAACAAAACATTGTTAATAGTGCATTTTTATGTTGTACTTAGTGACTGAAACAAAGTACATATTGGAATTCAGCTAGTATTACCTACATTTACACAAGAAAGCTCTTATTATCTTATTAGCAAGGATTAACCTTATAATTAACTTTGCTGACTTAAGTGTGGATTCAATTGGCATATTACACAGTGTCGAAATATCGTTGCAATGTTTACATATAACAACTATATATAAAAACTTACATTGTTTGAAAGTGTAAGCTGCACCAATGACTTTCTTTAATCAAACGATTTTGAGGGTCGCCTTCTTCCTTTGTCATTATAATACAGAATATATGGAACAATTATTATTATTTTATCATTCTTACCTCAATACTATGATCACCAACATCAACAGGCACGAAGGAAATGGTGTATCGCTTACTGGCCTCATTTTCACCAATAGTCTCGTCAGCCGATACCTATGGCAGAAAATGCTTACATAAAAAATACCCTCTTTCATATCTCTAAAATTAAGTCCCTCAGCAACCATACTCTATGGATTATAGCAACTGAGTCTCTCTGACTCTTGCTACTTTGTGACGTCAGGCATAAAGTTTTGTAATAATATGCACTTAATATGCTAAACCGCGAGTCGAGCGGTCGATAAAAAAGCTTCTTTTCTGGAAGGTAAATTGGTAGTCCTTGTTTGAATGAAGGCAAATATGTAAAATGCACCAAATTCGATAAATGTAGGCACAAACCTGAACAGCCACCGGTCGTCTCGCTGGTCCGAGGACCTCAACGTGTGGTGAGGTTGGCGAGTCTACGCTGAAGGTGTAGGCCTCGCCCACAGAAACTTTGTCCGGCGACTCCCCAGAGCCAGCGCCGATGACGCGCGCCGGCGCAGATACGTGGCACACAAATGGACTACCTAGAAATCAAGATCATATTAGGAAAGAATTACAAAATACTAGTAGTGTTTTGTCGGTATTTCGCTTACAAAACGTGACACGGTATGATATTTATTCATTTAGATAAGATATAATGTTTAAGGGATATCCTTCTTCCATTAGAGTGGCGGGCAAGCGAGGACAATCACTTGATTAAATACAACTATTACATATAATATGTTGACAGCATATCCTGACTTGACAAGGCCAAATTCGTAAAATAATGCAAGATGCAGACAAAACTTTTTATAACCGTAAAATACCTTAATTGTGCAATAGGCTCGCCCCCATTACACAGACTCAGAAACAGACTATTGTCAATATTATAATACCACCTTTGTACATTATAGCTGCAATAAAGAATATGAATATGAATACAGCCTTGGACAGGCGTGATGGTGTGTTATGTTACGTTAATTGGGCGGTTTGTGAATAGTTACCAGGGACATGATCTCCATTGAACCGCAGCTCGACGGTGTGCGGCCTCGGATCTCGCGGCGTGAAACTGATGGCGTAGGTGTGTGCTCCCTGAGCCGCCGCCGCTGTTGGTACTCGACCACCGTTCACTGTGACTTCTAAGTTCCCGGGACCAGCTGCCATCGTCTCCACTGTAAATTGATATAAGATTAAATTTAAACGAGGCTAAAGTATCTTTACATTTATTTAGTGTCTTGATACAGTCAATGTAAACTTACGCACGGAAAATTACTTTATATTGTCAATGTTTTTTTTGAGATCAGATCGAATGGAGGAGAATTAGAATTGATTTCTACTTACCCAAGAATGTCACAGGTTTTCCTACTGTGCCATGTGTAACATCTTTTACTCTTATGGCTGTGACATCATACACCTGTAAGCAATGATACAGAAATTATATTTCAAAAATAATAAATATTTTAAGTATTCTATATTTAAAATAATTAGATTTTTATTGCTCCAATAACCCTGTGTTTAGAAGAGGTCGTTTAAGTATGGGGACAAGGAAGTAAAGTGTATGAAGTTTCAACCGGCTTTTGTTTTGGTGTGTGATCTCAGTTATTATTATGTATGTGGAGAATTAGTTTTCGAATACTGGTATTGCATTAGTATTGCATCTATCGACTAACTATGAATTTTGTAAATAGAGCAATACTGGGTCAACCTGTAGAATTTCTTTATTCTTTCAGTTTGCTGTGAAGAAGAATAAAGGTGCTGCCTCAATAAATATGAATGTAATGTTTTTGGATAAATAAGAAGTCTAGACATCTAAAACCACTCACCTTCAAATGGAAAGGGCTTGCTGGTATTGGCACGGAGTCGACGAGCACATTGAGGCGGTGCTCGCCCACGGCGCGCGGCACGAAGTCGGCGCGGAACACGCCGGGCGCGGCCGCCGCCACGGCCGCCGGCACGGACGCGCCGTTGGGCCCTGCGACCGACCAGCGGCTCAGCTCACCGCCCCGCCCTAACCACCTACCCCCCACACGAACTCACACGTGGATGTTAGGAGTTAGGGCGAAGCGGATGAGCATCGAAATAATAGTATGAATGTTACGTCGTCATGTTATTTGAGTATTCTCTGTAAACTTAAATCTTATTACTTGTCCCGCGATATCATATGATCTTACGACTACCTGTTAGTATAAATATCCTAGTTTATATAATTGAGATAATATTATGGTAATTTTGTTAGTACTAATATCTAAGCGGTATAATAGGTGAAGTAGTTAGTGCGGCGAAGCGTTTATGATATTTCATCTAACGATAACTTTTATGTAATTATGATTTCTTCATCTAATCTCATTTAAGCCCAATGCCTACAGTTCTCAATCTACGTTCTTAATATTTTTCAGATATCCAAAAGGCTATTTGTATTTTTCATTTATACCACCCTGGAAATAAGAACCAAATTAGGTGATAATAAGTTTTGCAGCATAAAGCGACCAGCTAATGGGTAGGTGTTGTTACTTGTTACTTAAATAAAAGCCGCATGGTACATTGTCCATGTTAACCAATAGGTAGTGACAATATACATGATGATACTGTTTATTCTACTAGCTTTTGTTAATTTTTACAATATCAACTAAATGTTACAAACTTATAAATTTTTAGTCCCGCGATATGTCCGTTCTGAACGCGATTCGCCTCAAAATACTATGAAATAACACAAGTTATGTGACTAATTAAATTCAATAATCATTCTCAATGTTGTAAGTGCTAGTTACTAATTATTTCTCAATTTATCCCACATAGTCAGTGGTCTAAATTAATTTGATCACGTGATGGATATGTTAAAATTTGCTATTGATGTCTATTATAACAATGTGCTCTTAACAACCTCTCATACAATCTAATAATATTAATGAATGTATTGTGAAATAATATCATCAAGGTTATTGACGTAAACTAAAACCAGTTTTTAAAGTATGGCTTTTGTATGTAATCTATCATTTGAAGGAAGTTACTAGAGATAACATCCTGCCCATACAAACTGGACTCATTTGATGCATTCCAGGAAGGTTCTGTTGATGTAACATCCTACATCTTAATTATTTATAAATACAGAATGTAAAATTTAGAACTATCTTACATCTGGAAATTTATTAATAATGAATTTGTTCATTATTTTAAGATAACGATTGCAATTTAATTATAAACATCAATTAAGAAGTTTACTGATCAGGAGTACTGTCGTACAAAACACGAGATTAATTACGTAACCACTACTGTACAGAACAAAATAGCCTTCATATCTAGACTTGATTTATTTCCTGTATCGAGTAGCGTGAGTGTTCTCACCCTCAACATTGACTTCGATCTGGTCGAGGGAGGCGGAGGGGTGGTGCAGCGTGAGCGCCGCGCTCTGGTGCAGCGGCGCCGGGCCCGGCACCGTCACGCGCGCGCCGCCGCCGCCGCCCTCCGACACTTGGATCACTAGGGGACATCCGGGCACGCGCATCTGTAAATATAATCAAATATACATTTAGCATGGATATCAGATAAACTTAAAATAAACTGTGCTTATACAGGGTTTGTGATCGAATGTAATAGTAATAGGTGGTGAATCTATTGCTATAAAATAGGCATAAATTGTGTCTCCAAGCGGTTACTGAGAATACAATACTGATATCCAATGATACATAATGAACATCATGGGGATTCAGTTACAACCAGTACCAGATCTTGGGAAGTGTTACTTACTTTATTGAAAGAGACATTGACAACATGGTCACATGCTTCTGTTGGTGTGAAAGATACCATGAAGCGTGCATTCCCCTGAAAATAAAAGAACAACATAAAAAATCTAATCTTTTTGTATTTTTTAGCTTATTTCAAGCTAAGATTTTTAAATTTTTATTAAGAAAGAAAAACTCAACCTCTGGAGTACCAATCCAGAAGACGCGGGTTCGAGTCCCGCCTGAGGTTGAATTTTTCTTTCTTAATAAAAAATCTAGTTAATTGAATTAATGATAAACCCAAAAAAAAAAACAATTTAATACTAACAAGTTATATTAGTATATTTTCAACTTTAACTCACTTGTGGGTGCACTTGTGTTGGTATATTGAGTCCACGAGCTGCGACAGTGATTTCGAGATTGCCTTCCCCAGCTTGTGCGGCATCTACTGCTAACTGCACAGGTACTCCAACCCGTGCCGCATTGCCTCCGCTTACACTGACTAGCTTGCTGTCATAGGCTTTGCAGACAAAAGGTGTGTCCTGAAAATAGCAATGAATTTGTAAATAATGAGTAAAATAAGTAAAATATTAGTGACTAACACAATAATTTGATTTAAGAGAGATAATTAAAGTTTTGATTGGATAAGACTAAGAATTCGTATGCCTTAGTACAATATAATTGAAACTTACGGGAACTGTTTGGTTGTTGTACTGTGCGGTAAGTGTATGAGGTCCCACATTCTTCGGCGTGAAGCTGGCGACCAGACCGGTGATAGCATCCCCGGTAAGTCGCACAGGGACATCACCCCTTGGTCCACGCACTGTTACTGTTAACTCGCCGCCCGCAGAACCTTCCACTCGAACCGAACATGATGCTAATTCACCCACGGGAATCAATTCTGCGATACAAAAATGATACATTATTTTTATTAACGGTCTGCTAAATATTGCAATTTGTGTGTAAACTGAATATATAAAATAATAACCATACCATATTATTTATCATAATATAATTACTACAACAACGGGATAACACAGTTTTAAGGTTTTAATTTACGCGCTAAAATTGAGAACTGACAGTGACACTGACAGTCAGTCTAGTTGAAGTTGCCACAGGTAAAGAAATTAACGTAATTTATGCATATTCTGACATTATACATTGTAGCCATGAGTCCATGAATGTGGTTAGTGAAACTTAATTTTAACTTATTCAGCAATAGCATTTTACGCACCAGGTAGGAAACATAATAAATAATATTGTATTATGTTTTGTAGTGTAACCAACAAAAATATTCGTTTGTATTAGTAACATTAGAAAATGGATGGATGAATATCCAACATGCAAATAAGTCTCGCATGTAAAATTTGATATTTTTACTTATCGTAGTGTGCTTGTTCACCATATTCGCGCCATTACAAGATAATATTCCTGCCTTCAATAGGTATTCTATTTTCATCCAAATTATTAAGACTTTTAATTTAAGGAGTTAATTAATGAATAACTTATAGAATAAACGTTTTTTAACCACCGTTTTTTGTTTGGACCACAGTCATGCTAACAAAACACTGAATGTTTTGATTTAATTAAAACAGATTTTCAGTTTTGATTTAATTTGCAAGCAAATAAATTAACTAATAGCCCTGCTAAAAACAACGATTTATTTACAAATATTACTCATTTAATAAGAATGGTGCTACAGGTACAGTATAACTAATAGGTGCACATACCAACTTGTGACGTGTCAATAGTGACTCTCTGTGCTGGTGCAACGTGAAAGATGAATGGAGAAGATGGCACAGGTTCTCCGTTGAATTTGATGTCTACCCGATGAGGTGTCGGTGCTTCTGGTCGCCAGAAAACTAGGCAACGTCCACCCCCAACCACCTAGAAAGAAACCGAATATGTATGCTGAAATTTAGTTTTTATTGTTCACGTGGTGTCTGATTGGCACCTATTTTATTACTAGTGGCTGCCTCATTAGTCTAGCGGTTTAGTTGGATCCGTGCTTAAATAAGCCCTTCGGGTAAACTGCTGTGATCTTAAGTTATATTAGCAGTAGCAGCCCATCGCGGCTTTGCACGGGTGGACATTTAAGCAACATTTTTCATTTATGCTCCGCTGCTATTGGTCGTAGCGTGATATCCCACACAAAAATATTTTTTTCAATTCCAACCAGTACTTCCTGAGATGAAGAGCTGAAGAGTTTGTTTGTTAAATTGTTAATGCTAAACAATTTAACAAACAAACTCTTCAGCTTTATAATATTAGTTATTATCACTACTACTTACAAATAGTAACTTGAAACACAGTTATTACTGTGTTTCAAGTTACTGCTCTAAGTACTTTAAAAGTTTTATAAGTACACATCATAGACTCCTATAGTTAATTTATACAATTTATACCTATTGTTATTTTCTCATAATGTGTAGTTAAGCGAGATTTTAAACAGTAGTTTAATAGAAATTAAATTAATTATGGTTCTATAGAAACGTGGGAAAAATATAATTTCCTTAATCTGTGAAAAACGTAAAATCTCAGGACGAATTCTGAGTTACTATAGTAGCCCTCGACCAACATTACTTTTTAAATCCTATTTAAAAGTTTGAAAGAACAAAAAAAAGGTCTCATTTAAAGTTGCCAGATTATTAGTTTAAATGATGTCAGTTTACCTGCACGTGATTAGGAACTTCGCCTTCGTTGATTGAGATTTCCAACTGTCCTTCACCGGCGGCGCTGGCGTCCACTTAAAAATAAAATATTTTTTCATTACATCCCATCTTATTATAAAAAGAGGTTAACAAAATTTTGTAGCATTGCGTAAATGAAAAAACAATGAATTTATAAAAAAATACGTAATCTAATCCACTAACTTTCTTTTAATAGACTTTTACCACCTGCATTTTTTCTATGATGTCAATCTCCGTGCTTGCATGACGATTCAACGGCGTAGCGTAGCTGATGCCGATATAAAAGCCTAGCTTCGAATAATAGTGTTTTCACAATTCGGTAATAAAGTTATTACAATTTGTAATTAACAGCTAAATTGAAGACATACATCTTGGCTGGTATTTGTAAAAGATAACGTCCTAGAAGTCTGCTAGCAATTTCCGGTGAAACAGCTTTTTGGCAATTAAGGGAATTTATGTCCAATTAAAGTAAAATTCCGATAGCTAACGAATTGGGGAAGTACGTTTTTAAATGTTATACCTACAACTGAAATCTTTCCAGCGTTCCCGTAGAGCGCTATTAATGTTCCTGGAGGATAATGTCGTGATCGTCATGTTTTGTGGGGTTGTTGTTGGTTTGTTGGGGTTGCATGATATTATCAGTGTTTTTACTACAGGAAAAGCTACGATTAAACAGGAGGTATTTTGCAGGCAAGTAATTATTTCTCCTCTATTTAAGGAGAAGGATTCGTCCACTACTGGACGGCCTAGGACTTTTCGAGTGAACGCCATAGATATTGATACCTATTCAATTCTCATGATTAAGTCGGTGTTAGCTTTCTGCTGTTACTCGATTTTCAGGCTAACCGGCAGTCATCCCCCACTGACTAGGTATATATTATAATGAGCTAACGATGGTACAGCATCCTTTTAAAAATGTAATTTACTTCAAATAAGGGGTAGCAGTGATATTACTTGGGATGTGGGAGCTTAGCAAGTACCTCTGAACTGGCATTGTTGCCCAACCACCGCGTTTCCAACGTCTGTCACTTTGATAAGGCTGGCGTCGTACACTTTGGCCACCAATGGTGCAGCCGCCAACTTGTCGTCTGCGATTGAAACCTAAAACAATACAAGAATATTTAAATATAAAGCGGTTTACGATTTAATCTTATCCGTTCGGTGATACATGTCACCTTAATCTTATTTATATCGTATATATGTACCTACATACATAACACAAGTAACATAGTAGTAACATAGTGGAATGAAACCCAGGACATCGACATTACAGGATGTCTAAGTATAATAATCAGTTTGCTCATATCAAATTAAATTAAAGAGCTACTTAATATAAACAACCGTTTGGTTCACTTTCGTATGCCGACAGTTTATTTTGCTTATATAACTAAATTATAATAAATTATTAAAAAGCTATATAAAATCTAAGCTGGCATATCTATAGGCGTTGGTTTTCACAACATTTAAATAAGTAACTAGTTAAGCAGCGGTTTCACCTACTTAAATGTTACGTCAAGAGTTTCGATCATGCTAAATAGCTGATGGCGACAAGTTTTTTTTTTAACATAACACAATACCGGTATTCTTGAGAGAAGTGTAAACTAGTAATATTATTTTTTATATATTTAATCATTCATGTAAAAATATAGAGTGGTAATAAAAATTCTAAACGTTTGCTATCTTTATTTATTTTGTGCAAGGCCGGATCCAGCTTTCAAGTAAGGGGGGGGGGGGGTCACTTGGTCAGGTGTCTAGTGATAACAGACTCCGATTTGATCATTCTAATTAAAAGAAGTATTTTCTGGTCGTCGTAAAGCCAGCCCAAGCGGTCATGACCACCCCTAGATCCGCCCTTGTTCGCTTTGTCTGAATTTATAAATTTCTTAAAAAAACTAATTAGAAGCCAAAGGTCAGGTAGTAACAGTATCTGGCAGATATCTCTATTCCGGGAAAAGACTGACATTGTGCCCTTATTTCACGAATAATGAAATGTTGACGCTAATCGATAATATCTATAAATAGATCATTATATACCCGGACATTAGGAGCAACGAAGCAACGAGGCTTGTGTTATGGATACTAAATGGTTGATACACTACATAATATTTTATATATTAACTTTTTTGTAAATATATATACATGTTATACATAGGAACATCTACAAATGTCCAAGGTCCATCCGGGACCGTTACTGCAGAAGGCAGCTCTTAACACCGCTTCGCCAATCGGGTCTTTAGATCAATGTATAGCGTGTTAGATTATGCTACGATATAAACACAACACTTATAGATATTCAAGGTACACAATGATACTTTCAAAGTTGTGTTAACAATGTATTAACCAATTTTGTGGCCAAAGATTAAGTATAGTTAAGTCACCTATATTTCGCCGAGACCTTTAATTGGAGAGAAGGTCAAAGTTCTTCCTTGAATCGACGTTTGTCTTTCTTCGGTTGTGTTTCGTGCATTAAAAAAAAATCAGCAGAAAGGAATACCTATAACCTACCGGATTATTATAAATAACTAGCTGAAACTTGCCACGCTTTGCTATCATGGGCGTATCGGATATTGTATAAGGCGTGAGGCGAGATTATTTACTTCTATAAATAAATTGAGCAGGAGGAAATTAGAAGTACTTTTTATTTTCTGACTATGAAGTTTTATTTACTGCATTACACCTTATTTCAATAAAAATAATAGCGAGGTTTCGGGCTAAATCTAGCTTATGCTTAGCTAATAGGATCCTTAACACAGCATCTTTGCTCACAGGTATACACCGTATACTGCTAAAGGTATTCTAATCTATGGTATACTGAAACGTCGAAAATAAATCAACTCGGCCAATAGCTGTCTGCTACTGGACGTAGGCGAGAATAAATAATATCAATATACCTCGATAAAATCCATTATAAGTAGGTATTATTTCTTTTTATAATATTGACGTAAGTGTAATATATCAGTACGGTCATGTTATCGTTAGCTCCAGTTATGAATATAGGCGTTAATGAAAATAATAATAAGAATCAAAATGAATATTATGTAAATGTAAAAAGTAATATTATGTAGGTATCTAATATTCTGCTTAATGGTAAATAGTGTGCAAAACATTTCGTAAAATAATTTTGTACGAATTGGGCACTTAAACCAGAAAAATCTATACAATGCCCCATTAATCTCGTTGCAACAGCGGCTATTGCGACTGTGAGTTTCTCAGTTCGATTTCTAGGTTAAGCAAAATGTTATTCGGCGGTCCTAGGGAATCCTTAATGGCAGTTAATGGCAGCTGGTGGCTTCGTCTCCTATTAAGTAATTACATAGGAGTTGGGGCCCATATTCAATCGTGGTTTTTTACCAAAACATATTGTGCAATAACGTAGTAGATACTTACATCAATAAGGTGTGTGCCGACTTCTTCAGGTGTAAACTCGATGCGATACACCCCTGGTCGCTCCGCTACATCCAGCACTCGCGCAGTCACTGGCCTGCGGGACGGTGCCGTCACTGTCACTCCAACCTGCAAACAATACGCCACGGTTACACACTCGATTCGGCAAAGAACTTCCTCTGGATCGACTAAAGACAATATAAAGGTTTATTTTTATATAAACGTTGTACCACTTCCACAACCGGTAGAACTACCAGTGGGTCATAAACATACTCGTTCAGTTCGAGAATTGAAGTCGCAACCCGTGGGCTAGACATTGCACAAATTGTACCGCTCGCCATATATCACCTATACAGTATCTATATAATTATATTAAATCGAAGTAGGTGATTTTTACATAAAAAAACCATTAAGTAATTAGTTATTTATTACTGACCTAAAGATTGGTTACGCATGCATCATGTAAAAAGTATACAAAGTATACCTACTACTTATATGGAAATAAGGAGCGTAACTTGAGGTAACAATAATGCTTCATCAACATCATCACTCAAAAGATATATTAATTTAAAGCTCAAGAAGAACTTATTATCGTTTGTACCGTGTTTTGCTGCCTGTCTGTTCATGAACAAAAACTGTACAATTATATTTAAACATTACGATCCAATTATTAGGATTACATTATTACGACTTAAGACATCTTGATAAACAGTGTATTTATTGTCTGTAGTTCTCTTGCACTGCACTTCGCATTCCGATTATCACGTACCAATGTACAGTATGTATAATCATCCGAGAAATTATCATATAAGTCATGATTAACTAAATATAAATAATTAACTTTGTTAATTAATTATGCTGACTTACATATATTTAGGGTCTATTTCCTCAGTCACCGCATAAAGGAACGTTATGTTATTTTGTGACATTAGTTTTGACTTTTGTGTTTATTTATTATTTATTTATTTATTTTTACATTAAATAGAACGGTGTTATAAAATTAACTGTTTCCAATTCTAAGACAACGTGATGTTGTGCAATGTAAAATACAATATAAAAAAATAAAATAACATTCCTTTATGCCATTCTTAAACGACTGGTCAAAGAAATATAATATTGTAAGTTTATATTGAAGGGCGTTAATTTCTTTTGTTGCTGCTATGACTTTGTGAAATCATGAAAACGAACTTTAAGGCGAAGTTTATAGTTCGGTTTTAGGGGTTTCAACGAGGAGCCCTTATAGATACAACATATCCGTTTGGCTGCCTGTGTACCGCTTAGCTCAAGTTACAGACTTGGGTGAAACTTCCTTTGCGCAATAAGTATTATACTATGCTTATAATATGCTTGCAATATTTTACTAGCCTAGCTACTGTAGCTAGGCTAGTAAAATATTGCAAGCACACTCCGGACCATTTATGAAGGCTGGTACAGACTAGAGGTACAGAATGACTGAGTGGGAATTTAACTGGGTACTTTACATAATTTAAAAAGTAATTCATCATATTTCTCTGCTTTCGATAAATCTAAATAGATAAGTTTTTCGGATGAAATATATTCTTTTTGGATGAAATCCACTTAGCTGTATTTCATAATTTTCACGTAAAATAAATATTATTTACCTACCTACATAAATTGATTTTGCTTTGGAAACGTTTTTTAACTAAAGGTGGAAAAATATCGATAATTGAATTACAGTTTCAGCACAACGATCGACTACGTCGTGCAATTCCTGAATGAAGAGTTAAATTTACTAATTGATACGAGTGAGTACTACGTGTATCGAGCACCTATAAAAATAGTGGCAATTTAAAATAATAATACCTATTCTATTATTTACTACTACTACTACATTTTTAATGAACTCAAATTTTGTATTTAGATCTAAAAGAGAAAGTTTTTTACACAATGTTAATAGCTAGTAATAGTGACCTCAATCTATTTCTTTGTTTAATTTTATCAAAATCTAACAGACAAAGAAGTGACTTACGTACATGTTTATAATATGAAGTACCAATAATATTACAATCCGATTATAGCTTTAGTAATAAAATGTTGTTTTTATGAGCTAAGTAATACAATAATTGACTTAAGTCCGCGGTAAAAAGTTGTTTGGGGTCACCCAACATTAAAAAGTAAGTATATAACAAGAAGATATTATAAGAACATACACATACCTCATTTTTGCTGAAGGAAGTTTCTCCTGGTGAGGTGGAGATCTCAAAGACGGCTGGTACTCTGGCAGGGATCAGCCGAGTGGGCTCCCCTCCGCCGCCGCCCAACGGCCCTGCCATCACCTCGACCTTCCACGGAGACCCTGGGGAAGAACAATGATCGACTATTAATATCGTTAAAACACGGAATAAATAAACTAATACGAAACCTCATAATACCCAAGTACCACGATTTTATTACGATAATGACTATAGAAATAGGAAAGAGAATACAAGTCGTGAAGTCCATTTTAAGCGCTAGTCGCTGAAAACACCTCCTACAGATTTGCTTTACAAACTAACATCATTTTCCTACTATTTATACGACTTTGGTATTGTTTATATTGAGAGGTCCTGATTACTTAAAGGAGTTTCTGTAAGTATTAAGGATAATTGAAAATTGCACTTCTCAACATGCAGAAAGGTGGTCAGCTGTTTTCGGCCTTCTTTCAAGAAGGAAAATACAAAGAATTTGAGCATGTGTAATCTCAATTTTATGTTCTGGGCCAGCAAGGCTCTATAAATGACTATACAAATATATAGCCCATTTAAAAAAAAATATTATTAATATTTTAAATAACATGAGGATGTTAAAGAATAAAAACCGTAATATATTTTGTATTCACTATTATAAGTATATAGGTGATACAGAAACAGGACTTATTGAGTGCAAATCGAATGTGCTTACATATAAATGTCAATGTTATTACAAAACTGATAAACCCTCCCTGGAGGGAGCGAACGTACGAAGGCTCGGGTATAATGACACACGGCGTGACAAATGTTGTGGCTGATGGTACTGGCGGGGACCGCGGGTAATAGTGATCATTACGGTAACTTTCTCATATAACCACGTTTTTTTTTCTTTCCCCTGAATATTTCATCCCAATTTACGACGAGGACGGGAAATCAGTAATCGTACGAATATGTGTCACAAGTTTTCGGACTAACCTTTATTTTTTTCGGGTTAAGGTTGTAACTTTACAGGAAAAATAATAAAAATGATCACCTTTTTCTTCCAAAGTGCATTGCAAGATGATTCTTACAATTATAAGACAGAGACACAAGATATATTGTTACTGATGAATCATGTAAGCAAGACGACGGGAATAATGTCTCTATACAATATCGATCAATAAGGTCAAAGGAGTGATCCATCAAATTCGTCAAATTGATCCTAATTGGAGTGGAGCGATGAAGACCGCGCAGTAAACACTCTCCTGGTAGGTTTATCCGTATTACTAATTAACATTACCCGTGCAAATGTTTCTGAGAACACGCGGAGGTATTCAGTATATTCATTAGGCCATTAGCCGGGTTTTAATGTTTTGCAATTCCGCGATGCTACAGCATGGTCCAAATTGATACTAAAACTTAACGATCGATTTTAAAACGAAGCTATTGATTAATGATCAAACCATTCTGCTTGTTTTGATGAAATATCTACGTACTTCGGCAGTACAACGTCTGATGAAATTGTTGCTAAAACAATAGGCGTGTTATTTAAAAAATCTGTTACGGAATATCTAAGGTCGCCACGGCGCGCCGGAACTGATTGGTGTGAGGTAGTTCAGTTAAAAATAGTTAGTTAAAACTTTTCAATCACCTGTAGTAGTGTAGCCACACATTCCACATAGTTTGCGCGACGAACACACCTTAGCCGATAAAAAATAAACATTTAAAGTGAAAACATAGTCTTGTGAAAGATTGCAGTGTGTTTGTATAGGTGTGTGAACATGTTTGAGGTATTCCTATCATATAATAATATTGGAACAAATTATACGTTATCATTTGAACGACAATACTCATCCGCTTACTTTCATTGCTCACTTATGTATAATTTTCTGAAGCATTCGATAATCAAAGTTAATTATACAATAATTAATCTCGAAACAAATTATTTCACTACAGTTACTGCCAATACAATGAACTATGTAATGTATCAACTATAGACAGTAATTTTGTAATATTGAAAGTAAATCTAAGTAAAAAGTTTATTATCTCAACCTCTTTTTTTGATGCGATTGAATGCGTGGAACTATGAAGTAGTAGGGTATGTGGATTAATATAATAAGTATTTCTACACGGAAAAAAAGTATTTCTGCCTGCCTAGACAACCGTCGTATAAAAAAAAGATTTGTCAATGATGAAATATGATTTTGTTGACTGTTATTGTTTTACTTACGTGAATTTTAGACATTGAAATAAAATGACGGTTTACGGATTTTATTACGGTATATTGATATTATTTTATCCTGACGTTAAGGAACCTTTACCTACTTGACTTCGTACTTAGTCATGACACTGATTGTATGTTATAACCCTGTTATACTAGGCCCGACCTCGGCCTCGACTCGCTTAGTGATAGGTAGATACATGTGGGAAGATGTTACAATACACACAACTTCGCCTTGCTATTGTTGTGTTAGATTAGTTATCGAACTTATGTTAGAGTTATCGATAATTAAGTAATTGGCAATTTGTTTCGATAAAACTATATAGAAATAATAAAAGATCTTCTCACACAAACTGCACATATTAATTGTTTGTTTGATGATTTTATTTTTATTGGTATTTTCAAAAGTTGCAGAACATTACTTACTTGTTGTTACAATATCCAGATGGATAGGCTTATGAGACTTTTGTTGTTTTGTGTATGTATTATGGTGTCAATATTTTTTTTTATAACCCGGTAAAGGTCTTCAACAGCTGCCTTACTTTCATACTTGGTCACTCTGTTCAGCTATTTACCTTTCACGCCTAAAACCGCTGAACCTATTTGGATTGGATGGTTACATTTTGTCATACAAACGTTGGACATAAAATAAAACGACTATTAGTAGATAAATCATGATATTATATTTATAAAACACATAAATGATAGTGTATCCTCCATTTGCAAGTTTATTGTAACGTCCGTTTGGCATTATTGAGCAGGTAAGTACGTGATTTTACACCTAACTTCGCTCTATCTGACCGACCGAAGACAAGTGCGACAGAACCACAATAAAATACTAATCAACCTACCTCCACAAACTATTAATTCGATTGTGAACATTGCTGGCAATTTCATATGTTCAATTGCAGCTTTAACTATTTTGAATAAGGAAGACGAAATGGAATAGAAATCAAGTGATATCTTTTACACAATACAACATTCAACACTCATTTAATATTCGATTAAAATACAATGATCTAGTGATGAACAATGAATGAATGTTTTAACAGAACAGCTCTAAAAGTATTCTGTTAACGTATCTACATAATATTATACAAATTAATTACAATATTAAATTACATTCTGAGGTTGCGTCTACATGACAAAGGAATGTTAATAGAAAACTGTGAGTTTAGGACTCACTATGTTTTGAATGATGCAGGTGCTTATTACAGATTTTGTAAGTACTAGTATTTATTGCATGGCTGCTTCATATTATAATGAAACAAAATATGATTGTGTAATCTATAAAGTGCTCACTCGACTGGATAACATTTTGTCTACCAATTCATTTTCTAATTGCCATAGAAGTGTGTACAAACTTACACAAAATCATCAACATGTATGTTAATTTTTTTTAAGGATTATATTTTGCTTTTGTTTTATTAAGACATAATAATCAAAGTATAAGACATAGTATTGGTTTAATCTTAATGTTTACAAATATTGCGCGTGTGTGTAATTGTGTCTGTTGCATAATTCGAAAAGTAAGTAGTCAATGGAATGAGATAAAATTTTCACACAACGTTGGATTTTTATAGGAAAATATTTAGATATTTATAATATTTAAAGCAGGTATAATCGTGTAATTGACTAAGGTGCTTAGTACCCGTGCGAAGACGGGACGGGTAAAGCTAGTATTATCGTAGTCTTTATAGAGTCCAATAATTCTACAAATAGCCAATGGATTTCATTCGCTCACTGCGAATTTTTACCCGATATTGATTATATACCTTGTTTGTTTTGTGATTGTTGTGTTTATAACTGTTACCCTGATACCTACGTAAACAGAAACGTTATAACATTTCTGTTTGATATAATTATAATATATACATTTAAAGATATAATTATCAAGATGGTCACATTAAGATTAATGTTCGGTCTCACCATAGACTCCGAGAAATCACGAAATGGACAAATCTTTTTGAGTCCGATTGAGTATGTATTCAACTGAGTATTATACCAAAAGATTGTAGGTTGTGAACTATTTTCTGCCGGGCTTTCTTAATGGCCATGAACGAGTAATGAGCGCAGAGCCCATCGCCGCACCTGTTCGACTCCGGGCCGGGCCGTTACTTGCCATAATACTTCGTTACATAGCTCTGTAGTTCAATCATGCGAATACAAACTAACGGGGTATATTAATTGATCAATATATAAAAATTTAATACTTTAATTAAACATACCTGTTAATGGGAAGATTGTGTGAATAATTTTATTATTAATGTTTGGCTGTTTTATATGACTTGCAATTATTACAGTACCAATTAGTACAGTTATCACACCAAACAGGTGTGATAAACTGGAATTGGGAAATGTGCCTTACCAATTTAAAACATTCTAAGGTGTTTAAAACACCTTAACAGAGGCGGACGGTAGAACATTGCTCAACAAGTGAGCAATGTTTTATTTTAAAAATTATCGCTCTTTTTCACATCGAGACAGTGAATTTTTTAGGAGTCCGCCCTCTGTTCAAGACGTTGCTCCAAAAACCGAAAAGATACAAAAGAATTTCGAGTTAAATGAGTGACTAAATTGGAGGAGTCCTTTATTTTACAAGAGGGATGCTCGCGAACATCGTTGCAAACACGACCGGTCCGCAAGGAGAACTGCTCATTTGTCCCGTAATTCAGCTGATATATAAAAGAGGTCTATTATAAAATACATTTCTATGATTTACAAGTTGTCTCTGGTTTATAGAGGGGTATTTGTTATTACGCGCCGTGACCGGTCGAGCGGCCTCTAACGGTGGCCTGGCGTAAATAATGGTTACCTACGTAAATGCTGTCACCGGACTGACGACATAAACGAGACTGCCCAGACCTTATTTTTGTATCTTCTTTCACTGGAGTCAAATTCCAGTCAGCTTAATACTTTAGAACGAGAAAGACAGAAAGAGAATGCCTCTTGCATCTATCTCTCCTCTTGCTAGTCGGACTTAAGACCACTAGACTAACTTACTAACAGTTAAATAGGAACTAATAATACCATACCATCAGACATCTTCTAAAATATTCAGAAAATGTTATATTTCGTTCCGTGGATTTATTAAAGAGAATTCTGATAAACGACGTTCGCCAGTATTCATTCCGTTCAGATTTAAATTAATATACAATGGATACCTTGTTATCTTACAATTAACTTCGCTGTATGTAATAGGCTAAAAGTTCATTGTCTTATAATTAATTTAGGTAGCTTTCGCTCATAGAACCAATAAATTATTCGTGACAAATGTTTACGTAATAAGATGACTTGTCGAAGTCACGGAGCAACTTGCAAATGTATTGGCAGTCTATTGAGATTTATGGTTTTCGCGATAAATAAAACTACGTGTGTCGAAGCTTGCCTCATCTCGGTATGATTCAACCAACCAGTTATCATATAGACACCTATACATTCCATCTACACATTATTATGTAAATTGATAAATTAATACGTGAATAAATACGTATATTATTTATCATTTTTTTCTTCATGGTTGCTATTAGGGAGGAGATAATATTAAACGTAATGTTTAGGAAGTTTTTTGGAACATAGACGTAAAAACCGATCGTTTAACTACTACAATAATAATTACTGTTATTTTTTTTGTAATCGATATTGAAACAAAACTATTTTTTACGGTATGCTATGGGTGTTTTATTGCGATATATTATTATTATTTAAGCCCCGAAATATCCGATCTTTAACAGAACACGTAGTCACGAGCGGGCTTCTGTTTCTACTGCTCTTCTCTTCTTATATCTATGTCTAATATCTCTATCTTATCTACTATTTGCACGTGACTTCATCAAATAAAATCTATCAACCAGTATCGTTAACGTAAGTGTCAAAAATCAGTACTTTTGCGATCGGTTTCCTAATTACATTTGTCATAATGTAATAGCATAACTTGCATGCATAACGTATTGTCTGACACATTCCTATGCATATTGTGCTAGGTAATTAACCTTGAGATTACAGAACAAGTACACACAACAATTATCATTGTAAATACATACATGTGATATAATAATTTAATTTCGGCCCGTGATTGTTGCGTGAGGGGCCGAATACAAAATATCCTACATTTCAGAGCAGGTACAATTAACATTATAAATTAAAAGCCTCGTTTACATTACTAGCTAGCATATTATAGTTTTTATATACATTGAGTTAGTGGCGGTATTTATTCTTATAAAGCCAATGCAAACTGTCACGTCTTCTGTGCATTATTTATGGAAGATAATTAGTGAAGATAAGTAGCTTTAAATAACTACGAACTTCGAAAAAGGAAGTTCTATATTCGGTTGCATGCATTTTTAAACTATGTTCGCAGATATTTCCGTAAGTTATAATAATGTTTTTTGGGTTGAGTTTAAATAGTTTCAAGGTGGTCCCATATTAATTTTATTATTATTTAAATATGAGCTGGAGCCTGGAAGATACAGCGTTGATCTCAAACAGGATATGTAGGTATACCTATTGAGTTATTCTTAGGTAAATGATAATTACAAACCAAGGCTTTGGTCAAAGAGTTTTGATCAGTATGCAAACAGCACGAATTTGTACGGGTAGATAGTTCTATGGATGTCGCCTATGGATTATGTCGATCTTATATATCCTTATCTATATCCTTTATATAGGAACTCTACGAAACATAATGAAATCTGAGTTCAAAAAGACCTAAAACCAACGAAAAATACATGATTTTGGAGTCGGTGCCGATTCTGTGTTTGTGCAGTATATAACGTTTGATGTTTTTCTTTTAAATTGACTTACGTTTTTTTACGAAAGTTAGAAGTGTACTGATGAACACGTACGGTTTAATGGAAAAAAAATCAACTAAACGGGTTGAAGAATACGCTTTGATATCAAATCGGATATACTAGAATATAAAGTCAAAAAAATTTAGGAGTTGAGGTTATTTGTAAAAGCAAAATTATTATTTTGCTCAATTTGTAATACAAAACGTGTTATTTTATTTATAATCTCTAAACGAAATCAAAAGTTTTTGTAGAAATGATGTAGCAATTATTGAATATAACATTTCAAGTTTTTGTCAACATTCGGGCATTTTTTAATATATCTATATATTTGTATATTATTTTATTGTTGTCAGCCCTATACGAATGCAAATTTTCAATATACATATATAACGACTGCGAAAATATGATGCGATTACGTTACTCAAATATATTCAAGTCAAGCTAATATAAACGTGTTAAACTGATTCGGCGTACCTACCTACCTAGATTGTTTGTGATATTCAATAGTCATACTATGCCAACTGGAATGCAGGCATACGGAATAGTCCATCATACTATAACTACCTACTATGCATACCTCCGCGGGATAACACGAGAATCAGCTTTATAACGGTGCAATCTTGTTGCTTTCAAGTTTTGGCCATTTTATTGCATGTCTACATTGTAATTTTATAATACCAAGGCCTGTATTCAATGAAAAATACATTTTCCAAGAGAATTGAACAATTAAGTGTCTTAAAAAACTTGATTTACAATAATTCCGAGTTGTAACACCAAACTCACATAGAAGGTTATATTTTTTGGCATCGAAAAACGTACCTAGTGAATAATAAGATGATTGAATTAGTCTTAACGGAGTGTATCGCGGCAGGTAGGTACACTATATTGGTATAATTTTAATCATGACGCTTCGCATCCTTTACAGCATTCGTGGACCACGTCAAGCCGCGCTAAAATTCGTAAGAAGTTTATTCAATTCTAATATTCACGTAAGTGTACGACATAACTACGACGATAATAAATTTAATTCTCTATACATAAACTGCGCCTATATCTAAAAGATTTGCACAGGCGCCTGCAATGGGGCTTTATATTATAACGATTTCTATATCTGTGTCCCCCGGAGAATACAAACGTAGGTAATGTTCATGTGAAAATGTGTGCGACATAACTCTCGCACAATTTCCGTTAAAATACGTGTATGTGGTACAAGTAATTTAGTTGCACGCATACGTTCGTGTGGACTCGTTCTAAAACGGAAGACGTTTGTAAATATGGCGGTCGGCGAGAAGCGATTCGCTGCTACACCTTTATTGTTACGAAAGTTAAGTTATTCGTGATGCTGGGTAACTAACTATCACTAAATCTTAACGCTCGAGGGAGTTAGTACAACAAAGTACGCGCGGCATTATCGGCCGTTTGTAAATGTTATTACTCTTATTACAGTAACCAAAACTGATATAACTTCTATAACATTACATAATACAGCGGCAGGTTGTTATAATAGCTATATGTATGTTATTATATAACTTTATAGTACATACAATGTCGATGTCTAAATTATATTTTGGTTACAAAGGACTCCGTACTCGTCTACACGTACGAGTTGTTTATCAGGTTAATATTAGCTAGATATGTAGAACCTACTGTAGGTTTTGTCTTGCGTATGATTAGTCCGTCACATAAATGTAAAATTTTTCAAGTAGGTCGGTAAATATTAGCTAGTACAGTCGCCAGCAGGTCAACCTATCCGAAACAGTCAAATTTTCCCAACTGAAAATGAACCTTATTAATTTGTCATATTTAGTTGAAAAACTATCAAATACATTTGACAGATTGTGGTAGCTTGATGTGCCGGCCACCGTAGCTACTCCAAATACAGTGGTCACATTATGACACGCGATTAATTATTTTGTAGTTTGGCAAAGGTATTGGGGTCATGTTTAAGGGTGTCAATAATTCTAAAGCATTATACTAAGTTAGTCTATAATATTGTTTTCTCTGAACATGTCTCAGAGGACTTCTCCATAAGAATAGATCATAAGTGTATAATATACATTAAAATAGTAGGATTACTAGTTTGACGGAAGTTAATATCACAGTTTTTTTAAATAATCATCGTATAAAAATGCTGTTAAATATTTGCTAATTGTGCAATTGCAAATGGTTTCTTTTGCGATGCAAATTACAAATATGTAATTTCAACACAATGCGACAGGATACAAGTTTTCTATACGTTTATATTATTTCATGTAGGTATATACAATTGTATGTAGAAACATTATCAAGATTTTAATTACAATGAATTTTCCAGTGTTACATTGTGCCTGCATAATTAACATTTAGGTATTGTGGGTTGATATCGCAGCCATTTTTAGGCTTGTTAACTACATAATGATTACTAAAATAGGAGAACGGTGTACATTAGTACATCCCTGCCTAACTCTTCGGTGATGGTATGGTAAAATAAGATAAATTAAAATTGTGAATACGAAATCTAGGCACATAGTTATAAGGTGGACAAGTCTACGAAATAAATTAAAAATCTTTGCATTAAAAACTCACTTTTATAAAAGTGAACGTGGACAGACCTCTCTATATTGGAAAATATATAATCACAATATTATCGTGCCGTTTATAATAAAACTGGTATCAGAGATCTCATTGTTACCATTCAACAATACAAAAGATTTCTGATTTAGTGGCTATAAGTTCTTAAGAAACAGACTTAAACTAAATAAATAGACTAAGCCTGAAATGTGCCTACCAACTTTACCTTCAAAATCTTTAAAGTCAGTCATTAAAAAACTTGCGAACGACTTCATTTAAAGTTGAATTTCAAAAGCAATTTTGATAAGATATTAATTAGCACAGTCCCAGATCCATTTTAAAAGGCATCGGTAATTATAAAAGATATTATAATTCAGAATATGAGGTCACAGAAAATGCCTGCCTAATGACTTTGGGTTCATTGCTCTTAAAAAATACGATCGTTTGCTAAATTAATTTTGTTTAAATTAGATATTAATGCGTTTAGTTTATCGATCATCTAAAGCTCTAGAAACATTTAGATATGACCTGACATTGATAATACTTTTTTCGTAACTGTTACTCGCGTAAACGAATAAAGTAGGTTAGTTTAAATGAGACTACGAGAGCGAAATAATTAATTTAGAATATTGTATAATATGTATGAACTCAATTATATGCTTAGTTGAATAATTATGCTGTATTATAAAATACAATAATTAAGTAAGATTACATTTTTGAAATTCTTTATTGTATAAACAAAACAATTCTAGTAAGGAATTTTAAATTTATTAAATTATTATAATTTATTAGTTTTAATTAAAATTTTAAGAGCTCACTATTTTTTTTATGTACCAAGAGAGTAATAAGAGCGTATAAGAGCAAGGAAATATTGATATGACATTTCAGTTGATGCTCAAAAATACGTACGACTACACATTCAGTTTTTAGTAACCACTTTATTTGGATATAATTAAATTACTTGAATATAATAGTAAGTTTTGCAACTATTTGTTAGCAAGAAAACGCTCTTAGTACTAAACTATGGGATCACTAATTAATGCTAAAGTTTCAATTCATTCATTCAATACATTCATTCAATTATACATTGATAATAGTCATCGCGAAAAATACCTATTTTATATTAATTACTACCTTATAGCACAGCTCTGATTTACAATAGTCATCAAATATTCTAATGAGAGAAAAATGACCTATTGATCTTGGCATTTGAAAGTCAAATTAAATTCGTACATGTTTGTGAGACATCCGTATTAAGAAAGAAAGAAATATAATTTATTTTGTTACCTCACAGTATTTGACAAATCATGAACTCTACAACAAATTAATAATCCTTATGTAAGGCGGCACATCAGCGCAAGAGTCTATCACCGCTGATGCTGGAGCCTTGGGATCCTGATAGTCGAAGACCAATGAAGTAGGTCATCCCCATAACCAAATAGGGTTGACAACACTTATCGTACCATTATATAATAACTAACAGCTATATATTATTAAATAATACTTTTTCCATAGTGCTTAATGGTCGTTTCCCATTTATTTATGGCCAGCGCTGGCGGAAGTCACGTGTCCACCAACCATTGTCACTAATATCGGTGTTTCCTATGAGACGTATGTACCTAGTTACCTACACGGTCGTGCAACAACAGAATAATTATGTAGATAGTTTTAACTGTAGATCTATTCGTCCCAGACAAGTAACTCAATTTATACCATTGTATTTTGAAGGCATTTGTCTACAATGATTCACGATTATAAAGGTGTGTTATCCGAATATAATGCTGATTATGACCGCGCCTATTTACCCGTTTCCATCAATTTGCTGTCACGTATTGTAAGTATTGTATCCGAGTGATTTGGTATTGTTTCGCCCGCGCCCCGTCTGGCGCGTCTTGTGACCTCCTTCCAGCTTCAGCCCACTTCGCATAACCTACAGTCGAACACTTTTCCTATTCAATGTGTAAAACATGCGCAAGCGCCGTTGTAACAGTCAAGTAGTACGACTTCACCTATGTTAACGAACTTTCATTGAACCTTAATACCAAAGGCAAATGATTCGTCATTTCAAAAGGATAAGGAGTACACATTAAAATATATAGTGTGTGTAGTGTTTGTTTTAAGTAAGGTTAGGAACACACGATAATGATAACGCAAAGTTTAACTATAGAAAACTTGCAAACGTTTAGTGGTACCTATGTCAAACTAGCTTTTTTTCATTCCGCTACATACTGGTGATCTATTTCTAAATATCGTTCATTAATCTATTGTATGTACCGACACTCAATATTTTTTTAATTTAGATTAAAACTAAATTTTGTTCCTTGCGGTGACAATGATTGTTAGAGCTATTGTATGTATATAAAAGAAAATGGATTGTCTCTCTCCAATCTGCAAACAAAAGTCAGTGATTGCAAAATCAAATGAAAGATTACCGCATATATATCGACACTGTATGCTGTCGCACTGACACCGTGTGACAGCGTCAAGTAGAAAGGTATTTAGACAGCTAATGCGGGCAGCCCGTTGTCCTCGGAACGTGACTTGCCAAGCCGGCTCCACACTACCTCGGATAAGTTCCTAGCCATCGACCGCCTGCCAATGATGGACCATTTCAAACACATCGAACAATCTCATCCGCATTCAGCGCTACGATACATATTTTGAAACGTCCAGTGATAAATGCTCGCTCCAGTTTGTACGAATTATGTAGACTGTCCAGTTAATTATGGAAATATCTTGCATAAGCAAATCGTCAATACTTTGCCAAATATTTGCATGGAAATTCGTAACGCGGTTTGAACGATGCATAACATGTTCGTATGCAAAGTGTTGACTTTAATATAGATTGATATGAAGCTACTTATTATGTATGTAGCCCAAATAGAGCCGGTTTTAGTTTGTTTGTATTAAAATGTATAAGTAAAAATAGCTGTTGAGATTATTGCCACCAAAATTTTCAACCGGCTTCATTTGATTCATTAAAAGTTTTTATGTGATTTTCATTAAAAATGTCGAGATTATTTTATATTCGTGAAATTAATATCATTGTATCATCTTCATTAAAAAATATGAGTGGGAATCTTCTCATTTGGAAATTCGTTCTTCGTATGTAGTTTCGAAATCGATGCAATAAGTTAACCTGTTCCGTGCAGGTGTCGCGTTGAGTGCTACGCGGTTTTAAGTAAGTCAACGCTAAAATACAGGAAAAACCAATCATGTTCGCAATCAGCATGATGTAATAACTTGAAAATCCAACAATTTCGTTAAGTACTGACTTCCTGCCGTTTACTGCTGGTTTACTTGAAACTAGTCACATTAGTACAGATATTACGATATATATTATAGCTTACTTATTTTTTTTTAAATTAATGTAACATTTGGTAATTTTATTAACGGTTAGTTTTAATGTAAAATATACGTTTAACTTAATTGGTTACACGTTACGGTTATATATTCAATGGAAAGAATCTAATCTGATGATTTATTACGCTTTTACGTGTTATTAAAAAATATTTTAATATATGGGCCTATTGATTTGATTAAATTGTAATTCCTATGTTGTTGATTATAATTATTACTCACGTTTGTCATATTTAGATGTATTTGAAATTTATGTAAGGCACTCCATTCCCTTCGATTTCATAATTAGGAAAAGATTGAAATTGTGATTTATTGACACTCAAATTGTAATAACTATTATTTATTTTCTACTTACTTTCCGAAACGCAATACCAACACAAATTCATAAATTAATTAATTTACATGATACCTTCGTGTTTGAATTACAGAAATGCATATTTTTACCAAAGTTTACTTATCAATCAATCGATTAAATTAGCTGTGACCACAGACACGCAGTCAAAAACCGTTTCCATTAAACGTTCTTGTACATCAAGAACCCTAAAACAACATAGAAGTAGGTACACCATTTTTGCTTACAGCATAAGCAAAAATGGTGTACTGAATTGAAGGAGCAATGTTTGAAATTAGCGGTTCAAATATAAAATTGTGCAGAAAAAAAATACAAAGTTTCTCGTGAACGTGAGTAATGGGGCTGCAACCCGACTCCCGCGTCCGTGGCTGGAACTGGTCGACCGACACCCGCCCGACACCCGACACCCGAGAGAAACGGTAAGTTTGCAGCGCACCTTGCCACAATGTTCCTGTTATTAACCACTATTATTATTTTTTTCAAAGATATTATTCGTACAATTATATCGAATACCCGTCGCTAGTGACTTGCTGACTTTTTAATTAATTCGAAAAATGTTAACGTGTTTATTTTAATAAAACTACTTTTTACGGGTTCTTTTTTCCAAGGTCATGAGCGGACTATTACCATAGATACTGTATCAAAAATGTTGGGGTTAAAAAAATATATTGCGATCAAATCTATGAACGTGTATTAAATTAGTTGTGTTTATTATACCGAAAATTGCAATGAGTTTTTCTCATTGATAATAATGATTTAAAAAAAAACATCGTCCTAGATATGAATTTCATCTACATACATGTTATCAGGTTTTTTTTATAAATCCTCACTGATTACTTGGAATAGATATAGAATGGATTACTTGGCCCTAATATCTAACACCAAATTGGGGGAACACTTCTAAATTCCTCTGCCTAACCCCTCGAAGATTGCTATAGGTGTTATGATATGCTATAATTATCTTCCAATCATATACCAACAAAGTGATCTCTATTGCCACGTCCAATGTTTTGATTAATTATTATTATTATATTTCGAATGAATAACTTGCTTCCTAGGCAGAGTTATGTTTGTCGTTCATTTCAACCAGGCAGGGAGGTATGTCTGATTAATTATTAATTCGTAACCGCACTACCACAGCTTGTAACAGTTGAATCGTGTGAGACAAATAGGTTACCCTATTAATCTTAACATTGAAGTAGCAAAAAGGGAAGCTGCAAAACGACATTTATCAATTAAGCTTTTAATAAATTTACTTAACTATTACTTAACTAATGGCGTATTATCATTGGTCGTTATCAAACGTAGGCGGGGTGCGGAAGATTTTTGAAAAACATGCAATATAGCGCCCATTCGGGAAATAATTTTCACTGGTCGTTAGCGCCCGCACGCTGTTAATCGACCAAGTTATTGACCGATGAGTTACATTTCAGAGCCCGCATGCGGGGTAGCGACCGACTTAACGATGGTGATGAAAATGTGCCTTTATGGAAGCAGAGACAGAAATATGTGTACATCAGTCATTCTTATTAGTGTGTCAAAAACTCATTCACAAAAAATATATAGTAACGCAGTACTCGAACATTGTAAGAATGATAATTATGTGGTATTCATTATGAACTAGGTTACATAACAAATATTGAGCAGTAAAGCAGCAAATATTTTACTAGTAATTACCTGAACATTACACAACGCGACAAGTACCATCACTAGCTGTCATCAAATACTCGCGTAACTAATGACTGGATATTATTCATTCCAAATTCAAACAAGTCGCGTATAACGCAAATCGCATGATGTGGTTATCATGACAAATATGGCGCGCGTAAATATTTTGGGTGGATGAGTTTCAACACATGATTACTGGATATTATCATACATATCGTATATGCATATCGAACTAACTCTTTTCAAGTGATTGCAAGCGCGACTGAGGAAAAAAAGGTCTTGGGGGTGAGGTCGATATAAGTGTTATTTGGTTTCTCTATGCAATTCTCGGTAGCAGCTCGGAGTTTGGGTTCATTAATGGGACTTAAATCTTATGGGCGAAATGTGGGTGTACATTAGTACACCTCTGCCTTATTATTTACAAGACTTACAAGGAATTAACGGGAATTAAATCTACACAATTTTTCAACTTTTGTGTTCACAGAGGCTGGATATCAGTTTATCATTGATCTTTTTTATGTTAATTTTTTTGTTCGCAGTTTCTGGTTTTTGTTATCATTAGGCAGTTGAAGAATTAATATTCTAAAACAAGGATGTTTGAGAAGTAGTCGTGATAACATTGGTGAGGTTTTATTCCCATTCCACATAATTTAGATTTTTTACACTCTTGTCTATCTTTCTAACTAAACAAAATTGGTAGGATGGCAACGAATCTATAGATTAAAACAGAAAATGTGTTTTTTTTAAAGAGGAATTCAAGCCTGAGATTGAAGAGCCAATTTTTCACGTTTCAAAAGAATAAAGGAAATTAGGAAATAAATATTATATAGGTATACAAATAATATGTAGAGGCAATTAAAAGAAATGACTCGATGCTTGAGTCCAAACCGATGATATTCAAAGCTTTACTTTGTTGATATAGGAAGAAGATTTTCCGTTGATCATCATAATATGTTCCGAGTTCTGAACACAAATTACATAAGAAGAAAGTGATTGCACAAACATAATAATATGTGCTAGGTATCTATATGACTTACACTTTTGAGTGTTTGTTGAACTTATGCAAGTAAATAAAGTTTACGTCCGCGTGTGCTTTCACTACGTGCGCGGCGTAAGATTAAACCGTACTTTAGGAAATTATCTCAAGTGCTAAGTTTTATTGAAACGTGTCTGCGGACTGCTTAACTTGTGATGGGTAACCATGTGTGAAGTAGTGTTGTAACTGACAAAAGTTCATTGAGTAAAATAGTGGTTGTAAGTTCAGTCATAATGAAAGTGTCATGTTCGGTGATAAATATTAATTTTGCACAAAAAAATAGAAGTATAATACATATATTATTCATGTTTAAAACATCATTACCATTCTTACAAACCAATAATTAATTAATGTTAGTAAACATTAGCAAAACACTAGCCCAGTAGGTACCTACCTAAACCACCCGTAATTTGAGTCCATATAGATCATACAAATTGAATAGCACTGTTGAAATCAGATTTACAATAATGATTTTGGTTTGCGGGTAGTTTTTGCACACAGCTGCTATAGTCACGCAACATCGGACTGAGCGTGCGATCTCCTGTCATGAGTGTTGATTATAAAAACCTTACATCCGTTACCTAGCTTACTGCAAAGAGATTTATATCGCGTATACACTAACCTACATAGTTTTAAAGCGTGTTTTCGGTTGTATTATTTTTACGTGGTTTTTAAAAGGGGTGTGCGTGAGAAGCGGCCCTTATAAAAGAGTTCAACGCACGGTGCGTGCTTTGTATGTAGTCAGTGACGCGAATCGTAGCCTAGATCCCGTACGGGGAGACCCATAGGTACACTTGATTCATCATTACCTGACCGCTGATTTGTAACAAAATTAACCTTAACTTTATAGAAATAAGGTCGTACTTACAGGTCAAACAAAAGGGGCATATTGAGGAGGGTGCACTTAACTGTCAAGTTGCAAATAGTTGATGTCTTGATGTCCAAATGAATTGACAACTTAATAGGTCAGTTACAAAAATACTTTAAAGGTACTGTATATGTTTAATCCGTCAAGCAAAAATAACAAAAATAATAGAAAATTTGTTTTATATATTAAAATATACCTACGAGTATATACGCGAAAACATTGAAATAGTTTCTAAGTGAAACATACATTTGTTATAGCTATGTTTGAAATATCTTATTTCGATATCTAAACGTATGTGGGCGATTGCTTAGTTATTACTTAGATTACTTTAATGGAACTCGAATCAAGTTTGTGGAGTTGTTGTGTGAATGTGTGCCTGCTCACGATTCTCTTTGACTGGTTAAAGGAGGAATCATGACTGGGTGCGGGGTTAAAAATTATACAAGTAGAGAGGTAGGTGTCTATATTATGAAAACCAATTAGTTCAATAAGGTTGCGCAAAGGTTGCGAATGACGTGTCGCGCCCACACTGACGAATGCAATACGGATGTGGGTATACACGATATATGCAAATAAACTCACTTATCGAGAGCGACACGACCTCCGGAGACAAACTCGCGTCCCCCTAGCGACAACTATGTAGGGCACTGCACTGACCAGAGGAAAAGAAATCACAACAATAACACTTTCATAGAACATTCACTACACCATAAAGTTTGTAATGAAGTCGAGCTCAACTGTTCTTGTTCGACGCAAAGATCAGAGAGGCACTGTGTTACGTGTATTAGTATTTAGCACATATGCGACAGAATACGCGGCGAAAATGCATTTTGATGGTTCGGAGGCATTGCCTCGTTCGGAAGCGAGCGCGACGCAAATGTCAGACACAAGCGGTGCGCAAGCGCAGAGTTGCCCGCGCCCAGCTGCGTGACGTCACTGTGGTATTCAAAATGGCGGCTGGAATTCGAGAGCCTACACGTAGTGGTAGCAAAACTACCAGTTCGCCGCGTCGCGCTCGGTCCGCACCGGATTGGACCAGCCAACACCCACATGATCATTGTTTTCCATTTTTTTTTCAAATTATAATTACTGAGACCATTAATAAAAACAAGGAACATAAAAACTGTTATATTTGCCTTTGTTAGAGAAGCTTCAAGAACTTATAAAGTATAGTATGAAGGTTTTTCTATAGTCAAATTTATATGAGATTAATTGATATTTAGTATTGTAGCAAGGAATTGATAAATTAAGATGTTGTAATAATGTAATAAGATGTTGTACTCAAGGTTTTTCTATTTCGTCTAAAATCAAAATTTGTATAGTGATTAGGGTTGCCAACCGTCCCGTATTTCACGGGACGTCCCGTATTTAATGCATAAATTTCTATGTCCCGCCGGGACAGTCAATGTCCCGTATTTTACCAAAATTTGCAGACCACGGACAGCCACGCGCACACCACGCACGCTAAAGGTATTCTAATCTATGCGCACGCTCTGCGACTGAGAGACGTGACGAACAAACGAAGCGCGTGAGTGAGTCATAGAATGAGTGAATAATTCGCTTGCGGAGGGCCTTCACGCTAGTTCTCCTTTTCTCTTCCGCCGCAGCGTAGGTACGTACTCTCTCATTTCTGCCTGAAGTTTCTTGCGTTGCATTAAAATTGAATGATTTTTATTTGTCCCGCGTGAAAAAGAGAAATCCCGTATTTTTTAGGATTTATGACCATTTGTCCCTTAAGGCGGAAAAAAAAAGTTGGAAACCCTAATAGTGATACTCCTTATGTCAGAAGGTGGAGTGCTATGTCGGTTTCCTACCCACTGCGCCACAAAAAGGAGGGTCTGAGATAAATGAAACAATAAGAAAAATGCCAGAATCGTGTACATAAATATGTGCGAATGAATTACGAGCTCTGCATGTTTCATCCAGTTCTGTTAGCATTTCTAAGTGTGTCAAGTTGTGGGCAATTTGTATGGATCTCAAGAATTATGGGTGTGACATGACGTCAGCAGTTACCCGGGGTTCTAAGCGACACCTACTTGCAGTGACAAACGGCACTAAAGCGACACACAAACTTGCCCGACAAACGTGCTAGTTTAGAACGCGTATTAACGTTTAATTATTGCAGCGGATTGGCGGATTTGTTAGAGCTTTCAATCTTTGTCATCTCAGCAAAGAGAGTTTGCTTTAGATATATGTATTTCTATTAAGCCGTAAGGCATTACTGCATGTATTAAATAAATGTTAACGAACAAAGCACAAAACTTAACAATTTTCAATAATTGTTTTATTATTAAATAAAAAATAAAAAAACTTGTAAGTTTTTTAGTCACCCAGTACAACAGCCCCTTTCACTGTCACCATAGGGCAGGTGTCTTACTCGCTCATTACACCAAGAAAAGAAAGAGACGGGACGCAAGGCTTTGTATGCACTCTTATTACCACATTTAGCGTACATTCGACATCGACGACTGGGTGTCGTGTTGGAACTGGGACACGCGCTATTTGTGACTTTTTGTCGCCTTCACGATTAGTTAGTGATTAACAAGTGGGTTTTTTATGAATACATATAAGGTTGCAATTTGCATAGAATATTTAGAATTTCTCTACCCTTTTAACCCTCTGTGGGTTTAGTTTTTATAAACGTTGCAGTAAACCGAAATAAAAAAATTGTATGGCCTATAGGCGTGCCATAGCACAGGTGTTCGTCGCTATAATAATATATCGTTTATACAGGGCGTACAAATTTTTAATTTTAAAAGTTTTTAAATGTGGTATTTTTTATATAGTTGTCTAAAATATAAATGTTCATGTCAGACTCATCGATTTGGATTCTGCATGAAACTGATAGCTTTGTAGTGTCATCGTGTGATCTGCACTAATTTGTGTATTGTGGAGGTCTATCCCAAGGGACGCAACCATAGATTTTGCTGAAGTTATATAGCTACTTAAGTACTTCTCACATGTGGATGCCCAACAAGTTTTGTCAGTGGCGTGTGAAATCTGCCAACCTGCTTTAGGCTAACGTGGCAAGACGTAGGCTTATAGCGTATGCACTTTCACATGAGAAAAGATCCGTGCCCAGCAGTGGGACCAATAAATGAGTTGTCATAGTTGCTTAATCCAAAATTCAATACTGCAGTACAATCCATTATATAGTTTAATTTCTCACATTGTACTACTCAATAGCACCAAATGTCCTATTACATATTTTAGTTTATTAGAGTAGTTTTGTTGAGATATAAAGTTTAATGTCTATGTTGTTTTATGCTCCGTTTAGTGGAACAACGTAGAACTTAATAATGTTCAGTAGGTGTTGTACTGAATATACACAACTTCCACAGTTTGCTTGACTACGGCTTTAGTTAAGCTAGACGCTTCTAGTTTCAAGTAGTGATAGGAATAGACGAGTAGATCACAATTTGAATATGCAATCTGTTTTTTAAATCATCAATTTTTAACATCAACCAAGATGGAGAACCAATTTTTAACATCAATCAAGGTAAGATAACATAGTGTGATATATGGAAAAATAAATTGCGAAAATACAATAAAAAGTTTACCTACGTAGTTTCCATAGTCATAACCATTAAAAGGGTAAAGGCTGCCACTGAGATTTTTATAGAAAAGCGCAATAAACAACTACTAACGCACTAATCGAATCATGGATTTCACCCTCGGCAATTGCGAGCTGAACACTGGTAGTTTTAATAAATGAATATAGCGTATATTTTGTAAAATATGACGTTGTTTTTATTGTATACGCCTTTTAGCCCCTTTATATGGTTCATATATCATTTCACAAACCTCTCGGCATTATGCACGCAAATTCGCAAGTAATTCTTCATTGCTGTCCTCATATTCGTGGCCACAGACAGTATAATTTTAGCACTTAGAAGTTACATGATTGATGTATGTAGGTAACCAGTTAGATGGCCGCTTAGGCCGCAACACGATAACGTTTAACTGCCCAGGCAGGCACGCGACCGTGCCGACTCATTAAAACCTACGCGGTTTATGCATGTAACATGATTACACACATTTATAAACAGGTAGATAAATCATATAATGAATAAAAGTCAACAAGCAAACGGCTAAGTGGTAAGACTGAGAGAGACACGACTTCAAAGTCATAGGTCTCGATTTCGAATCAAAGGCACACTTTCAAAATCAAGTATTAATTATCACCCGTATAAACGGTGAAAGAAAATATCGTGATGAAACCTGCATGCCTGGGGTATTTTCTCGATGGCGAGTGAAGTATGCCACATCATACTAGACCAACGACCAGCAACTATTTATTACTCGTACCCAGTAATAGATTGGTTGAAGATGGATTTGCAAAAGTATTGTATGAAGCATAAGTGAAAATGGACAGTGAAAGACGAACTAGAAAAATATACATCCACGTAATAGACTAATTGATAAGATCGTTTGAAAAGATCTGGAGCGTGATACTTATTCTCGGTACTAGCCGGTGTATGACAAGATGCATGAATGTGTAAAAGATGTTTTGTGAGATCATATCAATACTATTAGTTGTAATCTTCTTCCTAATCAGTCTGGGTTACAGTAACATATCACCTCACCTGTCGTTCCCGAAGGGGCAGGCAGAGGTATACTTACTAATGTATTAATGTAAAATAGGGGGAGACCCTATTGCCATCATCCGGGCACAAACAAACTTCTAGAAGTTTGTTTTCCGCTACTGAAGATTTCATTGAAAAACCCAAATAACACTGCTTGACCTGGGAATCGAACCCAAAACCCCTAGCTCTGCAGTCGCACGACCACTGGAGCAATGAGTCAATTAAATCTTAACAGTATTTAATTAACGTCCGATTTTTACGAAATTTTGTGAAGAAATGTATATTTATTTAAGTAGACTCAAAAGTCTATTAAGAATGATTGAATTTTGATAAAAAAGTCTATCTAAAAAGTAATTGAGCCGATTATATTTAATGATCGGCAGTGTTCTCGTTTTGAGTATATTAATTTCGTACATATTAATTAAAAATACGTTCGTGCAGCCGGCATTATAGAACATAAGCGAGGCCGGGCATTAAATTATCGTATTTATATTTTGAAATTCTTATGACAACGAAAATTTTAAACGAAGGCTTAATGAACATGACGTGTAAAATTGTAACCAAGAAATTCCTTTTGAGATAGGAATTTACTCTGTTTTTTTTAATCGACCTCAAAAAGGAGGAGGCTCTCAATTCGGATGTGGCTATTTATTTTTTTATTATTTTCGTTTACCGAAAAAAATATCTATACTAATATTATAAAGAGGAAAGATTTGATTGTTTATTTGTTTGCATTGAATAGGCTCCGAAACTACTGGACCGATTTGAATAATTCTTTCACCTTTGGAATGCTACGCTATCCGTGTTGAACATAGGCTATATTCTATTTAAAAAATGATTAGGGATTCGTATGAAAATTTCAATTGAAGTTTATATTATTTTAAATATTGATTAAATACTTATATCTACTCGTGCGCAGCTGGGGCGGGCTGCTAGTCTAAAAATAATTATGTCGATGAATATTTGAGGACTCCATTAGCGTAGTGGTTGAGCGATTGGCTTGTGGGTCACAGGTTGCGGGTTCTATCCCTGTACGGGGAAAATATCCCTACGATCTTCAGGTAATTGTTTCGTGTATGCGCGTTTTTGTCTGTATTATGTTTCTAAATGCATGCATGCACAAAGAAGAAAATCCAAGTCTATTTTTATTATAACATTGCCTCACAACGTTATAAAAAAAACAGAAAATAAAATATAATAATTGTTCTAGATTTTGAATCTAAGATTTCTTACATATTGAAAACGCATTCGAACTGCGAGAATTATCCATTATGCAAGACCGAGAATGAGAATATTATTGATATTTTGCAATTCTTATGAAAATAAAGAAGTGAATACACATCCTTCATAAGGTTGCTTTCACATAAAGAACCGTTTAACTTCACCAAGTCTCAAACGCGAGGATGAGGAGTTCGTCAGATGGATAATTAAATCCATCAAGCTGAATTTTGTCTAAAACATGTGTTTTTTTTTCAGCGTGAGGAACTGCTTGTGAGTTTCTTATGATTAACTGCCTCGATGACCTAGTGACCGTAAAGTGTGACTGCTAGGCTCTTAGGTTCCATTCCCAAGTCAAGCAAACTGTTATTGGGTTTTACTATGAAATTGTCAGTAGCGGTTCGGAGTTTGGATTAGTGCCCGGTTAATGGTAATAGGCTCGCCTCCTATAACATGGCGCCTAAAAGTTAACGCTTCTGCCTAACCCTTTGGGAATGACAGGCGTGATGGTATGTATGTATAAGTTTCTTATATTATATCTTCACACGCGTAAAATTGCTCGTAATGTGTTACCAGTGACTACATTACCTATTGTTGACTAACTTGTTAGGATTCATGCCAATTATTTGGAAAGTCAGCAACTAGAAATGTTGAAAGTATAGTCGAGTTGACACTTTCATGAGCACTAACTTATGTACGGTCGAGGTGATGGCTTAAGTATGTTGTTTCCCCGGCCGGTTTCCCCTGGCCGGGCAGTAATGCCGAAATTACACGCACCATGGAAACGCAGCACAATACGGCTGTGCATGTAGAAAGTTCTATTGTGCATTACATACTATTCACTGCAGATGAATTTATTTACGTCATAATAACGGTAATATGTGTGATTTTAAATCAAAGAAGCTTTAAAAAATATTGTTTGTTTTAATTAGAATAAAGAAAACAGATATTTATTTTCTTTTCTTAGAAACAGATTACTTCACTTCATTCTTTACTGTTTGATAAAATGATAATGAAAAATTATATTTATAATAGGTTATAAGAATCAAAATTCGGTAATTATATTTAATTATGTAGGTCTACTTGCCACACCTACTTACTTTTATGTAGGTTAAAGTTAAAAAAAAAACTCTGAAAAAACAAATTAACTATTAGTTGACGACTAGCATTTAAGCTTCTACAAAAAGACCGCTAGATGATTATAGGTTTAATATTTTAAAGCTATTAAGACCAATATTAATATGCATTGATAAATATTAATTATTAATTTTTTAATAAGTGTGATAAAAAATAAAAAATACCGTAAATGCATTAAGCGCCGTCGTATTTTGACAGATAGTGACCATTGCAAATCTGTAAAAACATTTCATGGAAATTTACGGCACGGTTAGTGCAGTGGTTGAGCGATCGGCTTCTGCATCGCCTGTCTCGGGTTAGACCCCCACACGGTACAAATATACATATGTATGGCCTACAGGTAGTTATTCCGGCTCTGAGTATTTGTGCATTGTGAATATTTATATTTGTTTACACACCCACGACACAGGAGAAATTCTTACGAGTGGGGTAACGTTATTCTTTAAAATACGAAGACAATCAATACAATAAAATAAATACAGTTTATCCGAATAAGTATACACTGTACCTATACCACAGCAATAATAAGTAGCAATTACAGGATCATTTATTCGATACGAATTTCTATTTTATATGTAGGTACCTATTGCACTATTGGCACTAAATGACTCGCCATTAAACCAACAGGTTTGTAAAAGTCGCTTGTTAGACATTTTAATACTTTGTTAGTCATTCCTTTTCTAATACTTCGTGTTGTCATGTTCCGTTATTTTGTTGTTTGGTGGGTTGATGGTTTATTGTATGTTAATTTTGGGACCCGTTTTGAGAAATAGAACTAAAATAATTAACGACACATATTTGGGAATAGAGGAGGACGTTTAAAGATTTGAGAAAAGAGTTGCTGTTGGGCTTGCGGTTTGAGAAATATTTCAAATAAACATACAGTAAACATATTTTACCATTTTTATCTATTAGTGTTTTAAGGCTGGTGATTTTGAGAAATAACAGTATGAAAATAAACAGTACCAAAATAATGTAACAATACCTTCTTTTTAAAAGAGTGTCTATGGAGTTTCTTGCCGGTTCTTCTCCATGAGATCAACTTCTTGGAACCGTGCAACTAGAGTCATAACGTTTTATAAATGCTTGAAAAAGTTCATATGAAATAAAAACCTTTTGATTTTGATTTTGATTTTGAAAATATTTCTTTGAACAGTGACGTAATTAAAAGAAAATATAATTAGTTCTGCAGGTTAATAAAATTATCCTTAATATTTAAGGAATACATTAGGTGCTTTTTTTAAAATATATTAACGATAGATCGATAAGAACCTTGCCTTGTACATGAAAATAGAATGAGAGAGAGCTTAAATAGTACCGGCGAATTATGGGGCTACGATTTAAGTACTGTACTTATCATTTAAGGCGTGATAATTTATATTTCAATATAGTTTTATGACGAGAATAGAGACGAAACGAGAGTTTTTATTAAAAAAATGTTACAGCTTTTTTTAGTATTTCACTCTTTCATAGAAATATGTTTCAGTTGCGGTCGTAGTATTGTGGGCAGCTGTGTATATTTTGATTTGTTTCATACACTGTAGCTTGCTAGTGTGATTCGTTCGCTCCTTTGTTCTCGCATTTAGTAATCACGTACAATTTATACGGCGAGGCGCGTTCTTGGTAGAAACCAGCCTTTTATGAACACGGCTCTGCAAAATCCCACTTAAAGGTTTACTAATATGCATTTTCTCTTTTAAGAACACGGCAGTATACACTATGTAACAGAGTTATCTGTTTTCAGTTGTTTGTATAGGTTACTAATATGGATTCAAAAAATGAATTTTAAATGGACTCTTTAAAAATCTAGTTTTTTTCTATCCCTCAATTGCGTCGGTAAAGTTAATTTTGTAGGTAATGTCATCATTTTTAAAATTTCCCCCTTTCTTTAGTCGTGTTTTCTCTATGAGTGACGTCATCGTTAAGATAGTAGGAAGGCTCCCGTTTTCGCCTCGTATTTCAAGATGTTTTTTAAGGTTTTTGTTAACTTCTGATTAATTTGAATCTATAACATATAAATAATCGTTTGTCCTGACTGATTCATCAACGTAGAACCTAAACCACAAGGGTTACAAACTTGAAATGTTGACAGATGATTCATTTTAATAAAAAACATCCGCTAAGAAAGTAATTTAAAAAAATCAACACCTAAGGGGGTGAAATAAGGGATGAATGGTTGTATGGAAATCCGACATTTTCGAAGTTATAAGTATGGAATTTCATATACCTACATGGTTTTGGTTAGAAATAAATAAACACGTATTTCAGGATTTTTAAATAAATACCCTTTAAGAGGGTGAAATAGGGGTTGAAAGTTTATATTGGAAGTCAGTCGTTTTTAAAGTAAGAAAAATGACATTCAATATTCAAGCTCCTCGGCAAAAATAAATGCATACATATTTCGTCGTTTTTGGAGATTCAATCCCTGACGAGAGAAATGAGGTGCAAAAATGAATATAAATAGACAAAAAAATTATCTTATCTTTTCGATATTATTCTTTTCGAAATTTACGATTTGTGTTCTTTGATGGAATAGATAAACATTTATTTCAAAGTATTTGGACGTGCCAAATGCTCAGAACCGAAATGGGGTAATATTTTTATTTTAGTTATGAAGGGTTATCACATTTGTATGGATGTACTCTTTAAAATAAAATAAAACTCAGCAATGCAGTACCTATCTAATATAATTGCATCGACTTATAAAGTGTGCAAAGAAAAATATTTAACCAGTTTACATCAGCGCTCAATCGATGGTAGTGTATCTGCTTTTTATGTTATATAGCACTATCTTTAGAAGGCCAATGTCTACAACAGCAAGCCTTTTCTCAACCACAAAGGTATGCGTTGTCTTACAGAATAGGGACTATGTTCGAGAAATCACTTATGACCCAAATGTTTTAGCCAAAATGGTAATTACTAATGAAAATTACATAAAAACATTAAAAATATGACTGGTCAAATATTTTTCTTAGATGCTCCTGGAATAGAAACTAATTTCTAATGAACCTTTTGTTATGCAGAAAAAGACAAGCGCATGCTATAAATATCTCTGGATATTAAATATCAATAAAAATAAATAGGCTTGGCAGTTGCTTCCTCGATCGATGATGACGACGACGACGACGACGACGACGACAACGACGACGACGACGACGACGACGACGACGACGACGACGACGACGACGACGACGACCGACGACGACGACGAGGACGATGACGATGACGACCGACGACGACGACGAGGACGATGACGATGACGACCGACGACGACGACGATGACCGACTACGATCGATGATGACGACGAAAGACGACGGCGACGACGACGACGACTGACGACGACGATAACGACGACGACGGATGACGACGAAGACGATGACGACGACCAACGACGACGACGACCGATGACGACGACGACCGACGACGACGACGAGGACGATGACGATGACGACCGACGACGACAACGATGACCGACTACGATCGATGATGACGACGAAAGACGACGGCGACGACGACGACGACTGACGACGACGATAACGACGACGACGACGACGGATGACGACGAAGACGATGACGACGACCAACGACGACGGCGACTGACGACGACGACGACCGACCACGATCGATGATGACGAAGACCGACGACGATCGATGATAACGAGGACCGACGACGACGCCGACTGACGACGACGACGACCGACGACGACGACGACCGACGACGATCGATGATGACGACGAAAGACGACGGCGACGACGACGATGACTGACGACGACGATAACGACGACGACGACGACGGATGACGACGAAGACGATGACGACGACCAACGACGACGACGACCGACGACGACGATGACCGACGACGATCAATGATGACGACGACCGACGACGACGACGACCGACGACGATCGATGATGACGAGGACCGACGACGACGACGACTGACGACGACGACGACCGACGACGACGACGACCGACGACGATCGATGATGACGATGACCGACGACGACGATAACGACGACGACGGATGACGACGACCGACGATGACGATGACGACGAGCGACGACGACGACGACGTTGGATGACGACGACGAAGATAAGCTTAGCGGCAGCATTAGACCTACAGTATCGTATTGAGCGCTACAAAATAACCTTTTTTTTACTCTTAATTTATTTGTTTTAATTGTATTTGTTGGTAAAACGAGAATCACTTGTGTATCTGCATTTAGGTATATGCACGGCAAAAAAAACCCACTAATTAACTATGGTCGTACATATTATCATCTTCACAATACCCACGAGTAACTATCAGTACCAATTTGGCAAAACAACTCTTATTCAGATGGTTAATTAATTGTAGATTCACATGCCACCACATAAGTCATTATAATTAAAATATCTTGCTATTTATAGGTCACAACTTGTTTTGTTACCAACAAGGTCAACCGCATTCAGTGTGTCTATTCGTTGTGAACTACAAGCTAACAAATATACACGTACTATAAGTTATTGTCAGCGACTTCACCCGCGTGGTATGCTGATAAAAAGTAGTATTTCTGTTATTCTGATGTATTTGCTATATTCCTGTAAAGTTTTTGTGTGTAGAATTACTATCCCGATGACAAGTTTGCTATTTTCTGGCACACACTTGCAACCATCAAAATAGGTTGGAAATTTATTCTCACACTTATGCATATGTAAATTATTACTTTTAAAAATTGTAGCCTGTTCTGCAACAGCAGTAGGTTAAATTACTTTTATCTCTTGATATTTTCAAAAAATTAAGGGATGATGATGCAACAGCGAGAGTCCTTCTAGAACTGTATTTTTGTGATTAACAGATCAAAAAACATAATTTAAGAAATTTCTAGATTTGTGGAAACTGGTTAGTCAGATGGTGCACCACCTCTTAGACTATTAGTACTTAAAATACAGCCGTGTAAGAAACAACCAACACTACGGTAATTGTCCGTTATACACTTAAAAGTGCAGTTAATACATAAAATTTATTATACTATAAATCTTAATCAGTCTCAATATGTAAAGCAAATAATAATATCGATGAAAACATTGAACAGTTTGGGACTGTACAAAAATTAAGCATAGATTCTGTTCAATAAATCATTCCAAAAGAAGTTTATCTTAGCCGTTAAAAATATATTCATTATTGTTTTACTGTTTTTTACTATTGCATTTGGCTAAAGCACAGACAAGGTTTACGATTTGGATCATCTAACTGGGTTTCGAGTATCCAAATTATTTTAATCAAACAAGTATGCTTGGGTATTTGTCGGTAATCTTTACACCAAAAAGGCACGCCGGAGGAATGAATGAGTTTTAGCAAACCACTAAGGTTGTACGCTGCATCAAAGCGTTGATCAACATGACCGACTGCATCTGGAGCTACTCAAAGCTACTCGTTATTTCGTGTGGTCGCTTTGACGATCAATTACTTGGAAGCCAATGTTCGTTTAACTTGCTGGCATAAAAGGCATATATGTTTCTAGGAAGAGAGAAAGAGAGATGACCTTATATTGCCTAGCCTAGTATATGTATAGGACCATAAGCTTGCTCATCTCGAGTTCGAACCGAAAGATTTCATTCATGTGCGGTTTGATTTATGATTCGTTTATGTATATTTGAGGGGTGAAGTCTCCTACGCACTGCACTAGAGTAGTGGAGTATAGGCAGCTTGACCATTTACGAGTACACAGGAGATTCGTAGCCAGGGAGAGTAAAGAAATCGAAAATTATCTTTCTAGAGCAATCTGAACCAAATTTTGCAGTAGGGTGGGTCCATTCATAAAGCAAGCATTGCTACTTTCACCTAGAGAGAATTAAGAGGACTTACCAGGTACATGTTCGTCATTGAAGGTGACCCTCACGGTGTGAGGTCGTGCCAACCGTGGTGTGAAAGCGGCCGCGTACCGATGACCCCCAAGGGGACGGACGGAACTTGCCACTAGGGCCCCGTTGCCCCCTGATACTTCCAGCTCCAGGTGTCCGGGGCCCGCCATGCTACCATCCACTGTATCGAATAACTTATTAATATCTGAATCATCGTAGAGTTAGTAATTTTATCCAATCTGCTTATTTATTTATACCCTCTTTTAAGAAATTATTGATTCCGCATGCAAACTTGCAATTCTCTTTTCGCCCTTTTAAGAGATTAATTCCGGGACAAAAATGACATCCTATATCCTGTGTCCCACGACTAAACCTATCTCCATACAAAAATGTCATCTAAATTGGAGACAGACACACTTTCGTATTTATTATATTAGTATGTTATGGACTTAGATATAATAATAATATAATTTATTTCGCAGAGTATTACATGGTAGAAAAACTATTGCCTAAACACTGCACACTAGGCTATGCCTGTCATATGGATGGATTATTATCTTTTTTCACTACATAATTGAGTCCTGGGGTTCAGAGGAACGCCTATGACTTTCTATGTAAATATGTTATTCTTTATCTTTAAGTATTACGATAACATTTTAGTAAAGTAAGTCCCTATTCCCAATGCCAATTAGCTAGTTCAAACCTAAAAAATAGAAACAAACAGATCTTACCTATAAATTCTACTGGTTTTCCAACGACTCCTTTGTAAGTTGGCTTTATAACTATTCCTTTGGCACCTCTATTATTATCCCTTAGAATTGGTCTGCAAACAAAACAGTTGTTTTAATGTTTTGTAATGGAACCAACGTAGCCAAGCTGTTATTCTTCATAGTCGTTTTCTGTTCTAAGATACACAATTTTATTTTCGACGACAATTTATATATGACTATGGCAAAAACTATTAAAAAACATTTAATTTAAGCTTTGCCTTGCATTAGGGTTATTTTGTGTATTCTATAATACAGGATATAGACCCTATATGAACGGAGTTTAACAGATGGCGTTCACTTTATAATCGCAGACACATCCTTAGACATCTTATAGTCTATATTATGTTCCGCACAGGAATCGGACCCGCAAAATATTACGTATGTATGTACTGCATTCATACTGTGCTTCTAGTAAGTATATCAATGTGTAGAAAGGTACCTGAAACGTGCGTGTGCGGCATCCGTTTCAGTTCGGGCCCCCCCGGCAGGGTCGCGGGGGGGCCTATTGGATAAAAAAGACTGATGCTGCTGCTGCTGCTGCTTCTCCTCCACGCTGCTGTACGAAGAGTCACGTACTACGTAACTACTCTCGCGTACTTCGCGCTTGCTGAACTCTTGCTGCAATAAAATAAAAAAAACATGAGACCTTATTTATAAAGTGAGTTGTACTTTATCCTGCGGCAAAATATGCGGGCTTAAATGAAAAAGGTAAAAATTGCGACAATAATAGGGGGCCAAACGGATTGTTACGGACGAAGTTTAAGCACAAACTAATGTCCCTTCAAAAAGTATTACGGGAATAATTTTACTCGGAAGGCACATTCCTATTATAGAGTACATTCCTCCCCTCCTACTCAAATAATAATAATTATAAATAGGATCTATAAGAAAAGAATGAGCTGCCTACATTTTACCGGGAAATAAACTGGAAGCGGGCATCTATTGTTAGTTGATCAATACCGACGTGGACGGAAGCTCGTTACGAGAACCGATAACCTGTACTACTTTTAAACTCAAATAAATTCAGCTGTATTGGTCTGCAACGGTGGGTGCAATAACAAGAAATGAATATCCAGAAGACCTTTTAGAACTGTGTAAACAGTACTTTGGAAAAATTCAAACGTGAAAATAAATTGGACGATGTCGAGAATACTTTTTCTACCTTAGTATCTACCTGAAACTATGGAAGTTTTAGGTTAGCTTAGTCTAATTTTCACATAGACATGACTATCTGAATAGGCTACCGATGTACTCGAGCTATCTTGGTTAGCTAAAGCGTACGTTGTACCATAGAGTTAAAAAATCTTAGACAAATATCTTTATGTTCGCCCATTAGTCATTTTTATTAAAAAAATATACAACAAATTATAAATAAAAAGTTATATTGGCATGCCTAACGCTGTTGTGTCATTATTTGATAATCTTGTGCGGATAAATTAGTCTTTATTTTCGTGAATTCTATGCAGCTGAATTAGAAAAGGTTTCAGCCATATTTTAATCCTAATTCACAACTATATATGTATATAGTCTACCACTTAATCACATGAACTTAAGCCATTGTAGAGGGGCGACGTAAGTGACTCGCTATAACGTTCCATAACCGCGGGAGTCACGCAAGCTGTTGACATAGTTCTTGTTCCGAAACTTACGTATTATTATGTAAGCGGTCAGTGTAAAACAGAGTTCTTGTATATTAGGGAGCTCGCAGATTGAATTTGCGGTCTCACCATCAAAATGATTAATTTATTTGCAGTTCAATCTCATTCACATTGATGATTATATATATTACAAATGTAAGTTCATACATAATATATGTATATGAAACTAATTATTATTATCTAGAATTCTCCTTAAGAAAGAAACTGCATACTAGATAAAATCATTACCGTACATCCAAGCATGTAGGTAGGTACTGCTGTGGTTTTAGGGAAATCCCTACGGCACAGAAAAATCTCATTGCAATGAACAGTAAATAAGCAGTCATCAATGTTTCAGCGAGTCGGTCTGTACACGTTTTAGTTGTGGTATCCGACATATAGTGATTCTTGTATACACTATTTTGTACCAGAGTACTACTAGTGAATGGTAAACTTAATTTTAAGCTCGGCGCTCGCTGTTCACTTCTCGCTCTCTTATTTCGAATTACATTATACATACATATAGTTTGTATAGTATTGCCTCGATCGGGCTGACGTTTTTATCTTTCGAACGCAGGCATGCAAATATCACTTACTTTACAGCATGTTAAAAAAACACACTTATACGTATGTGTAATATTGGTTAAAATATCAATTAGGTGGGTATATGAATATACTAATTACAGGTAGGTATGATTGTATCGCAAATTGTCCGTTTATGTACAAGTGTAGACAAAGAGCTACGTACTCGACTGGTGTAAGTGTCGGAGTCTCGGTCGTCGGCCAACCGGTCGAGTTGTCGGTTGAAGGAGTCCCGTGAGTAATCCGTGAACTTGTTGAGTTGCGTGTTGCGTTTCGTTTCGCGGTCCAGGGTGCTCTGCCCGGGCAACCGCTCCGATGGGCTTTTAGGAGAATCGAGGCTACACACAAAAACGTTTATAATGCACCACATGTAAATAAGACAACACAATGTTACACATATTTGCCGATATTACACAACAATGGGCTCGAATAATTAATCTTGCTTTGTATTGTTTTCTTTTGTGTAGTGTGGATGTTATCAATATCTCACCTGTTAGCGTTCATCATTTGTCTTGTTTTTTCTACGCTATCCCAGTCTCTTCGTGTATGATAAGATTTCCCACCTGGATCTCCGGTACCTAAGGCGGGAGATTTAGTTAATCACAAAGTAGCCACTTTTGTTAAGAAATTGAAAAAGTTTGGAATGAAGGGAGGATTTTCTGAAAAAATATTCAGGTGGAACACTAATTTGCATATCGGTGTTATTCTATTGGTCAGCTGTCACATACAAATTCAGGGTCGTTGATTTATTAGGCGTACGTTATCTCGTCCGGTGGGGAAACTGCTGCCGTGTCACTTTACGAAATATCCTTTGTATAAGCTGTAGGTATAATAAAATTAAACTATTCAAAGATAAATTCTTTTAATGTATACACAAAGAGCTTATACCGACTATTAATTATAAGAAACATTTAGTGCGGTATATGTATATTCCTGTACGCACACGTATTTGTAGTGAACTTAGAGTAAACGCTAATTTTATGCAAATGGAGTCGTGTATCTCACTGGGGCTGCCGAGCCTCCTGCCGCGGTCGTGCTCCAGCGAGGAGAGGGGGCTGGCTTGGTCCAGGTTGTCCTGCGACCCGCTGTAGGAGCTGTACATCTTGTAGTTAGACCGCTTCTCCACCACGCGTTTCGTGGTGGTGACGGGGCTGTAGCGCTCCGTCGGACTGCTTACTCTACGGAAAATCACTTATCAATTAAGCACTGCGATGATTTGAATGACAGCTGACATAAATATTGATTAAGCAGTCTACTACCAACGGCACAACATTGATGGAAAAGGTTGTCACACACTACAAAATTCGTTATAAATCATGATAAATAATATAAAATCGTACTCAAAAATATACAGTGTACATTATGATGTATCTACACATTTGCTACTGATACACCGCTAGTGTGCAATGACTGACCATATGGACAGTAGTGATGTTATAAATAAATCAATAAATATAAAAAATAAAAGGTTGCGTTTAATATCTGATATGGCTTTCATAAAAAACTCTATATTTTAAAACAAATGGATTTTTATTTCTACGTATCCGCAGAATCCGCAATACGATGCCGAACTCTATAAAATTTCATTTAAAGTGCAAATATGAGGCAGGTACTGTTGGCTTTAAATACAAATTAATTAATTAACATTCGTGATATGTAGTGAGGTATTCGTTCACGTCCATTGTTGCATGCCACTGAATATCACGCACCTGTTAATTGGACTGGCGGTTCTGTTCAAAGGGCTGTCTTTTCTGGCGAGAGGGCTTGTTGTCCGGCCGACCGGACTCGTCGCCCGGTACGGCGAGCTCGCTCGAAACGGACTCGCAGACCTATTGACGTCCAACCGAGACCCGTTCCCCAAATGTTTTGTAGTTATCGGACTGGCCGTCCGGTTCCTCGGACTCTCGGAACCGTATCTTGTGTACGTTTCCTTTTTCGTTGCTTTTGATGTCGAGTACGCGGAATCGGTCACGTCGTAGTTTTTTTCCTTTGTGTCAGATCCGTAAGAGGATTTGTAATAATCGCCGGAATCACGCCTCTCTTCGCGACGGTCCACTGAACTGGTACTGTGCTTAGTGTTTGAATCGTACAAATTGTATTGATTCATCGGGCTCTCGGATCTCAAACGAGTCACTGTAATAAATAGAAATGAGATTTCATAACTTATCTACTTCATAACTTATTTACTGTCTAATGATAAACATATTCGAATAAAACGTGTTTTTTAAGGACATACAATTTAAATAACACATATATTATTTATTAGTTTTTCAACAGAGTAATTTTTAAGAACACAGATAATACCTGGACTAGATATCCTTGCGTAGGCAGGTGAAGGACTAGAGCTGTCTCGAGGCTTCTTAGACCGGGAGCCAACACGAAACATGTGCGGCGAGCCGTGCACATCGTAACCGTTGAAATATATGTACAACTGCAAATACGGATTTATTAAAACAAAATGATTTTGAAGCCTGCCACTTCAATATACAATATTTTATAGAGGGTACGATTGAGCCTCATACTCTTTTATTTACCGACTATTATTTTCGCACATTTTGTATTAATTTTGTCTTTTCGGTTTAAAGAGACTTTATTTCTTATAAAAAACTATACAGTTTTTTTTTTACAATAAGATTAGCTAAATATTATATTTTATACAAAACATTTACCATTTACCTCTGGCATGCTGGGCTGATAATAAATAAAAATAATTTAGAAACATCAGTAAAATTTACACAATAATTAAATTAAAGTATTTATAAATTACATTAAAAAATTAGAAATAAACAATTTAAGATTAAAATCACATATCTATTAAAATTAATTATTGTTTAAAATAATATAATAGCATGCAAAACGAAATTAAGAAAAAATATAATAATTAATTAAAATTAAAAATCACAAAGCGTTAGAAGATTCCATTGCTAAATATTTTTTTACTCTATATTTATAGGCTTTTCATAAGATTTGAGGTGAAATTAATAATTTACAGGCTAATGAACACAAGTGGTAATGTGTAGTACATAACATTACACCTTACCTACTCCTGCTACTGCTAATATAATAAATTAAAAATAAAGTAGAGCGCCTCTTTCGCCAACAAAAGCGTCTCTTTTGCCAACAAACTGTGTTACCAGTTTGGCGAATTTGTAATTGTTTATAATCTATATATATACAAGGAGAAGCTGACTGACTGACTGACTGACTGACTGACTGACATATCCACGCAGGGCCTAAACTATAAGGGTTATAAACTTGAAATTTTGCACAGGGATTCCTTTTATAACGTAGGGGAGCACTAAGAAAGGAATTTTGAAAATTCACCCCCTAAGTGGGTAAAACGGGGGTGTAAAGTTAGTATGTAACTTGGCTGTTTTTGAAGTTATTCAATTGAAATTCGGTTTGAAGGTTTTTCATTGAAAGTTATGAAACACGTGTAAAATATTTTTTCATAAATCATCCTATAAAGGGGTAAAATGTAAAAATCTGTTTGTAATTTCATATATAAAAGTATATATACGGTAATTAAACAAAAAAATAATTTCTAAAATGTTTTTCTGTCTCTCTCTTTGTTCCTTCTAATTGCTGCAACAGCTGGACCGATTTTGTAGGGACTTTCACCATCGTTATAAGGTACTCCTTATAACGATGGTGAAAGTACGTAAGTTACTACTTAGGCTACCTTAATTAAAGAACAAGAAACGAATTAGAGTTCCGTATGACTTAAAAACGCGGGAGCTGACCAATGCATGAATATGAACATTACATTTTTCGTTAAATTTCACGCGGACGAAGTCGCGGGTAACAGCTAGTTGTTTTATATATCTTTGACTATCATACAAAAAAAAATCTATTCTATTCGATTTCAAAAAGCATTTAAAAGGAATTCCACTAATATCCACGGGGAAAAAAAAGCTCGACTATTTTCGACAACAAATACTCACTCTATGTTTCCCAGGTGCTTTCGGCATGAAGGTGGCACGATATTTAGTGGCGGATAGCTTCTCCAGAGCACACATAACGCTTCTCTTGTCATGGACTATGTCCAGTTGCAGATCACCCTTGACCCCGCACCCACTGGTGTCCAGCTCGAAGGAATGGGGCTTCAGAGGTTCCGCTCCTTCTAGGGCTCCAGGACTCAATCTAACCCCGTGGGGATCGAAGACTTCACATGTGAAAGGACCGCCCTAGAAAAAAAATATTTATAAAATGACCTACTTTCGAAGACATTTTGTAACGACTGTATTTATACGGGCACCTTGTTGGTTTAAAGTAAATTTAACGACGATCAACAAAAAATAATAATAATATAATGCAGGTGCTTACAACACTTAGAGGGGTAGTTCTTATAACAATTTACAAAAGATCATATCAATTCTTTTTTGTGTATTTTATATGTTTATGATAGGTAGGTAATACATACAAAGAATATTGTACTGACAATATATTGTATTGACTTGTTATTGGAGTAATTGTCTCTATTAACTTAATCTAATAAATTTCAATGGTTCAAAAAGAATTCTACGTATAATTACGCACCTGGATATGGTCACCCTTGTAGGTAATAGCGATGGTCCAGGTTCCTGCTTCGTCAGGCTGGAAGGTGGCGCTAGAGGCAGTGGTACCCGGCGCTGACGGTGGGGGGTGACGGGGCTCCAAGGGCACAGCGCGACCGCTTGGGGAATGAGCTGTGACATCGATGTCCTCTCTTCTTGGTGCTCCTAGAGTAGTAATATAACATACGATCACACCTGTAGTCCCCAAAGGAATAGGCAGAGGTGTACTAATGTAGGCACATCCACATTTTGCCGGTATGTTTTAGATTCCATGTTAATAGGGGGTAAGCCTATTGTCAACCGGGCAAGAACCCAAACTCCGAGCTGCTACTGAGAACTTTATAGATAATCCCAAGAGTACTTTGCTCGATCTGGGAGTCTAAACTCAAAACAGTTCAAGCTATTCGATGTAATTATAGTAATATAAATATTTTATTGTATGTTTACAAACAGATCGGTCAAAATATTGTTCACCATTGGATTCCATGTCAAAGGAAAACCTTTTCATAATTATTTTACAATTACGACCCTTCGTATGAATAATATGAAAACTCAATTATTAATGTTATGGGAAATAGAACTACCACTAAAATTCGAACCGTGCTTACGAAGGCTTCGTTCATATTGTTTCCTTTACCTGTCTATAATATAGTAGCTAATATATAGGTACCTATATTTAGACGGTATTGCTAAAAGGCATGTACGGAGAACGTAGCGTTAACGCTTGTCACAGAGTAAATTACGAACAGAAGGCCAACGAGCTGTAACAAGCGTACGCACACAGATACGGTCAGACGAAGTCTACGTAATGATAGCGTAAGATGATTTTGAGTTAAAACTAAACTAATTTGAAAGAAAGCGTCATAAGAGTTGATCGAAGATCGCTGGCTATGTGTGCGTGAGGCTTTTTGTCGCTTGTTGGTGTCAGCCTTCTGTGCGTATTTATTTTGCAAGTATGGCGTTCCGAGGTCAATTACGCGCAAGACGCGGTTGTAAGTACTTCCATGAGTTAAGGACATTGCGATGTTATCGTGTTTGCGCTACTCTGGCTGTATATAAACACACGCATATGTATTACCTGTATATAGGCGTATATACGTACCAGTAGCGCTGACAAGTACTTCCACAATGCTTCCTATGGCACACGGCGCCATGCCCGGTGGTGGGACGCTTACAAGTCTTGGTAAAACACGGAAAAAGTATCTGCCATCCACCCTGGAAAAGAAATTTCATCAAATTACTAACTACCTGTACTACTTCTAACTAATGGTTCCACACACATAATTAATCAAATGAAAATTTTCTTGTTGATAATAGGATAAGAAAAGTACACCAGGAGTAACCCAAATTCTGTGCAAACGGGCAAACAGGCGCTCGGTTATAATTGAAGTCATTGAAATACAAATGTGCCAATATGTACCTCATGTCATCGACGGTAAGTACAATTTCGTGCATGCCAGCATGCTCTGGTACAAATTCGCCGGCGCCTCGTGCGTCCAGCTTCAACCTCGACTCTTGTTCTAGAGGGTTCACTATGGACACTTTCACTTCTGATATAGATAATTCGTTGGATATGCTTTCGATCTTAATGTAGGTCTGAAAACAGGGAAGCAAGTTAGTATTGTGTTCGTCAAATGTTTGGTCAGCTGTTCGACCAAAATTCAAAGTCAAAAAAGTAGTTCAAGGGTGTGAAATATTTTAGTTTACTACACACATAATTCCTTTTCAATTTTTAATTAAACCTTATAATAACTAAGAACTTTTTATGGATTTTACCGCGGTATATTGATATTAGTCCTAATATTTTAAATTCTTCATGGACCGTGACCATAGTCATGGAATTCCATAAAAAATAGTATTTATTTCAATTTTATTGTTATTGGCGTAAATATAATAAGAAATCAGTACTAATTTAATTAAAGGTGTTTAAAAATTTCCTATAAGTGCCTTGCCAATGGAATAACGTCCTCATTAATCGTTACCGGTAAAACCGGGCGAAGCTCGTCCGCCTGTTAAAGACATCTTGTATCGGGCATTCGTTATCCTCTTTGAAGTCATAATAAAAATTATGAGCAATTTTCTCACTTAATTTTTTTTTAGTTTTTTCAATAAGCTTTATGTCAGTTTTTAAGAAGATTTTCTTTATTAGAATAGCGGAGAGTTAAAACTAGTTTTTTTAGAACTGATCTCTACATATGTAGACAAGGTTTGTAATACACAAGTTTGATAGGGGATCAAATGAGCCTCCTTATCAGCATAATCGGAAGCCTGTTTTTTAGTTTTAATTCATTATTTTTTTACAATTATTTTAAACATCGTATTGGTTCCATAGCTTTAAGGACCGTACGTATGATCCCTTTTTTATTTATTACCTAAAGCACATTCCGTGCTTATAGATTTAGTAGTTGAGTATAAATAAACTAAATCAAAATCAGGTATCTATACATATTTGAGCTTAACAGTTTTAGCTCGATGTTCATGAGCTTTAGGATAAAATGCAGAGTACTAACGGGTTCTCCAACTCTTCCTGAGGTGGAGTCGAGTGCAACTCTTAGCATGTCGTGGACTGGAGGCCGCGGGGGCACGTTCCGGAGCTGTGAGGCCCACGCCATTACTCCAAGGTGGTCCACATCGCTACGGCTCAGGTCACGAGCCGATAAAACTGGATGCACCCCTGTATAACAAGCATATTTATATTATTTCTAGCTGACCCAGCAAACGCTGTTTTGCCACATTTTAGGAGTTGATAGAAGGGTGAAATTTGTTTGTCAAAAAAAAACACCCTTATCATCTAGGAGTATAAAAAATAGCCTACAACCGATTCTCAGACCTACCAAATATACATAGAAAATTTTATAATAGGATTATTATAAAATTCAGCCATTTCGAAGGAGTTCAGCGACAAACACCGTGACACGAGATTTTTATATATAAGATTTATTTTTTAGGACATGTAAATGTAGTTTTAAATATGCAATGCAAATTTTAAATACTGGTTACCACAATAAAATATGTAGATTATGTTTTTTTAAATAAAAATAAAATACTATATATGGATTTTTATTGATTTTTGTTGCTTACGGACTGACAATGGATGCTGTAAAGGAGTCGCAACGTCGGGATAAAATAATATCAATATAACGCCGCAGCGATAAAATCCGTAAAAATTAATTTTATTTCTAAGTCGAATATTCGAAATCAATAAATACATTGAAGTTGTGCTAAAAAGCACGAAGAGGTGTCTTGTATTGAGAACGTACAAAGAGTATATAGGTACTAGATATCTATTGAAATTTCAAGGTACACTTAGGTGCTATCCTTTATGACAACCTAAATGAATAAAAGTAAATATTGGTATGTAAGTTCCAATGATATAAAAAACTATAGATACGTTACCCGCCCTCTAAAATGGCAACAAGAAATCAAGGCAATTGCCGGGATCGCGCTTAGTGACGCACCAACCAGCGTTGCGAGGGTACGTTCAGTAAAAATAATTCGTGCTTAATAGTTTTATACTTCCTGAGAACAAGATGCCTTCATGTGTTTACAAATTATACTACAACAGTGAAAGATAAAAATGTGTCTTTCCCTTTCTTTGCACAAATTAATCGCTGTCGCCATTTTTCATAGCCGTAATGCTCGTGCATGACGTGTCTATATAATAATATGTTATTGGTAAGTTCCCTGTTTACTTTAAAACGGCTGGAGCGATTTCAATTATATTTTTAGACACTTCACTCCTTGTTAGACAATCACGTAGAGGGTGATCCTTTAGAGTATAGTAGCCATATTATTTTTTGTATTTTTTAGGTATTTATTACAATTTATTTCATTGTAATTATGTTTAATAAATTATTTACTGCGCAAATGTAATACCTAACTATTTAATAATAATTACAAAAACTTTGCTTTATTCTAGGGTAAAACAAAAAAGGTTTATAGGTACGTACATATGTGAGCATTGTAGGATAATAATCTATGTGATAACAAAATATTAATTCGCATCGAAATTATTTAGTTTGAATTTCATTCATCAATTTGATATATATTGAAAACCTGCTTATTTAGCTGGTAATAAATTAGTAAAATATATTTGATATTCGTCGATGTAAATCAGGCAGGTAATTTCACTAATTACCTACATTAATATAATCACTGCTATTACGTACCTACAACTACACATCAAAAGAGTCGAGTATGTTTGATTTGTAGCTTTTGTTATCATAGACACAATAGTTAATTTAATTAATTATCCGTTTTGATTTTATAAATAATTCGAAATAGAAATATCATTTAAATTTATTTATCATTCGTATGCTTGACTGAGTGACTGATCTTTTTACCATGTGACAATCCTGTTATAAAAAATAGGGATTTATACTGCTAAATCATGTTTGTGGATACTAATAATCTAAAGTCTAAGTCACATGTTTAATATCAAATCGAACAACAGTTCTAAGTACTTTTGAATTGTCAAAACTTGTTGCACAATTCCAAGAAGTAGGATTATGGAGAAAAGCCGACATGAAAATCCAAAGATACTCTAGTAAATAAGTAAACATTACAACATTAACAAACGAAGGATACGTCGTGAGGAAATGTACACAGGGATTTTCTCGGTGTCTGAAGTATGCCAACTGAAATTTAAGCTAGCGTGGAGAAGTATAGCCTAGCCTTTCAATCTGCGAGGGGAACCCATGCCAACAGTGGGACATTCAATGGGTCGATCATGATGATGATTGTACAGGGTTAAATCTCAGTCAACGTTTTATTATAGAATATGTGTTTTATCTTTTCACAACGAAGTCCATCCATACGCTTGCATGCGCACTTTGCCGTCCCTTCATTACACTTCTTTTTTAAAAACCTCACGTTTGAGGAAACCTCGGCAGGAAGATCATTCCACAGTCTGAGTGTACGTGGTATGAAGACTCAGGAAGCATATAGAACGCGATGATATTGGTTGTAAGGTGTGAGACTGAATTCACTGCCAAAGGCGAGAGCACCATAGAGTTTAGATAGATAGAGTGGGCACCATATTAAACACAACCTCAGAACATAGGTTATAGAACACACACAGGAAGGATGTATGTCAAGACAAGACATAAGAGCCGTGATGACGTACATGAAATACGTACCTATTTTCTTTGCGGCATCGATGGCCATTTGGTTGTTTTCTTCCCAGCGGGCGGGGTCTCGCCGCAATCGGCTCGGAGGAGGCGCAGGCCCACCGATAGACCGGACCAGCTCGTTCGACACGCGACCATCATTCCAATCCGTCTGTTATAAAAAACATATGATTAAAACTTACAGTCTATTTTTTCTTGTATTTATTTATAAAAATAAGGAATAACAGGCTGTATATCTGTTATTATGAAATCTCTTTTAATCAATTTTGTAGTCATTATTTTATTGTTATACTAGCTGACCCAGCAAACGTTGTTTTGCCACATTATAGGGGTTGGTGGACTACCCCTAACTTTTAGGGGGCTGAAAAATAGATGTTGGCCGATTCTCATAGATACCGGATAAGCACAAAAAATTTCATCAAAATAGGTCAAGCCGTTTCGGAGGAGTATGGCAACGAAAACTGTGACACGAGAATTTTATATATTAGATATTCTAACTGTTTTAGTTGTATTTGTACCGCTACGTTTCTACTCTAACCCACCTTCTTTGATGTAGTATTTTATTATTAAATGTCCATAACATAGTTTGTTAGCCCTGCTTTACCCTAGTCAGTTCTTTTGGTTACGTCACAAGCCATAAACAGAAAAAGAAGAGAAGTAGCATCACACTTACATTCAATAAGGGTTACATTGTATATTTTTTCGGTCCCAAGTAATGGAGGGTGTAGTATTAGTACTTTAACTGGACACAAATTCACATTTTCTACTGATTTGCAAATTTCTACAGTCAATTTCATAGAAAAACTTAACTCTACCTTGACCTGGGAATCGAACGTCACACCCAGTAAGCCGCTTGCAACCTTTAGACTTTAGATTACTGAGGCAGTCTTAATATAATTTCTGCTGTATTCGAAATACGAGAATGGGGTATATGAATATACGATTTATACATTGTGTTTCTAAATGCGTAAAATAGGCATGGCATACCATAAATCTGGTATGTTTTCTACCTAGTTCGTATTAATAACAGTACAATGGGCGCAGTAGTTACGTCGTGAAATAGCTTCGCTTAACATATCGGCGCATCGCATAAAACGTGACTAAATAACTTAGGTATTTGTGAAATTATTTGCGCTGGCAATTATTGCAGTAACCGTTTAGATATGCCTTCACTATGTTACTTCACCTATCACGTTGACGTAATGTTATTGTTCATGAATATTAGAAAACAGCACGTAAGGCTACGATATCAACCACCATGCCTGTAGTCCCCGAAGGGTTAGGCAGAGATATACTAATGTACAGACACATTTCACCGATATGTTTTCGGTCCCCAGTACTGCACGGATCCAAACCCTGGGTATAGTCTTATTTATTCCTCCTTCCCTCCATATGCTATTCGTAAAAACTAGACTTAAAACTACATAACTTCTATTGTTTTTTTCGATTTATGTCACGCGATGATACTTACAGTGAAATTCGTGATTCCCCTCTCCAAACGCGAGTTGACCCAATCCAGCGTGGCTCTGAAGCCTGCTGACTCAGGTTTCATAAAGTATGAGAGATACGTCATTCCAGACAGCTCGTCCAACCAGGGTGATGCCAGGTACTCAGGCTCCAGGACCATCGGCACCTCGAGCTCGCGGTGAGCCAGGCGCATCGCGCGTCGACAGTTCTCCACGGCTTCATGACGATCTGTAGACCACATTTTATAACTATGACAATTCTAAGAATACTCAGAATATAAAGTTTATAAAGTTATTAAGAACTCTGAGCTTGATACATTTAAATTGAACGCCACTGCAAGAAGCGGTTGCCTATTAATTTCATAAAAACAATTTTCGCTCTTACAGAATTTCCAATTACTTTTAAAGATTGCTCGGTACGTTCTACGGTGTAATGAAATCTGTCATAATCAATACTTACTGAGCTCCCGCCAGTGCGGGAAAACGCCGGGCTTGCAGTAGTCGAGGAGCGCGGAGAGGAGCACGCCGCTGTTCCAATCGGTCGTCAAGTTGTTGACGCGGCACTCCGGCAGCGCCGCCTGCAGCCACGATAGCATCAATTTTCTGCAATCAAACATCAATAAACGTGCAATTTGCCACTCACTTGCTCCACAGGGCACACATTTATCCAGTTTCCATCTCAGTAGCAACTTTAGAATGTAGTTATATGTAGTATTAAGTCGGTATTTTATATCACTGTTCTGTAAAGCGAGAAGTCTTGGGCAACTTACATTTTATATTAGGAATTTCTAATATTCGACGCGATAGCGAAGATGGCATACATTCTTTCATCATTGCTAGAGCTTTATGTCTTCCTTTGATTGCGTACGAATATTTGAACGGAAATGAATTATTTGAAAGGTCCTTTACTGAGGCAAGCAATATAATTATTATACCTTGAAAGAGACAGGGATGTAGCAAACTTAAAGGTACGTATATATACTTAAAGGTATAATATATTAAACAGTGAAAAACTGGGTAAATAGCCAGTAAATTATGAACAGCGGGACTATTAAGCAAACTCACTAAGCGTATCTTAGGTGCGTTTATTTTAAACGTAGTCTAGAGATACGGGCCGCTGCGCTGGCGCAGGCGTGTCGCGCTAATTGCCATTACGCCAAACAAACATTTTATACAGTTTAGATACAGTTAATTTTTCTAACTCAAGGTTTATTGATTTAGATGCTCAAATTACATCAGCATCCTTATCCTTCGCTATTAAAATTCATTGCATCGGTTGAGTTAGGTACCTACTGCAGAATTTATTATGCATTGTTATTTTTTATTACGATGTCTAGTGAAGATTCTGCTTTGTTTTCGCGCGCTGAGTAGATTTTTCAGATGTGAAATCTTTATCTTGAGTACTAGTAAACTGACATAGACAGCACATTCAGAGTTCTTTTGATTGTAATAAAAACGGGAGGTGACTCACTCATTAGCTGATTAACAAATTTTTATCACAATATCACTTATAAAGCTGAAATTTGGTAGGTCAGTGATTCGTAGAAAGGTGAATTCAGTTAGGCATTAGGCGTAAAGAGGTTATGGGAGGTGCAGACAAAACCGTACGAATGACATGAACTTGAAATTTGGCAGGTATTAAACGTTTGCCAAGAAGGAATTTGGCTTGAGAATCGGGCTAGGCCATGGACTGAATAAAATAATGAATAAAATAATCCTCGGAACCCCTATCTAAAATATGTTGACATTACAAACTAGTGCACAATTATATTTAGAAAGTTTGAATAAATTTTACATAGGATGAGACTTGAACCTGTGCGTAACCAGTTTTAGGACGTTTTCAGGCTAACGTTACGTCAAATTCCACTTCCACAATTTACGTCTTAATGACTGACAATGACTTAAATAAAAATTATTACAATAACATTATTTATCACAAAAATCATGACTAATAATATACTTTGTTATAAAATGCAGGGTCGGCAACGCCCGAATGCCACTTCTAGTATTGAAAACGTCGACGTAGTATAGGCTACCATAGCCGCTTACCATCAGGCATGCCGTAAGCAGGTATACCACCATCTTAGTGTATAAAAAAATTAAAACAACGAAGTAATAATGTGCCTTCGTTAGTATATTCTCTTTACAGAACGTTTTATGCAATAGTTAAAACAATTCGTAATCGTTAAGCAAACAGAATTACCATTTCACGACTAAAATAAAACCTTACCTTGGCGGGAATTTGCTGCGGCCGATCTGGTAGCGAACAATGAGTGACCAAATCAAACCCAATATTAGTTTTAAATTCCCATTCACAATGTCGACGTTACCTAAAACAAAGGTCGTTTGAGAAAAGGTAGATTTAAAGAAAATATTTCTTTACTAAACAAAGTCTAACTTGCGCCAAATATATTCATAACTCACTTCATAGAGAGATATACTACATTTGTCGAAAAAGTGAGTAATTAACACTAACAAAAAGGTGGTAGGTGTAGGTACCACGTAATAGTTATATTGTCATTAATTACCAATAAAAACACCAAATAAAACTTTGCTCGGTATGGACATCAAACCCAGAAACTGATGCTAGCAGCCACGCTTGCAGCACTTAAACCAATAGGTTTAGCTTACTTCAATTATAAGGCAGTTCTTACCGATATTAACAAGTTTGACGCCATCGTCTTCAATGGCTTGCAGCGCTGTGGTGACATTTTCTAGTTTGTGATGCTGGTTCGTTGGGTTATTGCTCCAGCCTTTTAGTCTTCGACCTTGAAGGGCTTCCACCAGCGCACAGAGAACAGTGCCATCTCGTAAGTCTTCCACTAAATCTACAACCTGCCCCAATTGAAAAGGAGGTTTCTCTTTTAATCAAGGAATTATTACAAACACTTTATCATAATTATTTTTTATCCTTAAGTTATTATTAATGGTAATTCAAAAATTTGACTTCAAAGCATGAAATCATCATTAGGTATACTAATTGTAATTAACAACGGTTACCGCAAATTTGTAAAACCAATCACACGTGTTGTAATGCTCGTTGATTATACACAAACAGAATGTGTAGATACCACAAATTAGCGTGGTGTAAGCGTGAAGCAGTGTTAAACGGTGAACCTATTCGTTACGGTATTTACCTTTATATTCATTGGTTTCAGGGTCTCATTGACCCAATTTCTGAAGGTGTTGGCCTGTATCTCCACCCAGAGGTCCTCGTGGCCTTTGATGGCCATGCCCTTGGCGGCCGTCCCTTCAGGGCTGCGGGCAGCGAGGCCGGCCTGCGTGATGCGGCCCGCGGAGCCCTCGGCTGAGTGCGCTCGCACCCCCTGGTGCGTCACCCTCACGCCCTCCATAATGAGCACTTATCAGTTATTAATATAATTTGGTAGTCTACGTAATATCACTTCATTTTCTTTGGCACTCCACATCGTTGTTCTCTGGAAAAAAGATTTCTGTTATGCATCAAAATTTTCACTAAATATGAATAAGTGATATGATACAAGATGGATTGCGAAATCATAGATCTCTTTGGTCTATTGTTTTGTAAAAGCAATCACCTGACAGCAGCGGGAGTAAAAATGAGTTGTTTTTCATAAGATTATCTATTGTCAACCAAAAATTATATAGGTACAAGTTGAAAGTTAAGTGTGATTATTGGAAAGATTTAAGTCGATTCTAAAATTCTAATTTGACATTTGCTCACTGTGTGTTTTCTAGCTACCTATTGCTACAATGCAATATCAGTCTACCTTACATAAAAAAATCAATTAAACAGTATCGACGCATTGTATATGCGCTGAGCATTACGACCACACCCATTCGCTAAGTATGCGAAAAGTGGTAAGTTGTACTTAAGTAATCATGACCTTCCCTTGTATTACTTTACTGTGTTCTTGTCTCTACCGGCCTGGATGGAGTTTTAAGCAGATTGATGACGCATTGTCATATCGTCTTTGATTGATGATTGAACCTCACGAGACTGTTCCGCGGTGATTCACTGTACACCTCAATAACTAGGTCGGTGCCAAGTTTACGAAGATTTTTTCATTAGATTAAAATTGTACACTTTGGCCTTTATTTATATTTATTTACTAGATGAGAATGTTTAAGGGCTGTGTACCATAATTAATTAAACTAATGAGGTCAAGGTCTTTTTGTAAGTAATTCCGCTATGTATATGGTCAATATTAAATTATAAGCGTGTGTACTGCAAAAGTAGACCCTATTGCTAATAACTAGGCATGAATCCAAACTTAAAGGTCTTACTAAGAATAGATAGGTACTATAGAAACTAAAAAATATTGGGTTTTTACCCAATATTTTTTCCCTAATCTGGAAATCAGACTGAACTGGATACAGCTCTCATTCGTGACTAGTAAGTATATCTATGAGATAGGTCTCTTAAAAACGCAAAGAAAAATATTTCTTTGGCATTATATTTATATTGTTAGGAATAAAGATGAGTAACAGAGTTTGTTTTTTGACAGTTGTAATAACCGCCAGACCGTTAAGACAAGATAATTAAAAATATTTTATATCAAACATACTCCGTGCTTCGCTATAGAGAAGCATGCTGAGATTTTTACTGTCATATATATAATTAATTAGTGTACGCCTTTCCTTTGGTCGGGTGCAGGCAGTTTAAGCAAAATATATATAAATTATAATAGGCAACGGGATATTGTGATACTTTACAATTATATACATATCTTTAGTATGATGATAGCGTAAACATTAAATGAGTGTCTGGAGTTCAGGACCGAAAATTTTAAAGAAACAATGTCCTGGGAAGTTTTAGCTAGGAATCATCAAACTAATTTCTCCATGACTGGCACAAACAACAGAAGAAAATGGGTTATTTTTTTAATTCGGTGAGCAACCTTTGCAGTAGAATTTAAAGTGTGGCACGGGCATTATGTTTTGAAGTACATATATTGACATGGCGGCTCCTTTGCAGGGCCCGTTGCAATTACCCGTCGTGGAACAACGTCACAAACTGCGGCACGCACTAATTAGTCGCCGCGTCTTTACTCGTTGAACGTGTTCAAAGTAACGTGATGTTTCATATGACTGCGCAAATTGGCTCATGACATTATTTTCTCTATGTAGATCTATCTTGTCTGCAGATACTTTGATATGTCTCGGTGGTATGTTGTTTTGACGTTTTAGTGTCGAGTGAGATCCACTTTCTACGTTACAAATAGAAATTTATAACTGTCGTAAAAATTCTGTGAATTACTGCGGAGAAAGGATTACTACACCAATCAATGAAGATAGTTTTAAACTATAGGTACATAATTACTGTTGGTTTAGTGGCGACTGCTGAGCAAGAGTCTTGTGTTCGTTTTCCAGAGCAAAGTGTTATTGGGGTTTTCTACAAAATTTGACAATGGCTTTGACTGTGGATGTAAGTATATTAGAACCTACACCGCTACCTACCCTTCAGGGACGATAGGCGAGATGTTATGTAACATATTTACCAAGTCAAATAAAAACAAGTTTATTTATTGTTTCAAACCAAATCGCTTCCTAATAATGTAATCATGTTATTCTTCCAAACGGAAGAGTCGAAAAACAGAATATGTAATTATAACCGTCGGATATAAAAACCCGTGGGATATTTGTACGGCGCAGCATCCATTAATTAGGTAGGTTTGTGTTCTGACACAAGAACAGATTCGGAGCAAAACAGGGCAATAAATGACAGAGGGGCCGAGATCCCTCAAGTAATCCCTATACATACATAATATATTATGTATCCACGTACGGCGTATTAAGGTTTGACGTAATCTGTTTCTTTGAATATGGAATGGAATGCACCGAATATTCCACGTTTTATTTTTTAAAATTAAGTGTTCCATGTTCAAATTTATGCCAATAGTATGATATCAAAAGAGCTCTATCTGATTTGGTTATCAATTCGTTTTTTAACCGACGAAAAAAATAAACGCATGGATATTATACAATTTGCTTACAATCAAATTGAATTTTTGTATAATATTCAATTTGATTGTAAGCAAATTGTACTAATACTCTAAAACGGCGAAAGAGACTGGGCTCCACAACACAGGGTATCCTAGTGTGGAGTTCAGTGTCATTATAATTGTAATCCTGTATTTTCTTGGAATCAATGAAAAAATATTATTATTATTATTATATCTAATTTATAATGTAGAAAAAATTGTAGAATAGGAGTAGTACATTTTTGAAAAGATTTACGAATAAATACGTACATTTCTAGTTTACATATTGAAATGGCTATAAATAGGGTTTTTCTTGATTCATAGTACCTACGTAATGGGCTGTGATGGCCTAAGTCAAGCCTATTAAAAAGTGTAACCAGAAGTTTGTCAAGTCAAAGGGAAGATTGACGTTTCTATGAAGTTATGTGTGTACTTATCACATGTTAAAATGGCGAGGGATTTTCCTTGTCGCTTTTGTGTGTCGTGAGAAAATCAGTATGCCTAAGACATTTTCTCGATGACGTGCAAGGTCTGCTAAGCCCTTCTAGGTTCGCGTGGTGGACTATGATCGTAACCATTTCAAAATAAGATGACACCTGTGTTCGGCGGTGGCACTAGTGTCCACGTACAAGAAAAAAATATATTGTAAAACAAACGTAAGGAAATCAAATAAATCGTGATTTTTTTAAGCGAAAGGTAAAATGACAATGCCGATAAAGAGTTACATTTTCCCATTATGTAAATAGGAAATAACTCAGTAACCTGCTCGATATTTTACGTTATTTTCTTATTAAGTTACATAGTGAAAGGAAAAAATAACGTTATTCTCATATTAGGTTAATAACTGTTTTTCAATGATATAGTTACTTTATACAACTTTAGTAAACAGCGGACTCACGTTTTGGTTTTTCGTTCGAAATTCAAAACAAATATTTACGACATAAATTAAAACCATGCGTTTCTATTTTAATGGAATTAAAATTGCTCGGCTAGAACAATGCACAAAACATATTGCAGATTTATTGTAATATTAATAAAAACTTGTTTCATTTTATTATATGTATAAGTAGTTGCTAAAAATTATGAAAAAGGTGTGATAGCCTGGTGGTGTGACCGTGGACTGTTAAATCAAAGGCCTCGAGTTCAATCCTCCGGCACGCACCACTGTGTTCAAACGGTGAAGGAATACATCGTGAGGAAACCTGTATGCCTGTATTTTCTAGATGGCGTGTAAAGTCTGACAACCCGGCAGGGCAGGGGGCTAGAGTAGTGGACTATATGCTTATCCTTCTCAAATGACAGCAGATCTTTGCCCAGCAGTGTGACAGTAAATGGGTTGATGATGATTATAGGTAACTGGTAAGTACAACAATGACAGGATTCATTGACACTTAGACCGAAGCAAATTGTTGTTCGATGTGAAAGGTGATCAATCAATCTTATACTCTTAGTTTTAAGGGTGAAAAGCGATTGTATGTACACATAGGTACTAACAGTCTATTTTATTTAGTAAATAGCTGGTTCATAATGCGTTATGAGAATACACAATAGAGTATTTTATTCAAGATTTAGTGGAAATTTGAATGTTGCTACTTATATTTTGTGTTAGTTATCAATTATGAATCAATGTTATTTGAATGCAAAATTAATCTCTTTTTAAGTATCGATTTGTATTAAATTATGTCGTATAATACACATTATATTAGGTATGAGAATGTATATAATAATCGTGTATGAAGCCAAACAAAAGACACAATGTACCTGTGTATTAGAGGCTGCGAGGTGTGGGCCGCATCGCGTTTAAATCGGACCGACCGATGCTTATTATGTAAGATATTCTATTATAACATAAAGTGGGTAGTATTTGCTACCGACTAAGCAACCACAGCTGACGTCTCGTCACCTCTAATTTAGATGATCCATTCTTACGTCATTAAATATACAACCTTATTAAATCAAATCTTAACATCTTAAACGCACTCATATTTTTATAATAGCGGCCCATCTCGGCTTTGTACAGATAGAATATGTAGATATTTAATAAATATTAACTTCAAGAGACATCCACGGTAAAGTTTTTTTTGTTAATTTTTTTATAGCTTTAGTTACATTAGGAACTAAGGGACTACATTTTTAAATAAAGGTTCATACGGATCCCTAGTTGTTTTTTTTAAATAAACTATAATTTATATTCATAAGGGATAATGTAACAATCTAATGATGAAATAATTATCCAGATTGGTCTATTAGTTTTGAAGCCTATTCAATAAAAACAAAATACAAAAATTTCCTCTTTACAATATTATATCATAGAACTTTAGATTTATGCGAAATTGTTGATTGCATTTTCTCGCTAGAGGTAAACTGCTTCTATAACGGGAACTCTGATTCACGTAATCGAAGGCGCTTCATACAACATATAATAAGCTATTTGCCCGCTTATACAGATCTGTGCTAATTACATATTCATTAACTAGTGACGTTTGGGCATACTTAATGAACAATTATGTCTAATATCTAACGATTAATTACCTATAGACAACGTTTTGGAATGGACTGGCTAGATACGTAGTATCTAAATATGAGTCAATAATACAAATTTAGGTATAGGTTAATTAGCGCTCACGTTGGGATATTTATTGTACGAGCTGTGATCTGGTCACACCACTAGGCTAGTGATGTGACCAGTGGACGGTAAAGTCAAAGGTCTTGAGCTCGATCCCTACACACGCGATACTAACTTTTCGAAGTTATTTGCGTATCACATGGTGATTCGGTGAAGGAAAACGAGCGTTGCGTTGAACGTTATGCATGCTGGAGAGATTTTCTCGATGACGTGACGTGATGCCTACCAACCCGCAATAGGCTTCCGTTGTAAACTATAGCCTAATCCTTCTCAAGTAAGAGTAGACCCGTGCCCAGGAGTAGGACAATTTTTGCTGATGATAGAAGTTAGACGTTGGGTTAAATAAACTAAGTATTAATACTTATTATTACGGTATTAATACGTGAAACCTAAAATATATAAAATCAATCGAACTGTCATAAGACATTAGGTCCTCAACAGTACCCAGGGATGTGCGTTTTAGTCAATGTACAGGGGGTTTCGGAGTTGACCATCAGTCATGAGCTAGTGGTTGTTTTTTGACGGTTCCCACGCCGTAAATAAAAGAAACATCCTTAATAGTAGGTAAGGTCTTAAATAATTCATTACGCGTAATTTTCTATTCTTAGATCGGGGGCAAAACGAACATTGATATTTAACACTCGTTACAGCCCTTACGTTGGTAGCAGGAATAGACACTACTTAAGTATATATTTTAGTCCAGTAATATTATAAACGCTGAAAGTTTGTACTTAACAGTTATACAACAGATCAACATAAAGGCTACTTTTTAACAACATACCAAGGGGGACTCCGCGGGAAAAAGCTAATAAATTAAATGTATGTAGATACGTTGAGCCTAAACGTTTCCATTTTACAAAGAAGTCTGCCAAAAGTGCTTCTTAACATAACGCTCCTTGATAAAAATGGAGAAACGTGGCTTTTGATATTTAGCCGAACAGTGGTAGCTTTGTCCGTGGACTTGTTGTGTGTTACGCTTTCGTGTAGAGCTTCTGTACGCTTAAGCTGAAGCTCTCTCGTTAGAAGATATTGCAAATGGTTTTAGAAGAGCGTTTTTAGAACATTTGTCATTTTTATTTAAGCAGTGTTATTTAGGACAACAGGACAGAGATTATGATTAACTTATACAAAAAATTCGTATCATATACGTACATAATTCAATCATAATATAAAGTGGTAATAAACAAATCACAAGGGAAGCAACTTCGTCATAACAATATAACTTTTTATAATCTACAGCTAGTGTTTATTACTGAATGTATACTGAATGCTTGCACACTTATTACGAATAGGTTGATGAACCCACTGCTGTGCACGGCTCTCCACTGATTTGAGATACATTAGTTTGTCCACAACGCTAGTAGTTGTTGGCAGGCTTCACAGGCCATCGAGACAATCTGTCAGGCACTTACATATTACTAATTCCTATATTAACAACGAATGTAATTAAATAATAAAACAGGTATTTATTATAATCTGGTTCTCAGTGAATCAGTGTAAGTACCTATTTGAGTCGCATGAAGCACATTCCACTTGTAATGATTACTAATGAAATGATTCCTACCTGTGAGGCTGTGACAAGGACGCTGATGGAGTCATGAGGTGACATGACTTACCTACATCGCCCACTATGGACGTGGTGATTTGAATAAATCATTCGCGATGACTAGACCTTATCTAAATTCGTCGAAAAAAATCTGTTTTTTGCCATTCATTGAGTTCGAAGCAAGTCTATGCAAAAGAGGTTTATTATCAACGAGCAATAAAATAAAATATTTAAATATCTGTAATATGTATGTTGGTGCCACAGAGATCATTAAAATTATTGAATAAACAGAGGTGTTGAAGGGCGTTTCTGAGTTATATCTGCATTGTAATTTTAACGTTTATAAGTTAAAGTTATATTAAGTACTAAATGAGTAAAATTTTAAACACTTTATGTAAATAACTACAATATCGCGTATTGGTAGTGCATACTATAGGCATAGTCACGTAGCAGAGTGATGCTGTAAGTCCATAGCAAAACTCGGACCGCTAGTTATCATGTATACGTAGTGAATAAACTATAGGACTCAACCTTCAGTTTGCCTATACTTGATTTATAATTATATAGTTTATACAACTAAGTGACTGAGCTACATTGAGCTCATAACGTCATTCGTTTTTATACATGATCATCATTAACATCAAACCAGTCAAAAGACGTCTACTGTTGAACAAACATTTGCACTACACATCCCCATAGATGTCCATTATGACCGGTTACATGTCGCCCGCACCTAATGACAGCGAGTTTTATTATTATTTAAATAAAAACGTTCTTTTAAAACACGATTAGGGCCATACGTATACACGTATACATACTCAGCCACTAACCATTCGTGCCGTATCCAGAATAAATTAGGTACTGTTGCCGGAGATTCTAGTCCTGCTACTGATAATATTCACCTTTCACAAAAAAATTAAGTTACAGGTGATTTTACTAAGTTAATGTATTTGATTGCATGTTTATTACATAAAGGTTTAGTAGTGGGTCGAGTGATATTGGGTGTCGATGAGGCTCGCCACCCACTGCGCTGATTTGAATCAATTTATGGCACGCGGTGTACAGATCTTATTATAATAATCTACGCGCACACTATAACTATGCGGAGATTATTATGCTCGAAGGTACGTCTCTACGACGATATATATCGCAAAGAAGGTTGATTGTGCTTTCACATTCCATAATACTAATGTCTTTTTTTATGGATCAGCCATTATTGTGCCTTAGGTAAAATAAGTCAATATTGCTACACTTTCTGCATAAAATTTTAAACGTAATAATATCAGGCGGGCCGTAGGATTTTTTTGACACCCCTGTGACATAAAACAAATTCTTTCGTTAATAAATGAGTATTACAGTTCCTTGCAATGATTTATTTTGACATTATTTAGCTCACAGCATTCACTGTGACTTCATAGGAATCTATTGTAAAAAATTGGAACCCTTGATTTCTATAACAACAAATCCCAGTACGTGTGTCATCTATTACAATTTAAGTCTGTAGCTACCACGGCCAAACCCTAATATATCTTATCTATCTTATGAACATTATTCTCGTTTACATGTAATATTTTTTGCTGGGAACACATTACGGTGACATGCGACGGCGTATCGTCGTACGAGTATATTCGTCAATAACAATAATTACGCCTCCTTCCTTTACTTACATACATAATGTTATTTTATTCGGTCACGACACCTACGAATCACGACGTAGATTGATCGCATGTCGTGATATATATATCATATGTACCTATCTAATAATATGTATGTCTGTGCCAAAATGTTACCAAAAGATTTCCTATATCTACGCGAATACTAAATACTGAAAGAATCCGTAAAAAGTAGTTTTTTTTACGGATTTTAACGCGATATGGATATCCAGAGTCTGTCAATGACTATGTATGCGATAAAATATTTGAAACGCCGGGATTGGATCTTATGCTAGAGGTTCTTATTTGTTATTTGTACAGGTTGCCTACCAATGTTTGCCAGAAGGTATGCCTTCGGAGGTGGCTAGATCCAAATCTAAGAATATCCCAGAAACAAACAAATAATTTCTGACCTGGGAATTGCACCTAGGACCTGACGCACTCCCAGTTTTACTTTTCAACTACTTGCCTATGCGGAATATACACGGGAAAAATCAGCCTCTAATTATTTATATTTTATGTCTTATGGTTCTTAATTGTACGTAAATAAATTCTTGTTCATAAGTTGCACTTACTTATTTTCTCATAGAGGGTGATAAAAAGTAGAGTGTCCACCTCGGGAACAACACTATTTTAAGCTCGAGTGACATACTTTTAATCCCTTGCTGCGCTCAGGATTCTAGTTAAGAATTCTTGAAACCTTCTTGAAACTCTAGAAACCTTCGCTCCGCTCTGGATTAAAAAAAAACACTCTCGCCTTTAAAATAGTTGTTTGCTCCCTAGATAAACAATCTACTATTAGGTAACACTGAGATCTCTATCACATTCCTAGTGTTTCTAATTACTCCTAAGTGGACGCAAAAGGTTTTAATTTAATTTACCGACCAGTAAAGCCAGGCGATACATTCATATATTTATTATTAACTGTACCTGTGCCGCAAGCTAATTTATCAAAGTAAAGTGCACAATCCGAATTAAATTTTACTTTTACAAATAAAGTAAATGAATCATAAAGACTTTTGCCTTGTTTTCGCAATGTCGCTTAGGCCTTAGGGCCAGGACATATTTATATGGAAATGTGGCAGTTACAGAGGGTTGTACCAGTTCAAAGTTGTTGTATACTGGCCTTATTTTCAGACTTTGTTGACAGAACGAGAAACATTTTTAACAAGTTCTTTCGTTTATTAGTATTGATTGTTATTGTTTAGACTAGGTACACAACTCGGCAGTTTGCTACATCGAATTACTTCTTTTTGCCTGTGTGGGCAGCTTTGTTAAGTTTTTTTTCTGGATAATAAAACGGAAACTTATGTTTAGTCTGCATCATAATGTCTTCCATATTAATTATTTATTTAATTCATTAAATTAAATCAGTAAAAATATTTTTTTACGAAATTGAACAAAATAATGGTAGGTATGTACCTATAGCAATTAAAACATTAAAAAAATATATATTTCCAAGCTACCATGTTAACACAGCGGATGTTCTTAATGAATCTCTATATTTCTTACAATTTATCCTCCTATTCTTATAAAATAATATTTTTCTTTGTTTTCAAAGAAACGAAATACGTCCGGTCTATATTCTTAATAGCCGATATCTAAAGAAAGTATGGGATGAAAATCAATAGGAACACTGGCGAGTTTTTCCACTTTTCAAATGTTTTATCTCTTCGTTGTCAGCTATACATAATAAATAACTCGCACTGTACAGTAAAATCTGTCGAATCTATTTTTGGTACAATAATTGGATACATGAACTTTTGCGTCAACAGCAACGTCTTCTAACCCGAGCATATTACAAAAAAATCACGCTTATATTTATTTTGTCGCGTCTTGCCTTTGCAACACTTATCATTCAAAATAGTCACTCAACAAACAGTTAAAGCCTACTCAATTAATACACGTAATTGTAAACAGTACATTTGGTATGTTTCCTATCCTTATCATTAACATTCACTTGATTGAATACATTGATTGATAATTTCTCGCAAGCGACTATCGATATAATGGAATACTAAAAGCGGTAGTGTATATTAAAAAAAAGGCCAATTAATAAATTATTGTTTGTTATGATATTTTAAACTTCAGCTGGTGTATGTAATTCTATTTTTTTACTGCTTTACCAAGAATGTCTCTGCTTGTTACTTTATGGAGGAAGTGAGGTTCTGTTCCGTTGTCGTCATTATGCACGCCACTCAAGCGCACGCGCAAGTCACGCATTCTTCCTACGCGCATTATATTGCTCCGTTTACTGTAGGAGGATTGAATCTTTGATCCGTCAAGGTAGCAATTAGTAAACACAATAGCAAAAACTGTTGGTTTGGGCGCCAGCAAATCACAAACCGCTCATGAGGTAATCTTTTATAAGGTAAATAGTTTTCTACATCGATATAATGGGTATTTAATTTCTTTTAGTAGGTGACGACGGATACTATTGCTCTTTGAACTTGTATTTATTTTTGAAATAGTACAATTTGACGATAAAACAGCCGACATTGCTAATATTACCGCTATTATTGTATAATAATTGTCTAATAAAAATTAATAAAAACTTAGTTACGAACATCATATAGCCGTAAATACAATGTTCTTTTATTTGATTCAAATCCTCAAACTTAGATCCTATTTGTGCATTTCAAATAAAAATACGGGTAGAGGTATCTACGGTCAATTTATTATTCAATTACTTACTGAGCTTAACCGAAGCAAGTAGGTAGACTATTCCACAAAATGAAAGCTGGTTGAAAAGTCTACCTATTTTAAAAGTAAATTTAGCTTTAATTCATGTTGTGTAACTAAAGCTGCGCTAGAATTACTACTGATGAGTCTGAAGCGTCGATTTACGTATATCTTGACCTGTCATATATCACAAGACCTGTTCTTGTCACGGTAAGTAATCTTCAGTCTTCAGAGATCTCATTACGGTGTAGGTACCCACCCGGTGGCTACTCTTGTTAATAATAAACTAGGTTTGTTACCGGACCGGTGAAAACCTAGACTCGGCTAGAAGTATTAGACGCTCTCATCGCATACTACATACGCTATATTCGTCAAATATAAAGTAGATATAAATGTAGTACAAATCTTATGAAATGACATTTACTTAAGAAATTGGATACAGTTGAAGCAACATGAAAATTCTGTCTGTGATTTCAGAACGAATTGCTCTTCTGAGCAAATTCTTCAACTTGATGAGTATTTCAAATAACCTACTCAAATATCTTGCTGATCTGGTATCGTCGTGTCGTTGTTACTTAAAAAACTATTTGGGGACGGCGCTATGTCTTGTTTTCATAAATCATGGGTTTATTTTATGTTATCATATTACTTATATTTATTTCCTTTATAGCTGGTCCTAGCCATACGGTGTACATCGTTGTCTCCAAACTCATTTTATTCATTCTTCTAGTTGAAAGCACTGTTTAAAGTAGACTTTCTCGTGACCGGGTGTTATTCTAATTTCAACCCTCGATTTTTGTATAAAAACTACTAGTCTATGACCATATATATAAACAAATAGAGTCCAATTATATTTGTTTGGTTTGGTCTGCGATGTAGGTACATTAATAACAACAAACAAATAGGTTTGGTAAGGTCAAAACTATAGTTTGTTAGTATAGAACCCAATTACAACTATGTATGTTGTATACAAGTTGCGATAAGGTTTTGAGACTGTAAGAGAATAGCGAATCTTCAGTTTCTTGTTTCATCGACGCTTGTTCTACAATTCTCTACAATCTCGGCGTGGTAAAATGGATTGGTATATGCTAGCTCACATAACCATAGTTAATTATTGCACTCTATATTGTATAGACTGATTATAGTATTATATAGAATCATTTATTAAACAAACAGACAGAAATGTGTGCTGGGGAGTTTGTTGCGCCGCTTCTTCTTCCCAGCAAAAACACTAGGAAGCGGTGAAGGGCGGGCGTTTTTGGGGGCTGTCTTTATTGTCGACGTTCAAAAAGAGCTAATTAAATTTGGCCTAATTTGAATAAATGATATTTAGATTTTTTACTTTTTTGACAAATAAGACTGAAATGTTTTCGCTACAATACTTGGTGAAGCCATCGACAATTATTTGTTTCTTGTATTTACCTACTTATTTTATGACCCTGTGCTATAATAAAACTAATATCCTTAGCTAGTTGCAGCAAAGAAACATCTAAGGTCTGAATAAATTATGCGTGTGCATTAAAGATTACTAACTATGTTTGTAGGTATATACTAAATAGTGTACATAGGTTTTGTAATATTATTATGTGAGAACGTAGTCTAGGAAACAATTAATTTTATAATGTTTCTGGGGTCTAAAGTGTATAGCAGAGCCTATATTGATTTTTGTGGGCTTAACTCAAGCGAGAACGAACATTTAGATTACGCAAACAGTGATAACTAAACGATAGTCATGCGAATATGTTGGCTTAAGACATGACCGGTTGAAATGTGACGTAATGTTGATTTCCGCGCAACTGAACTGCTCATAATGCTAGATAATACTCTGTGATGTGATTGCTGTCTACAAATGTCAAACTATCTAAAATATTAGGTGATTCGGCGTGGTAGGTTATATTATCGTATCTCGGTAAGGTATTATGGCTAAGTGATGCACTTTGAACAGTCAGCAAAATGACTGGGAAAATAAAACTTAACAATGAATGAGTCACTGACGACTCAAGGTGACGCGCCTTTAATTATTAGTTTACCCCGTTAATCAATTAGAGTTCACGGCTGAACGACTTAGTTGCCTCGAACATATCAGTGGAATGGGAAAAGATGAGAGTTGAGAGAGCTTTTTAGAGTCGTCTTCCACCGACTGACAGACTGTTTTTTCTGAAGCTTGAATGACTAGCGAATAATCGCCAAATACCTAATTGAATGACTCTCTTTTGGGTCGCTAACAAATAAGTAAGAAAATAGATGTAACAGTTTTGGCAACGGCAAAGGACGAAGTATGTCCTGCACATACCCAGCAGATGCATAATAAGAGAGTCATACTGGGAGGTTTTTAAATAATCTCGAGAAGACAAATAGTTTATTGTTAGAATAGGTACCCAGTAATCGGGTTGCAGAGGCTGAAAGCAGCAATCGCTGCCAACCAGCTGATAGCTATGACGAATGGATGGTAATTGATTATAAAGATACTGTTGATGAAGAATAAAGTTGAGACGTTTTGTTATGGATAGACATGAGCTTTTAATAAACATAAGTCTCTATTAGATTTAATATTAAGGACAATAATATTTGTTACTGATATAACAATCTAAGAAATATAATAATAAAGAGTGGGTGCGCAAAACCTCACAGATTCTCCTTATTGTTCGTTTATTTTCCAATCTTGCTAACAATACAATACCTAAAGGTAACAATAACGACCTTTAGGTATTTGTATTGAATTGTAAACGAAGTAGGTGTGCACAAAAGGAATAAAAACGGTGGGGTGCTAAAATTGTATTATTTTATTTTTAACAAGCCGCTGGGCGTCGCGTCATGCTCCGTGCTCGGGTGCGCCGGATAATGTGCCGACCATCCACGTAGAAATATAACATATAATGGACCTAATTATACTTATATTATTTTATACTTATAAAGCACTACCTCAAGCCCGTGACTTCGTCTGCATATTATATGTAGGAATAAATAATAATTAATAAATATTTCTGGACATTATGACACAGCGCCATCTAGTTCCGAACTAAGCAACGAGGCTTGTGTTACTAATACTAGATGGTTGATATACCTACTACACATATACTTTTTGTAAATACATACAAATGTTAATGCTCATCACACAAGCATTTGTCCCTACCGGGATTCGAACCCGGGACCCATACCCAGCAGGCAGCGTCAACTACCGCTTAGCGAAACGGGTCGTCAAATTAAGTCAAGGAAGCCCAATGTCACAGTGAAATTAAATCTACTCAAGTTTATTAATTTAAAAATATATTGTCGAACCCTGAAAATCACAACTACGTACAAGCTACTTTTTTTTGTATGTCTGTTTCGATGAAGTTTATAAATGATTTTAAACTTAAAAGGCTCAATGAGGTTAAACTGCATGCCAAACAATTAATAATAAGAATTACATTCAATATGTGATTGAAATTTAGTAGTCATTGATTTAAAAACCAGGCGCATACCTATATGTATTTATGATTCATTATATAGAGTAATAAAAAATTTAATTGTAAGTATTTGAGAGCGCGCCCGTCAAGCAGAGCGATATGTATATATTGTGATTTTGAGCACCCTATTAGTTAGTACAAAATAATTTGAATTCAGTTTATATTAAACTCTCGTTTACAATTATTTATCAGTGGCATGTTGAAATATTTTCTTACTTACAGTTGTTATAAATAAATATAACAACTGATGTAGCAAACATTTTAGTAAGTTAAATTAAGCTTTATAACGCATAGCTTAACATAATATATTATTAAGCCAGCCAACTAAAACCAAGATTATTCTTACTTTTGCACTAAGTATCTGAATGTATTTGCGTGTCCATTAGCTCCTAATAAATCGCTAAGTTGCACAAAAGAAGTGTTAGGTTTTTGTCACAACTTGAACTCATTGTCGCATTGTTTAATTGACATTAATCATTGATTTATTATAACCTCACGACACGTGTGCTGTGGGTGGAGTGCGGACATATCATATACAGTATGATGTCATTAACTCGACAACTCGTAATATATGTTACATTCTGTACTTGGGAAATATTCAAAATGACACACTACACTATTTAACATGTTATGCAAGCAACAAACCGGTCGATTGCAATTACATACGAGTCATTCACAAAATCAGATGCACCTGCTTTGAATTTTACTACGAAGCCATAGTATATACAGCTCTATAGTACAAATATCACACCGTTAATTTTATCAAGACATGACAAATGCTAAACTGCATAGCTAACTTACAAATGCCCTTGTTGGTCGTAAAACAGTAGAATAATGAACAAAACAAGTGATTGAGCGCACTGTTTACCTTATTTGTATATAACTACGAGCACATCACAAGATCTTTCTGTCACTTCACTGTGTTAGCACTAGTATTTGATTTGTTTTGAAGGTTTTAAGCACACAACTGTTCGTATAGTGTGTCGTTAGTGCGCGTATGGGCGCCGAGCATGCGCGGGCGAGGCACTGGCCGCGAGGAGTGACGGAGGCAGCAGGTTGCGCGGGAGGGCCCCGCGCCCCGCCCCGCGCGGCAAGGCTGCCCCTGCGCCGCTCGCACAGGTATTCCGACTGTGACGACAACGTGCCCATTTATGTCTTTGGACATGGTTGATGGCCATAACGGCCATATGGTGTCTTGCACTCGGCGCGATTACGTTTTTTCAATGGAATCCAGTAATAGTTGTGAATTACCCTCAAGATGTGGGAAATCATAAAAAAAAACAGAAAATAACTTTCCTTCGTGGACACTATTATTTCTTCTATTATTTCCCGTAGAGTTTGTTGTAGAACGTAAAAGATTTTGTTTTATTATATTTTTACCATTGGGAGGTTGGTTGTAAATTATGTAGCAATTTGTACGTTTGTCATGTTGAAGATCGTAAAATATAAATCTTAAACATAGGAAACGTTTACTTTTATTGATACAGAAAAGTGTTTTCCAGCGTTCCTATTTATGTTCGTTCATTGTAGTGTTTACGACCGGCGTATAAGTGGAGCCTATTAATATTTATATCGGTAACTTTCAGTTTCTTATTGATGATCACCATTTTCGTTTTAAGTGACCGTATTCATTGACAGTGTAGGTAGATCGATCGGAGAATCAATATCATTATGGACTCTGTTAACGATTTCTTTATTATGAAACTAAAAGGGTAATAGTCCGCAAAAGTACCGTGGCCTGAAATTATATAAAAATGAAACAAAGTCATGTTATAAAATATAATTATAGTTGTCGCCCAAATTGAGCTGCCCGACTGGGGAAGTACCTCCGCCTTATTGAAAACCGCAGTCAATCAACAGTACATAGTTGTGTTTCTGCGAGTGAGTAAGGTTGCTAGAGCTCATTAGGGGAGGACAATTCTGACAGCATGAGAATTCCTTTTGCTGTGAATGTAGTACCTAAACTCCTTTATTTTATTATAAAGAAACCTAAAACTGCTACGGTAACCACTTATAAGCTTGTTTGCCACCTTCGTGGTTCAAAAAAAATAACAACTTTTATATTAAACTGTAACGATACAAAATATGTATAAAATAATGACCAAACGGCTGTAGGTAGGTATATAAATACAACTAGGTGGGACAAATTCTCGGTGTCAATTAACAGGAACATTTTAACAAACAGCAACATACATACAACATGTAGAACATATGTTCGTGTGTACATGTATTATTAGGATTTATTAGTGTTTGTTGTGTAAAGGAAAGGAAAAGTTTTCGTAATTTATGTGGGCATAAATTATTAATACACCCACCAGCCTGCAGCTATCTGTGGAACTGTTAAATAGGATTCAAGGGTCGCACAAGGTTTAATTTAATGCGGGTCTGGTCGAGCTCCCCTTTATGTAAAAGAGAATTTTGTCGATCTTAAATTATTTTCCTTTTTAGATATTGCGATATAGCTGGGTGACCGTTTCATAAAGTTAAAACAAAATAGATGTCAATCTGACATTTTTGATTTTTTATGATTTCGCGTTGCTGCTAAATTATTAATCATTTTAAGTGCCACTTAAGTGTCAAATAAGCATAAGGACAGAAAATTAGGGAAAATAAAAGAAGGTCCCATTAGTCGAGTATTTTTTATACTGATTAAATTACCATTCAGATTGGAGCATAATATTGTTACAACACTACCTACTGTCCATGCTTGATAGCGGTAGGTAGTGTTGTAACCTTGTACGTTAACCATACCTTGTGAGTTTGTACTTGATAGCAGAAACCTCTATCTGTCTATACTCTCACCCATCATATTCTAGAAATCGAAAATATAAACAGGAATACTAAATAAACCATTCAAAAGACTCATAAATATCGATTATCCATTTCCTATGGAGTTTTCGTTGCGATACAGTGTTGTTTCAAATTACAGACGCGTGCGCCAGCGAGCAGTGCACGGATGTTGAGAATTGTCAAGTGAGGGGGAAGCCCGCGGCATCCTAACTCGTGAATAAATTTGAATGACTGAACAGAGGACACAGCGACATTTGGCCTACAGGCCGCAGGTGCCGACGCTCTATGTTCCCATAAAACCACGCCCATCGAAGGTATAGAAAAATCTCGGCAACACTAACACAAAAAAGAACTTTACACATAAAAGTCTTCCCCTTCCCAAGGTTTTACTGCCAGCAATATAATAAATCGAATTCTAAGTTTGTAATGTAGGTATATGTTATTTTAGGAAAATATTTGTTATACATTAAATCATAACTTTAAGTTAACGATGGAAACATATCTTTATATAAACGCCACAATCTAACTTGGGAACGCTGAAACTGGTATTGAATTTTCGTGTTTACTGGGCGCAGGTGAAATGTTTCAAGAAAATTTTTCAATAAATGAAAAATAGAATTGGTTTGCTGCCGGGGAACGTATATACTTGTCGACATGTTTGCTATTTCGCTGTTTTCTCAAAACAAGCAGGTAGCATCATTTTTTCCGTTTGTAAAATAAATTTGCTCAGTGTTTTTCTACAAATATAAAAATTTGCGAGAATCGTCTTTTATTTGTGTTTAATTAAACGAGTTGCGGGTTTTACAACGGTGGCGCAGCTTTCATGAGGCGTGCTCCAGCTTCAGTGAGCTCGGGATCTCTGTGTGGTCGACGCTGAGCTTATAAAAACTAGCAAGTTTCATGTTAAAAAGTGCTAAGCTTGCTGAAAATCCTCTATATATCTACACTGAAGTATTATCCCGCCCTGGTATAGGTTTAACTTTGCACAAAAAAGACTCAGTGTTAGTTATCATGACCGGTCACAATATGATGTCACCAGTATTTTTACGGGTGAGTAGTCAGGTCAACTGGTCAAAACGACCACAAATTGAACAAATAACCAGCTCATATATTTTGTTGACTACAAAGAGAGTTTATTTATTTACTGATTGGCGTCATGTGTAGATATTGACTTTAACGGTTTTTGTACGTGATATATCGTTCGAGTTCTATGAAAATAATTTGTTCCGCTTTGAAGAGTACTTAATGTAGCCAGTGAAATATGGATATATATGAATGTGATATTAGCGTCTATAGATAGCGGGTGCTGGTGTCTTTTCGATGCTTAATGGTATAAAATAACTAGAAATTAAAAAAAAAGATTAATTTCCGCGAATCATAGCTAGGAAGCCTCGACTAAGTCACTTTTTTGGCATGCTTTTATTTATCCTATTTTTCCATACATACATATTCACTAAATGTACTCATTAATAAATACAGGCTCAGAATCGGTAGCTTACTAAAAAAAATACTAAAGTCTATGCTTTAGCCAGCTAAGCTATCAAAGCTGGTGATAATATTTCTGTCACAGTAATTATAACATTTTAATAGTTTCACTATCTTATCGTACTTAATAGAAATATCGCATTAAGTTCATCAACCAAACCAATTTCCTCGACGGCACCATGCTGTAATGAAAAGCGGTTTTGTATTCGCGTTGCGGCCACGAACGGGCCCGAACTGAATTAAAAGTTCTGCCGTCCGCAGCCAATGCGGTCGCCGCCGTAAACTGATAAACGCACTGTTACATGCTCCGTTCACATAATGTAGTTAACAGTAACGATGCTTTACTGGCTCACCAGCGAGGAATTTGCGAACATTTTAAAAGGACAGTTAAATAAAGTATGTTTATTGAGTGGCCAGTTGCTTCGTTGTTTCAATATGACACGTTTATTGCATATTTAGATTGAAACACTGTTTTAATAAAAAGTTAACTTTGGATAATTAAAAGTTTCTACATTCATCATAATTATCAGTGGAAAAAATAATACCTGCGGGATTTTCTGTGAGGTGAAGCCTGACTACTTACGAGAGGACGGCATAGTAGACTATAGACCCAGTAATTTTTTTAAATTCAAAACAGGCGTTTTTTTTAACAATTTAACCTTTAAAAATTAATTGGAATGGTATAAATATTTAATGAAATAATTGATAAAATTTATGATACAAATTATAGACGATATTGTTTCAATTGCAATATTATTGATGACTTTATATACACACCGACCATTGAGATTCAGGACTGTAAGAATATAATACGACGTATTTTCCGTTTTAGATCTCGAGCGCACCAGCCAATAACTACCTTCTTCGGGGAAATTTCTCTTGTAATTACTTCGTATAACATGTTTACAGTTTATTGATATAATACGACTATTTGCAAAAACGCGGTGAAATTTATTACTGTTACTCTTTGTTTAGAAATGTAGTGTAAAAATGTTTACCGGTTTTTTGTGTTATGTTTCCTAGAGTAATGCAATAATAAATTTTTAGTCGTAAGATAATTTTATTCTTTGTTGAATAAAGCTGTTATTGTCATTTATTCTAAAGAAATAATAATTAAAAAAAAAAAAACAATTGTGTGATAAACTGATGCTCAGAGAAGCCAAAAATCAAATAACATTCAAAAGAGCGTAACCGGCATTTACCGCTATATTGCCCGGGCCATCGATGTGTCAATTGGAAATGACGTGAGATAATTATAATCATTATTATAGATGGGAAAGGAGACTCATATTCTCTCAGAGTCTCCTTTCCCATCTCCTATAATCCAGTGTCATCACACAAAAGATGTAAACTATGATTGAACAATTGCAGGGAATCTTGAAGAGTTGAGCAGAAATAGACATCATATTGGCTCTCATTATAAAAAATAATTCAAGATAATTAAAAGGATGGCAACGTATTTCCAAGCTCTCTGGTCCTGCAGATGTTTATGGGTGGCGGTGATCACTCCCCATCGTCCTACATTGGGTACAGAGTCTGTCGTTTGGATACCATTTGTAAACAAAGAGCCTAAATCAATTATTAACAATTTTCAACCGTTAACTAAAATAATAGCGCGGTTGAAAAGGTACGCTATCAAAGCTTTGGTAATAATGAAAATAAAACCAAGGTATGTTTTATAAGACAATAGTGCGGGCAGCGAGGAGGGGTGGGGCGAGTGGCGACTGCGGACCGGAGCCCGCTTGTTATCCCGGCTCGGGTAACAGAATTGCAATTTATAGCTTTCTCGTTGTTTTTCATAATTTATAAGATTAGCAACGGCAGCGTCGCGATACCATTATAAATTTCAAATAAACTTGATTTATAATATTGTTACTACAAAAAGTCATTATATTTTTAATATGTATTGTATCCATAAAAACTACTTCAAATGTAATGAATATGAATAGGTATAAATAATATTTATTTAAGTAAGTTAGTATATCTTTTGAAGACACATTTCCAAGTAATTCTTTAGACTTGTTACTATGAGATAGCGAATAAAAATGTATAAGTAAGAAATTTCATTTGATTTTCAAGTTCTTTCACCTATTTAACATCAATGGAATGGTATGTAAAGTAATAATAAATACAGCAATCATGCTTAAATAATTCAATCCTTACAATTTCCATTGTTTATTTTTTCATATGTAGGTAAAACCACACACCAAAACCCATGCAATCAATATTGAAATTATATTAAGGAGAATTAAATTTCTAAACCTTTAAAAGCCATGGTCAAGCCAAATAAATTAACTTGACGTAGCACTCGTAGCAGGAATAATTAAAATCGGTTAGCTATGGGCAAAGATATTGCAAATTTTGAAATCTTGGGAAGTTGTAGCCGGTTGATTTTAGTTTGTTACAATATGAAATAAAAATAATAAATATTCCATTATGACACAGCGCCATCTAGTTCCGAGCTAAGCAACGAGGCTTGTGTAACGGATACTAGTAGATTGATATACTACATATATACTTTTTTTGTTGTAAATACATACATATTATACATACTATACATCCATGACTTGGAAACAAATGTTTATGCTCATCACACAAACATTTGCCCCTACCGGGATTCGGACCCAGGACCCATAGAACGGAAGGCAGCGTTAACTACCGCTGGACTGATTGGGTCGTCTAGATACAATATTACCTACACCTCAAAATTTCAACCGACATTGGTGGGAATCCGTGTGGCCACTCCGTACGTAGAACTGCCGATACTATGCAATAGGTAGGACTTTTATTACGTTAGTCCAATTAAGAATAGCGGAATATTTTTAATTCATAAGAAATTCATACAATTTGCACGGTCGAAGTCAGTTCCCGTGCAAGCGGCGGCGGCGTTAAGTTTAAACATTTCGTTTTATTATAACTATGCACCCACTACACTATAGAATGAAAACAACTTTTCAGTTAATTTACTAAGTAGAGCAGAGCTAACCGGAGCTAAATGCACCGTCTATTTATTTTGTTATTGTACAGTAATTTAAACAACCACTGTTGTCTTTTGTGTAGAACTAAGTTACAATGCATAACAGTGTATATGATTTTGATCTTGACACATGACCTGGCCTAACCTGATGACTTAAATCATTCATATGTGATTTAATAGTTCTTTGTTATAAATTATGCAGTTGTTTTTTGCATATATGGAAGAACAAGAAGAGATTCCTGTGACATATACACCTAGTAGGTACCTACGTAAGTATGTATACTCGATTCAGGCGCTCTATATCGATAATCTGTTCAATTGTATCGATACTGGTAAAAATCGATACGGATCGACATTCCTATTATCTACTCACGGATTTAATATTTTAAGAAACCTCGTAGATGGTAGGTGCCTAGCAAAATTCAAGTTCTACATAGAATAAGTTTAAGGAAACTTTTAAAACTTGATATTTCTCTTCAGATTTTTTAAGCTCAGTTTGTGCAGTGTGCGTTGAGGACGTTACTTATATGCCACTGCGTACATGGAGTAGTTTCTTTAGTTCAGGTCCTTAGATATTCTAGAGACACGTTGTCGTCCACTCGGGGCTACGTGATTCGCTTGGAGAAAACGTTCGGCAAATACTTCCGTGGTTTGTACACATACACCTCAATACAAAATATACCGGAGCATACAAACTTTACTCCTTTGATTATGTTTCTCAGAACTCTAGTGGCAGCAAGCTTTGCTGCAAGCTTGCTCCTACCTAAGGTTCTGGAATTCATGCTACGTAGAATAAAGTGTTAACGGTTTTACCATGAAATTCTCAGTGAGTCATCGCTCGAAATTTAGATATCTGCCTGCTGGAAATGGCACAAAGCGTGCGCCATATCATATTCCATGAAATGGGTATTCCAATTAAGCTCACATATAGGTGCAATAGGTATGCAAAAGGTATCTGTACCTAATAAAGTATAACAAAATAAAGCAGAATTCTGTACCAAGTCTAAATTTTTTGTTATTAATTTGATTAAATTTCAATCTGTAGACGAGATTGATATTGAAAATGTTCTTTCATTGAAATTTAACCCTGTTATATTTACCGATAATTGGCCAAGTTTCGGGACTCTAATTATTGGAAATAGCCGAGTATCAATATCACGTAGACGCAGCATAAGTCCTAACTAGATATCGAGAACTGTGACACAAGGAACACGATGTCTGCTCTCGATCATTATAACTTGGTCTGCCGTTCTCTTCAACACCGGATTCGATATTAGCATGTTAGAAGCGAATACAAATGTCAACATTCAAATTGTGTATTTTGTTCTTAGCATTGCCTTGTCAAACTAATATTTTTTTATTTGAATTTATCATTAAAAACAATATTAAAAGTAAGTAAGTCCAATATATTTATTAATAAATATATTGGACTTACTTACTTTTTAACGACAGACAGATAAATGTATTGATTTCTTACACTTACGCGAATAGTTTTATTTCAATGTCTAATATTCGCGTAAGTGTATTCGAGAACACTTGCTTGCTTTTGCCACAAAAATAACAACATCACTAAACGTGCTTTGATTATAAAATTAAGTGAAAGTGTGGCTTAGAGACATAGGCAAAATATTAAAAATCTCATGACTACCAACCAACTCGAGATCTTAATGCCTATACAAATAGAAACATAAAAACATTCGTAATAATGGCGGTATCTTAAACGAAATCAAACATTAAAATTCAACAGCATGCATGTTGCATGCAAATCATGTCTATACAAACCACTTACCATTTTTTCATGACAGCACTGCTTGAAGTGAAATGTGACACATGTCATATTCAGTGTATTTAAATCATTTAATACTCCATTTTTACCACCGTCTGAGACATTCTGTAGATTTAGTTCTTTGTATGTTATTAGTTTATTGTTGATCGCTAGAAGAAAAAGTTTCCTATTGGTCTATTCGAATATAATGTTACGTATTGACTCAAGGCATGTCACCGAAATATGAACTTTATGCTACGTAATTTTCTTCTATCTGTATAAATAAAACCATTTTGGTGTTGGGAAAAGTCACGTTTGTATTTACGACGATTTTCATTTCTTCGGCACAGTTGAATTAACATTTTTATGGTCCGGCAGCAAACGGCATAAAACCTTGCTCATTAGACAACGGCAGGGGAACTTTACGCTTTGGTGCGTTATCGAAATTATAGGCCCCGATTTCACATCAAACTCGAAAAAAAAATAGCGACGGAGAGTCTTTATTTACATTTTCTTTAAAGATAAATTTGTTTTTATGTACACCGTAAACAGGGGAATGGAATGGAAAATGTATTGGCGTTTAATATTTAGATTTTAAATATTTAAGTTGCAAGGGTTCCGGACTAGAATACGACACTTGTTTTAGTCCCGCGAGTGCTCTAAAAGGCCACTAAGGTTAAGAAAATGGACAGCATGACATCGTTCATTAATTAATAACAAGAGTTAGGTATACCAGAGTGCTGGTGTCAGCCAGGCTGTGTGCCGAGCATTTTTATTATTTAGAATAATATTTTTGTACTTTAAATACGTATGATATAATGTTTTGCGTTATTTTAATATTTAATATTCCTGTACATTATGACACAGCGCCATCCAGTGCCGAGCTAAGCAATGAGGCTTGTGTCACGGATACTAGTCGATTGATATACTACATATATACTTTTTATTTATACATACATATTATATATAAATACATCCAAGACTCGCATACAAATGTTTATGCTTACACACAACGCAGTGTGAACTACCGCTGGACTAATTGGGTCATCATATCTTTTCAAACTTTATAAATCAACGAAACATTTAAAATAAATATCAGATTAGAGCAGAAATAAAATTAGTGGATGCTCGAATTATGAATAATGTTTGAAAAGTAACGGATAATTAAAAACAATAAGTAATCCTTGTTGTCTCTAAAATAAATCATTCGTACATTTTCCAAAATATAAGTGGCATTTGTTTGAGCACAAAATTGTTTCGTAAATGGGTACTTGTTGAGTTTCTTGCACTTGAGCCGGTAATTAGTTTCGGATTGGTGGCGGCTGCGAGCCGTGGACGGAGGAAAAATCACAAAAGCGCCTATTATAATGGATTTAGGGAGAAATTGTCGCCACTGTCCGGACTCCGGACACTTGAATTAATGAGACTACTTCACAAATCCTAAAATAGCTGGCAACTGTATTCTCCGACTAATAACTTATTTGCAGTCACAGTTTAAATCTGACTTTAAAAATACTGAGCAATTTAGCTTCAAATGGAAATGTTTTACTTTGTTGGGGCACGGCGGCTGAGGTTTTAGGAGGGCGAAGGTTTTAACTATGAAAAACAGATCTCTTATTTATGGCACCACGTCCTTCTGGCAAATAATTTAGAAGACATCTGTGAAACTCGGGACTCTGGCTAAATAATATTTGGTTGGTTTCGTATGTAGGTAGTTAATGAACCATTTTAGTTATGAGATCATTGTTATACTATTAATATATTATAATAAAATTAAACAAAACAAATTACAGTCATAATATTAATCTACTGTTTTATTACGGCCGAACACGCTTGATACTTAAAAAAAGCACACCTATGTACGGAAAAATGAATCAAATAAAACTTAGTCAGGAATCATTATTGCTTGCTAATGATATACACTAAGGAATACGCCTCAGGATACCCATATAAAACTATAAATATTTTCACTATTTGAAACTACTAACACTATTTAACACTACTTATAAAAGACAAGGAAAATATATGATAAACAGTGATAGCCTATTGGTGTGTGACCAATGAACTGATAAGTGAAAAGGTCTCAAGTATCCTAAGGCGCGAGTGAGTTTACAAAGTTACTTGAGCATTTATGTGTGAATGAAAACGTCGTGAGGAATCTTACATGCCTCAGAGATCTCGTTAATTGCGTATGAGGTCTGCCAAAGCGTACTAGACAAGCGTGGTTGTTGGACAATTGCCTAAACCCTCTGAAATGAGAGGAGGCCGAAACCCAGCAGTGAGACAATAATTAGATTGAAGATAGTAAGTAGCATGTAAATCAGAATTATGCACAATAATATTCCATTTAAGAAAACCTGACGGTTAATTGATTTTCTCAAAGCGACTGTAGCGTCTAACCTCTCAAACGCCTGCCGCAATAGTTCGAGGCGACACGCCGAGTCAACCATTTGCGTTCGCGTTAGTCGGCGGGCAACCTGCCACGCAATTTTCATTTGTCACACCAAACGGAATGAAATTAAATGGTAACTAACAATTTAATTCAAAGGTTAGATGATGTCTTTGTTAAATATGAATCCTGAAATGTAACTCGCTTGACATTGTGGTTTACGTTAAAGATTTTGTATGATTTTATGTCAAATATAACTTTAATCTGATTGTTTTGAGCATAAGATATGTTTAGGTGTTTGCAAATAAACACAACATCTAGGGACAGATGGAAGCCCTGACCCGTGACGTCGCAGAAACTATTGGCTGAACCACAGCGCCTTACGTGCCGTTTATTTGATCGGAAACCGAAATCACGCAATACCTTTTTATGTTGAGTGATTTCAGAGCCTGCGAAAGGTCCCGAACGATTAATATAGCGGAATTACGGCTGCCTTTCATATAGTAAGAGACAGGTGTTAGAATCCCAAGAAGGGCAAATTTTTATGTGGCAGATAAGCATGAATTTTACTTTCTTTCAATATATTAATCACCTAATATCCGTTATAGTCAGAACTAGGCGCTGTGTTATAATGTCTGTAGGTATATATTTATTTCTAGTTCCAGTCCTCAACTCTCTCCGCCTCTTGCGCACATAACGGTAAACAATACGAAATAACAATAGCAATGCGGGCCACGTATGTAGCTAATCCTTGTCAAATATAGTCGAACTAAATTACAGCGCCACAATTAGTTTATCAAATTAATTCCTACACGATAGACATTAACGTATAATTACGTGATGCGAACACAGTACCTACCTATAAATAGACACATAATTTAATTATATACTACTATGTAATAATAATATCCATTACGGTGACGATGCGCCGTATGATAACCTCAAATAAAACAAAAGATGGTTATAACTTTACGTTGAAATATGATACATGTCACGACGACAATCAGCGAGACCCATATGATAGTTCTTACTATCCCACTGTTAGGATACAAGTGCCCTCTCATTTGAGATGGATGATTAGGCTGTAGTCTACTACGCTAGCCTGGTATAGGTTAGCAGATTTCACACGGCATTGAGAAAATTTCTTCCTCTTCCGTTTAAGCATGCGATAAATAATATACACGTAACTTCGAACAGTCAGCGATGCGTACGTCCTTCTACCAAACTATCACAGCTTCACGACTTCTTTTATGAAATTTATTTATTTGAGCATGATTTGCGCTTGAGTTACAAAAAGGTACGAGCCGGTAATGCCGCCTCACGATTATTTTCATGGAGCGTGGCTACAGTGTGACAAGTTATCGGTGGCACAAAGCCGTGGCAGTCGCCGGCAGCCGGCAGCCGGCAGGCGGCGCCATTCACTGCTCTCTCGAATGCACTTTATCATCCGCGATGCTCCGAGTGGCTGTATAGTTGACGCTTTTTCTATTAGCCGGGTTTGTGCAATATTGTGATATCGATTAAGGTAACTGTCGGGTGTCGTTGGCAAACGATTTAATGAGCTTGTAAGTAGGCGTCTTATTTAGTAAACAGTCTTTGTACTTAGTCTTTTTAAAGTATGGATAGAGAATACCTTATAAGATAAATTATAAATTCAGCATAAACTAGCATCTTATACATGTATATAAAAATCTCCTGAAACGGCTGGACGAATTATTATGAAAATTTTTATGTATATTTGGTAGGTCTGAGAATCGGTTGTAGGTTATATTTTATACCCCTAGGTGATAAGAATGGCTCTCATCAGGTTTTTTTTACATATTGTTGTTGTTTTTTTTATTTGGCATAAAAAAAACCATATCATTCTAAATGTTCACTCCTCTACCACCAACCACTATGATGTGGCAAAACAACGATAGCTGGGTCAGCTAGTATAGGAATCTATATATATAAAAGGAGAAGCTGACTGACTGAATGACTGACTGACTGACTGACATATCCACGCAGGGCCTAAACTATAAGGGTTAGAAACTTGAAATTTTGCACAGGGATTCCTTTTATAACGTAGGGGAGCACTAAGAAAGGAATTTTGAAAATTCACCCCCTAAGTGGGTAAAACAGGGGTGTAAGGTTAGTATGTAACTTGGCTGTTTTTGAAGTTATTCAATTGAAATTCGGTTTGAAGGTTTCTCATTGAAAGTTATGAAACACGTGTAATTTTTTTTTCCAAAAATCATCCTTTAAAGGGGTAAAATGGGGGTGCAAAGTTAATATGAAATTTCTTTGATTTTCAATGAAACTTGGCGAGTGTAGTCTTTGTATGACGTAGGCATCCGATAAGAAAGGATTTTCCGAAATTTTGCCCAAAGGGGGGGGGGGATAGGGGGACCAAGTTTGTACGAGACAACGTGATTTCTTGGTCCAAGGGCCTAAACTATAAGGGTTAGAAACTTGAAATTTTGCACAGGGATTCCTTTTATAACGTAGGGGAGCACTAAGCAAGGAATTTTGAAAATTCACCCCCTAAGGGGGTAAAACGGGGGTGTAAGGTTAGTATGTAACTTTGCTGTTTTTGAAGTTCTTTGTATGACGTAGGCATCCAATAAGAAAGGATTTTCCGAAATTTTGCCCATAAGGAGGGGGATAGGTTTGTACGAGACAACGTGATTGTTTGGTCCAGAATCTACTTCAAATTTTGCATAAACATTTTTTAACAGAATTGATGGAAGACGTATTTCGTATTTTATCGAAATTCAATCCCTGACGGGATTAAAAAGATAGAGAATTATGTTGGAGGTGATATCAATACTCCTTAGTGCTTTTGATTTAAAATACTTTTTATTTTGACACATGCTTGAAAACTCAATCCGATTTTATTCAAAAGGGGTTGAACTCACATAAAAGCTTGATGCAATGCAAATATTTTAAACTCCTTAAAATTGGAATTTCTGTTTGTAATTTCATCTATAAAAGTATATATACGGTAATTACACAAAAAAATAATTTCTAAAATGTTTGTCTGTCTCTCTCTTCGTTCCTTCTAATTGCTGCAACAGCTGGACCGATTTTGTAGGGACTTTCACCGTCGTTATAAGGAGTAACTTACGCTACTTTAATTTAAGAACAAGAAACGAATTAGAGTTCCGTATGACTTAAAAACGCGGGAGCTGACCAATGCATGAATATGAAAATTAAATTTTTCGTTAAATTTCACGCGGGCGAAGTCGCGGGTAACAGCTAGTATATAAAATATAAAGAAATATAGAGAGGTTTAATGAAATCCTTCATACCAAAATTCAAATAGTTATTTTTAATATCTTCTTCCTTTCATCTTCATCCTTGTCATCCGATATTTCGTTTAGTACCTAATTGTGTTTTTTTTTTATATTATAAATTTGAATTTATTGCGTAATAGTACGGGACCTACTTAGAGAATGTATGTGTACTGATCTGTCAACATAGGATAAAGTATACACCTCGAACATATCTTTCGCGTTAATCTGCTGCGTTAGCATATTTGTTATTCCACGAATACATACCAATCTGATAACTGATGTGATGCGTGAAAATTAGTGGCAGAATTCGTAGAGGACGCCAGATAAAAGGCAGCATCTGATTGAGTAAGGGGTGTTACCCCCACGACGACGCTTCTCCTACGTGACGCGCGTAATTGTAAATGACGAAGGTAACAGGTTAATTTGTTATCAAAGAGATTGTTAGATCAATTTTTGAAGGATGTCACTTTGATTGAGACAAGCGCTCAGTGGTGCCTAACCCCTGATAATAAATGGTTATATCATAAATGTAAATTATTAAAGTTTCTAAATAGCTGGTAAGTCTGTGTCTTTGTTCTACTGGTTTAAGAACTGCTGTTGAACGTGAAGTCCTGATATTAATTTTTGGACCTAGCGTGCATCCTTTCTATTCAATTCTCAGCAGCAGTTTGGAGTTCGACTTTGGAGAGACCATTGATGTATCAAAAATAAATAATTTGTTAATAATTATTACAATAGATTTTAACATTGAAATTGTGCTAAATTGTTCCCAGATAAGACACGTATAAATAGCCTATACCAACATACCTATAGATACCACAATTGATGTATGTGTATATATATATAAGTGTAGTTTCTCAGTAAACACCTAATGTATATTCTACTGGGAATTTTGACTAATATGGCAGATATAAATTTGGAATATGATCGATCGATCATAATATAATATAACATACATTTATATATAAATGTCTCTTAGATAGTATATTGCTATTTTGATCTCATTTGAATTTCTCTAAGTCTTGAATAAAGCCCACCATAAAGATTTCTCGCTTCGATAAATCGTCAATAAAATTGTTACGATTGGTGCGGGTCATACATAAAACGACTGGTCACGGCGTATCGCCTTCAATCATATTCACCATCAACCCAATTATTGTCCCACTGGCACCGTGCGTGCACGGGTCTCCTCTCATTTTCTGAGAAATTAGACTATAGTCTACCACGCTAACCTAGTGTGGGTTGGCAAACTTTATAACGTAGAGAATCACTCAGGCAATGTAGGTTTCCTCACGATGGTGCTTGTGTATGTGATACCTAAATACGCACATTACTTTAAAACGTCCGGGGTGCGTGCCTTGGGTTTGCAATCAAGACGTATGACTTCACAATCCACTGGTCCCACCTCTAGGCTATCACAGGTTTTTTTTTTCAATCATATCTATAGGTATGAATAGATTTATTGTTCCGAAACGACGGATCTTACATACCATACTTACCATAGCGTCTGTAAGACGAGTACCGAGAAACGTACACCCATTGTTTGTTGGTTATTCGACACTTCGGCAATTATTTCGGTCCTATAATAGGAGCAAGCTTATTCTTGCCATAAATTCGCTGAGCTATTATTGAAATTGTTTTAATAGAAAAGTCATATTATTCTTAGGCCCACCTGGATTGTAGCTTATGTTTATCACTTTAACAACTGTGTTTGGGACCTCATAATAAAGGCTTGACCCTACTCGAGCTGCGTCTAATGCAAGTTCACAAATCTTTAGTAAGTCAAAACTTTGGTAAAAGCTTTAATTAATTCATCTTACTTTTTTTTCAAATCAGTCATATTTGCCTACATTCCGTATGCTAAAAACTATAAAAATATAAGATACCTAAACAAAACTCAAACATTAAAGTCGAACATTGGAAAACAAACCTAGTTCGTAAACTAATACTTAGCGTATTCTATTCAAATTGTTATTAGTTTTACTGGAGTATAACTATCCCTTCCAAATTTCGTTTCAGATATTTCAGTCCTGTCTTGTCTCAAACCAGAGTAAGTATAATGAAATACTCATGAAGTTACTCGATCGATAGTTGGATGTCATCCGTCTAACAATAACAACGGTGATGTATTGGAATATCACTGCAAACTAGTTGCAATGAAGGAATAGTTTCTAACTTAATATACCTGCCATCGATATCGAGTACAGTTGCGCATAATGCTCGGAATCAATGACTGCCATACATCTGCAACATCAATCTAAGAACTTGAGTGGAACACGTTGAATATTATTTTCGAGACTTTCATTTTATCATCATAATTGAAGAATACATTAGAGTTTATTTTTAAGTATATGTATTTTACGAAAGAATTTTCTCTATTATTGCTTATAAACTATACAGACACTTGATTTTAGGGGAATCAAAAGCCGCAATCGGACAGCCACTGCACCAATACCTACTACTTTTTACGGATATTAGTTTGTTTATTACTATTATTTTAGTCCTGAGGTATTGGATCTTTAAGGAAGTAATTATTATGCAAGATTTTAGGTCCTTTCAAAAATAAGGAGCCGTAACCATACACGTCATTTATTATTATCCTTTATATCATTTATTTTTCCTAAAAAAACAATACTGTTAAGTCATGTCTACTTTCATGTATTCAAAAACATTTTCTCATTTAAAAAAGCGATAGAACGTCGAAAAATAATACCTACGTGGCTTTTAAATCCGTACGCACGTGTTATCTCGGCGGGTTTTAGATTCTTAATATATTTTTTAATGTAAATCCTGTTTTATAGTAGATATTACAATAACGGATGATTGGTACAACGCAGCTATCAGTGAAATACTGTGGGGTCAACCCTTTATGTTCGCTTCCGGCTTTTATCCTCGTTAATGGCGGTTTGACCTTTATTCAGCGAATTGGTGTGAAAATTGTGGAAATTCCTATCCCACTCGGGTTTTATTTGTTTAAGGTACTTCGACTTCTGTATTTATCTGATAACATGAACTATTGATTGTGAACGTCTTATATAGACGTACATACGTACATACACTCACGCCCTTTTCCCATAGTGATAGGCACAAAGTACAGAATGCCAATCACTACAATCCTGACATATTTGGTCACTTTGGTCGCTAACTTTTAAAACAAAAAACAAGACCCACACATCAAAATAAGAAAATAATTAACCAATCACGGTTACTATCTGATTGAAGAGTTAGACAGTCACCCCATTAATGGCTGCCTTAAGGTCGTAAAATTATGTCTTAGATCTATCATCACCCCAGTGAGATAGGGATAGACATATACAGGACAGCCCCATCTTTTTTTCGCAACAGTCCATGATGGGAACTTTATAATGCGGTCCCTGCACTCTTTATCACGCCGCGGTTAGTCGAGAGCCGACAAATAGCCGCGCTGTCCGTCAGCCCTTAGATAACGCCAGCCTTTTTTGTTACCCCGAGCACTCGCTGTCAAGATAATACTCATTTATATTGAATTCAAGAAAAATAAAAGGAGAAACAATAAAATGTTCAACGAATTCTTTGTCGCAAAATTATAAAGTTTGAATCAAAATTTATAATTGACATCTATTTTCATTTGAATAAAGGCATCAATTTGGCAGAATTCAGTTACCTATATTGTAAATAGAAATTATAGCCTATTGGTGTGACCAGTGGACTGTGATAACAAAGCACCTGAGTTCAATCCTAAGGTACGCACTAATGACACTTCGAAGTTACGTGCGTCACACGTCATCACATGGTCAAACGGTGAAGGAAAACATTGCAAGGAAACCTGCATGACGCACTAGGCTATACTAGGCTATTGCCTATTCTGTCTCAAAAGGACTCCTTCCTTTTGAGAGAAAGACCCGTGCAGTGGGATAATAAATGGGATGATGATGAGTTATATTGTCACTCGGTGGTCAAACTCGATCGCTTGGTGAAGCGATCAGGTGTATTTTATTAATGAAAGTTTTGAATTAAATACCTAAATTTAAATAAGAAAATACCGTGAGAATTGCAACACCGCTCTCCCAGTAGGTAATTAAATACATTCAGTGGTTTACTTTTCCGAAGCGATAAATGCAATATTGAATGATGTTTCGTGGAGCAATTTACGGGTAAAATTCTATTGAATAGTGGACAATGTACCGCATTATTACAGACAGGTTTATTATATGTATTCATTCTGCGAAATAACCACATATTTATAGTTGATGCTAGTATAGGTATGTACGTATTATATATGATAATTAACTCCTGTTAGCGTAATGTATCTAAGTACTGTAATTATGTTCCGATTCTATGTACATATTATATACTCGCATAATGTGTATCTGGTTAGATGTCTCGAAACGAGTGAAATATATACTTACTTGGGTACTGAAATAAAACATTTGTTACGGATTTTATCGTGAATCCTAAACTGTGTCATTAAATAATATCACTATACCGTAATACTGGGCACGGGTCTCTTGTCATTTACGTCTTCCACGCTTAGTGCGGGCTGGTAGACATCACACGCCATCAAAAAATCATGTGTCATCACGACATACCTTCCTTTACATTAATATGTTCACCGATTTAGTTTGTGGTAAATACGCGCCATCAGTCCATAGACATTTTTCAGTCCACTGGTCACGTACCTAGGCTAACACTGCTTGCTGCTTGTTATTCATTTTATTTTATATACAAACGTACATCAATATGTATAAAGTTGCAATACCTGCCTCCACTAGCTGGAGGGAAATGCGTCACGTAAGCGAGGTCCGTTTCCATTCGTCAAATCCTAATCCGCCGCTCCAGCGACCTGTTCACATTCAGTCGTTCGTGTTATACTACAGATTGGTTATTTATTGAAGTGCAAATGTACCATGTATGTACCTATCTCAAATCGTAATAATAAATAATAATAGATTTTGAAATATATCACCCATATGATGTTATGAAAGCAGCTGAAATCAGCTGTAACATAAATAAACAACGAATAATTGGTAAATACCTACCTAAATTATAGTATCTGCATCGATTAATCTCGTACATCAGCTGGTCGACTGATTAAAATCATGAATTATATTATTAAATATTTTTCTTTACATTGTATTGATGATACCTACCCCTTTAAGAGAAGTGCAGCTGTACCAACATGTTAAAATAGCCCTGTATATGGATTTGTTGTAAAATACAGTGCATTCACATTTCAGCACGAACAAGGCCCGTCCGAGTGACGTCTAGACAGCGAAGCTGGCGTCCGGGGTGGCGACGGCGGCGCGGGGCGCGCGGTGGCTCTGCACACTACGACAGTTGGCGCGCAATTCGTCAAGAGACTGCTCCGCTGTAACTAGAGCTCTGCCAGCTACTCTGCCGCTGCTTTTTGTTCACAAGCAAAATAAACAACACAAAATGCAAAACAAGCGATACCCTGATACACAGAGAACATTATTGATAGTGCCTGAAATATGCTCCGTCATTTTGTCTGCAGCTGAAACGAGCCACGTTGTTACAAGTAGATGTATTGTACGAATAAATTCGGATGAGTTTATCGTCGAGCACAATTTCGTTTGTTTTGGAAATAGAACTACCAGCACGGGTGCGCGAGTAGCAGACCGCGCGGATAATAAGGGCGTTGCGCTGTGTGTTTTTAACAAAGTTGCCACTACTGGAATAAAATGAGATTTTAGGAGCACATGGAAGCGTTGGCTGACTGCCACGAGACGGACTTAAAGAAAATTTACCGGCCACAAAAATTTAGCCTCCCTACAACGCGGCCACCCCTCCGGGACGCACCGGTTAGATTAAAGTTTTGTTAATATGGAAAGGTTGCTACGGCGTGCGATTTCCCGTGAGATTAAAATGAACACATTTCAGATTTCCGAACTCGACCCAACTTGAGCCGTTCGACACAATGGTTCAATGTGATAAGAGTATTCACCGACATGTGGGTGGAAATATATCACCCTGCCCGCGTCAAGTAACTCTTCACACGCGAACCGCTATTAAATTTGGGCTTTTGAAACGGCATCCGTAAATTGTAAAAGTTCCACTGACGAGCCCATTAACTTGGAAACGTTTAGGACACGAGCGTACGTTAACGTAGGGCAGGGAACTCGCCAAGGTAATAATACTGTGTATACTTTGTAAGCACGAATGGTGTGTGTCAATCTTTTCTGACAATGTAAATGGCCAAATTACAAAGATAAATGGGTATATTTGAAATGGGTCTAATTAGTGATAATAATAAGGCCATAGAGCCTTTTTCCATTATATCACTAGGTACATTAAATACAAGTGAATCTTATCAAGATCTTCCGACGTTTTTCGGGTGAGTCTATGTAACTGAGTACCAATCAGGATAGTTAGCGGCCGTCTTAGGGGCTTTCAGACAATCTCGGCAAATGGTGCCATTAGCTGAATGCGTAGCTACTACGAGCGGGTAACGAGCGGCTTAGCTCCGAGCCCACGATCATTGAACAATTTGAATAATACATGAAAGTTGAAACACTCTCAGTGTCTCACCTCTCGCTTACGCAAAGTTGCTATGAAAATTAAACTTAACTGAAGACTGCGTTTGCAATTTTTATTTTTATTTTCTCCTTTATCTATAGCCTAGTTTTATCTGACAACAGATTATCTGTGGCTACCTGGCAATACAAAACTAACAGTAGATAATTAACTTAGAATTAAAAGCGGTGTGGTTTCTATACAAAGCAATTATCATAGATAATAATTGAAACCCAAGGTTACAAGTCTTTATTTTATTTTTAGTCTCCTAAAAGCATATTTCTCATAACTGGAGCTGCAAAGTGCATCGCTCTTATCTCCCTAATGATTAAGTATAAGTTCAATGAGCCCAGTACAAATGAAGTGACAGAGACAGGGCGATAGTTTTCTCACGGGGGGTAATTAATCAAGGGCCAGGAGCTGCCAGCCGCCGCGGACGATAAATCATCCAGGACGGACTCTAACGAGCACATCTACCCAGCTGAAACTATGAATAGGCACCAGCTTCCCTATCCGCCACACCGCGTTGCACGTTCTACGGTGATTTGATCAGCTCTGCGTCACTTTAAGGAATAAATAAAAAATAATTCTACTTGGGTTACAAAATTTTTTTTCAACTGACTTTCTTTTTTTTTTATTAGAAAAAAGGTAGGTTGATTTTTTTATTAAAGGAGGACGATACGGAATGTTGATGTCTAAAATGTCTAATAATAAGTAGTAGTCATTTTAGGTACAAAATAAGAAACTATTATGGGAAGTCTACTTCGTCTCGTGGAATGGAACACAAGTGGTTCACTGAATTTTGCAAGCCAAGCAAGGTCGGCTGGGATAACCACTGAAGTTACCGCCAAGAAAATTTAACTATTCCTATATAACTACTCGTATAACTCATAAAATCATTTGAACTGTCTTAATTATCCATTAACGCCCAACCAAAACTACTAAGTCTAAAATATTTAAATTTAAATTCCCAGATTTCCTTCTTTCCACAGATTCTTTCTGAGCGGATGCTGGCATTATGAAATACAGGTTTATTTCATAAACTTTCAGAAATCCCTTTCTGAAAGTAAAACTGGACTAAATAAACCTTTATTGTTTATTGTTTATTTCTGCAAATAGATCTTTTTAAAGACACTTTTACAAGTCATGTAATTTTTTTTTAAAAATATATAGTTGGCATCGGCATTTCCTAACTGACGACCTCTGAGAAGAAATGCCGAAACAAACTCAGAGAATCATGGTCTCTTTTAAAGTCCAAACATTTGTGTTTATAGTATGTGAGCCTGACTCTGTAAGGTAAAGTCTGAGATGGCCTTTTGAAGAAAGCACCAGTGCAGTTTTGAGTTGACCTGTCCATACTGACAGCACGCATACGTCAGCCATCGTGTAGCTCAACCAACATTGAGGGAGCTCAACGACCCGACGCACGTCAATGCAAGATCAGTAGGACATTTGTGTATGTCAATTTAAAATCCCAAAGCCGCCAGACATTAAAAGTTTATAAGTGTGTTTATCTAGGTACCTACAAAGTGCTCACATTCACATAATTATGTATAAAATTACAATAATGTATATTGAACATAACAATCAAAATAATGTCATATAAAATTAATGTAATTTTTTTTTATTTAAAATTGATATATAGAATTCATGTCAAAGATAAAATGAATAATGTCACAAAACGGACGTTCACAACCGCGTGCAACATTAATAACACTGTTATGAATACTTCATTGGTCTAGTGGTAATGTGTAAGGTCCTAGTTTCGATTCCCACGTAGCGTAGTGTTATTAGAATTTTCTAAGAAAATAAGTAAAAGTGTAATTAATGTTCATGCAGATTTTTCAACAAGAACCTAATTTCTGTAGAGAAACAAGAAGGATCAGTTAGGTCATCATTCAGATCAGGTATTTATAATCATAATAGTTACTACGAGTGGATTTATAACCTTATCACATAATAACACGTTGTCATTTTTCTTTTCATTTTATCTTTTGCATTATCAGCTCAATGGTAATTTTTACAAACGAATTTTAACTAATGATTTACCGGCTAAAGAGCTATGATAGCCTAATGGTGTGACTAGTGCAGTAATGCACTGTGAAGTCAACGTCCTGATTTCGATCCTAAAGCCACCACCCAAACCCCAGGCTGTGCCACAGGCCAAAACTGACTTTTCAAAGTTGCATGCATATTTTTCACATGCTCAAACAGTAAAGGAATACAACAAGGGGTGACCTGTATGTCCAAGATTCTCTAGATGAAAAGTGAAGTCTGCCAACCAGTACTAGACTAGCGTTGTGGACTACATACAGCCCAGTCGCCCTCAAAACAAGAGGAGACCCGGTAGGACACCCTAAAGTGGGACAATAATTATGTATGGAAACTTAGAATAATGAAAAATTGCTGTGATGAAATGTTAATAAAATATTTATAAAACGGTAGCATGGCGCCGTTTCACGCTTTCCAAAACTCAATTTAATTAAATTTCATCGATTGTCATTTATTGCAATGTGTTGAATTCATTTTATAGGTCAGTCCGGGACCCTAGCCCGTATTTCATAAATGTGACAGGCGCGACAAGTGCTCCGGAATAAATAAAAAGCTTGAAATTCTGAACAAAGTTTCACTGGATGGTTTTGCGAGTATGTTTTCTGGTCCGCCGACATTTTCTACCTGTTTGGACCACGCCATTTTGTGAGCTGCCACTCTTTGTTAGACTTAGTATTTACCTTTATTTTTTAAATGAAAAAGTATTTGTTTCATTTGTTTTGGACATGGGTATCATGGAATGACAATAATCGTTGAACAGCAAAATACCTGTTCAACATTATTTTACGTTTTTCCATTGCTGTTTCAGTTTGCTGTTTCCAGAACGACGTAAAAACATCTATTACGGAAATTTCCAACGAATACTACATGAAGTTCCGCGAATCAAAACCGTCGCACGTGTAGCATATACGAAGTTTTAAATTGGAAACATTTTTATGGCCTGCGCATAAGTTCGAACTGCTTTTTTTTCGAACACGATAAAAGTTTTCCCAGAACTCATCAAGCTTCAAATTTTTTTAGGATTGGATTTAAATACGAGTGTATATTAGAGCTGTCCAGGTTGGCAGGGCTGCCGACTGGTTCGTCGATGGGCCGGGCGCTGGCGGAGCGTCGCAGCCGCACTGCGGTTGACCGCACACCGTGTACCATGGAGCCCTGAATTCTTTATACACGACGCACACTTTGTGAAAATTGTGTACCTACGTATATTTCCTGTTGTAATTAGACGTGCCAGCGTAGTTTGAGTTGGTTATTAATAATATATGTATGTTTTAGTTTTGTGATGGTAATTAGTCGGCTGCATACATTATGACTGTATATTCAATCGTTCGTTTCTACAGCTTACTAATTAAAAATCAAAATGTATTTTAATTAATAATTTGGTAGTATCTAGTAAGTACAAATCGCCATGATTGCGACTAATTAAATAAGATACCATTCATGAACAAAAATGTTTTCGCCAACATCAAAGTTTGGTATTAATCTTTTCAATTTGTTTGCTCCATTCATTCAGCTTTAAATTGATTCTGTAATTTTTATGTTTTCAGTAGACTGTAAAGAAAAAAGTTAGCATTGGCAAGTACATTACAGTAGCTACGGGTTTGTCGGGAAAATACATAATATTTATTATAAGAAGTTTAAGATAAGACGACATAAGATTGTACTTAGTAAGTAGGCATATAGTGTCATAATGAACAATAATAATACTATAAAGACGTTGAAAGGGTACTACTTTCATCATCAACCCATTAACGTCCCACAGCTGGGCACGGGTCTCCTCTCATTTGAGAACGATTAGGCTATTGTCTACCACGCTAGCCTACTGCGGGTTGGCAGACTTCACATGCCATCAAGACAAATCTCTCAAGCATGCAGATTTCCTCACGATGTTTTCCTTCACCGTTTGAGCATATGATAAATACTCTCATAACTTCCGAAAAGTCAGTGAAAACTCGAGACCTTTGACATCTTAGTCCACTGGTCACACCTCTAGGCTACCACAGCTCTCACCTTATCAGAAAAAAAAATAGTATAAGTGAACATTGCAGAAAATTATATCTTTATATACATACTAGCTGACCCAGCAAACGTTGTTTTGCCACATTATAGGGGTTGGTGGACTACCCCTAACTTTTAGGGGGATGAAAAATAGATGTTGGCCGATTCTCATAGATACCGGATAAGCACAAAAAATTTCATCAAAATCGGTCAAGCCGTTTCGGAGGAGTATGGCAACGAAAACTGTGACACGAGAATTTTATATATTAGGTTCTTATTATGTCCCCCATAATAAGGATTCAATTGGTATTATCATTTTGAGAAGGCTTGGTAGATATTATCCGTTAAAAAAATGAATCATAATTACATATGAATTATTTTTTGGTTGACCATTATACGATCCATCCATCCACTTTAGTTTCACCTATAACATCGTTTCTGGGTTTCAACAGCAACAATTTTTCATAAAATAACACAGTATTGATAGATGATAAGTGCCTGCAGGCTGCAATCATAGCATCTCATATTTCCTTATGTGTAAAGCTATAGGAGGTGATTTCAGGTATAGTCTAGTACCTAAACAAAAGTCAATGAATTAGTAGGTGCGAGTTATAATACCTGTAGAAAGTACTTACTTCGTACCCATTTATTGCACCACGATTTAATTAAGTATTTATTCTTATAGGGAGTGTGTTTCAGTTAACTGAAACCGCGATGAAATCGCGCGGCGCCTGTTCATTCACAACACTTGCTGCTGTAAAATGATTGTAAAAGAAAAATGATTCAAAATTGATTACGTACCGCAACTTGTATGCCACATCGATCCTAACTAAGTAACTACTCATCATAACCCCAAATAAATGGGGTGATGGTGTCCATGAGGAGTGCTCATGCAATCCTCTCATTTGAAAAAAAAATAGGCTACAGTCCACCACGCCAAAAAAAAATGAAAAAGTCCAATCTCTCAAACATAGGTATATGTTTCCTCATGATGTTTTCCTTCACACATCACATAAATTTCAAAAAGTCAGTCAGCCTTATTTTCGTACTAGACCCTAACTTTCACAGTTCAATGGTCACGCCAATTTACGCTATCCACACTACTATGAAGTCACAACTTCGTGTTATTTAGTCGTTTGAAAATTTAATTTCAGCGCCAAATCAGTTTAAATAACGCAATCAGTTTCAAATAATACTCCATTCCGTAATAAATTAGTTTCTAGTGTATTTATCATGATGATTTATTCTTTATTTATGGTGGCGTGGCTGCTTCAACCTGCTAAATTTAAATTTATTTGGTTTTTCACTTAGAGTAAATCAATAAGACATTCAGACACTACGTAACGCTCATAACTTTATCATACCTATAACTTTCTAGTGAAATTAACCACCAAAGAAAATTGTTACCTTTATAATTTGACGGGCATAGGTGGATACGTAACTACAGATACGTTACTTACGTTTCACCATAACATGATCATAATATGTAGGTACTATGTACTTGCAGTGAACGACTGGCATCGAAATAAATTACACAAGTGTTCCCAATACTCCATTCAAGCATATTTTTTAAATGTTTCTTATGCAAATATCTAATACCTAAAGATGGTTTAAGTTTACCTAACAGCATTTATGAGCCATGAGCGAGTTCTTGCAATCCGTAAATGGTGTTTAGCCATTAAAGTAAAACATGGAAAAACGATGAGATAACAGAAAGGTTTTATTTTGACGTAGAAAACAAACTTAAGATAATGTGCTGAGTGGCCCCACTCGTCAGCGCTAAGAGGTTTTACGATTTCCTGGAGGAAATCGTGAATTTTTTTATTGATAGTGTGGCGTAAGTGAATTTGTTCTTCCAATAAGGTTAAGTATCTTTGTACCTACTTGGAAAGAAAACGAATTTAAAAAAAATGGATTATTTTTAATACAAATAAATTATTTGAGCACATAAAATACTAGGCACAGATGTACTAATAAAATGTACACCCACGTTTTGCTGGTATGTTTTAGGTCCCATGTAATAGGGGCGACCCTATTGCAACCCCAATAACCTTTTGCTCGTTCTGTCAATCGAACCCAAACCTATTGCTCAGCAGTCGCACTTACGACCACTAGACGAACGAGACAGTGAAAATCTATTCATTTATTATTGTTAGTACTAACATTGGTATAATATAATTATTTTAAGATCAAAACGAGGCTATAAACATGGCGGATCGCGGTGTAGCAGTTACAAATGCCCGCCATTCATTGTATCCGTGGTTTCCTTTGGCACTAATGAGCCTGAGAATCACATTTTCAACCAAATCGCGCAAATTTCGATAAATGTACGCAAATGTAGGTTGTTTATTATATATTCGAGTGTCATTTGTCATGAGTTGTGTTTTCTCTTTGTTTTTGTTACTCCTACATAGATCTGATCTGATGTTAGAAATTCGATTAAACAAACCTTACTTTTGTTGTTTTACAGGTAAAAAACAAAAAAAAATAAACACGTATCTACTTTTTTAGTTGGAATTTGAATTGTAAAATGCCATCGACATAAAGACCAAAAGTAATTTTTGCAAGCTATTTTCGCGCGTCGCTCTGAAAAATAATTGATCAACATTAAAATGTTCCAACTGGCTGCAAATTTTACTGAACCATACATGATGTTGAATGCGCCAATTACAACAAATTGGCACATTCAATACAAAATACAATTTCCTGCTTTTTATAACGAAGTGAGAATTGAATACTAGAGAGGGGAGACAAAGGAAACCGCTGCGAGATACCAATTTAGCAGCTGCACTTGTAACTAAAAGATAAAAATTTAACGCGACACGTCACAAGCATTACCTTACTTTAATATTAAATGCGAGCTTTTGTATTCTGATAAATATTTTGCTATGCTGGAGTGATCCGGGATTAAAAATATAAATAAAGCATTTTTACGACGCTTCTCCATTATCTGTTCAAGTTAAATATTTTTAAAATACAATATGCTTTAAGCGATGGGTATCCTGACTTTTGTTTTAAAATATTTAGTTTGCTGTAAAGTATATATATATCTGATTGGAATAGAAAATGACTGTAGACCAGTAGTTGGGATAACGCTATATAATGCTGATGATGATGGACGTTCTAGTTTGTCATCGTCTGAAAAAATATTTAAATATTTAAAAAATACATTGAGTTGGTTTTGGAAAGCGTTCCGGAAACAGAGTTGTAACAAAACTTTTAAGAACGCAATTAAAAATAAACGCTTGACGGGGTTTGACGATCGTGACGCGCGCACCAATGTTATTTTACAACATGTTTTTTAATGTGAAATTTAAAACGATGACCTATTTTAATTAATCATTTATTTTCCAATAAATTTGTGCGTACAAAGCAACTCAGTTTCTAATATAACAGTGCTAGGGGTGCACTTAAACTATTTAATGCAAGAAAAAAAACGTTTATATAATAATTATTATAATTAAAGTACGTAACAAAAAGGTTGTATAAAAAGCACGAGTTATTTATGACTATAAAAGTAATCGCGCGTAGATAATTTATGAAGGAGTCACAAGCCTAACGATATAATTTAGAGCGACCTCCGACGCTTGATAAATGAAACTAGGTAAAGCGGGAAATTTCGCTTTTCGACATATTTATTTTCTCGGACGGGCCCGCCTCTACTACCGTCTGCTACTTTATAACTTTAATGAGGTTCGTGGACGTATGCCTATATTTTGATTTATAAAAACATTTCTACTAGGGATTCATATCGATTTCGTCTTATTCATTGTTCATTGGAAATTCCGAATAACCTTTTTGACGGATATTCGGAATTTGCAATGAACATCATTCATGAATATGAACTGCATTTACCGAATGAAGCCAACAAATATCAATACCTATGTTTCACATGAACACCAAGTAATTAGTTCGCCGCATGAAATTTCCAGGAGAGTGTTACCTGAATAACTCACGCCCACCCACGTTCGAACCTCTTTTGTGCACTTCCCCGTTTATTCTCGTAGATACATAATTATTTTCTATCTTCACTTTTCTCACTTCATTGAATAGTTACTAATTCTTCCCCACTTTTCAAGATTTGAACTTTGTACAAGTTCATTCTGTTCTTAGTGGTTAAAAGTCGTGTTTACCTACTAACTATAACAGCTTTATTATTGAAAAATATACCTATAATTACAGGTAATCGTATCATTCAATGCGTTAACTATTTATACTTCTCTACTGATTAAAGGCCTTACACACAGGTCTTTTCAAGAACCAATTGCATAGTCAGCATCCAACGATTTTCAGCTATCTACGTTTATTGAATCGTCAGTCCATCTTATTGGTGGCCCTCTCGGCATGCGTTTTCGGGACGTCTACTCAAGGAATTTTCTACCCCAGAGGTTTTATGAGCTATGTGCCCTGCCCCGCCCGCAGAGACACTGTGGGCACCTTTATTTCTTCTTCTTTTCTTCTTCTTAGTAGCGGGTAGGTATTATCAGCACTGCACAATGACTCCATGCATTATACAATTGTTGATTTTGACATTAATTACGGACAGTGTTGGTACAAGTACAATGTCGGTTTTACAATGTTTGGTCTAGGTACGTTTTTATTATGATGACAGAATGCATAATATTTTTTTGTAGGTTGGAGAGAACATTTATAACCTAATTCGTTCATTTTTCCTTTTTAGCACAGGTATAATAGGAGTTCTCCTTGCGTGTTCTTAATTACAATATAAATTACAAAATAACGAGCGGCAGTGCGGAGTGCGGGATGTTTGTTGGTGCTGTACTAGGTACAGTCCGGCAATTTGATATGAAGCCAGTCCATTAGGCGCGAGCCGGTAAGCCGGCTGACCGCGATGTAAATGTTGTCGATTTGTTCAGCACGCGCCGCCGCCGCCACCCGGCCACGATCCACTAAGCTAATGAGCCCCTAACAGAAGTAGTGGGCTCATTTCTCTCGCACCTTAAATCGTCTGATAGCCAGCAAACTTTTCACCATTTCTACCCGCCGACAAATTTAATTACATACAGATCTCTGAATTCACGATAACAATTCTCTCATACTTCCAAATGACTTCGCTGTCGAGGATAAAGGAATGTAATACCTTCATAAATTTTGGAGGGTTAAGGGTAGTGAAGAAAATGTCCCGGAGAAAATGAACCAAAACCTCATGTGGTTTTAAAACCTATATAATGGCGGTATTTGATGAAAATCTGTACTAATAAAATACTTAGGTAGCGAGAGGTAAACAGGTTATCTTAACTCGGGCAGGGTTAGCAGTTTCTTATACCTGCTTATGTAGGTAAATTTTTTTTTATTGCTGAGTAAGCATGTAATTTGTACCGAATTTAGGATTTTAAAATTGGATAACGTAACGTAGCTACTGAGCGGCCTGGGTCTGGTAAGTCTGTACCAACTCTAGGAAAGAAGACTACTAGATACTCTTACTAAATTAATATTTAACAAGCCACGTAGTGGGGATCATCATCATCATTAATCAGCTATATTACATCCAAGGCTTTCCACACTGACCAGTCCTGAGCCACCCGCATCCAGTTGATTCTAGCGAACTTTACCAGTCCGTCGGTCCACCTTGCCGGGGGCCTACCCAAGCTGCGTGGTTCAATACTCGGTTGTCACTCAAGAACCTCGTAGCCACAACGGCCATCCGTTCGTATTCCTACGTATCCACATAGTGTGGATCATGGATGCGTAATGATTATTATAAATTCACCCATCATCCTGAAAGAAAATATATAAAGTTGGTACTTACATATTATGTCTAAGGCGGCTTGATTGGCATAGTGGCTGAGTGATAGGCTTGTCCATCACGGGTTGCGGGTTCAATACCTGCGCGGAGCAAACGTCAGGTAGTTGTATCAGGGTGTTTGTGGATATAAAAACTTATTTGTTAACGAACCCACGACACAAAAGAAAATCCTAATGTAGTGCGTCTTAGAATTATACACATTTGTACCTGATTATTTATGATATTTTTTGCGATGTCAATCTTCATAGTTCAAGTTTTCTGTTCCAAAAATCATCGATATTATTTCAGCAATTATAATATGAAGTGTAGATTCTAACCATTGATTTAAATAAATGATTCTAATAAAATAATTTGAAATGTCGATTCGGGCATCAGACTGTTATGAATGCTATGTTATTCACTAACAGCAATAAGAATGCTTATTATTTACTTGTCAATTAAATACTCCGCTAGATTCCATTCAAACAATTTGGAAAGCAACCTACCAAATAGTAAATAATATATACCTTCCTACATACCTATGCAATCAGATTGGGAGTTATTGAACCGCGCTGTACATATTCTATAATTTAGCCGAAACATAATAAATAATTTTAAGCAAACTTACTCAATAATCCGTTCATAATTTTAAGAAAAAATAAGCTTAGATAATAGATATTAGACAATACCAATCTTAAAATAAGTGTTTATATTTAACTAGCTGATGCTCACCCGCGTAATTGAGTACTTATTCCTCTTTCAGATTTCGACCGTTAGGGGTTGAATTGACGAAACACGTATGCTTTTATTGTTGCTGAGAAGCTTGAATATTAAATTTCATTCTTCTTACTTTAAAAATGACGGACTTCCCATATAAACTTTCAACGCGTATTTCACCCTCTTAGAATGTTCATTTATAAAAACCCTGAAATACGTGTTCATTTTTAACCAAAAGCTTATGTATAAAATTTTAAAACTACCTTTTTAAAATAACAGATTCCATACAACCCAGTATCACTTATTTTACCTCCTTAGGGGTCGAATTCCTAAAATTTCTTTCTTAGTGGATGTTTTCATCATAAAAAGCATCATCTGTAAAAATTTCAAGTTTGTATGCCCTGTGGTTTAGGCTCTGCTAATAGATAAAGATTTACTAAAACATGAATAAATTTTAGGATGGCAAGAGAACAGCATAATACCTATTTATTTTTATTTAAAATTGCCTAGTTTAATAATATAATTAATTAATTAAAGGCATCATTTTAAACATTGGTTTCTGAGCTGCAGGTCACAGTTAGAAGTCCTAAATCATAGATATTTTATAACAACAATTGAATACAGACTAGTTAAAAATTTAGCAAATAGATAAGAAATATGTTGTTTTCAAGTTACCTCTTCTTCAATAACAGAAAGTACTATAAAATTAAACAATATATTTGTTTTTCATGGAAACTAGGTAGCTAGTTACTTAGATAAGAATAAAATATTCTATTAAAGTTTTGCCAAAACAGTTAAAAACTAAAATTAGTGTATAATGTATATAACTGATGTTTAAAAGTGAAGGCCTTGAAAATAATGGTAAATAATATAAGAACTTAAAATATTAAAAATAAAATTAAGCAGTTGCTGATCACAATAACAATTTTATTTATTATTTTCAACTTTGGAGTATGATCAATATTACTAATAATTATGAAATTATTAATTGATTTAAGAGTTGGACACTTTTTCATACTCGACAATAAATCACATATTATCATCAGATGGTATCTGTGACTCTTCAACAACTCTCGTAGCTGGCACATACACATTAAACATGAACTCGGTACGAGGAAATGATCCAGGGTTAATGACCTGACAATCTTTATAAGTCCTTGTGAATGGTTGGAAATGATCTGCAACTATCACTAAGTCTGGTAACGGATACAAGTTTAATGCACTAGCATGTCTCCAAAACACAGGTTGTACTCCTAAAGATAAAGGAGTCAAACAACACTGGCTTAGTAATGTCTTTGTTAAATGGTCCGGTATATCACCACTGTCAGGAAAGTGTAATGTGTTCCGACACAGTTTCATTACTAAATCTTGTCTAAAAACAACAATTTCTTGAGTGCAGTATTGTATGCGACATGGATTCGTTGTGAATATTACACTGTCGCCTAGTTTGTTTTGTATTGTCTCTGTGAGGTATTTAGGCAGCGGTGGCCTTGGTAACACATTTGGTGCAGCTGGGTCTGTCTTCCCTGGCACAAATATAAACTTGCACTTTTCACGCAAGTTTTTAAACTGACAGATCATATCAGCTAAACTATTCAAACCATTCTTTAGGTGCATATGAAACTTATAGGTGTATGGACATGAGAGGAATTCACCAATCAATACAATGGCTATTGGTGGAACATCTTCGAAACCAGTGAATAGCTTTTTTAAATTGTCCATCACCTTTGGGCTATCCAACCATACATCAGACACAAATACAAATATACCATCTCTGTTTTCATTTTCTATTTTTAAAAGAGCTTGTGAGTTCTTCAGAGTTGTTTTTGATTTTCCCCCAAATGTGTTCAGGTTACCAAAATATGGCATTGATGCTTCTCTTGCCTCCACAGGAGGTTGTACCAGACCAGTAACATATAGTATCTTATCATCATAGTAACCTTCAGCCAATACATAACTACCTTCTGTGAATAAGCCAGAATGATACCTTACATTTGACATATCCAACATAATTGAGCCTGTTGGGTCCTCTAAGTGGTACTTCCTTTCAATAACTTGTGTAAGTAGACCCAACACCACGACATCATCAACTCTACTGGAGCAACTTAATAAAAATTCTATTTTTCGTAACTGAAATCGTTTATCAGTTTCTGAAGAAGTTATAGCATCTAGGGTGAATAGCTTATTCCTAAGTGTTCTCTGCCATATTACCGTGTACCGGTCGATGATAAAGCGAGACTTCCACCGCGAGTCGGGAAGTAAACATTTCACATTACTTATGTCTTTAGTGAATTTCTTGAGTTCGTGGTCATAACACAGCTTGGGTACGGTGAACGCGTCGATGACATTCAGAACAGTCTCGTGTTCTTCTGGCCCTGCTGTCGAACACTCTTTGTACGCTACTTCTAAGTGAGTTTTCTCTAAAATTGGCTGAGATAAACACTGGTGTAGTAAATGGGATGAAAGCTTCTCTAACATGGTATACCTTCCGTCCGGTGGCAACAATAACAACTGCTCGGCAAGAAACATACCGGCGTTTTTCCTTAATGTAAACCCATTGATTTTAAAAGCCGCGGTAATTTCACTCCGCAATCTTTCAACATCCCCCATGTTTAATACGTAGGTTACTTAATTTATACGGAAAGTTTCAACACCAACCAGCTTGTATTTTTTTGTTTCTTCCCACCATCGTATCATAAATTGACAAATGACACTGGCCGTTTCTTACGTCATGTCAACGCAATAATGTCAAAAATGACATTCACTTCGACGGTAACATTTTGACTGAACGTCTCCCGCCAAACTTGTATCGTGTAAGTGTAACCGCCAAAATAATGTTATAATGCTAGTGAAAAATGTTTTCAGTGTCTTTTTATTTTGTAGTTTTTAAGCAATTTTTTTAACATTTATCACTTTTTGATTGACTGCTGGTTCGACTGTTCGTTTATATTTACTACGTATCTGACCAAGATACGTGAACCTAAAAGTGCATTAATGAGCCCACAGCCCCACACGTTTTAATGACGGCAGTTTTTTTACGTTTTTTTTTTATTTTAAGCTATTGAGAGACTACGTACCTATTTTCACTGAAAATCAGATAAATGATCAACTTGACTGTTATAAAATATTTATGTAGTTTCGTGTTTGTAGTGTACCTACCCAAAATGTTCGTCAATATGAAATAATAGACACGAGTAATCTAAAAGGTCCAGCGTTCTGGCAAGTTCCGTCGTTCAAATGCGTTCATCAATGAAATGGTGCTCTCTTATGCAAATTCTTCTGCAAATGATTGTATTTTTATGCAACGGGTTAACTAGAGGCTTATTCTGGGCAATACTGGAATATAATAGCTACACAATATACCGCTTGTAAGACGGGTACCGTTATTTTGTAGTTATATGGGCAACAGAGGCCAAAATGCCTAGTTTGTACTTCTCATCACCTGTACACGGTTTGCGCATTTTTTTATACAAACCATCGCAAGTCGTCCCCGAAAGGTAAGGCAGAGGTGTACTATTGTACCTACACCCACGTTTAGCCGGTATGTTTTCGTCAGTAATTATTTTTTATGCATTCATTTTAAAAAATATTAGAATTCTGTACTCTTTCTCTTTACAAACTATAAGCGTGAGAAATTACATACTCCTCCGTAGGTACGCGCAATTTTCGTAAATGTGGTACCTACATATATAGTGTTTGCTTTACGTATTAATTAATATATAAAACCTAACTCTAACTATCTCCGTTACATCATGTAGAACAGTAGGTAATACCGCTAGATCATGTTAAATTATTAAAATATGAGCTTGTGGTTCCAACGGTAGGGAAAATATGTGGTTGCATTGCCATTACGATATACCTACCTAGATCGTTCTACTTTTTAGATTTTAGTTTTGTGCTCAGGAGGAGTAGGAGTTTAGATTTGTGCTCAGTTGGCAATAGGCTCGCCCCCTATTACATGGGACCTAAAACATAAGGGTGAAACGTGGGTGTACGTTAGTACACTTCTGCCTAACCCTTCGGGGACAAGCGTGATGGTATGTCATGTATGTATTGAGAACCGATACATTAAATACCGGACTCCAGAGTCGCCTATAGAGTTTCTCCATAGATATTGATGGAAGCTAACGGCTATGCTGCCGCGCAATTTATAAACACAGTAAAGAACATATGATATGTAATTCACATGTTCTTATATCCTTATCGTTATAGATATTATAGATAGTTCGTGGTCAGCTACGACATATCACGAGCTTAAAGGTAAAAAAAAGACATTGAAAGCTACTAACTCATCAGTACCTAAGCATCTGTACGGAAATAATTTATGAAAATTTCAACTTTAAATGGAGGTAACATGAGGAGGGCATGTCAAGCTACAGCTAATTGTACCTACTTAAATTCATTTAATTATACTATAACGCAATAACACCTGAACTGACCAGAACTTTTTCATGGCTTTTCCAAACAATGCAAATCTATATTTTAATGTGAGCGTGTAATTGAAAACAAGTACCATAATACTAAATTAAACAAATATACATTAACATTTATTTCAAGGCAAACATACACTCCCCAGTCTACAAACGTATCTTCGTTCGTCACAAATTACTGGCTAACTTATCTACTACGTATGCTAGCCAGCTGCTGTCTTGCGGATTGCGGTTGAGAGTAATAAAATTTATAAAGATGAGACCTGGCGGGTCGTCCAAATTGTAGCTTTAAAATGTAATAAAAAACCCGGACTGAGCTCATGATCTTCATACTGCTAGCTTTGTTGAACAAAAAAGAACATTCGTGATCAAGACACCTCTAACCAATTGCGGATTTACCAGCAGGCTGAGTAGATTGGAGCCTAGGGTGGCAAATATTTTCTTGCAGTATTAAGCTCAGGTACAGGTATTATGTTGATGCTAGTGGACATTTAACTGCCTCTGTAAGCTCGAAACACGATGATGGTCTACAAATCATACAGTTTTCATTAGATCGACAAAACATATGTAAATAATGTAATTGTGCAATTGCGTGTATTGAATTGCAAAACTTGAATAGGTCAAAGGGCAAAATTTATTAAAATTTTGCGGCCTTCTAGCAGCAATTGAGTAAATCCGCTACAGCGTCAAACAAAAAAACAAATATCAAAACTGCCTAGTTTTATTATTGGCATTTTAAAATAATATTGCTTGAATAAAAAATGCTTTTGAAGAAAACCTGGCGGAGCGAAAATAAATTCTTTGTTTTGATATAAAATAAAACAATTGTAACATAAGTAGCTAATTAGCAATATTGCCAAAGTAGTAGTATTTTAAATAATAACAATGGTATATCGTAGGTATATTACATGCATTAAAATAAAACTTTTTACGAATTTTATCACCGTATGATGATATTACTTCCTATCCTTTATAACATCCATAGCAGCAGTCTGCCCGTGATCATAATAGTTTTATTTCAACGTTAATTCTATTATAAAAAAGGCTGTAAATTACACTTATATTAAAGCTTTATCCTTTTGAGCTCATAAAAAAGGTGCCGTAGACCACCACCAGTCCAGACCAGTCTTAAGCACCCTTATTTTAGAGCCGTATGTAGATATTATACATGCACCTCATTTTACAACGCCAAATGTTACTACTATTGAGAGTACATGGATGTTAGTCCATGTGGCTTGCTTGCTTAGTGGTGTACCCTTACAGTGGCAGTTATGGCTATTGTTGAAAGCAAATATATACATATTTAACTCAAAAACAAAAAATATACTCTTTCGTGTTGTTATTCTATCTATTCTGTTCTATATTGCAGTTCCGATAAAATATTATCGGAGCTGCAATATAGAACAGAATACAATATTTATAATATATTACAATAATTATAATTTTTATTTTATTTTTATTTTATTAGTATATGTTTTCACTTAAAAAAAATGTTTTTTCACTCTAACATTTTATCCTGTATTTGGAAATATACTGATTTCCAAACACATAGGTATATAAATCTAAGCTAATATATGAAGAAAAGTTTTTTTTTGATGCAGAAATTCTGGACCTACCGAATCCGAGTCGAATTCTTTGGCATCAAACTCAAAGACAAATTAAAAACCAATCTTGTAAAGTACCAAAAGTCAATGAATTCCGTTTCATCAAAGTCAATGAATTCAGCTGGTGCTGTCAAAAGTGTGACCTTTGCGGAGAACTAGAAAACGTGTGTCTTGTCGGAGTTATATAAAGCGATGACTATTTCAGACGAGAGCTTATATGTATAGTGTGCACTAAATATACCGACAGCCCCGCCTGTGACGTCATAGCGCAACCTCGCTCAAGTCTATGATAGTATACATAAAATAGCCAGTTAGCTATAAAAAGCATGCTCGACGTCGACTTCTGTTCATCACAAGCTTGCTTGTATTAAACAGAACAAGTTTACTAATTAATGTTTATGCAAATATTTCAGTTGGATATTGGCTTAAAATCGCCCCACTGGAATATCGATGCATGTAAGTAAATACGTCCAGGATATTAAAAAATAGGTCAGCTTTAAGCTTTATGTGCCAGTCCGAATATCTGTTTGTTTTTATTTTTAAGTTTAAAACCTTTTTCCTATCTGCGGCAACTATTTTTCTTTTTGTTTGTTGTTGCTCTGTAGCTATTGACGATGTACTGTAAGGTACTGTATGTACTTTTTACGTATTCTATTTTATCAGGATATATTGATCTTGTTTTAATACCGACGTTTCGGCTTCGCTTTTGGCCGTATCCTTTACATCATCCAACTTCACCCAGAGCTTTGAATTAAAGTACATATCATCATTTCAGTAGTAGTTTCATTTCAATAATTACTTTTATAAAATAAAGTGACACGATATGAGAGAAATATGATAATAACATGTACCTATTCTTTTGATTCTGTGATAGGTACCTACTAATATGAAATATCACGCATATTCTAGACCCATTCAATTCAAGTTTAAATTTTCACTGTAGTAATTGTTTTACAAAGAAAATATTTAAAACAGAAAACAAAAGACCGTTCACAAAGGTTGGTGTACAAAAAAAAACATTTTTGTAACAGTTTACCGAAAAACAGAATAGTGCACATACACTACACGCGTATGGTGATCCTTTGTATAAGGGTAAATATGGTAAGAGAAGGGTGACAAGATGAGTCAGTTAAAGCGCGTGACAGTTGTTTCGATGTTTGACGAGTACAAAAATAGCCTAGTCTAGTCAGTAATAGACCCCAATGGTCTGTAATTCTACATCTCAAGAAATTTAAGGCGCACAAGGGTCCATCTGAAAATCTGAAGAAATCAAAACCTCGTATTTTATACTCAAAACGCAATTCTTAAAAAAAGTCTACATCCATAATATTTTTTTTGAATATTTATTTATTTCTATTCATTTAATATGTGATTTGATAAGTAAATAATTTTATTGTGAGTTAACAAAAATACAACCTTTTCATTACAGCAAATTCAAATTCAAAGCTAAATCGTGCTCTTGACAGCTTTGTGCCGTAAAACACGATTAATACTAACTCTTGATTCATAAAATCGTTAAATGAAAACACGTCGTACTCAACTCGATTACGCTTTTGTCAAGTGCCATTGAAAACGAATCGATTTTCGTTCATGTAAAGGCTTACTTGATCCGAGTCGATCCCCATCGAAAACAACGTCGCCCTTGCGTTCAATAAGCCAATTACATAACAATTAGTACCTGGTCTATAATTAGTTCAACATAGGCACGGGCTTCAAAATGTTTTTTTATTGTTAGACATACAAATGTATGATGTTAGAAAGGACTCATAAACATCTATTAATATAGTAAGTTTCTTGAAATGGTACCGAAATGACGTTCAGTAATGTTCTGAGCGTACATCGCGGACTTACAGGAATTCAAAATGTTCTTGAAGGTGTCTGAAGTCTGTCCCGTCTGGTCTAGGCATTAGGAACGTTGTGCGCTATGACTTAATCCCCCTGACTCTACGAAGGGGCTCAGTTATGAGCCTTTATTCTGTAGAGAGTTGTATTTTATCAATTTTGTGCAAACAATGTCGACAAATCTAATGAGATTTCTCATAGGATTTGCCATGAAGATGAGTTGAATACATAGTAATGGAACAGAACAAAATACTACGACTATTATCATGTATGCATGCATACATATAGGGCTAGGTTCATGCCTCCTGTTAAGTTCACATTAACGTTACGGTGACTTATAAATTTTTTGTTGTATCTGTTACACTGTCACTATTAATAAGGATTATACCTATATTATGTAAACTGCATACACAAAAAATATTAGTTCCAGCCAAGCCAAACGTAGTTATAAGTAATTTTGTTTGAGCAAAGAGCTTTTTACAGCTTTATTACGACATTTTCGCTCTTTCTCTTTACCCGCTGGTAGAATTAAAATTTTAATGGATTTTCAATAGCGGCAAGTGAAATAAAACCACCAGCTCGGTGATTACACCGCTTCCGCTAGGAAAACAGTACCTACCCACAGGCTGAACACTGCCCATTTAATTGCGGAATTAAGTAAATTAATTCAAAACAAATGCAAATTGTTTACGAAAACAACCGCTTCCTTAACACGAAGCAAATTGATATAGCTGTTCGCTAAAGCTGCTCTTATTCATTTCAAAGCGATTGATATTGGAAAAGCTTCTTAGGAATAGATCAATTGAAATGAAACCTGAATACAATTCCAACGAAACCGATACTGGGCTGAATCCGGCAGCAATATCATATTATTTTTATATCCGAGCGCTTTGATAGTGGCTACGCACTTTACAGATTTACGTAAGGCATGGTTTGATAAACTCAATTTTATTTGGAAATGTTTCCGCGCTTTAATTCAAAGGATTATTTAAATACATTCAATAAACCGGCACTCAATCATTCATATAAAAAGTAATTAAAATTCATGGAAAAATTCAGATTACTTTTTACATAATAATAGTGGATTGAAACTCCACACCCATAAATTTGATGGATACTAAAGCTATATTACAGGTACATTTTTGTCCCAATTTATAAAACCTCGAACATATTCTATCCGCATAGGAAGGCCCCATTTCCTCGATTTTAGTGCCGGGCCGACAGGCTGTGTTGGGAAAGTGTAAAGAAACAAACAAGATTGGGCAGTAATCAAGTTCAATAGGTGAGTAATAGCATCATGTGAAGTTGCGGATGCTACTCCTTAGAGGCCTACCCCACGTCGACGGCGAACATGTTACCGACTTTTTATTGCCTATCGTATAATATTGATGGATTCCGAAACGAGTTTTGAATTAGATTTAGTCGATATAAAATCCTGAAAACTATGCCACAAAGGGATGTAAAATAAAAGTTGTTGGAAAGAATACCTTTTTTCCGGAGCAACAATCTGGTGACGCAGTGTTTGGGCATTTCTGAAAATAAACTTGATTCTTGTTAGATTTAAAGTATCTGTTATTTTATTACTAACACCTTGAACCTTTAATAATAACACCTTTATTTTATCGTTTCGTTTAAAAAACCTTCTTTCGAATAAACGAACTACCATATTGATTTATTACACTTATTATATAGTCTTACACTCATTGGCAAAGTGCCCCCCGTGTGTATGAGCTTTAATCGAATATTAGACATTGAAATAAAACTACTTAATCGCGATATAAAAATATTATACGCTTATTTTATCGCGGTATATTAATATTATTTCAAGCCGACGTTTCGGATCCTTTATAGCATCCATTTTCACGGGCAGACTGAGGTGATGGTTGTCTTGTAGTTATAATTACTAACAGCTACCCTACATCTTTATTTTTTATTATCAATGTACCTCGCAGTATATTTATATTATATTTATCTACATACTTTATACCTAGATTTAAAAATCATAAGAAGAATTTATAGAAACAACGATATTTATAGACGTTTGTATGTCCTCATTTTATAAACACAACACGTTTCTTGTTACTTACCTACTCCAAACTACGATAAAATGCTCACATCGTAGCCGATTTAATTAAGCAGATTAATTCTGCTGCGTTTGCAGCGAGGAAAATTACTTTACATACTTAGTGCATCTAACAGGTGTAAGTACAGATTAGTTTGCTTTGAGTTTTCACAACAATTCAACGCCTGGCTTCCATTAGGGTAAAAATAAACTTTAGATATTCATCTGCTGCATTCCTAGTAAATCACCCACCACTTCATCTACGTTATTTGCCTCCCCATGCATGCTGGTCTGTTTGTCCATATATCTAATAACATAAATAAATAATAATAATAAATATTCCCGGACATTATGACACAGCGCCATCTAGTTCCGGCCTAAGCAACGAGGCTTGTGTTACGGATACTAGTTGGCTGATATACTACATATATATATATACTTTTTTTTGTAAATATAATGTTTATGCTCATCACAATAACATTTGTCCCAACCGGGATTCGAACCCATAGCACAGAAGGCAGTGTTAACTACAGCTGGGCTAATTGGGTCGTCAGACACCATTAGAGACACCATTGGGACATGCAGTGTCTTCTGTGCCACGGTTTTAATACCCGTGAGGATGTTTTTCTTGGATGAGTATGATGTGTATTTCAAGTTTTGATCTTTGTCTATTTTCCATCACATTGTGAAATTTGTCTTTGTAAACATTTAAAAAGACGTAACTATATACGATACAAAAGAATAACATATTTTTATTATTTTGCGTTTAAAGAGTAAAATTTATAGTTCGCTTACAATTAAATTAAATCCACTTGGTCCACGCTGATGTCACTCTGAAAAATTTCGTGAAATGGCCGCTGTCACAAGCAAGAATATGCACTACCATAAAAAAGTAAGTAAGTGCCTAATTTAAATAGGTATAACAAAAATCGTCTCATTTTCTTTTCTTCTTTTTTAAAATTAGCGCTAACATTGTACAGAGAGCCGGAGGTTCTGGGGCAAATTGTATATCCTTAAATATATGGGTGGTTGTCAGCACAGTGCAGGCTCTGCGGTACAGATTTAAGTGCAGCCGAGCGGAAGGAATGTGGACGAATGATATTCCTTAACAGTCGAGAACTGGGGATTAAGAAAGCTTCAAGTGACGTATATTCCTGTACGAGCCACGGAATTACCAATTAAGTGTAAGACCCGGCAGGAATTTCGTAATTAATGTGCCCCTACAATATTTTCAACAATAATTCAGATTTTCTATTTGCGGTATATGCAGCGGGAGTATCGCACCGTTTTCCTAATGGGGCGGCGGCTTTAAATGTCTGCGGTTTGCAACGACTGGTTGCCGCTTAAGATCCACTTGAGAAATTGTAGCTAATTAATTGCTAGACTCGACCTACGAGCTGGCAAAACTATAAAGTGTATGTTGGTATTATATTTACCTATAAATAAGCTCATTAAGTGACTGTGCACTAATATTCCAATATGGATAACGTACCTTACCAACATGCTTAACGTTGATATTGAAAATTGCATAGAAAAACGCTATGCCCTAAGATTTGAACCCAGGATGCCTTAGTATTCGAATTTACGACCACTAGACCATTGAATACTATTTTAGCAAACCTGACGTCAAATGTTGCATTAAGTTTGTATAAGATGTTTGTGAAAAAATAGTTTTGTTAATAGTAGTAGTAATCGTATCGTTAAGTTTTTTTAAATTAAGATCTATGAAGTGAATGAATGTAATTTATGTGTAAGGAATTATGGGACTGACATGTTCTGGTTGTAGAATAAAAGTCCCTTAAATAATAAAGATAATAAAAAAATAATAAAAAATAGACCATTGAAAACGGTCTATCGTTATGTTCTGCTCTAATGATACCATTCTTTGTGTAGATGAGTAAAGGATTTGTCTATGCACCGCGAATCTGGCAAGTATAAAAGGAGGCGGTGACATGAAAGAAACCCCTCTTATGCCGCTAGTCATCTAGGAAATAACATGGGTCTGTGTCCAATCATTTTGTGTTGTGCTCCTCTGCTATATTACTCCGAGGCTTGGCCTTGCTCGCTTAGGTGCCTTATTTGCATCGTTTACACTCTAAAATGTCAATGAAACGGAGCGATTGTGTTTTTGATAAATACATAATAGTTACTTACTAGCCGACCATCCGTTGCGTGGCCAAATTTTTCTTCAAGCAGTGTTTTCCATGAAGTTCTCAGGAGTTAGGAATTTAGAATGCCCAGTTAATGGCAATATACTCTTATGTACCAGGCCCTAAAACTGTCATGGTATGTTATGTAAGCTTTGATGATGAACAGATAACAACCTTACAAGGGCCCGATATTATCTGTTAGTTAAATTACTGCCCTGACCATAAAATACAAGTATACTATAATAAATATACGATCAGCTTTATATAAACCGTCAAGATACTAGTTCATCTGTATACTGTACTTTGTTTACTGTGACGCTTAAAGAATATTGGGTTGCATGAAAATTCGATCAAATATAAATATTAGACTTGCAACGAATAGTATATTGGGTCATACGCCGAATATTGTATATTCTGCGAGCTATCCGACAAATAACCGAATATCAGGCAAAGGACTCGGCCGGTGTGTAGTCCCAAAATTTGTATCTACGCATCCCACGTCGCGTGCGTATTTTGACAAGATCGGCGTTTGCATCACTTCGTAAATTCATGAATTTGATCTTAATGTCGTTATATATGTATAGTAGCAATGATAGTTTAGTGGACTTCAATCGCATAACTGACTATCCTCATTAGGTAAAGGAAACATTGTGAGGATACCTGAAAGATTTTTCGGTGGCGTGCGATGTCTGCCAATCCTCACTACTAGCATAAGCACACTCACAGTGGATCTTCCTGAAAAACTTTCAAAGAAACCATGAAGAATCATGAAGAGATCGGATAGGATATCATATATGGATTTCGATGGCATCCATCGAAATGTCTCTTCTATTCACCATTGTCTATGTCAATATCTGTTTATTATTGTAATTTAACGTTTATTAACCAACAGTTAATAAAACAATAACGAAGATTAATATATTCAGTCTCGTCTTAAATAAAGACCTACCTACGGTAGATAAAAAATCACGAACAGACACCGCAGCAACGCAGCGGATTGCGCGTTAGAGTGAAATAAAATATTAAACCGAGAATGGGAATCCCGGTAACCTCACAAAGTGGGCGAGTTCTCAAGTGTTTCTTTCTATTGAATAGCTTCCCAGCTGCAGATATATGTACATTCATATTTAGATCTTTCATCTACAGAGGGAATGCTTACGAAAGCCGTATCAATATTTAATTCTGATGAAACAATAAATCTCGCGTTGCCACTAGATCGACGCTGAAATGTTTATTAGCAAAGTAAGTACAAATACGTGTAAGGGCTGGTGTATTTTACGATTTATTTAGACAGTTGGTAAAGTTGAACAGTAGGTATAATACTTTGATCTATCTTTGATAAGTGGTTGAGATCACTACACCATTCAAAAGAAATGAAGAAGGTGCAAATTACTGCTCTATGTAATAATCCCCTATTGCCAAGAATAGAACCATCCCGTCTTCTGATCATTTGAGTGTTGTAAAAGATATTCAATCATTAAGGTGTAACAACATCAGGAGGTTAGCTTTATAGACTCTTGGAACTAAATTATGATCACACTATAGTTAAATCTCTTCAACGCTCACTGACGCAATCATGCGATTCCTTTTCTGCAAATAACTTCATTTTGTCTAAGTATCGAGTAGGCACATGCCATATATTTTTACTGAGTATATTTTAATGAGAGTTCATTAATTTTATTCCATATAACATTTTACTACTAAAATTTACTGATATTTTCCCTTTAAGCCTTTTGATAGGATACAAAGATATGGTCAGCCATAGACTTTTTTAAGAAAATTACTTGTATGTAATACTTACTAAAGTCCTTCCGTATTCAATTTGAAAAAGGCACTCGTCTCTATTATGTAAGTCCTGGTTAATCTTCATAAGTCATATCATCTTTTGTGCAGATCTTTTGTGTAAAATTTTCTTCGAGCTACCGTAGTGCTTTTATTCAAAGTTTTGAAATATGCTCATTTCCTGTGAGTGTCGTAGCTAGAACCTTATTTAATAGGGACATGATCGTCTTTTTACCCTGTCCTCCTTTTTCGCTGGCTTTCAACATTTCGTTTCATAAGTTTAGTGAATGTTTCTTTTTTCTCTCCGTTGTGGATACCTACGATATGTTTTAACATTCAGAGCGCTTTCTAATTCAGTACAAATCTTTATTACACCTCGCACACTCGTACTCGTGAACGCATTTGCCTTCCTTCAATATTTAAACTTATTTTGGTTTGTAAGAAATAAAAAACACGTATCATATTATTATATTCTTTTTATTAACAATAAAATGAATCATGTGCGATACATAATTGAAATTCCAATTTAAGATGCACAAGCCGGGTTACTGCAAAACTACTGAACCGCGTTTCGACTTCCATTCAAATAATACGGTCACCGCATTAGAACATATCTGCTTCGTGTGAAGGTAAAGAATTAGCACTTATAATAATAATTATTACAAAAGGAATTACAATTCGTTCGATCTCGTGTCGCGGGCGAGCGGTGCCGCCGCCCGCCAGATGTCGCACACTCATAAACTACTAGTTATTATGATAAAAAGCACTTTCGTTTTTCGTTAAATACAAGTATTCAATTGCATAATGCATCTCTCTTACCATTTTATAATCGAGAAATATGTAAGAAGAAAAATTTATGGAATATAATAACAATAAATAAATATTTTATTTACAGTTTAAAAATTTTATCGCCTATCTATTATATTCTTTGGGCGTTTAGGAAATTAATAGTACGTTTTGACTAACTAAAATGTATGAACGACGCGTGAACTGAACCTGACTAGACGAGCGGCAGTTCACCCTGCGGCGTGTTGCATTACGTATGACGTACTTGCGTACTACGCAAGAGCACGCGTCGCTGTGTGCTGAGACAACAGACGAGGAGCTCACTGCGACGCCGCGCTCCTAACCTTCAACAATACACATTCGATAACTCTCTGACTTCCGAAACAAACGACTTCCAATGAAAACAGCTTACAAACACGTATCATAGATATTAGAATAATTATTTACAATTTCCTTACAGCTGCATTAAGTTAGTTTGTTCTCACGATTTGGTACCACATTTATCTTGAGTAACTGGTCTATTAGACAACACAATATATTCAAAGAATTACTGAAACAATACAAAATCTCCAACAATAAAATTCATTTATGTAGACACATCGATGTTACATAGCGACGTGCTACCACAATTCAGTAATTAGAAAGAATACAAGTACAAAACGTTGTTTAGTCGATTGTCATTTATCTTTACATTAAAACTTTGTATCTACTTAAATCTTATTTGGCAGTAGTGATCTTATATTACCAAAACTGATTTAATTACCAGTTATAAGCTACTTTTCTTAGTATATAGGTATTAAATCCATTTTTATATAACAAATTACAACATACTATGGTCGTTTGAATGTTCTTAAAACTGCTTCAGAATGTAATAATATTATTCCGCGAATATACATAGATTATACCAAATTTAGTGACGAATGAAGTATTCCCTAGACTGTTACAATATACTAAAGATCGGGGTAATAGAAACATAACACTTAAAATGGGTTACATACATGATTTAAGTCTTCCGGGATTTTTTATAATAATTAAAGCTCAAATTTAATGGATTAGACAATATCCATTACAATTTCAATTTATGAGTAAACACAAAAATCTTATACATAGCACATTCACTTCGGCCACAATTTGGCACACAGTATCAGTTATTGATTATACGATACACAATAACTTTGTACACAGACTCCCAACTCTAGGGTGAAAACATTTCACCATACTCGGTAGCATTTGCACTTTGCAGAAACCGACATAATATAATTATGACATGAATCAATATAGAAACACATTTAGCTCGTACGGGACGCGGAGGTCGCCACAGTCACAAATGGAGGACACAGGACAGTTTCCGTGGCCGGTGGGCAGCAGCAACATAACGTCACGGGTATACACCACGCACTTCATGCACTCTAACACCTCGATACCTAAACAATATTTAAGATAATATTGTCTCGACAAAATCTCACTCCACAACACTCGTCAAATATAGCGAGTTGTATATACTACGTATATAAATTTGATAAAGTTAATTCGTATTTGAATATTCCATAATAATATATTATTCATAAAAACACTAATTCATCGTACTTTCGAAGTTCACAAGTTCACAGGGGGAGGCAGGGGTGGGGAGGGTTTGGGTGGTGGGAGTTATATGATGTTTGGTCTCTTGGTTAGTAGACGGTGGCGAGTTGCAACGCTTGCATCGGTAGCTGCAGGCGCGCGCGCTCCGGCGAAGCGCGCTGTTAAATGATGCTCTCACGGTTGCGCTCGTTCTCCTCCAGTGAGCTCACTGAGCTGCCGCCGCAGATCTGCATTTCTATCTCTTGCAGCCTAGACACACCACAGGTACATAAGGAAACTTTACAACGAAATACAACATGTGATTTGATTACCATTTAAACATAAAAAGAAAGAACTACTTTCGCGTCAGGTCCTCAAATGCAGACACTTGAAAATTGCTATGATTCTCACCTCTTTGTCAACGATCTTTCACTTCTGCTGATCAAAACATTTCCCATCCTACTAATGGATTAGGTTTAAACCAAGACCGGTGACTTTGCAGCAATTTAGCGATAACAATACATTTTTCCATATTATTATTATTATTAGAAGAAACTTGAATTTAAGTTACGAATTATGAAGTTCTTTGGACAAATCCCTTACAAATATAGCTCCGTGGAACTCTTATTGGCAAAGAGCTAAAAGGAGGAAAAGCGATGTCTAGATCGATCGCAAACCAGGTCTCATAGAAAAAGTGAGACGAACAGAGACAGACCACTAAGGCAAAAGTACTGCGAGTGTATGAAACTGTAAGAAGTCACCTCTGGTCGACTTCCCACTGCTGCTGACTGAGCTTGGCGGACATGGCGGCGTTCTCGGTCTCGACGGTGTAGAGGCGCTCGCGCAGGCGCTTGATCTCGCACTCGAGCACGTCGTGCGAGTCCAGCAGCACGCGCGGCGCCGCGCCGCCCGCGCCGCCGCCCGCGCCGCTGCTGCGCGCGCTCGACGCGAGCGACGCCACCGGCGACGCTACACGCAGCGGGCTTACTGACGAACTAACACATAACAATCACGATTAGTACCTATCTAATTACGACATATTAACGTGACATTCTGAGCTCAGGTGGGGCAAAGTACTTTTGGAATTTTCACAGTTTGGTGTTTTGGTTTTCGACATTACCAGGTTAATAGTAATAGAACCGACTCCGACCGAATTTGGCGAAACATTATCGTATAGGTACTTATCGTAGAAATGGATTTCATCATATTTTTCAATTTGTGAATAATAATAAATGATGACAGCAGCAAAGCACCTATAAAGCTGGTCCCGGTAGGAAGGCGGGTGTGAGGGGTGCGGGGGCGGCAGCGCGGCCGGCGGCAGCGTCATGTCCTCTATGGGCACGCGGCCGCTCGTCTCCACCAGCCCAGGCGTCGACTGGCAACGACCCATGGCCACTACAATACAATAATATATTAAAAAAATATTTTATGTTAGTTATTTTTAACCGACTTCAAAAACGAGGAGGTTATCAATTCGATTGTTTTTTAACAGTTTTTGCCAATAAAATCTGATGAGTGGATCCTTGGGAAATCGAGAGAAACCCTCAAATTTTCTACGAGATACGAGATGACGCGTTCAACATATTACAGACGTTTTGCGTTAAAAAAAACCGACTTGAAAACTAAAACTTTTTAAGTTTTAAAGGTATGAAGTCGGTTTTTTTAAACGCATTTTTTTATTTTATAACTTATCTTTTAATTTACCCGTGCCCGTCAGTGATACTATAAACGAGTTGATACTGAAATTACATAAATTTGACGTAAACATTTCGCGTAAATTAATAATTTTAAGAGGTAGTTAAGCTTCCAAAAGAACTTTTCAGTTACAATTAGTGAAACTTAATGCTACGTATACAATATAAGTAACATTATCATGTCAGTATACCGGCTTGGTAAATTATATAACCTTCACTTGCGAGAGAAAAGAATTTTCCAGAAGCAATAAGTAATTAATACATAACTGTCAGTAACTGTATTGAAAGCTTAATTAATTACTAAATCAATCCACCGAATCGAAAAGTATTCAGCTTCATCAAACACATAATAACATAGGTAAGTATATGGAATATATTTTTTGATTGAACATTACCTTTCTCAAGCGGTGCTTTCTTATATTTCTCAAGTCTCTTGACGGCGATGGCCTCGAGGCGCACCCTGGCGGCGGGGTACTCCTTGAGCACGTCCCACATGTCCTTCTTGCTGAGCACGAACAGGTCCGAGTAACCCACGGATCGCACCGATGCTGTCCGGCGGTTGCCTGTCGACGTGTCATCCACACACTCCGTGCCAACCGGCGTCCGGTCCCCCCTTATGAGCTGTTCGTATCCCTCATTCCACACGATACACACACAGAACAGGTCATAAGGAACACAGACCAGGACAACCGACACCGGGGGCAGGGTATAAAGGACAAGAGAAGTTCAGACAGTTCAGGAACTAAAGATAAAGCTTGTTTAGTAAAAAAACTAAGACTACCTTGAAATTTGGACAACACGTAGGACGGGTATACGGATCCGGAGGCACATCGCGTTCTGAGTTTCAGAAATAAAAACTGATCGTAAAAAAATTATAAGAAGCCATCTCTGTAGGGTTCTTATTGTGCTCCATTACCAAGACAAAGCTTTAAAATACAAAAATCTTTACATACAAATGCTACATATCAGTAAAATTAGTAAGTAGATAATTATATGAAATCTTTAAAAGAACTAAGCAGTTGTACAAGTTCAGAATTGCATAGTTAGGTAAATAAAAATAAGTTCGAGAACCGATATGATTTAAGATCGTATCATGTACGCAGGTAACACTTAATAATATTGGGGGAACATGCACCAAGAGGTCACGCCAAGTATATGAGGTAATCAGGAGGATGCAAAGCGATCGGGGACACTGCCTTCAATACAACCAAAGGAGATGTACTAGAGATGCAAATAAACCACATGACACAAGACGCTACAGATCCTTGAAGAGGAACTAAGATGAAGCCATTGAAGTCCGACTCGAAACAAATAAAAGTAGTTAAGCTTACCACACAACAATATTTCTTCTTTTGAAGTATCAATATGAAAAGGAATATTTTAAGAGCATATAAAAAAACTGAAATCATATCTAAAATGCGTAATTGTAAATTAATTTAAATTCGAAAGCATTCCCTAATACAATTGGCACGAGCTGGCTAGCGCTAGTCGGTTGCGGTAGTATTTAGGTAAAGTGAGCGTGTGTGCAGAGCGCAGCCGACTGCGGTACCAGCCGTCACAATGATGTCCCAGAACCTGTTGGTAGCGTCGCGGCCGCTCCCTCGGCCTGAGTGCAGCGTCGCCTCGAAACGTTTGCTTTACAAAACTTTTCAAGATATACAAAGTAGTAATAATGGCGTGGCGTCTCGGGCCCTGGCGATATTTACCAAGTTGTTTACCTGCCGTTCCCATATTCAGAATGGAAATTTCGCCAAAATAAGAACCCGCCTTGAGTGTAGCCAGCACGGTCTTCCCATTGTCGCCTACCACCTGCAGTTTCCCTCGGTTCACTATGTACATTTCCTTTCCGACTTCGCCTAGAAAAAATACGCAATTTTAACAACAAGCCCGGTTATTTTTTATTCTATTTTGTTTCTTGTTTGCTTTAATATTTATATTCAATTAAGGAAAATCAAAGCGTAGCTACTTACCTTTTCTGCAAATGTAGTCGCCAGGCGAAAACAGAACGGGTCGAAGCCGTAGAACTAACTCGCACAAAAATCCCGCCTCCGTGTTTTGAAAGATTTCCACTCTGTGATTACGAAATTGTGTTAAGAATAATTTCTTAATAAATAAACATTATATTTTAGATATTATATAAACTGGGGTACGATACAAGTACGAGTACAGCGCGCAAAACAAGTAAAATTACCTGAAAAAACTGTTAGTAACAACTAACAGTTTTTTTAATAGATGTACATGTTTGACTATACTTATACTTACATATCAGTTACTATAAAAGAGGGGCATATTATACACTCAAATATTCTTGGTATGACGTGCCTTATGTTATCTTTATGTCATCGAGCGCGTAATGTCATACTTTTATTTCAATATAAATAAAACACTGCTGGAATATTTAACATGACACGTTACAGGTAGTCTATACAGAATTCAGTTGAAGCAAAACAGCACAGAAGAGCTATTTGGCGACAAAAAGTTACGGATCGTATAAACGAACACTTATGCATAATTCATGGACGTAAAAAGCGAATGTTTCTCTTTTTAATTATACAACACGGGATATTAAGCTTGAACTGCCACGCTGCATTAATGTCGGTGGAACGCATAACTAACTACTATCACAGAGAATATTTTTATGAACAAATGTTAGTCAACTAGAAAGTTTATAGTTGTATTGACTTATATTAAAACATTTGCAGTTTTATCAATAGTATGAAGACAATGATTTCAAATAAAATGTAATCGCCCTAACGGCGACTCACACTAAACGCAAATTAAATTAAGACATTTGGGCGCCGCAACTAATTTGCTCGATCTAGTGACAACTTCATTATACTTCGAGTTGAGTTCCGACAGTCCTTTGTCATCGTCACTACCAAAATCAACTTAACTATTTGTTATGAAAAGGGTCTCCCAAATTATCTTAATTAGATTGTCGAATTTTAAAGATCAAAGTAATTTGCTTTTTGCAAGTGTGCTTACAATTCCGATAATACACCTGATACTGGATTACCTACTCGATTATGGTTCAGCAATAGCTTTTACTGTTTTCCGTTTTTTCGTTATATTTGTACTTTGAACATGGCGGCAGGGTAAGAATACTAATCGCCTTCTCGCCTGCCAACGACATGGTATCTCACAATTCGCTATTGAATACTCATAATTTAATATAGCAACGTTTTCATATTACGGTGTGTACTATCCTATTAAGTACTTAAATTAAAAATATATGACGACCCAATTAGTCCAGCGGTAGTTAACACTGCCTTCTGTGCTGTGGGTCCCGAGTTCGAATCCCGGTAGGAACAAATGTTGGTGTGATGAGCATAAACATTTGTATCCGAGTCATGGATGTATCTATGTATATAATATGCATGTATTTACAAAAAAAAAAGTATATATGTAGTATATCAACCAACTAGTATCCGTAACACAAGCCTCGTTGCTTAGCACGGAACTAGATGGCGCTGTGTCATAGTGTCCAGGAATATTGATATTTATATCTTATTTATTTATATGTAGGTATATATACATAGCCTAATCCCTCTCAAATGAGAGGAGACCCGTGCCCAGCAGTGGGACGTTAATGGGTTGATGATGATGATATATACTAATTTCCATTGCCTGCAGTTCAAATTCTTAGAAGATATGTTCCAAGATTTTCTTGCATTCGGTGTTATTTTTATTTACATGAGTGATGAGTGTAGTAACAATTAAGATGGAATAGCGTTATCAAATTTACGCGAATGCATTTAATCGTCTTTGCTGCATTAAAGCACCAGAGCTGAAGTACCTAAGATGAACGAAGTTCATGTGAATAGCGAGCTTATTGGAGCTCCATCTCTCATATACACAGAGCACGGTAAAGGATTCAGCGGAATATTAGCTCCTATGAACCATACGATTATCACTTTACCTTAACACAACAAGAACTCTAACAAATTCATACCGTTTTACTCGCGGAAAACATTACGTATATTCTAAATTAGTTTTTCTTGGCCTACAAATTAGAATAGCTATTGAATGAAACTTACCTTTTCAAAGTGTCTAGGTGGACGTTGATAGCTATTTCTGCCTTTAGTTTGTCAGGCAGGCAGGAGACAGCCTTCTCTTCGTCGGAGCACTTCTGCGTCAGCCACAGGTAATCGAACCACTTGATCACCTTCACCTGCAAGTGCGTTGGCACCCGCCGCATGCGCATGTATGTCTTCACGCCATCCAGTTTTGCTTTAAACAAACATTACTGATTGAGATGCCAATAAGAAAAATGTAAGTAAGGTTAGGTATTTATTGAACTAATAACTACAAATCTTAGTTAAGAAGGACACCAAAAATGATTAACCATTTATAATTTATTTTTTTATTTGATTTGTTTGATTTTTATTTGAATTGAGTTTATTTGATTTGTTTAGAATTTCTTGTATTTCCTAGTAAAGTTCTATTCAGTAGCAAGTAATCTTCGATGAAATCCATAATAACATAATTTCGATCGTACCCATAACCACTATGTCTAACTGTAATTGAATAACAATTTCTTAAGTAACAATGATCCAGTTTGTAATATCGAGAAGATACTATTTAAGTACAGGCTCAACTCTACTTCCAAACAAAATTTCAATTTCAAGAAGATAATGTTATTCATCAACTTGTCACAAGTTTCATAGCGACAAAATGAATTTATACTGTTTTGTAGATCGCACTTAATCTCACCTGTCGCCGTCCGGGAACTAGGGTTAGTTAAGCTAAGTGGAGCGCCTAGTATGTCAAGTGCTAACTTAATGTTAACAACAAATAATTGCAAGCTCAAGTTTACCAAAACCGTTTAACTAGCTTACATGTCTGCACCGAGATAACAGGCTTAGTTCAAAACAAGCACAGTAATGGGAAGTAACACAACAATAAACAGCTATAGATACATGTGTATGATAATGAGATGCATACGCATTATATTACCCTAGTTTACAGTCCCAGGTACACGACAATACAATTTTAATGGGTTTCGATCCGCTGAGACGTGATTGCGAGGCAAAGCGAAATATTTAATTCCGCCTCCCACAGGAATATCTACAACCTAATGTGGGTAAAAACGGAACCATAATGTAATATTTATTTAAGTACAACATTTCTTTATAAGAAGTTGGGTATTGTGTTAGAGTATATTTTGCAAACAGTATTCTCCACTTACAATATTTGCATTTATAGAATACTCAGTCAGAGTCCGCAAATTAATTCATTAAGCTACACCGAGTCGAAATGAAAACTAATTTACACTGATACAGAGCGTGCGGTTTTGTGTTTCGTCCGCGGACGTAAAATATTTGTTCTCAAAACGTCCAACCGTAGTCAATATGCATTACGTACGCAGTTATACTGCCACGCTGAATTGAACCGTACACATGGCCTTATGCAACAAAATTTATGCAGCGGAGAACTCATTACAAAGACGCAAATCCAGGCATAAAGGTGAGCGAGAACAAAACGCTGCACATAATCACACTGGCTTCAGTAACAAGTGCCTCTAAGTGTTCAGAATAAGTTAGCACTAATCGCTACTTATTGGAAAATCGCACGCTTCAACTATTTCGATATTCAATTTCAATATAACGGTTTTAGCTTCTTGCACGTTAGTTTTATACAAGTTTTATTATATTAAAGTAAAAGGTTTTATATCGGGGTCTGAAGTGCGCTTCTTACCTTATGCACTGTAAATCACAACCACAAGTCACTCATAAAACTGTAGTGGTCTCCGGTATAACTTTCATCTCAGGATTATTTTATCGCTGGTTTCAACACAAAAATAAACAAAGAGAATAACTTTTGGCATGACTCTCATATCCTAATTTATAGCGAGTCATTCCGCAAATATTGCAACAGCCAGTTATTCGGCTTTTCCTTTTGTGTAACGGATGTTATGCCGATTTCAATGACTGTGGTTTATTACTGGACATTGGTGAATCAAACTACATATCTGAGCTTTTATCCATACAAATAGGCTAGTTGTTTTTTTTCTTTTATGTAACCAACTTAATTTTAAATGTCTGGAATGGAACTTCAGAAGTTATAGGTACTGCACGAGTCTTAAATAACAAAAATATAGAGCGTCGTACATTTATAAATATGTAGTTTCAACTGGGATCAAATGCCGAAAGTGCTTTCACGGTCCAGTACCCGTGAAACAATTATTATATTTAAACGCAAACCAATGATTTCAAACTTAAAGCTAGACTTAATGAAATTCAGAATTCAGTCGAATAGTCTAAAAAGCGCCTTCGTAGATTTGTGTTTCGTCTCAAATAAAACAGAATTTGACTACGCCTGTTTTTAATTGTTATCCTTAAAAAAACTTTTGGTACAAGTTTTCCTCCTCGATGTTTTTACAATTTACGACATCGAGTTGAAGCCTTAGTACGTACCTACCGCAAAACAAAAAGGTTATTGTTTCTTGAGTAGCGTCAACAACAAACATTTCGTCACAAAACGCACCCTTTGCTGTGTAGTATAACGGTGTACGCAGTGTTATTAGTGTGCCGACATTTGGAGTAATTTAATCTTGCTCAAACACGGTCCGGGGACGCCGGCTGAGTGCGGTTGCCAGTGTGTGCGGAACCGCTTCGCACAACCCACCGCGCCGCGTCGTCCCCGTCGCCCCATGAAAATAAGCCACGTGCGCAACCAGCCACACTACATTAGATACCCTGTATATTTAATAAAATATTATTATTTTATTGTTGAAGTTTCCGTGTTTACGTTGCACAAACTACGTCAGTTGGAAAGAAATGTCCAAAAATCATGCTACATCGAAATGGGAAAATTATGGTTCCGTATTCATAAATAATTAAGTAGGTATAGTTTATTGCTAAACATTTCTAGACATCAGCTTTACGACGTTTTCCAATATTTTGTGAATAAGTCTCTTAATATGATTTGATCAATTAAGATCATGTTACATATTGACGCATGTAGAAACAATGCAAAGTCTGAAAGTCAAACAAACCTAGTCAGGAACGCTGACTGCGTACACAATTTGAGGGCAGGCCGCGTCCAACAATTTGAATATAAACTAGATACTTACTGTAGGAGCACTGCACCGATTGTTTACATTGCGCCCGCCAGCTCGACAATTTCTAACTCTCTATTGAACTCTGAGGACACCGGACGGAATATTTCATCGTACTCATTACCCGAGTGATTGAATTATCATATATTTCAGTTTCTGCTCATAAATCCCTTACTATAGCCGTTCAGTTTCTCTGTATATCAGTACTACACCGATATAAGATACTTCTAAGTTATGTTTACTGGCTCAGATACTTAGGACGCAGTGTAAGTACATAATTTAAATGTAACAACAAATGATATTACTATTTAAACATTTTGAGTGTTTGTGGTGGCCAAGTGGTGTGACCGCTGGACTGAGGTGTCAAAGGTGTCGAGTTCAAACCCAAAGCACGCACAACTAACTTTTGCAAGCTAAGTGCCTATTTAACGTGAAAGAAAATATCGTGAGGAAACCTGCATGCATGACAGATTTTCTCTATGGCGTGTGAAGTTTGCCAACCCACACTACGCTAGCGTGGTGGACTATAGGTATAGCCTAGTCCCTCTCCTACGACAGGAGACCCGTGCCCAGCAGTGCAGTGGGACAATAATGGGATGATGATGATGATGATTTAAACACTAAATTTTAAACCCTATTAGTATGATCTAAAAGCTCCATGTGAAGTTGGTTCGCGGCCTTCCCTCACATAGATGATAAACTTGATCTTGTGTGTGTAGATTGCAAGTAGGCAGTTTCTACCGGACGTGTGCGCGTATCGCACGAAGAAACTAGTATTTCATTAGACGGGTAAGCGACCGGCGTGCAAGTTAAGTTGTGAATACTACGAAGTGTTCAGGGTTAATAAAATTGGCTTAACAGATTGAATACTCCACTGAGTGTGGGACTTTCCACCTAAATTACTGGAATGTTTAAGCAATGAAGACTTATGATATTTGGATGGTGTGGTTTGGCTAAAATATATGAGTAGAATAACAAAATAAATGAGAGGCAGTCATATTTGTAAAAGCGTTTTTTTTAACCTTCACAACCATTTGTCAGGTGTACTATAAAATATATTGAAAAATGAGCAGATTTTCCTCGGTTAATTTGAGGTAAAATCAACCATGATTTTACCTCAAGTTTTCTTGAATATTATGCTTTCACGTCCTAACAATGAACTTTGTTGTCTGTCTATCTGTCAGTGCTGACCATCAGTATGCTGCAGGAGCAGCTGTGACTAGCGGCGGCTGGTCGTGGAGTAGATCAATTATTGTCAAATTGTTAGGCTCGGGCGGGCGATGGGCGATGGGGCGCACGGTGGCAGCACGGATCGATGTCGGGCGGCCGCGCGCGACTCGCTCTCCCGGCGGGATGGGGCGCGGCGCCCGACTTTCGCCGAGCTATTTATAGCATTCAAGCCGCTGACCTATTTCGCTGCAGCGCCACCGAGGAAGGTCACGGATTCAGCCTGCTCTCTGCCGTCGCGGCGCCATTGTCTTTTCAACCGAGCTGCAGCGCTAATTAAAGTTGTTGACACTTTGACGCTCCTCTATATTTTAAATGCTAGACTTATCTATTCGACAAATTGATTACCCACATATACGTGTTTGTTGTTAATTTAAAGTTTGGAACCAAAGTTGTTGTATGAATCAAAGGAAAACGTTATGATAAGTGAGCATAACTTGGTTTTGAGTTGTATAACTTTAATACAGCACTGATGGTTTAGTTCCATAAAGTTAAGACGTAAGGTCGAGATGCGAGAATTGGCTCGGTTGTTGAGATCACGTAGCGACGGCGGCGGCGGTGCGCGGGAGGCGCGCGCCTGCACGTCTACCAGCTTAGTACGCTAATGTGACAGCCGCGCCGCGCCGCGTCGTGCCGTGACGCCTCTCCGGTCCACAATGACGACCAAGCTCTTTGAACCTTTACACGTGCAATGCATCAAAGAAAATGAGAAACCCACAACATATTCATATGAGAACGTTATTTATTTTTTCATAATCTGTACTTGGCTTACCTCAACTGCTTACGAAAAAACGTTCAAATATAAGCTGGGGCTTAAGATATATAAATATGAATAAAGCCCACAGTGAAAGAAACCATGACCTGTGCCGACCTATGACAAACATTCCTGTTATAAGTGGAATCATAATCATAACAAGTAGGTAGGTACTTAAGATAATTACAACTTAATAACGTGAAAATATTGGGAAAATTACATCCCGATATTCCCTACAAAAGCAAAAGTAGATTAAGGTAGTTACAATAAATCAAATAGGTAATCACAGATGTATTGACTGTCGAATATGATTGAAAAATAAATAGTCCAAGCGTATAATACCTACCTACCTAGTTTTGTATTTAGTATTTCTCTGAATGCTTTTACCTCGGCTTTGGTTGAAATTGTGTCATTGACATTCAGAGCTCTCATCATGGTATAAAGAGAGTTTATTTAACGTAAACATACACGAACCACAGGCTTTTTGCTTTCTCTAACCGTGTACATATTTTCCTCGTTTTTGGTTATAACCCAAACAAGAAGTACCTAATATATATATACTATTGTATATGTACTATTTTAGCTAAACGATGTATGTAATAGAACATACGTAAAGTCAGCTTCAACAGGTCTACTCAAAGCCGCAATGGCTCTCACGTCAAAAGGCCAGACAACTGCATATATTGTTGAACAAGAATAGTACTTGCCATGGCGTTCCATGATTTTCTATTGGTTTTGGCGTTTCGCTTCAACTAAGTTTGTTTTGTAAAACTAATTCAAAAAATATATATTATTTAATCCTGATGTTTCGTACGTATGGAGATTATGGAGTCCGTTCGGACTCCATGAAAAAAGTTTATATTTAAAAGCAACACGGTTAGGTTGCTCTACGGTATAAGTTATGAAGAAGTACCTTGGAACTCCTTCCTGGCGGTGCTGACGGAGGTGACGATGTTGGCGACGTGCCCCAACACGGTGGCGAACAGCATCAGACCAAACAGCAGCTGCGCTATCACGAACACGTACTCGCCTTTACTTCGCGGCCGCGGCAAGTCACCTGCACACGTAACCAAAACAAGAAACATTATATTTAAGTTTACTACACTAAACAGGACCATAAATACAACAAATGATTACTCAAGTTAACATTAACATATTCCTTTGAATATTTTATCGATTATTTATTGCTTAAAACTAGCATCATTATATTAAGTAGGTAGCATATTTTCTTCATTGTCAGCTAACGCGAATCACCGCATATACATATGTATGTATGTGTGTTGTATATAAATGTAGTACAATGATACCTTGTAATGTAGATATAGGTTAAGTTAGGTTACCTTTCGTTTTACCTTTAAGGAAGTCGATGCAATTAGGGATTGCAACCCGGTATGTTTCTCAACCCGGCCGGGTCCGGTACCATTCGTCGCCAACCCGGCCGGGCCCGGCGGGCCCGGCCGGGTTGGCGACGAATAGCAAATCATCACTACTCAGTCTTAATCAGTCTCAAAATTACGAGTTTTTAATACAGAATTAGTTAGTTACTACGTAATACTATACAGAGTAAAGAGAAATACCTAGTTGCTTAAAGTTAATTACTAATACTAATGTAACTATGTATTTGAAAACCTTTATTATATTAGAATAAGAAACTAATAACGCAGCATAATGTGCTAAACTTGTCTTATCAACTTCGATAGATAAACTTTGGTAGCTTTAGTTTTAACCATATCCACAAATTTAAAAGAGGTATTAAGTATATTTATCACATGCTCAAACGGTGAAGGAAAACATCGTGAGGAAACCTGCATGCTTGAGAGAATTCTCGATGGCATGTGAAGTCTGCCAACCCGCAGTAGGCTAGCGTGGTGGACTATAGCCTAATCCTTCTCAATTGAGAGGAGACCCGTGCCCAGCAGTGGGACATTAATGGGTTGATGATGATGGACTTTAGTGCGACGAAGTTGTGGCTTCATTAATTTTGACTTATATCTAGTATTATAATTATGCAGTTCACATTTTTTCGTATGATGTGATATATTTTTCCTAATGTACATTATATTTTCAAAGATATACCTACTGACAGGGCACTGTCATAATATTTATTTCTTTAAAGAGTTCCCTGAGTGAATCACGAGTACTTAGGTTATAAATGGCTCTTATTGCTCTTTTCTGCAGTAGAAGACTGATTCTATGTCTGCAGCACGGCCCCACAGCAATATTCCGTAAGATATGATGCTATGAAAGTAGCTATAATAAACTAGTCTTGCTGTGCTTGCGGCGGCGACGGAATGACAGAGCAACACACATACTTCGTCAACCAAGGACAAACGTCGACTAAGTCACAGTAGAAATTATACTGTGACTAAGAGAAGAAAAGAAAACACGCATACAGCGAGCAGGGGTGAGAGGTGCGCGAGAGAACGGCAACTTGCCATGCCAATTTTCTACAAGTTGGGGCTTCCGTGCTGCAGTTCTCGTCCCGGTGGATGCCTAAAAGGGCACCGGGCCGGCCCGGTTTGCAATCTCTAGATGCAATAACCCAAGTGTATTTTATAAATAGAAGTAGGTACTTATCTATAGGTATACTAATATTATAAAAGAGGAAAGATTTGTATTTTTGTATGTTCATAAATTCTTTTACCATTACAATTTATATTTTATCGATTTTTGTTTATAAACAGATTAATTAATTATTGACTAATTAGTTATTATTATTACTTATTTAATTAATTATTAATATTATTGCTTATTATTTATAAAAACAACATAATTATATTGTGTAGGCAGTATGTTTGAAACCATTGCAAGCTAATGTGAATTGCCAAATAAACCTACATACATGTCGTATCTAAATTTAGATCTTTAATGTTTTTATAACCCCATTCTGTAGTCAAATACAATGGTTACAAAATCGATCGTCTTCCCGAGGGTACAATGAAAATAAAATATTTGATAACAAAGGTGTGTTTTAAATAAATATTTCAGGACATTATGACACAGCGCCATCCAGTTCCGTGATAAGCAACGAGGCTCGTGTTACGGATATTAGATTTCGGATTCGGATAAAATGCTCATACTCATCACACAAACATTTGTTCCTACGGGGATTTGAACCCCGACCCATAGCACTGACGGCAGCGTTAACTACCGCTGGGCTAATCGGGTCGACAACAGTATGTTGTGTATCGGAATTTTACCAATAAAGTCAAATATTCAGCGTTATGCGAAAGGAAGACACAAAGTACGGTCTGTATTGACGTAGTAGTATATTTATGAAGTGATTAAACAAAACAATATCAGGAAAGGAAACGTCTAAATCATTTCGCCAACATCAACGTTTAACGATGTGGTTATAGGCGCTTGGTCGGCAACGGATCGCGACACCTCGCCACCGCATAGCTGCTCTGAATAAAAACTTTTCAAACTTATATAGAACAACTTTATACACGTTTGATAACAACGCCGATAGAGGACTGTGTCATGTTGATCCAGGTTCCCACAGATAATTAGCACAGAAAAATTTTCGCGGAACAAATAGCCACTCTTTTAGTCTTGCGTTTTTTTTTCAGCTTAATGTCACAAGTACTTTTACTCACCCATAACGCGGCGACGGGAAAGTAGCGATTATTAAATAGCAGTGATTTTTTTATTTTGAAATTCAGAAATCTTTTGTGCTTTAATTTACGAAGTCCTTGAGAGTGTTGTTCAAAAGCAACTATCACTATACCTCTCCTCAAATAGCCTGCTAAATTCTTTCCAGTCTGGATTCCGGGCTGGCCATAGCACGGTTACCGCATTGGTGAAAATCACCGATGATATCCGTCTGGCTATGGAGAATAAAATGCTGACAATTCTCATTTTACTGGACTTTAGCAGTGCTTTTAATTCAGTTGATTTTGATATCCTCCTAGGAATCCTTTCCTCTCTTAACCTCTCTTCTTCAGCAATTGGGTGGTTCAAATCTTATCTTCATGGTCGCTCGCAGGTGGTTCGCGCTGGAGAGGTTAACTCCGAATGGTGTGAACTGTCTGCGGGCGTTCCACAAGGTGGTGTTCTGTCTCCTCTTCTTTTCTCCGTTTTTATAAACGAAATCACAAAAGTTATAACTTCTCAATATCACCTCTACGCAGATGACTTGCAGCTGTATCGTCATTTTAAAATAGACGATATCAAGGGTGCTGTAGATGCCATCAATGATGATCTTGAGAATATTCGTCAGTGGGCAAACTCTTTTGGTCTTGTAGTCAACCCTACAAAATCTCAGGCTATGATCATTGGTGGCAGATACATGTTGAACCTTTTAGAGTACCAGTCCCTTCCTCCAATAATTTACAACTCTATCCCAGTGGCTTACTCCAAGTGTGTAAAAAATCTTGGTGTTCTTATAGACTCACACCTAACATGGGAAGTACACATTGTAGAGGTAAGCAGGAGAATGTACAGTTCGTTCCAGTCTCTCAAACGTCTTCAAAATTTCCTTCCTTTTCAAACTAAGGTAATACTTGCGCAATCACTACTACTTCCACATCTTGACTATGCTGATGTCTCTTTTCTTGATGCAAAGGAGGATCTCCTAAATAAACTCGAGCGTCTGCAGAACCTGGGTATCCGCTTCATTTATGGGCTTCGGAAGTATGATCATGTATCAGAATTTCGCGCCAGATTGAAATGGCTACCCATACGGCGACGCCGAGACTTACACATACTGTGCTTTCTCTATTCTGTCCTTCATAACCCTAACTCGCCCTTATATCTCCGAGAGCGTTTTGAGTACCTTGTCCCGAGGGACAAACTCTGCCGTAGCAGTTCTTCCCTTCTCTTGCGGACTCCGGCACATTCTTCCAGTTGCTATGACAGTTCATTTACTGTAAAAGCAGTGCGTTTATGGAATTCTCTGCCACACTCGTTACGTGCTAGCCCTTCTCTGGACATTTTCAGGAGGAAAACTAGGGAGCATTTTCTGTCATATAGCTATATATATGTATCTATTTATTTGTTTACTCATATGCTAAATGGAATTGCTATGTCATATAGCTATATATATGTATCTATTTATTTGTTTACTCATATGCTAAATGGAATTTCTTTATTATTATTGTACACTTTGTCTTTTTACTCTTCCTTTTAAAACTCTCTCACTCAAAGGTTTGCTGGAAGAAAATTCAGTCTTGAATTAAGCTCGCCTTTGTGCACAAAACTTTAAATGTATTGTTTCATTTGTATTGTTTTATCTTTTGTGTACAATAAAGAATTAAAGAAAAAGTAACTAAAGTATTGCATCCAAACACTAACAACTATAACTAAAAACTAGTAGGTAAACATACTAACAAACTAACTTTAAAGTAAATAAACTTTAACGTTGCTGTTCCGGAAACAACTACATTATAATTAAATCAGCGTTCTTTAAATACATGAACCACAGAAGTAACTGGGCTCTCGGACCTAGATGAGTTGGCAAAATCTTAAAGTCGAACCGAACGAAACTGCATGAAATCAAACTGAATGGCACAAAACCTGTGCCCAGTAGTGGGACCACACACATTGTGAATAATATTTGAATTTTCCATAAAAAAGGTAAATTAAATTATTAGTTAAGCTGCCTAAGTGTCGAGGCCTCCGAGGTCATTATATGGATGGGTGACCATTGTTAACACACCGAGACTTCTACCTGCCTCGAAGGATACATTAAGCCGTTGGGCATGATCGTAATACCCATGACAATCGTCAATGGTAATCAGAATACCAAAAACATTGACAACCAGTTTACATAGGTCGTTTAACGTAAAATACCGAAATCAGTATTTTAGCAGACAATAAAAGGCTTTACGATCAACAGTAAATTATAGCTGATAAGTTTTGTCAACATCAAAATACATTTTTCATTAAATACCGATCACAATTTTCGTAGCCAACAATTCAAGCGTTCCTAAGTGAACGATGAGATATTATAAGCATGTACAAAGAGCCCCATATCGAAAGACGGATGACCCTTAAGACATGACGGTTAAAACGGGGGCCCGTTTTTACAGATAACGTTATTAAACTAAATTGCAAGCCCCCAGAGAGCACGTAAAGTGTGGTTTATCTTTACAAGCCACAAAAACTTTCGTAGCACGTCCGTAACCTTTGCTACGCCGAGCTACGAAAAACGTAGCTGAGTTATATTAACAATGTGGCTAAATAAACATGAGATGTAATACCAATAGAGTGTCAAAATTTGCACTTGTTTTTACTTACGTTATGGACAGTTAAGAAATATACATTTGGAAATATTATTTTACTTTACGTACTCTAAAAGTGAACCGTAACTACTCAGGAAATTTGTCTTTTCGTCCCTACGAACTGAAACTTATATCAAAATCCATTAGTAAGGAGGTTTCCTGTTCTAAAAAAATAATATTGTAATAAGAATAATTAATAAAGTGTAAAGTCTTAAAAAGGTTTTTCCAAATATTTTATTTAACGTTTCTACTTCTTTGTATTTTTCTCGTAGGTGAAGTCAAAAGCATTAAATATCCCTTAGGGGCAAGTACAAATAAGAAACTTAATTTATTTTCTTTTAATAACAATTTCCTTCTAATATTTACGCTTACTTAAAATAAACTTTTATGTAATCAACATAGCAACATTTTTATAAAAAAAATATTCTAAACGATTGTTAATTATTTGTTTGGAGGAGTTTATTACATTATTGTGATATGTGGCTATGAATACACGCCATTAGAGCTTACTGGCGTTACACTTGGCAAGCTTGCAAAACGATCCCCAGTAAAGCGAACGGTATCCAAGACATTGTAACACCTTTTTATTGTACTCATAAAAATACATTATCCATCGTTAGTGCTATGTGTCCGGTTTGCAAACGTAATTACGTTCACTCATGATCGAGACCATATAAATGATATAGCAATAACACCATGAATGCTTTAATTTTCTGTGCAAATTACAGCGGGGAGACCCCAAGTCATTTATATCGCTTTAATTAAAATGGCTCCAAATTTAGACGTATTTTGATTTTATGTTCATTATTAACGAGAGTCGGCGGCACAGATACGCACACGAAACAGAATTAATGGCCAACGCTAAGTTACGCGTACATTCGGTATGCGGGATTTGTTGATTTAAAACTTTTCCCATTACCTGACGACCATTGTACGGATTTGTATATAATTATTATGTTGTTCTTTATTTATGATGTTGATTCCGTATTATGAATATGCATAGGATTTATTGTGCACTGATTACGTGTGGCGCTGACAACCATTGTTGTTAAATTATGTATTATGGCCTGACGATGAAAACTATACAAAGTCCATTTTTACAAGCTAACGTACTTAATTTGGTGGCATTTTTACGGGTGATTGACTGTCGCTACCCAAAAAGTTGCCGCCGGCAAGGGTTGTCCCAGTATCCCACAACAAAGGCATATGCGTTTACGTAGGTAAGTATACAAATTGATATAACCCCGAAAGCCTCGAACAAAAAGGTTCCAACATAATAATATCCATTGTTTTCAACGCAAACATCAAATATGAAACAAAAAATCAAATTATAAACATAGAACAAAAATATTCAGCTAACATTTTAGGTGCAATGTATGTATAATACGAATCATCAAAAAATTCATGTATTTTATAATACCGGTCTTACAGCAGGAAGCGAGCAGGTGCATAAAAATGACTCTGTAAAAATGGGACCAGGAATTTTTCATAACATTGAATGTGGAAGTCTATTTGGCGATTCTGTCTTCCTATTACTTTACATATTGCGTTGACTTAATGGCATCGTTTTGCATATTTAATATTTTTTGTACGCGGCGTCGTTTTATAACTGCCTCATTTATATAGCAAACACAGTTACGATGCGTGTAGAGTTTGTTTCCTAGGTAGAGCAATTTGAGTTTAGCCTTTTATCGATCATGAACTAAACTTTTTGCAAACAAAATCACGATATTCATAAAGTATTTTAACTAACTTTAAGCTTTTTTTTTTCGAGTTGAAATCTATAAAAAACATCTACACGATACGAATTGTAACCGAATTGTCATTTCCAGATTTGAGTCATAAATGCATGGTGCTTGCCCTTAATGTTTTAAGTGTTCGTGAGCGCGGAACTCAAATGGTGGTCATTAAATGAAATGGTACTCTACATTGAAACACCTCTTGCTCTTTCCCAACGTTGTTGTTATTACGTGCTAAGCTGTCGCCGAATTGACACGTTTTTTGTAAAATCTGTTGATAATATCTTGTGGTTACTAAGAATGATTAATACCTTAGTTATATTTCATTTTATATTCTATACCAAAATGGCGGAAAACAATCATACGGCTTGCGTAATGGTAAGTGGTTACCGTAGCCTGTAGACGTTTGCAACTGCAAACATAAACAGCACGATTATTTCGAAATTTCTTATTAACAAAAAGAGAGACAGTTTTTTATTCGAGTAGACAACACATTTCAAAAACTGTGAAGTATCTATATGTATAAAACATTTGTCCTTTCCAGTAACCAAGTCCAGAAAGCGGAACTGGCTAGTAAGTATATGAGTAGTGAAGAAATATAATGTTTACCAAGAAAAGTTCAGTCTGCCAGGAACTACTTACTAAGTTGAAAAGTTCGCATATGAACGACCGCCCAATAATGTTAAGTTATTGTACTTGCTTACATTTTGTGTTTGTACGATACCGGCTTATTAATGTATCACTGGCTGAAGGTGGGTTGTTAATTTAATATACCCCATGTTTCTAACTTTATCAATTTTGGTTTTGTTAATGAGTTGGTGCGGAGGCAGCACGTTTATTTACAATATATTTAAGCTAAAATAATCCACTAGTTTAATGTTGGCACCTACCTAAACTACTTATTACTAGAAGAAGCAGATGCAGTGGATAGTTTACATATCTACTTTTTTGCATACTTAATTAACAACACTTAAATAGAAATTACATCACAGCTTATTTACAATTTATAGGAAACATAATAAACTCCAAATAATAAAATGTAAACGTATTCCCATTTTATGCCACATTAACATTTACATAATATAATGAAATATGATTTAAATCAGCCATCCGGAAAGCCTCAATTAATAGTTTATAAACAGTATAAAATAAAAGGGATGTCTCTGCTGCAATTATCTCCCTATTTATGTGCGGAAAATGTCAACTAGCAACCTCCGGGAAAGTTGCGGGCCTTCTATTCCCTACCAGGGCGGGAGCCGGGCGGCATGCCTACTATGTTATTAAATCCGCTAATCATTATGAGTTGGTAACGCGATATACTCAAGCGGTTAATTGGATCTGTCTTCGGTAAACACGTTTCATTAATAACGTGTTTTGTGCGTCATTTTTAGAGGGTTTTTGTAATGTTGCGGCTAATTACATTTATGGTGGTAATTTGTTTTATAAAATTTGGTGTTGCTATTTTATGCACAAGTAAATTGGATCAAATCTAACATATCAAACCTTTATCCTAGTCCTAAAAACTTGAAAACATTTTAATATCCCTCTGTCAGTAATAAAAGTCATGATATGTTTATAAAAGCAATATTGCATCTGATATTGTACCAATTTTCATATGTGCGTTACTGAGAAGATACATAGCGGGCGCGTTTCTGTTTATTCCTTCATAGATGTAGAAATATTATAGTGGTGATATTGCGAGCGAAGTTAGTCAACTGGTTGTTCAACTGTATAGTGGATTCATCGTGCCGAGACGAGCCCAGACGATGGACAAGTACCTACGGAGATACTTCAAGTCGATAGTGCTTGACTCGATGGAACTTCTCAAGCACAATATTTTACCTTTACCGCTTTTTCGATTTATTTTAAAAAGTTATTTCGAATTAACCACTTAAATGGACCAATTATAAGATTAAATTTCGGTTGTATCTGCTTGTAGAACTGATTTAACAAATTATTTAGATACCTACCCAAATGAAATTGATAACTCACACACTATAGGCATTGGTTAAACAATATTACATATTATAATTAATAATAGATAATGTTTAACGCTGACTCTAACAAGCCTTACAATATCAACAAACCTAACAAACTGAATAATATTGGATGTAGACATTCAATTTTGAATCGCAACTAATTACGCCGACACAACCGAACGAAATTGACAAGCCATTTGATTGAATCCAAAAATATAATTTGTATCGTACAACCACGAGTCTGATTTTGCGATGCACGCAATTTATGAGGGATTTTGATGAATATAAATGATGTCATTATAATAAAATTGTGGCACGTAATCTGTGTACATATCTAGTATAACGACACGTTCCAGCCCGAAGTTATGGACGCTCTTAGGATGACAATTATCGTTGTTTGTTTTCAATATGTTTTTTATCTTTTTACTCTAACTCACATTGTTATAATTTTGGTTGAGGTAAAATGTACGCTAGCTGAATATTGTTAGTAAAAACAGTAGACAATAATTGACATTCTGACAGCTTATGTACTACAATATTTGTCGGTGAATATACGCGGGTGTGGGTTTAGATGTAGGTAAACAGTGATTTTATATAGAGTTGACTTAAATTGAAAATTTAAACGACGTTCATAATTACGCGACTTTTGTAATTCTGATTACATGTTATTCGTGGAGTTAGCCATCGGCGCCAAACAAAGGTAAATTTGTCATAATTATCTTAGCCTTTTGCTAAGTTTTTTATATTAGATCATACAAGATCATCTTCCAGTATATATCAATATTAATTCAATGAGATCCAAAAGAGTTATCTTACCCCGTTTTTTCGGTAATTTTTAAGCTACTTTAAAAAAACTTTGTTTATTTTTTTAATCAATCAATCTTACTGGACATGTTTTATAGGTGTACGGTCCATTTATCTTCCGAACGGCTTAAATTTAATAAGATAAAAAACCTACTTATATACTCGAAACTTCAAAAGGAGCTCATTAATCAAACTTTCTTCTTAATACTGCAGAGTAATTATTTACGCTGCAGTATTATTTACTAAACATTTCTCGCTTAGTATTTATTACGACGTTACACATAAAGTATAGGAATGGGCGCGTAGTGTTGGACAGGTCGTCAGTCATTTCTGATGTTCGCTAGCGTTTTGAAACTAATTCTCCCCGCCGTTTTCCATTCCGTATGCCAATGAAATTTAATTAACCGCTCACTGAACATTCTTATAACCCAAGTGAACAATTTACATTATTATTTCTGTCTGCTTTCATTTTGATATTTGGAAAAGACTCGTTTTTCTGTAACTTAAATTGATACCAGACCGAGTCAGATGCTTTTATTATAATTTCAGTTCGCGTAATTTTGGGTATTACTAACATTATTATTAGTTATATAATTTGAGTTTGGCTATGCTAGCTATATAGCTGTCTAGTTGTCTCAGCTATATAACATTTAATTATCTACATATATATCTAAGACAATGTCATAAAAGAATTCACGCCCTGTTCTCAACTAATAAAACTCGATCACTTTTTTGCAAATACTTTGCAATAGTTAATGTTCCTGTTACAACACACTTTTATTTCATAATAATACACACATTATTCCAAAGCACTTATATAGCGGGTAACATACTCATAATTCAACTCACATCCCTTGAGAAACTATTATACGTAAAACGTAGTCTCAAATATTGTTAGCGATGCTCTCGCGTTCAAGAGAGCGGCACTAGAAAATTAGATCGGCCAGTCATAATTTAGCTCATACGAGCAAGATTATTGCTAACCAAATGTTCACATTAAAAGGAATGACACAGAACATCATAACACAATGAAATCGCATGGGAAACCATAGTTATCTACACATGCAGGGAAGGTAGAATAATTCAAGACTTACCTATTGTCGTAAGCGCCAACGTACACCAGTAATAACTTTGCAAATATTGCTTCACCACATCCGCACTTTCAGTGTCATGATACACCCAGTTTTTACTACCAAACCCATTGTTTTTATATATTATATGGTACAAGCACCCGTTCCAATGGAATATCACTAACAAATAATGAATTAAACTGGTCGATCTAAACAAGTTCGGATAGTTTGTGTGCCGTTCGGTACGGTCCATGAACGCCCAGAAGCGATATATTTTCACTAGGCGGAAAGAGCGCAGGATAGAGTTGAACCCGATGGAGAGGTAGAGGAAGTCGAGCGGCAGCAGGCACAGGCAGTCGATGTAGAACGTGGTGGAGTTCATGTAGTGCGCGCGTAACTTGGCCGCGTCCGTCTGCAGCACTCCGTCCTCTAGGTAGCCCGTCCGAAAGTGAAACAGTATATCCGCCAGGTAAAGGAAGTCCGAAAAGTAGTCCAAACAGAACCACACTATTAGTGTTTCCCCTGCAACAAAATATTAAGCGTTAATTACATATTATTTACACATAAATCACCCTAATTCATTACACTACAAAATTAATTAAAAAATATACCTCATTGTTATAATATATTGTTTTAATCCTAAACTTTTGCTTTAAACTACAGACAAAAGATAAATACTACAAAGCGAGAACTTATAAGGGAGTCCCAAATTTTATGTGGCGCTGAAACTAATCGCAGCTGTGAAGTGGTAATGAAACAATTGGAAACTCGGGGTATAACACCCAAACGTTACCTTTCCAAATATTACATTGTCTCCGGTGCGAGACATTTAACTCAGAAAAGCTATTTAGGTAAGTAATTTAATTCTCTGCGGGACAAGTTGGCGGAAACTATGCGCGGAGTGCGCTAAGTCGGTGCAGCCCTAGATCGTCGTCGCTAATCTTGGTTGCTATCTAAATGGAGACGTCTTTTGCATAAGCTCTAGAGTCAAAATTGGATTTTTATCAACTCAACTGCCTTCTTTCAAGTTCATCCGACAGTGGAAATTATTATGAGCGCGAGAGATACAAATCGATTCTGTTCTCGTTTTACGCTTAACATATACTGAGGTAATTTCACTCACCGTTTATCTCCTGGAACGCGAACCTGTAGACTATGACCCAGAGATTATATAAAAAGGCGAGGGAGACGACCATGGACCAGTAGTAGCACAGCCGGCCGGCGGGGTCGAACACGAAGGACCAGTGTGGACCGGCACGCAGCCGCCCGCTCGCGTACGTCGATCGCCTCCGCAACCCGCCTCTACTGCCACTGCCGACAACATTACACAATCAAACATCTCATTACCCATATCTCGTACCTTTAAACCCTAATTCCATTCAGTTTGCACAACGCAACAACATACAACGTTAAATCCGTTCGCCTTTGAAGTAATCTACATAACATTATGTGTGTGCGCTCTCTGCGAATCTAATAAGAGTTGCACTCAACCCTTGCTCTAAGGGCTTACAGCATTATCTTTGTGTATATATGTACATATATAATTGTTACGTAATACATAATGCTTATTACGTCACGTCTCTGACAATCGACAAAGGAGATTATTAACGAAGTTATATTTTGATTACGTAGATAATACAACATTATTATAGGAATATCAATAGTAAGTTGGTATTGATAAGTATGGTATTGCCCGTTATAATACGTACATAGGACTGCGCGAATGGATGTCAATAGATAGCGTACGTTCATTGGATATCGGCTGGCTTTTGTTATAAGGATTTGGTACATCTTAATATCACATACCTAAATCATATTGTATTATTATATTTCCGGACATTATAACACAGCGCCATCTTGTTCCGTGGTGAGCAACGAGGCTTGTGTTACGGATACTAGATAGTTGATATACTACATATATACATATTTTTTTTGTAAATACATACATATTATAAATAGATACATCCATGACTCGGATACAAATGTTTATGCTCATCACACAAAAATGTTTCGATTCGAAGATTCGAACCTAGGACCCATGATAGCACAGCAGGCAGCGTTAACTACCGCTGAGCGACTGACTTCAAGACGACCAACACCACAGTCTGCCCGTGACCATGGATGCTGTAAAGGATCCGAAACGTCGGGTTAAAATAATACCAAATATACCGCGATAAAATCCGTAAAAAGTAGTTTTATTTCAATGTTCCCGATATAATATGTTTAATTATTTCTAACCAAAATTTGTATATTAATTTTTATATCTCTAAGTTTGAAAATAACGGACTTCCATACAACCGTTTATCCCTTATTTTAATTAAATTAGCCCCTACGGGGTTTCTAAAATTCCTTTCATAGCAGATGGTTTTAGGGGTTTCTAGAATTTCTAAAATTCCTTTTTTAGCGGATATTTTATCATAAAATGCATCAGTTGTCAAAATTTCCAGTGTGTAAACTGTTGATTAGGCTCTGCGTTGATGAATCAGTCAGGACAAACGATTGTATGTAATAGATTTCCTCCAAATACTTATTTTACTGGAAAAATATGGACCTACATTTTGTTATGTGCTGCGAGTGCGTCTATGGCGTACTTATTTTTTGTCTAGAAAACTTTAGTTATAGATGTTTCGCTGTGCACGTGTGAACGGTATACCACAAAAAATTAATAACATACTGACTTATGTTCGGACATTATTACACAACGCCATCTAGTTCCGAGCTTAGCAACGAGGCTGCTGTTACGGAGTTACTAGGTGGTTGAATACATAATTATATTTTTGTAAAAACTTACATAATATACATGGAAAGCATCCACGACTCAGGTCAAATGTCCATGCATCACACAAACATTTGCCCCTACATGGATTCGAACCCAGGACGCTTACCACCGAAGGCAGCCTTTCATACCACAGCGCTAATCGGGTCGTCAAGTTAATAACGTAAAAATAATTTGCAATAATAAGCTTTCTAATGATTGCATAAAGTAACTTTAGGCCAATTAAAAGTATAAGTAACAATACAGAAAACTTTTCTTTGATAATATTTGGCAACATAAAGTTACTTAGTGCTATATCAGTACTTATACCTAAGCGATACTCGTACGTGTGCCAATTAAGATAAGACGTTAGTTACACACTAATTACAATAGTCTTTATTCGATCCCGACAGCCTATCGATCAATCGGTCCGAACAACTCGGCTACATGTGAAACGTATGTACGCATTTCAGATTCAATACGCAAGCTATCAACGTCTGAGTCGTTTGCACAAGACATCCCTACTTCCCTATGCTAAGCAACCCGGCTTACAAGATATGTAAACAGGTATCAGACACGGACCGTGTAAGATAAATGTAAGCATCGCTGTTTGCATTAGCTGATTGTTTGGAGTTAACTCCGATTGACTGTGTTAGCTCAAGGTGGGAATTTACGTACTCGAGTATGTAATTCTGACTATAGAATAATTGAATATCGTGTTTACCACCCGAGGGCTCGCTACATCTATAGACACCGATAGATAATCAATTAACCCTACGGATACTGAAGGCACCCAGCGAAATCGCCTTGCCATAGAGCTGCAGTCTCAATAATAATAATAATAATAAGCTTCATTATCTTGAGCAGACTCAGATTGAACGCTACGAACAATTCACCTGATGATTAGAGATTTTGGCAAGTACGTCTCAACGAGTGAATAATCTACCACGATATAGTTATAGTATACTGATACCGATACATTTAATAAACGATTTAAAATATACTGAGAGTCATAATTGCCCCGCTTCAGATAAAAAACAAATATTGATTTATGAACTTTATACGAAGCAAGAGTACAATGAAATACCAACAACCTTGATATAATTTCTCTGATCCTTAAAACTGAACATAAATTGGCTCCCTTATAAACGCTAATTAATAAAAAGCTATTAACTTAAATTTATGTTATACAAATCAAATTAATACGGCTTTGATTATAAGAAAATTGGGCATTAATTGGCTTTCATCTAAGTCTTATTAAAATGAAAACGTAGTAATGTTCCATTAAAAAGTAAAAGATGATGAGGATATCGTGGAGAGAGCAGAGTACTATAGTTACTTATTCGTTAATATTATTTCTACGAAAAAGGACCAATTGGGAATATAAAAACATCTTGGGGAAACCAATTCCTGTTCAGTTCCTTAGAATAAAAAAAAACGAATTTACCACAAACTGCTATTGAGTTTATTTTCCACCCAAAATTGAATTTACTTAGTTCTTCCAATTTGAGTGTACTGGTAATACTGGCACCAGGTAGGTACATACAATTACGAATCTGCACGATAAGAACGCTACTTTTAGCTTTACTTGGCTTGACCTGGAAAAAGCACGCTGCAGCTTTTCATACAATTTGATCTACATTATACAACATACTGTAAGTGGGATATTCCTCAAAAGCTTCATTAAAAACTTTTACTCGGTTTTTATCTACCTAAATATTAAAGACATATTATGAGATTTAAAGATTAGATTTAAATTGGTCTGTATCCAGTTCGACGAACGAAACACAAACTCTACGACAATGTAGTTATGAGACTTTGTAGCGATATAAAATAAAGCACGGGCGACGCATCCACATGTACGTGAAAATAACTTCATACAATATAAATCGTAACTTTAAATTTATAGCCATGCCGTGCATTTTAGGCAAAAGGCTTAACATAAAATCACTGCATCATACATTTAGTTATTAAATCATATTTTATTGTAACAAAACTATGCACATTGAGCCTTCAGTTTTGTCCCATCTTCTCCTCTTTGACTCGGCACTTCTTTCTGCCATAAAAAGTCTTGATATACACTTCCACAGGACTTTTTGATCCACATGTAAAGATTAAATATACTAGTTATAGGATTAGGTACAAAACTAGATATTGTTTTGAAGTTACAAGTAACGCTTGATTTCATTCCTTTTTTTTAAGTAGTTAGTAGTACTTTAAAAAAGTCAAATTTATATTTGAATAGCTATCGATAAATAGTTATAAATATTACAATTACTAATACATTATCAATTCAACAATAGTCAAAGTCCATTGTAAGTTACCAACTCAAAATGTGATGATGTATAGTTTGGCAACACTATATAACAATAAAGGCTAGAGGAACATCGAACGTCTAAGCCTAAATGACAGAGATTATGTAGTAGGAGTAATTTATGGAGCTTTGCTAAACCAATATCGATTTGGAATACAAAATAAAGTTAAAAACATTACAGAATTAGTAATTACAAGAAATTATGGGATGCAGGCATTTTATAAATGTTCTTAATCCGTGTATTCAATCAGCAATACAAAAACACTTGACAAATCATTTAAAATAATATAGTTATGTATTAAAAGGCGTGTGCCTAAAAGAGAAAAGTTTTCGTAATTTTTCCTAGTTTTTAAGTGATGATGATGATGATGATGTCATTCTGGCCGATTTCGGCCACAGCGACTATTATTCGTTTTTAAGTATACAATGTTTAAATCATTTGGAGGTTAAATCCCAGTGGTAAATCATTCTAATCATAACTTTGATATCTTATACTATTACACATACATTGTACATTTTCGTAATTTCATTACGTCAAAGTGTAGTGAGTGACGGACAATACACACACTGCGGGGTCAAAATCACCTCCCACGGCACCAATGTTCATTTTTGTAAAGGCATTTTGTAGCGATTTATATTTTTTCAGAAATTAACTATCACCATATTCGACGTTCTATACAAAATCATCGTATTGCGATGATTGGAGGATGAAACTCACAAATCTGATTAAGAAACTTTCCAAAACTACAGCTGAATATAGCTGTTTTTATTTGAAATAGATATCGACTCTTGGAATTTAATCTGTGAAGAAGAGGTATCGCGGCGAAGGTCTGGTTTTTATAGAAGTACAAATTAGTAGATTCAAATAATCCGCCTAGCTTTTCCCGCGTAAGATAACATACCTTATTATAATATTGGCGATTTTCATTTTCGTTGGTATCAAACGGATTCTCTTTTCTCATCAATATTTCTTAGTTTTTGTAAATATTACTATTAAAGTATGTAATGAATATGTAAGCTTATTTGGGAAAAAGTGTTTTTATGATCAAAATGTGTCTCGTTTATTGGTTGTTATTTATCAGATGTTTGTATCATTGGGGTTACTTTTGACTCCTAATAAATCATTTCCAGCTATGTTACATAGGTTAGCAATTCCAGCAAAGGAATATAGTGTACTATATACCTGTCAGTGCCATTGCAATGCGCCGGCGCGAGGTGATTGTGGGAGTGGTGGGGCGCGGGCGTGGCCGGCGCGTGCGGCGTGTGCGGCGTGCTGCGCCACCCGCTCAGCAGCGGCGCCTCCCCGCTTGCCCCCAGCAATTTTAATCTAGACAACAATAACCAAACAATAATATATTAGGCTGCCTCGTTGATCTACTGGTCGTAAGTGCGACTGCTCAGCCAGAAGCCTTCGTCGAGCAAAGTGTTCATGTATTTTTAGTAGCAGCTCGGAATTTGAATGTGTACTCGGCTGATGGCAATAGGTTCGCTCCCTATTACATGCACCTAAAACATACCGGCCAAATGTGGGATTACACTGCTTAATCCTTCAGAAATGAAAGTCGGGATGGTATGTGATGTGACACTAGCAGACCTACCCACGCGTCGCTATGGTTAAGTTATTCTTTGGTTTGCAATAAAAAAATATTATCATTATAAATTAAGGTAAAAACTATCCCACCTTTCAAATTGGATCAAATTACAAAATGATATGAAATTTTAATATAATAAAATCAAGTACTAAGTGCCTTTCTAAATCTGAAAGGAATGTAGTCCATCCAGCCAAGTCTTCAGTATTTTTGTAATTTATTTATGATGAATGTCATAAATAAATGCATGATAATGGTTGATGATTCGGTGAATTAATGGTCTATGAAGGATGATAAATGTTTTTTTCTTAGTTTCAGTAAAGATGGTGGGTTTTTACTGATAACTATGGCTGGTGACTAACACAGACCTTTTGGGAGAATTTGGGAGTCACGTTTCACTGTTTTGTTTTCTTTCCCACACGTTTACGAACACTTAACAGTTAATGATAATCCACCATTATTAAACATTAAAATTCATTGAAACATACATTTTAGAAAATAAAACTAAACTGCTAATCATGACGCTTCATTTTCCCGCCATAAAGTCTTTTATAACCATGACGTCAATAAAATTATTTTATAATAAGGTTGCACAACGAAATCAATAACCCTCCTTCTGACGCAGTCGGGTAGAAAAGATAATGATAAAATGAGAATAAACTTTTTGAAAAAAAAAACAGTGAGCCGTCACGGGACGCCTGGCAGATGTGAAACATCGACATTATTTTGTAAAAGTAACATATGCAGAAAAGAACATTTATTGTGATAGGAACTAAATATGTCATAATGATAAAATAAAATATTACGATTTTTTTCCACATCAAAAATATATAAGTGTTAAAAGAAACATATTAACACAAACTCACAGAGGTTTAATACAATTCACAATTCGAAAAAAAAAGGTAAACTTGAAAATAGAACTAAAATCAAATTTAAATATCGTGGCGACGCTTTCGCCACGCCAGAAATCGGTTTTACCTGCGGCTATAGATGTTTCACATCAATATTTAATCTATATTATGGCACTGCCGCCATTAACACAAAAAAAAGAAAAAACCTTTTTCTTTTTTATAGATCTTTATGATATCTTTATAATAACAATTATTTTTTCAACGATAATAGCCAGTAATACTAGTCAAAATTTTCTTAGGTATATTAAATAAATTAGATGTAATTTAATTTAATTTTAGTACCAACCTAAGGAAATGTATTAAGCAAATTGTTTTACGGCAATAAATGATTATTATTATTATTATTATATTATAATAATTAATAATATTCATTTGAAACATGCGATAATTTTTTACTTCATCTTAAGATTAGGCAGTTGTTATTTTAATAGAAGCAAGAAAACAGATTTTAGGAACGTAATACTGCATCATATTTTTATGTTTGTATCTGAATGCAAAATTTTAATTTTAATATATATTTTTTTAATTATAATATACACCTACTTACATATTTTCGATTAAATTACGTGCGCAGCGAAGCAGGGACGACATTTTCAATCATTCAAAATAAGAATTCCTGATAAAAGCACACGTTGCTGTGGAGGTTTTATATTAAATTTTATTTCCAGGACTTTTAAATGGAATTGGTGAATATTATAATAATATACGATGTCTGTATAATTTTATGAAGATTAGAGTTTTAAAATCCTATTTACCACTAATTATGTAACATTTTATACTAGAAGATAGAGGGATTAGTCTACTACTTTATACTATACTAACTATATGACGTGAGTAATGTTGAGCTTTTACTGAAATTTCTACTAATTTGTTTTAACCACTTTTATACATTAAATATTTAACATAATATTATCGCACATATCGTTAAAAAAACTAGACACAAAATCTATTTAATAAATGACTTATAACTCTATATACGTATAAATAATATTGAATTATTTTGACAATAATCAAAGCGTGCGTATCGACTTTGGGATCAGACGCTATAAATTCACGCATAAATCTTCCTTATCCATGACAACGTCGACGCAAAATTAAAAAATGAAATTCGCCTGTATTAATCTACTCGTATAAAAGTTATGCAGATATGAGACTTTTTCCAGGGGGGAAGGAATCGTTTGAAGTCCAATCGACTTAGTGGCACACGAGCACCCACCGGTAGAAATACGTTTTGCCAATACGACCTCTGTGGGTGCGGAGCTGTACTAGAACTGTCGTACCGTAAAATGAGATATAAACCGTTCAAAAATGCGATCAGTCGTATTGCCGTTACGTCAGGCGCCCGGTAACCTCGCCTAGGGCTGTCGATATCTGCTCAGTAGTGCTTAGCCACTCTTTGCAAAATAAGTCATGCGAATTATTTTATCTAGCAAATGAAATGATAGTACTTTTCCACAGATACCATTACACAAGGGCATTCTCGACTCTCATACGATACGAAACTATGAAACTATGATTGTTGGGCATAAATGTTCCTACAGGATCGAGGTTAAAACTACAGTTTCGGTTATATCTTCAAATATATTTCTCGTGTGTATCACATGTTATCTCCTCTCTAGTAACTAGTAGAATACTTATTTTGACGATCCAATTAAGACGTAGTAAACACTGCCTTCTGTGCTATGGGTCCCGAGTTCGAATCCCGGTAGGGACAAATGTTTGTGTGATGAGCATAAACATTTGTATCCGAGTCATGGATGTATCTATGTATAATATGTACATATTTACAAAAAAAAAGTATATATGTGGTATATCAACCAACTAGTATCCGTAACACAAGCCTCGTTGCTTAGCTCAGAACCAGATGGCGCTGTGTCATAATTTCCAGAAATATTTATTTATTTAATTAGTCCACATTAGCGTACCATCACCTGCAAAGCTGGTCTAAGTAAAGATACGTATTCGATAAATTAAAAATGCTACTTATTGGAGGGAAGGAAATAAAATTTCCTTTGAATGTATATTTTATATTATTTATGTAAATTAATGATACAGTTCATACTCTTGAATACTACTATTACCTTCATAATGTTATTATATTATGTATTTTAATGATCAGTTAACTATACTATTTCATTATGTAGGTACCGCAAGCTCTAATTAAGGCAGGTTTATTTTAAAAATAAATGGAGGTGAGTCTTTTCCCACACGAAGACGAGGTCGGAGGCTCATCGAGTCAACACTTGTGATTAAAGCGGCACTCAAGAAAAGGGCCCTCGCGTTCCTGGGCAAACAAGAGCCAAGCCCTCGAACCACTTCACTGGCGCCTTAATGGAGACGCCATGACTTTAAACACAATATAAAGATAATTTATAAAAACTAAAATAAATAGAACTATCGTCGTTAATTTTATTTTGAATAAGACGTGTCGAGTGGGACGGATTCTGAAGCCAGCGATCTTTAGTCTCATTCTGTGCCAATAAGTGCACGTGTAACCGTAATAGTGAACCGTTTTTTTTATCATTTAACAAAAAATTGGTATCTATTCGGAACTACCTTTTATAGATCGGGTAATTTATTATGATAAATGAATGCATATTATGAAGATTGATTTAGTTTGAGGTGCCAATTCAACTACATCCAGCTGTCAAACGGTCATACAATATATACAATTGAGGCGTTAATACACGTATACTAGTACTCGCATGATCAATTTAGTTTCAATCAAGATCAATTTAATTTTCTACACATTATTATAAATACCATAAAAAATCTTTTAAAATAAGGCTTTACATAAACCATACTGGTCTTAAAATTAACCTCCAAATTAGAATCACATTTATTTACGGCTCATAAAAATATTTGAAAATCGGAATAAGAAAACCCTACCACATTCACTAAATCTCTACGTCATTTTATAAATCGTGTTATTAGCACCGATAAACTTCATATGGATACCATGGATGTAATAATTTCCGATATCATAGAGACGTTAAAAAAATGGGCCCATAATACATAGAGGGTGAAAGTGTTATGATCGCGATAGATCTTCTTTATCGCTGGTGGCGGTTTGACAGATCCAGTTTAAGGGGATATCGTGTAATATCGCTCTCCGACGTGTAAAATGCTGAACACGAAATGTGCGATGTGTCAAATAAACGTGAGTATTAACTAAAATACTTTTGCTACACCTCCGTTTATACAAATAGGCATTATTATCATCGATTTCTAGCATCGGCATATCAATTATAATTCTATCTTTCATATTGATGTGATAAGCTTGATGTATGTATAAAAATATTTTAGAATGTTAATTATGCTTTTACCCAATTATGCGATGTCATAACCCGTCACTAAAATATATTTAAATAAAATTATAAGCAAACTATATCTTAATTAAATAAGAAGCGTGGAAACTAACAGGAACCAATCACCAAAACCAAAAAAATATGCATTTAGGCATTGGTGCAAATACTTCCTGAAAAAAGGAATAGGCTCAAAATTGTTTTGCTTTAAATTTATATCACGTCAACAGCCCACTAACTTTCCAATTTATGTAGTGGAAAATTAGTAAACTTATTACCCTAGTAATCGAAAACTTTTTAAATAGACATTGGTTTTGCAGGCAGAGCCGGAGGAGCTACTCGCACCCGCCTCGATGATTCTTAAATCAAACCAATCGATTCACAACAGGGAAGCCTGTTAAATCCGATCTCTTATCGGATTTATCAGGAATCAATTGGTATTGGCGCGGATTCTGAAATTATTTAAAAGAGCGAATCTATCATAATACGCTTTTCGTTGAAGAATATTCTTTCATAAATATTTCTTAAATTGAACACTAATCATTACCCAAAACATCAGTTTGATTTGCCTAGGAAAAGTATGTAATCTGTCGGATTCCAGAGTAAATACTATCCACTCTTCCTCCACCTCACATGTAAAAACCAGTTTTACCTGGACGGTACTGGTTCATTCCAACATCGCCCATTAATCAATGAGGCTCTAAAACATGTACCTCTCTTTGTCATTTCAATATCCATAAAGTGAGACAACACTATCTAGACTAGATACCCACTACAGCTGTCTAACTGAAGGGCGTTTTAGAAATACTCCTTAGCATAATAAATTACTTACACACACTACAATATTAAGAGTAATTTGCCTGACTACTAAAGTTCGAAGAGAAGTCTGCTAGTGGTAGTTTAGAGAAGGTAAACCAAAGCTGCCGAACTGTTCCGACGTACACAAGTCTAACTGGCAAGTTATAATACGAACTACCTGACTCGTGAATTAATTAAACTTTATTTAAATAAAGAGAATAATTTCATTGCCTTATTTGGATTCAGATTATATTTATTTAGGTAGACAGAAGCAATTTTTTTAATATTAGGTTACTAGAACAAATTGTAAGCTAATTTTGTTTTATTTATTTTATTGTGTTAATTTACATTTTGTTTTGGCACAGTGTTTTAGAATAAGCGCGAGAGAATCTAGGTAAATATACCTTCAATCCAAATAATATCAAAATATGTTTATTTTTTTGCGTTTATTCCATAAATAGGTTGTTATCGAAAAATCTTGAGAGAATCTTGTAAGAAAATAATTTCTTCTCTAAGTAACTCAGTTAGTAGGATGTATTCGCGACTTAGTCGCTTATTATATTGGAAAGTTAAAGTCACTAACTAGGTATATCAACCTCATTAAGGAGTCAGTGGATGGCGGTGCTGACGACGTATGTGCTTTCAGATAAGTGATAAGTAAGTGCGCACTTAATAGGATAAACAGGGAGTGAGCCTATTGTAATTAACTAGGGACCACATCAATCTTCGATATACTGAAAATTTCAAAGAAAATTGCAATTACACTATGCTCATCCTGTAAGGTCAGACCAAAAAGGCCCGTACCTATATATACACAATATAATGAATGTAGTAAGTATAGTAGTAATTACTTACCTAGCTTTATGTGCGCGTCTGGAACGCGAGGAGAGGTCCAACTCGCTAGCGGCAGAGCATGCGGTGCCAGCCTGCAGCGAGCCTCGGGAGCCGCCCAGCCGCCGCGAGCCCAGCCGGCACGTCATCATTTCTGATAAACAAAACAAACAATATTTTGAATAAGAAACATCTCATTACTTGTTCTCAGTACTTGACTCATCGATTTTGCAGCGATACCAATATAAATACCTGCTAGCTGATTCCCACGACTTCGCCAAAGTGCAATTTAACGAAAAAATCAGTTTCATACTAACTTTGCACCCCCGTTTTACCCCTTAGGGGGTGACTTTTCAAAAATCCTTTCTTAGTGCTCCCTTACGTTATAAAAGAAACAGCTGTGTAAAATTTCAATTTTCTAACCTTATAGTTTAGGCCCTGCGTGGATATGTCAGTCAGTCAGTCAGCTTTCCTTTTATATATATAGATAGAGATAGAAAGATATAGCCTCGCCGTCTAATCTAGACGATTAATGGTGCATTGTATGAGAGACAACCTTTTCGGTGACTAAATAAACCGATGCCAGAACGATACACCCAGCCACAGATCTTACATGGGTATTTTGTGGTGACTTGTACTGAGACACCTTCATGACAATTACTGTCTTACTACCAATGAACCCCTAAATGCAATAAAAAGAAAATAATTAACAATATTATTGTATGAGAATGATACTGTATTAACACAACAATAGATGTTACTAAATGACAAACGTATCACATATCAAAGTAGTTCTTTGTGTACTCATCATACCGAGGACCTATTATGTTCCTAAAGACGTATTATGTTCCTAACTTTCCATCAGAAGTTAGTTACACTGCTGTCATTCTTACCTTTGGAATAATATTACAACGCCTCTGTATGCCTTTTATCATCGTCACAACTAGAACATTAAAATTACGGTACCTTATTGAATAAAAACATATTTAAATTTATCACAAAATCAAGCCTTTATCGAGTTTATAACTACCTATTACTAGGGCATAATTCTTAACTTCGAAATACTACAAAAGATTTCATAGAAAAACCCAATAGCACTCGACCTCAAACTCGGGATCAAACCCAGGCCCAGCCACGTTACTTTGATATCAGTCAAGCATCTTATGTTTATAATTACAATTGCCGCCACTTGGTTTTATGAAATAAATACTTACTTTAGGAGCACATATAGTAGTTCAATATGAAATTATTTAAATTCAATTCAGAAGATAGTAGATACATGTCTAATTGAATTATATGACGAGTTCTATTTGGTCGCAGTCCAAAGTGCGAACTAAACGACTTATCAATAGGAAAATAATAACAATAATAAAACGGAACCATCTGACGAAACGAATAAAATGAATAAAGCGTAAATCGATTGAGACTATTGTCGTATCCCTATTCTTTTTATAATCTGTCCGCCACGATTTGTTCATTCAGGCGCCCACTTTCTGAGAGTTCCGGTACAAATTACGAGGTACGAAAAGAAACTTCGTCGTACTTGGTTCAAAAGTTACCTAACGAACTAAAAATAAAATGAAAACTCGATGCAATCTGGCAGCTGGCGCAACTATAGCATACATAATGGATACAGAAATAGGCTCGTCACGATGCACCCGTGAAGGTAATATAACAAGAGTATGAGCTATTTATATAGAGTTGTTGAAACTATGACGTCATAGCATGAAGCGATATCGTACGTATGTACATAAATAGCAGCTTAAATACGAATGTACGTATGTTCGTGGATTGTTTCGTTCCGGCTGGCGGGGGTTTTGCTAAATTTTAATAGAATGTTGCGTCGCAGTGCGGAAACCTGCGACTTGTTGGCATGCTTATCATTTTCACGAGGCTTGTTTTGATTATTTCAATGGCTCATGCATGACTGGTTATGAATGAATGCTTGTATACTAAAGTAATTTATAATTATTTAAATTTGTAGGCAGACGCAACCCCGCAGTGTCACACGAAGCCTGTAAAAAATTTACAAACGCAGCATCAATTTGTATTTGAGAGAAAATTCGAAACTCCACAACTCGATCACTGCACTCTTTTTGGTTACAAATGCTGGCAACTTTAGTTTTCACTGATTGATAAAAAATGTTATATTCTTTTTTCGGATACAGTATACTATTTTATTCGGATGGGATGTTAAATTAAACTATTGTAGGTATCAGTTATTTGAAATACGATCATCGTTCAAAAAGTTCTGTCAATAAAAGGATGACCTGCGAACAAAGATTGCCAGTTTGGCACCATGTAGTTGTGCATTATTTTTACTTTACTTTCATAGATATGGTATTGATTAGATCTTAATATTAATGTAATCTTTCTATCTCATGGCCAAAACAACCAGGAAATGGTGTACCAGAAAAAAGTCACTAAACTGGAGACACTTAATATTTATTTTCCTTATCTTCGTTTTCGTAACTCACTATATGTCTTTCATGTCTGGAGGACGCAGATTTGAGATCTGGCACTTATTTTTTTTACTGCCCAATCATAATAAACGAAACTGCTTTTTAAAGGACAAAATCATATTTATCTCCTAATTATAAACCGTAAACGTAAGCAACGTAAACTTAAAACTAGATACCTCTCAAAAAAAATTACAACAAATAAATAATTTTGATTTTATTTGATTTGAAAAAGCGAAGAAGAAGAACCTCAAAGCGCATCAAAACTGACGTCACATGAACGCCTCTCAAACGAATCTAGTTCGGAAATGTGCCTAGTTCCCGCGTTCCAATAATTTTCTATTTCCGCGGCGAATGAAAAAATAGTAAGTTTATGTATTGATCACTCGGCAGAATGTTTACCACTGGAATATACTTTTCGGCTTTGCATTGCTAAACGAGCTGGGGAATACAAAAAGTTTGGGAGTATCCGGGATTTATCTTTACAAAAGTTGGTAAAACGATCACCGCATATTATGTAACCAAATTATTAATATTTTAAACAATCTCCTTCCTAAATTTTAACCAATGTTGTCTAAATTCATACAACGTAACCAGCCTCAAGAAAATTGAAAATGCGATCAATATAATATAACTTAGGTACCTACATACATAATTGAACGAAAATAATTCCATATAAAAAAAAACTTTAAAGCAAATGTGAAATTATTTTACTTTACTTTGTTTTGTAATACACGGTAAAGATAATAATTAATAAATATTTTTTTTAGATGATTTTTTATAAAAGCGGATAATTTTTTTGGAATATGGTTGCATTTTTTGATCTTCTATAATTGGTAATGTATGTATTTTATCAAGATAGGATAAGGTAGGCATTAATAATATAATCAATAGTATGTAGGTGTAATCCTTGCTAGAGTTGTCCCTTATATTGTACTAGGTGTATAGTGATGTGACGCCGGGGGCCTATTTTAAATTGACGTCAACCAGTTGTGATAGCAGCAGACTAAGCTCGCCGGGAGCACGCCGCACTGCGACGCAACACATCATTAAAATTTACTAGAATCTGTTACAAGTGAGGATCTGCGATGTAAGTAAACAATAAGACGTGCCAATTAGAAGGACGGGCAAACTGTTTAATGGTGTTTAACGACCAGACACACACAGCCTTTGTGAACACATGTACTAACAAAGGGATTTCGTAAGATTGCTATCAAACACAATAAATACTTTGGACTGCCGAAAAGAAAGCAAATATGTTTTCATTAGGTTTTAAGCAACTACAGTTTTACGCAACGGTTTTACTACACAATTCCAAATATGATTTATTAATAGGAGCGTTTACCTTGTATTCAGTTACCTAATTACTCAAAAAACAAATAATTAGAATTTGGTGTTCTAAGCGACCTCACCATCTTAAACAGAAGGTCCCACACATAAAATTAACGTGGGCAGATAATAAAATTATATTAATCAATAATAATTAACATACGCATTTGGGAGCCGCGTCGTTTATTTAGAGCTACTTAATTATCTTGTTTCGTTTGAAGTTTCATGTAAATTTTGTGGAGCTACCCGCTCCCCTGGTGGTGAGAGAGAACATGTCTGGTGCGAGCGAGATGATTTATATCGTCGGTCTCGCCTCTTTTCGCTAATTACCTAGACGTGCCGCAGTCTAGTTAAGATTTGTGTTCTCTTTCGCTAATTGTTTTTTATACTCTACGTTTTTGATACAAATAATTATACCTAAATGGTTATTTGTCCCAACGCCATCAAGGGTTATTCAAATATTGCTGTTCAAAAGAAAATTGCTTTGAAGTTTTTTATTGATCTTACGAATTTTACATGCTAAGATGTTTAGTTTAATTTTTTTTTTCATCACAAACGAAGTTATAATTTAAGTATCTAGAGCTAGAATAGAATAGTTCTCCGATTTGGTACTTTTAGTATTTACACAAAACTTATTTACGGAAAGTATATCAGTTATATTATAGTTAATTTTTATTATTATACTAATAGTGAACGATGCATTTTCATTAGAATATACATATAATTTCACATTTAGCACGCCTGTGTCCCCCGCAGGAGCAGGCAATATAACAAAATTCATGCCTGTTGTGTAGATTTTGTTCACATAGGTTATTTAAAGACCATAAGGACATTTAAACCAAAGTGCCTCCACAAATTACGTTTTTTATAACTCATATAACAAGAAATGAAGTATCCATACTACAATAAGGATCAATCGTTAAAATTGTTTCAGAAGCGCCTTACACCCACACTGACATTTATATTTGAAATGTTTACGGAGAGAATAATAAACCACTTCAGTTAAATGGGATTGTGTGTTTGCAGTAAGTAATTAAATCGTAAAGTTAAGGGGGAGCCACAGATGGGCGAACTTCGCCAACTGCTACTAAAATTTATCCAAATTCTCTTCAAATATTTAATACAAACAAGGAATAGTGACTGAACACACTTCACTTAACGGTCAGAGAAGCACACCAAATATGATTAGTAGAAATACCCAGACATAAACCCACTTGTCACCGGTATTTTTCAAGTCCCACGCAGTAAGAGCCAAGCACATTGCCATTAACCTATTAAACTCCGAGCTGCTACTGAAAATTCCTAACAAAGTTTTACTCGACCTGGGAGTCGGCCCCCATCAGCTGCACTAAGCCAATAAAGCAGTTCCTTAAATCTCATATTTAAATCTCAATTTAAGAATAAATTTAATCGTATCAGCTTTGGGACCTTAGACATCAAAGTGACGTGGAGTACTCGAGAAAACTTTCCTCCATCGCCTTTTTCTTGCTCCGTCGACTTTAAGAGATAAAACTTTTTGCCTACAAAAGAGTTACACGCTTTATTTCGCAGGCGAAATAGAATGTCCGTGAAAAATCAGGGAAACTATAGGACTGTGCTATAAGCCCCGAAGAGATATTACTATGACTGTCAAATAAGAATTCAAGTCGAAAGGAATATTTCTCTCTAAGTAGTCTTATCTTTTTTTAGAGTGGTTCAAGAGGTAGAAATGAATAAGTAAATAGTGGTAGGAAGGAGACTGGGTGGAGCTTGTGGGCGATCGCGCGTGAACTGATGACGGCCGTCGTCCCCGGCAAACCGCACTAAGAATTTTTCATTACTGAATTAAATTATTTTCCAACATTTTATGATACCTACTGTGTTTATGTTATTGTATCTATAAATAAAAAGAGTATTTAACAGGCGCAGATAAAGGACTTCTATATTTATGAAGTAAGTCACCTCTGGAGACATCAGTTTAAACTTCTTTATATTTCACTAATCCGTACGTCCATCCATACTTATATAAAGTATATCATAATTATTATTTAATATTATAAATATTAGATGATATTTGGGTTGGAGATAGTTTATATCTTGAGGAAGTACATGGGATAGTTTTCATCCAGAAAATCTTCCTATCAGGGGTCATTTATGGAGGTGGAAGTTTGTATACGGTGGAATCGATAATTTCTGTAAAGAGGAGGGTAGGCAATAAATAAACAAGTTGTATAAAATTCATAATTCTACGCAGAGGAAGGCGCGGGCAAAACCTAGTTTATTATATTTCTAGAAATTGTACTGTTTACGATCCCAAACAACATTTTAATCTTAACTCCTTGACAATGTTATAAGTCAAAAAGAATTTTAATATACAATTCTCGTGACACGATATTACGTGAGCTGTTTTTAATCAAATATTTGTGAAACGGCTACAATTTTTGGTGTCGTCGTCGTAATACTAACAACTTGTTGCCATGTCGACTAGGGTCGGCCAAGTTTACATAGAAGTTTTCGGTCCAGTCCATTGCACTCAGTGCACCCCACTTTAGAACAAGCGCAGACGTCGTTGCCGCGACGACTTCACTCCGCAAAAAGTCTCTCAATCTAACTTCGTGTTAGGGAAGTGATCAATATCTTTTGTCGCAACCTTTTACGTCAGAGTTCAAGACTTGACGCTACCATGAAAGTCTCTTATATCTATACCAAACAATAACATTATAAAATCTCTACCAAGAATGTAGTGAATAAAGATATGTATTAAATTGCTTGTTTGTATCCGATTTCTATTATCACTTAAAAACTACTGCTTTGTTTTTGTTTCTAGTTCTTTTTATGCCTTTTTATGAATATGCTGTTTTGTATTTGTATCAGACACGTTATCGTTAAGAGGTTAAACATAGCAGCCTTATTCCAAGAGATAGCGATAACTTAGCAAAAGTGCTGGCTTACAATGTATTAATAATATAACGAAAATTATTATTTAAATTGAGTTTTTATGGCTTAAAAGTCATGTATGAGTGAAAATCGAATAGGCTACATCTAAAGGATCATCGTGTGTAAAGGATTTCTTTAAATATTTCTGGACATCATTACACAGCGCCATCTAGTTCCGAGCTAAGCAACGAGGCTTGTGTTACGGATACTAGTTGGTTGATATACTACATATATACTTTTTTTTTTGTAAATACATACATATTATACATAGATACATCCATGACTCGGAAACAAATGTTGATGCTCATCACACAAACATTTGTCCCTACCGGGATTCGAACCCGGGACCCATAGCACAACAAGCAGCGTTAACTACCGCTGAGCTAAACGGGTCGTCTTTATTAGTACTCCGGAAGTAAGTTGCCGTTTGTTTGTTAACGGTACACAAAACAAAACAAATTGATTTGTATTAAATTTGCGTGTGACTTAGATAAAAGGCCATACTATCAACAAATCTCGAAAGATGCTGACGTAAGCCACTAAGAAATAAAGCGGTTTTGTGTGAAGGTGTACACCGCATAAAATCACATAGTCTGCGTATCAGTGCACACATGTAAGCCAATTTACAGCGACGACCACAGAATATTGGCTAGAGCGATGGAGCTCAGACTTTCTCGGGATAACTGAGACTGGCTTAAATCCCGCAAGAAATTTAATATATGACAAAAAATACGGAGCGTATATTGTTTGAGAAAAGACAAAGAAAAATAAAGCACACTCTGAGAAGGTCTCTACACATGAATATATGACGTACACATGACGTAACTGATTTTGAGAAAGAAGTTTTGTTGAAGTTAATGAAAGGATAATTTGAAGTATCACTTAAACAGGTATAACTTGCTACATAATAATTTGATAAACTAAACGCAACTAGGCGTCCAGTAATATGTACACAATACACAACAACCAAATAATCTACGACGACTCAGTGGTGCAGTGGCTGAGCGATCGGTTTGTGCGTCACGGGTTGTGAGTTCGAACCCCGCACGGAGCAAATATTTGTACTTTCTGCAGGTTGTATACATTGTTCCGGGTCTGGGCGTTTGTGTATGTAAAAATTTATGTGACATTTTTGTGTATTTGTAACCGCACCCACGATACAGGAGAAAATCCTAGTGTGGGGCAATGTTCTTTTTTAAAGAAAAAAAGGACATCTAATTTGACGGTACACAGTATCTGAACTATCGTATTATTCTAATCTAACTTCCATACCATTTTTGAGTGGATTTTAATCGATACAGTTTAATGTTATGGATGTCATAAAAACTATAAGTTTCAACAATAACATTTCCTAGTCTTCCTATTTTGAATAAAGTATGAGATTGAGAACTATGCAAGGAAACAGATTTGAAAAAAATATGCGTAACCAAAGTGAGTTTAGCAATTGCAACTTACCTACATCTATAACTTAATATATTTAGTGTTATATTGTAGTATGAAATGATGTTTTAAATAACTTTGGGGTTTGTACACGTTATAAAAATACTTGCCCATTTTTACTCTCAAATTATATTTGTATTTTTGACATATTATTTCAAACAACTAAAACCCTCTAGAACAGAAAACTTTATAGTGAGATGACGCACTTAAGAAAAATTTCTTTTTTTTTCAATAAATTAAGTTCAGGCCTGAAGGAATAATATTTTACCTAGTCGTGTAAAAACAATTCGTTGTAGCAATTCCATTAACCAATCGGCTAGTAGTTTAAATTAGTTTTGTAGACCAATTCAGTGGAAAAGACCCAAATTCAATATCTTTTATCGTAGGTTGTCTTGTCTTTTCCATCGTTTTATTTTAATTTAAAGCTTTCGATGAACCAACTATGCAATTATTTTTATTAGCATAAATATATATTTAACCCTCCAGGTGTAACTTAAACTAGGCAGCAGATAGATTGAAAATAATTCAGTAAAAAAACCAACTACTAATGTCAGAACTGGACAAAATTGGATCCATACAGGAAGCACCAGCTTTCAAATAAAAAAAAGAATCAAAATCGGTTCACCCAGGCGATAGTTATGAGTTAACAAACATAAAGACAGACGCATTGAGATCCTCCTCCTTATTCGAAGTCGGTTTAAAAATATATTTATATTTTTTTCAATAAGTAATCCAGAACAAATATCTGACTTCTGAACAAATGTCTTACTGTTTGACAAGACCTTTCACCCTAATTAATAAATATTGGACAAGGAGTCCAACACGCGGCAATTTTGGCTTTAAAATGATAATCAACCTTCACAAAAGTTCAAAAAAATTTACTCAAATCAATTTAAGAATTATTTACCTATGTAAGTTATTAATAAGACAGTGGAATACAACTTATTGCGGACTTTTCGCTGTAAAGTGTCAGAAATTAATTAATCATTAATCAGATCCAATAAATATTTAATTGTATACCAGATTCATAAATATACTACTTTATTTTAATAAATACCACCCCTCTTTTTGCAATTTTTTGCATATAGCCACTTTTTGCATCAGTAGGTAATATGTTTCTCTATGGTAAACATTTTTGCTCCTAAATGTGAATTTATTCACATAGTTACTAAAAGCCTGCATAACTGTATTACGGTGTAAAAAGCAAATGACAGGTAAGATTTATCGAGCGTTCATGGATGGTATGGTTTTCTAAATAAGAGGATAAGTCCTCGCGTTGTGTTTTTTTTTCTTTTTGTTGCTCAGGCGAGTGGAGTTTGTTTCATAATCCATGATCCATGTGATAGCTACTGAATTCATGGAAATAAATAATTTATTTTCACGAGCATCGTTAAAAGTTACTTTGGTATTAGACGAAAGGTTAAAAATTTAAACAATAACCAACAGAAATATTTTCTACACAACACAAATAATTCGTAGCTAAGAAAACGAACACATAAGGACACATTTACAAGCTGCATGAGTGGTGGAGTTATGGTGCCACAAATAAACACATAGAGAGATAAGTAAATACATACACCCAAATATAATTTATAAACCCCTCTTTTTAGGGACTAAGAAGTCGGTCAACAAAGAACATTAGGGAAGTTTTACTACTACCTACTACAACAGTCGGTTCTCGTCTCTCGATAGGCTCATTTTCAGAAGGGACAAAACAACAAGCAATTATACATAATCCATACTAATATTATAAATGCGTGTCTGTTTGTCTGCCTGTTACCTCTTCACGCTTTAACCGCTGAACTGTATGTAGTTATAGTTTGAGTCCCGGGGAAGGACATAGAATAGTTTTCATCACGGAAATCATCCCTTAAAAGAGAGGAAAGGAGGCTGGATATTTGTATGCGAATAAAATTACTAATTTTACGCAGACAAAGTCGCGGTCAAAAGTTCTTCTATACATATAAGCACAAAGCGTTTCTTTTTTTCCTAGAATAACGAAGGTATGTAGGTCCTTTAAAGTCGCTCGTCTAAAAGCACACTCTTCTCACAAATATTCCGCCCTCGTTGATGGCACTCATAAGATAATCACCTCTACAGAATATAACCATTATATATTGTTTTATCTTTTTAATAAAGATACGTTTTCATAAAACGATGGGTCCATTTTAATACCAGTTTATAACACTTATAAATACTTTCTCAAGGGGAGATAACGACGGAGTGCACGACGAGTAAAACCGGTAGCAATTAATTAGTTGGGATCATCTAAATGTCCTCGACGAGATGAACGCCAGATAAATTAACCTATTTAATTTAAGATACTGTCTATAATAATGTTTTATGTCTCAAAAAGATCTATTTGATAACCTCTTTTAATTCCAAATGGTATTTAAGGCGATTACTGCGGAGGCGAGGCGACTTGGCGGCCGGCCCAATGGCTGTAAAAGTGTAAAACAAGTAAGTATGTGTTCGCACCGCTGAACATTAACATGAACTTATATTCTCCACACTGTGTATTTCAATGCGAGTGTAAAAACAGTAAAAAAAAATGAGCGAGAACACCGGTGTGTGTTGCAGCTGTAAGTATTGTTAATGCAAAGACTTTTTGTTAAGCCTGACCCATTAGGATCAAACATATTTTATATGCTATCCCTAGTGACTAATAAACGCTCTATTATTCAACGTCAATAAATAACAATATTTTAGGCATCGCCGAACAGACCAGTTAGGAGTAAGTAATTAGATAAATGTACAAACAAGTTGTAACAAATGGGCTGAGCGGCGATGGTGAAATATTTCGTGATTGATCACCAACTAACGAGCATGGTAGCTACTCAAAATTCCTCACAGACACCCTACGTTAATGTGTTGTGCTTAAAACTCATAGGTAGCACCAGATTGGGAAGCTCATTTGTTTGCATATTCAGTCCACGTAACCTCTTTTGAGATTATCAAACCCTCTATATAACAAAATACGTGAACTTTTTATAGATAGTTTATGTATGGTGACTGTTCTTTATATTTACAGAAAGCTTTAGGTTGACATAATAGAAACTTTAAAATAAACTAAAAAAAATATATAATAAAATATGTCGTGATAATGTCAACATTCAATATTTGTGTTACGTAGTTGTAATAAATCAGTAACAAGGCAAAGATAATGAATTTATATGATTAAGTCGATTACATTTTAAAAACGAAGGGGAAATAGAAACATAAACTTGTATCGTTAGAGATTCAGCTGATGTCATGATTAATTTCACGATAGGTAGGTAATTCTTAGTTAAAAAAAACTCAACGCTCAAAGAAAGATGACGAGCTAATCAAATTTCGCGCAAGTTCGGAAAGTCTCGGTAAGTCTCGGCAAGTTCTCAGATTCAATTAGTAGATACGCGGCGGGCCGCTGTTGTCGCCCGACGGGGCCGCCCGCGCCTCCCAGACACGCAAGCACGGTTATTTTCATTATCATGCCTGTAATAACCATTCACTCTTGCTTTAACGGTGCTTGTCCTTTGCACTTCAACCTAATCTGGGAATTCACAACAAATTGATACTTTTATTTTGATTTGATTTGTTGCTAGATACATAATAGAAAAAAACCTTTTTAGCAAACATTAAGCTTAAACATATACTGAAAAAATTTGCGGAGGAGAAAACGGAAAAATAAATATATTGAATACAAAGCTAGACTAAACTAGGAATGATATAAAATTGTGCTCTGGTAAAATATTAAAAAAATGGCTACTGAGCCTCTAATACGTAGGTATGAAGTAGAATATTAGAATGCCAGAGAGCAGACGTTATAAAAGGCAGTTTCGTAACAGAAAGTGGAGCGAGCGCCAACGTCAACTACAAAGCCGACTGATAGATTGGCTCAACGAAACTTACTAATGTACATTGATGGTGCAAGGTGAAACGCGGACCGAGTTCGCAAAGTTTTGCCTTTGGCGGTGTTGGCAAATTATTCGCCTCGTTTAAGATCCTTTAGCAACATAACACACTAGCTTATGTGTTGAATAATAAGGCAAAAATATAACTACATAGTATAATGAGTTAATGCGTCCTTTGTTTTGAGCAAAACAATTGCACGAGTATATTTGAGTTTTTTTTATTACAAAACTGCATACCACAATAAATGGTGCTAATTCTAAGTATTTCGTGAATATTGAATTCAAAATGTTGCATAGGTGACGGTTTTGTAATTTGACTGCAACTATCAACGTAAGTGTTTCTGAAATAATAATCATTTCAATAACAGATTAAATTAAAATTAGAAATTCGATCGAAGAGTCACTATATTGTAAAAACAGATAAGTTCTTTCATAGTTCGTTCGTATGTAATGATTCAAATTCAACAAACCGCTAAATAAAGTCCCTGAAATCCTCAGAATATATTTCTCATCCTTAAAAAAAACACTTTTCTATTTATGTCATGTCTACACACTAGCAAATATACTTCAAGCCATTCATAAAATGGCAACAGTCATCCTTAGTAGGTGAGGTCAAGGAGTGTCACCTGAGGGAAACGTGACATCGTCGCGCGACACATAACTATGTCACATATACACGACGAATTCAGTTGTAAACAATCTTATAGAGCCGTTGGGACGAGCTTTTTAGAGGAACATCACTGTTACGCTTAAGTGTGTGAACTGTTTTATTACAGTTCCTTAAAAATGTTAATTAATCCTAGTGTTGACGAGCTAAAGTTTGACGTCAATAAGTGTTACCTGACATATGCGGCGAGATTTTACTGTACAGAATATAACCTTGCAACCACGAATCTCTTTGTTCTTCGTGAACAAACTGCAAGACGATTGTTGTGTAATTAAAATTTAAAATAAGGGTATCATTATCGCATGTACTTGTTTGTCATTAAAGCCAAAACATGATTTCTTGTGCACAAATAACCTACCAAATAAGTTTCTCCGCTTAATTTTATATTTGGTAGGTGGTAAGTAATTATCGATAACCCTATCTATCTAACACATCTAATCAATTTACTAATGCAAATAATATTGATCGTCATGCAACGTACAGGCGAAAACAATGACCCTTAACGGTTGAGGTCAAGAAGCCTTGGGGAGCCGACGTATACATACTCGTATATGAGCTCCGCGCGACGCTTTTCAGAGCATAACAGCTAATAACATGACAGAACTCACTTATCTACAAGCTTATGGTTGCTTTAGGGCCTACTTTCAGTATGCCTATTACTTTAGGACTTTAAGCCTTATAATAATAATAATAATAATAATAAAATCTTTATTTGTACGTAACTTAACATAGGTACACAAAGTTATGTCATGTTGTACAGAGGTGTCACATTAGAGGGTGAACTGCTGCCTCCTAAACTAGGCCAGGAGCCTGTGTTTTAGGAGCCAATGTTCCTCCAGGTGTAAATTCAAACAACTGTGATGAACTGTCATGCAAGTACTTACATTGCTATAAAATAATGATTATTATTTATTCTATTTTACAATTTGGATACAGTGTTAGTGTTTCTTTAGAATTAAACAACAACAGTAATAAGATTCTCAGTTTCTTCGTAAGATAACTTCTGCAACCATTTGGTGAGTTTAATTTTAATTTCATGTTTAGTAAAGGAGTAGATGAAGAGGGTTTTATTTATTTTATTATATAGTCGAGTGCTTGTAGCTGCGAGCTGTCGACTGGCAAATGTCGAGTGACATTGAACTGGGACGCACACGGGAATACCCTTGCGTCTTTTAAGTTTATCAGGGTCTAGCTGTAGCGTGGAGTGTTTGCGCAGTAGAGTACGGAGTACAAAGAGCTGTCTTACTGTCAGAACTCCCATTTCAGAATAAAGTAATGCAGTCGGGAAGTCTCTTGGTTTGAAATGCATGACCTTTAAGACCGCTCGTTGAGCTCTTTCTACTTTAAGCAAAGATGATTTGTATGTACCCCCCCAAACAGGGATACAATACATGATTATGGATTGACAGAGGCTTTCATATGCAAGTAATGTAGTAGTTGTATCGGCAGAATATCTGAGTTCTTTAAATATATAAATTAATTTCCTTACACGTGTACATAAGGCTTCGATATGAGGTTGCCAAGTAAGTTTAGCATCGATGTGAACTCCAAGATATTTGGTGTTAGATACAAGGGAGACAAATGGACAACTACAGCTCATTTCATTGCCGATGCATGTATGTGCTTTAATTAGGCCTGATTCCTGCGGTGGTGTTATTGTGTTTGGCAAGGAAAATCTGATGATCTTAGTTTTGGCGACGTTCAGGGTCAGTAAGTTCACAGAAAGCCAAGTCATGACAAGTCGAAGTGCGTGTTCCACCCTTTCCTTTGCTTTAATCCAGTCTGTGTCATATACTATTAGCGCTGTGTCATCTGCATATGTAAATATATCACAATTAAATATTTGGGTTTGACACAGGTCGTTGATATAGAGCAGGAAAAGAGGGGGCCCAAGAATACTGCCTTGCGGTACACCGCAGTTAATAAATTCCTCATCACTAACTATAGAATCTACTTGAACACGCTGAGTACGACTTGAGAGATAATCTTTAAATATGTCCAATGTAAGGCCACGAATACCAACACGCTCCATCTTATCAATCAAGGTGGGAATAGAGACTGTGTCGAATGCCTTGGATAGATCAAGGAAAATACCGTAGCATTTCAACCTTTTATCCAATTTATCGACTAAAGTTTTGGTAAGATCAGCTACAGCATCTTCTGTTGAGATCCCAGGCCTAAATCCATATTGGTTGGTTGCAAGGATGTTGTGTTTGGTGAGATACTTCATAAGACGATTGTAAAGTATTCTTTCAAGTATCTTGGAAAGAGAACTTAGTACAGAGATTGGTCGATAATTTGTTATATTGCCTCTGTGACCGGACTTAAAGACAGGGTGAACTACAGCTTTTTTAAGGGCATTAGGAAACAAACCTGTGTCAATGGCGCAATTGAAGATATGATTTATAGGCGGTGTTAAAATAGAGTTCGATTGTTTTAATATTATAGCTGGGATGTTGTCATAACCAGTGGCGCAATCAGAACGCAAGGAGTTGATCAGCCTTTCAACCTCAGTCTCATCAACTGGCATTAAAACTAGAGAGTGACATGGTGGTGCTTGGTGAGGTTTAATAATATTCGGGGTAGGTTCAGGAAGAGGAGAGACTTGAGAAGCCAGCTTACATCCTATATCAGTGAAGAAGCTATTAACCTGATTCACGGCAGTTTTAGGGTCAACATTGAGTTCAAGAAGTTCTTTTGGGTGTCGTGGTTGAGGAAGAGAGTTTGTAATGGCTCTAATAGCCTTCCAAGTGGCTTTAGGGTTGTTTTTGGCCCTTTGTAATTCGTTTTTATCGTGTGCTCGCTTAAGCTTTTTTAATAGGTTGTTAAGGAAATTACGATATCGTTTATACGTAATTTGAAGGATGGTATTTTCAGGTTTTTTTTTTAGTTTGTAATGCATTTTGTCACGGTTTCGTATGCATCTGAATGTCAATCTTATGGGTTATATATGGTAGGTTTACAAAATTTACTACCTAAGCGAAAAATATAGAGTAATGGAACTGTCCGCTTATTTTTTCTGCGAAACTGGCACGGTCCCCATTATGTTAACAGCAGTAGTTGTAGGCTATTATATTATTATATTCTGACTTGGATTCTGCCTTGATTCTTTCTGGTGATATAGCCAGTCAAATTAATGAGTAAAAACCACTGATATTTTAAGGTTAAGAGTGAATGTTAAAACTCGGTAGATTAGGCAATTACCTATGACCTACCCATTACCGTATACCACGGTATAGGCGGGTCATACCCTATGACCCACCTATTACCGTGGTATACTTACACAAAAATACAGGTACCTTGTTATTCCCCAAACGGAAACAATCATCCTTTTACATTTTTTTGTCCTAAAGAGATCAAGAAGATTTAATTTGAGGGTATGGTGCAGTGAGAATACGGCGTATATTGCATAACTATGCATGAAAATTAGCATTCCGGAATTAAATCATAATTAATCATCTTGTAAATGAATGAATTACTGTAAATAAAATAAGATACCTACTATATGTTATTGCTTGAGTTTAATCTACTCCCACTCTAAAACAAAAGACAGGAGTAGGTAAGTTGATCGGTGTATTTAATCTCATCACATGCATATATCGGCCCACACCTTAGCCTTTTGCAGTGCACTAAAACGTTTTACCGGAGCTCGGGAGTAGATTATCTTCCGTAGTCGAGTGCTTAACTGTTACCGGCGGGTATCACATCACTGACGTAACTACCTATGCACTCCCGGCACTACTAACAATGTTACTATTACTACTCGTTCCATCGTACAATAAATGTGGTAAATCTTTTGGAAAGTCAGCGTCTTACAGCATTATTGTTAGGAAGCTCTTTAATGATGGCGAAACTGTCTGTAACAATGCCTGTAACCTTGAGGTAGGAAGTCCTTTGTGGCAACTCCCGCCTTGTCCGAAGCATATTCTCGCCTTAATAAAAGTTTATGGGCGTTTCTACATCAAAATATTCTCTGAAGTATTTACGGAAAATGATTGTCTCATTTCACAATGACTTCTGCAAATAAATATTAGCGACTGAAAATTGAGATGTAAAATAGACGACTTGGTTTGCAAAATAAAAGTATATAGACTAACTTGTGGAAGATTGCTTCAATATAAAAACGTCCAATGCTTTGAGTTCTCCGTTTCTCACTTACGGTAAAGTGATCCCACACGAATTGGGATCAAAATTTAAAAAAGCTTATAAATGTGTTAACCACAAATATTACGTACTGATAGCAAGACACACACCTATACATATGATTATTTTATGATTTGGGGTTCAAAGGATTAGATTACTAGTCAAACTGAATGTACAAAGTATTAGGCACCCGTATTGTTCGTCAATGTCTCCACTAAAAATTGGTTAGATAAGCATTTCTTAGTTTTAGTATTGTATGGGCGGCTTTTTTTTATTGAAATAAAACAAAGACAAACATTTATGACATCCAGGTGTGCTTGAAGATGGCATTCTTGGTATTTGCTATTTTGCAGTTTTTGAATTTTAGTGTGTTATCAGTGCTTGCAGCGGACATACATGTGTCGTACGCAATTATTACAATAATTTTCCTAAAGAATAATATCTATCGCGTTAATTATGCCTAAAAAATCAGAACTTAGTGCAGAACAACGGCTAAAAATTAAAATTTTAAGTGAACAAGGCATGTCTCAAGTGAAAATAGCCCGAGAAGTGAAGTGCTCGCGTTGCGCAGTGCAATATGCACTAAATCGTTTCAATGAGACCGGTACCCATGAAAACAGACCAAGAACAGGCAGAAGAAAAATAACTACAGAGCGTGAAGACCGATTATTAATTAGGCAGTCTCTACAGAACCGAAAAAAAACTGCTTTAGGGCTCGCTGCAGATTTATCCGATAAAAAAGGCCGACCAGTGAGTGCATATACTGTGAGAAGAAGACTTCTTACAGCTGGATTAAAAGGTTGTAAAGCAAGAAAGAAGCCCTGGCTCTCGGAACACAATAAAAAAAATCGGTTGGAGTGGGCCCTCAGGCATAGAAATTGGACTGTGGAAGATTGGTCCAACATACTTTGGTCAGACGAATCAAACTTTGAATTAATAATATTGACTTTATGTGTTACATTAAAACAATTTAGAATTCTTAAAATCACTTTCCGCAAGAAAAATAATGAAGTCTAAATTTTAATCTATTTTTTCTTATTGCAAAGGTGTTTGGAACCCCCGGTGTGACTTACGTCAGGCGGAGAGCGGGCGAAGAGTACAACCCAGAATGTGTAGTTCCCACTGTTAAACACGGTGGGGGCTCAATAATGATTTGGGGTTGCATGGCTGCCGAAGGAGTGGGTGAAATGGTGTTATGTGAAGGGCGAATGAATAGCGTCAAGTACACCGAAATCCTAGAAACATCATTAGCTCCGTCGATAACGAAGATTTTCGGTGACACAAATGCTGACGGAGTGAAATTTCAGCAAGACAACGCAACTTGCCACAAATCAGCACACACCATGACGTGGATGGCTCAAAATAGAGTCGATCTTTTGGACTGGCCCCCACAGTCACCGGACCTTAATCCCATTGAACACGTATGGTCCATATTGAAGAAAAACATCCGCAAACACTCGATAAATAATAAACAATCACTCCTGGCTGCGTTAGAGCATGAGTGGAAAAACATTACTCCAGAGGAATGTTTTAGGCTGGTAGAGTCAATGCCAAAAAGAGTGTCTGCCGTCATTAAATCAAAAGGTGGACCGACACGATATTAGTTATTTGACTTAAATAAATCATAATAATAATATATGTCATTTATTTACATTTCCTATACTAAATCACCCTAAAACTGGCAATACTGTAGGGTGCCTAATACTTTTGCACGTGGCTGTACGAGACAAATCCATATTTGCAGAACGAGGCCACTTGCAACTAGGGTTTGAGTACGAACTTAAACCTAAATAGCGATAGTTTATTTCTCAAAATTTAATTTTTATTTTGTTTGTTAGTTTTCTCAAATTGTGGTGCTTTAAGATACATTATATTCCCCATAATTATGCAAATGGTTGAGCGAACACGTTGGCCTTAATATATATACTTGTTATAATAATCAACATTTTCTAAAAGTTATTTCCTTTCTTTAAAGCCCAGCTACATATTATTATAACGGCCATCAAAAACACAAAAGGTACATTTTCCAAGCTTTCCTTCCATGCTTGCGTCAGAATGAAAATGTTAATTTCCCCACGTCCACCGCGCGGCAGAGAGCGTTTTTATGTTCATAAGCAATCAACTAGCAACTTATCACGTAAATGCCTTACTGGTAAATGCTTTGCCTATAAGCAAAATAAAATGTTATAGCAGTAGGTACCTACTACATAACTCAGCTGTAATACAGCGTCATTTTTGCCAAAAATATTATAGCCTACCTACTTTTAGCGTAGCAACAAAAAAACATAAATATTCTTCTAGTAAAAGTACAAACATAAAATATAAAAGTATCATAACCTGAGCGTGTACTTAATACAACCACAAAATCTTAGATATATGAACATTCTGAAAAAATTTTTGTTGCGATTCTTGCCGTATAAAACCAAAATAATATGATTATCATCATCATCATCATCAGCCCATATTTGAAATTTAATAATTACATACTGAAATAATGCTCAAATGCACCATATTATATTGTATTATCTTTAGGTACTCGGTCTACATTTGTTTTATTTATTCTCAGTTATTTTTACTGATGCTTTCAGGTATTCCAGCTGTAAAAAAATGTTAACCAATAACTGATACAAATAGCTAGCACCGACACCCACAGGTAGAAATAGGTTACGCTATTGTTAGCCGGGGTCCGGACGACATGCCTGCATCGATATTCAGTGTTATTTTTGGAGCAAATGATGCCCACGTAACCAATTCACTACGAAGCCTACCTGAAAATCTTGCCACTCCCAAAACATTTTAATATATCGACGGGAAAATTTTATTACAAAAGTACAGATGGTTACGTAAAGTTAAAGAACATTTGGTTCTCTTTCTTTCTTATAAAGTTTTTGTTATGAAAAGTACTATTGATAACTGACGAAACCTAAATTGGTTCATCCGTTTAGGAGCTACAAAGCAGATACAGATATACGCACATACACACGTTCAAACTTATAACCCCCCGGTGGGTTAGTCGATTATTGTTCATCCTCCTTGTATAGAAACATACATTGAACATTATACATACATTTAACATATTACCTAATATCAATTAAGAGACATTCCAATTTAAAACAAATAAGTTAGTTCAACGCTCGTAGGAAGAACAAAGGTGTATTTTTATTAAAAACTATTAGCATCAACCACAATTGGAGCTTGATTAAGTGGTTTAGTTGACGATACACTATGAGGTGTTTTGTTTATAATATTTAGTTATAGTAGTTGGCATCAATAAAACTTGAGACCCTAGAATAATGATAAACGACATTAACTTGCTCGCGTCCCAACATTACAAATGGATGTTCCCTACTGAATCTTAAAACTTTGAATGTTTTAAGATTCGATGGTTACAGTGACCGTCGAAATATGAAATATATTTTCGAATTTCATAGACAGTGGTTATATTAAGTGGAAACTGCCCGGGGCTGTTTACAAATAACGCACATCATACGATCCCTGTGCGGCCGGCGACCTAGAATAATTACCACCGACATTGCCTAATAGCGAGAACTCTATTAAGTGCATCTCTAGCGACGAGCACCTGCTATTAATATCATGTCCGACAAACCTTTGATTCAGGGCTTTAATTACATCCCCTATATACCTACATTGCATATACGTTCGAGTACATAGATAAAGAGTTAGTCCCTAACTAGATATGCGACCGCGTGTTTTGTTTTTTCCGGGTGGGATGGGAATTTATGATGTGTATTTTGCCGTAATACAATTTCCTACCTGGCTTCAGGCGTCAAAATCCGTTAGGCGTTAAGGCTTAAACAACTGTTTCTTTTTTAAGATTTTACTAAGTTTTTTTCTATAATAATCTTTTAACAGTAGTACAGTTTTGAATATAAAGAAAGAAAGAAAAAGATTTATTCGGCCACACGCAGGAGACCAAAAGAAAAAACAGTTTGAGAAAACAGAAAAAAAAAAAAATCCCTATGTTACCAAAATATTCCTGAAATTTCTGTATGTGAAATATTTTATATGTCTCTCAAATCACATGACTGGTATTAATTTCTGTTCTTTTATATACTATTTAATTAACAAACAAGAAATAAGTGAATAAACATTTGCAATAGTCCTGGTACAAAGTGCTCGTCGCCGACCCTAAATTCCGTTTAACAATAAATAAAACAGGTTCCACCGTCCACAATAAAACTTCACCGAAACCTGCCTACATGTTCGGTAACATATTAAAGCAAAATAGGAAAATGTTCCTGGTAATAATGTTTGTTCCTGGCACGATAAATTAGCCGTTGAAAAGGATCAAAATTGGTTGGCCACTCTTTGAAAATATTGTCTGTATGCAGGACAACGTCAAAAACTGTGGGACAGCGGCCCAATTAATTGTGTTGTAATAACTGTCGTTTGCCCGCGGCTCCGACCGCTCTATTCGATTTTTCCAATATTACCTTAGTATTCTTCCCTTGTAAAAAGGAAGTTTATATTTAAAAGTGACCTAAGTTTCATAAAAGTTGTAGACGTTGTCATAGTTGTTTTTTTTTTCTCGTTCGTCTGATACATGGTGAAAGACAATAGTTTAAAGAACACAACGTTTCTACGGGTTTATATTTATGTTTCTAATAATATAATGTATGAATCACAAGAGCCAAATATTGCTGCAGGTTTCGGTCGTAACGGATTAAGGTATTGAGGCCCCTTAACGCGCATGAGCTGTAGGCGTTTAATTAAGATTGATGAGTGCATCCAAGTTCTGGTACATACACATACTACTTGCGACCAAATGTAGTATACACTCCGTCTAGATAGGAGTTTATAATACAGTTTTAGCTTCCAATTCGTCATTTCTGCAAAAACCCGTAGCGTGGCTACGGCGTAGCAACTAGCTACGCACCCCGAAAATATCAAAACAGTAAAGCTATAATAATAAAACCTACATATTTTTTTAAATTCAACTCAGCAGACATTATTTAAATTTTATTATAAAAAATCCCACAGCTCGCTAATGTGACCCGAGCAATATATAATCACCTTATTTCTACTTCGCTTCAGCCCCTCTGCCGCCCGTGTCGTGCTAAATGAAGCTTATATAACGGACAACTTGCACCATTTACCTTTGTATTTATATTGTACCCTCTACCCAAGTTCAAAACATTGAACTGCGTTGTTGAGCATTTACATTTTCCACCGTTTATATTACGAGCTAGCAATTAGCGTCGTGTCTAGATAATAAGCTATATGCTTGTGAGTCGCCAATACACTTAATTAGGCGAAACTACGCAATCAAATATGCGTTATATCGTTTGGCATGTATTGTCTGCCATCACTCCCACAGACTAACCGCTTGCTGGAGAGGAGGTGGGGTGACTGACGGCTTAGAACCAATCACTAAGACCTGACTAATACCTGCCGAACGCCCAGCTGTCTCCTCGCTGCCAAACGTACCTACATTTATCACGTTAAGCTTTAATTACATCACAAGTATGTTTTGTCAAATTAAAACTACAAACCAAATCATATAACAGTACGCAGGAATATTATTTTTTCATTACAGAAAAGAAATAAAGTTTATTTACCTACTCCTATAAACATGGTGAGTAGCCCAGCCATAAAAATCAGTATGAATGTATCATCTCACTTAACACGAGAACACGTTTTAAAAAACAATATCAAAATGGCCGCTGTACTGGCCAATTATAAAACAAGATGGACGCAAAATGTCACACGTGACATTACTGATCAACCGTGCTGTGACAAAGGTAGTCGCGCAAAAAGTACGGGCACTCGGTCCACGGCACTTACACCTGTTACTCCCGTCATATTTCAAGAAAGCGCCCGTCACAAATGTTCCATGCGAATATCCCATAAAAAGTTTTCACTTCCCGCTTCAATTTTTATCAGGATATTATGCCATTATTTTCCAACTATCTTTAGAAACAGCTTTAGAGTAAGTAGCGAGGTACCCCAGGTGACAGTGATGTAGGACTTTAGAGTTTTATTTTTATATAAGATTTTTTATAGGAAAACTAAGCATGAGTCAGGATCCTGGAATAGTATCCTAAGTGTTTGCTGCAGACAACTTGTATATGTAGTTAGAAAATAATAATATCACATAATTTAAAAAGTCAAGGGTTTGCGATTTGGATTAGAACTCAGTTCCAACTTTGGGCTTTTGACTTGACTATCACTGCAATCTAGATACAAAATATTCTATAAACAACGCATCATACTGAAGAGTAGGATATTTTCAAAGTGATAAATCCTGCATAAAAATATATGTAGTCAAACATATTACACAAGTACGAGTGTATTAGGTTGAAATCCTTTCGTGGAATGAACAGTACTTAATCGAGTGTCAACCGTCGCGACAACCGCTTGACATTCGACGTATATTCTCACCAGACATGACAGCCGACGCCACCTATCGCCATTCGCAAAGCATTACACATACACATGTCAGATTTTTATTATACACGTGCGGTTATATTGCTTTGTGATATATTTTTTATCGCCTGGGAAAGTAGTAGTAAAATATTTTAATTTACTATAATTTAAATAGAGTTGCGAAACATTAGCATGTTTTATGTCTTATCTTTAATTAAAGTACTACGTTCTACTATTTACTATGATTTTTGCATAATATAAATAGAAAAAATCTCAGATGTATCCGGAAATAGGTAACTATATAGTTTTTATATCGGTTTAAAAAAATTAAAGGTATTCTGAGTATTATTTGGAGTATCTGTGATTTTTCGTTCAATCATATCTTTCGTCGTCTCGTAGCTATCTTATTCGCTCCCAGTTTATTAAAAGTATGCTACAAATAACATTATTACACAAACTACAATCATGAAGGAAATATTTCGAAATAATTAGTTCTTGTTGCGGTCCAATACTGAACATAATATAGTTCTTCGTAAACTTCATCATCTTTATCTTCATCAGGACGAACGTTCACTACTAAACAAAGCCGTCTCGTCTCACATAGATAACATAAAACAATATTTTATATAAAAATAGTATCAAACGAAAAAGTTCCATCGAACTCCGCGTAAATATTCATTACGATGCAAACGCAAGCTAAAAAACAAAATGAAGTTAAGGAAGAGTTATTTTTTATAAAAAGTAAGCCAACGAAGTGACGTGCGGTCGGCAGTGCGACATAAAATTCAGTTAATCGCGTGCGAGTCCAAGCGAATGGTCTCGCTTGGCGCGGCACATCCCATCCGGATATTGAGGGAGCGCGAGCGTCATGAAACTTTTACGTCCCTTATCCGCACACCTATTATACCGCCGTCATATTTCATCGAACCGCCGCTTGCCGCTAGACAGCACGAAAGCGGTTTTTATTAAAATCGTAGCGGACGTTTCCGTCACCTCGTAAACCACACGTGGCTGAAGGTCTTGCGATACAGCAAAAATGTTAACATACTTTGTGTTATGTTTGGCGCGTTACGTTCTGAACGTGTTGCCATAAAACTGCTAGTTTTATGATCAGTACCTAGCGTATTACAAAACGTTAGAGAATAACAACTTCGTTTAATTTCATTTCATGTGAATAACATATCCTCATATTATCCTGACATCAGTTTTCCGCGTATCCAGTAGAAAAAAGCGTTCCCGGTAACGCAGTTTTACAGCGTGTAGTTTTATATTTTTAATTAAAATAGGTATAACTTTTTTCTATTCATTGTGCAGAGATTTTTTTATTCATATACTAGAACCAACTATGACGTCCTAGCTAACATAAAAAAATACTTATTCATGCAACGATTGGGAAATTGAATCAAACTCAATCTGCCATACGATACAAATTAGTTTAAAACGACACATACAGAGTTAAGAATTGCTAGAACAGATAAATGGTGATAAATTGTTACCCTTCCGCCAGTAAGTAGGTACAGCAGAGAAACCATTTATTTGCCTCAGTGGCAGCTTGGACGGCGAGATAACGACCGCTAACATACATTTATGCAAAGATCAACACCCACTTACTGGTATAACGTATGATAAGGGTATTAGGTAGGTACCTATAAGGTGGAAGAGTAAACATAATCTACACACAGTGGTGAATGTCGATGTTGTTGTATTTCGTGTATTACAAAACCGAAATTTCTTATCATCCTTCGCCTTTTCCCAAAAAAGTTAAACTTGGCTCCCAGACTATACTAATTTTACACGAATCGACTGCAATTCAGCATCCAAATATTTGACACCTGGTAACGGGAAGAAGTAGTTTAATTTCACTAGTAGGGCCATTCTTGCAAATAAGTCTTATATGTATAGAAAGTATGTATTAAGGGTATTAACAGACATGTCATATTAGTAACAATATTGTGTCTGACCAGACATCTGAGCCGGTGGGCCGGACAACTCACCGTGACGTGGGCTGACGTGCATGACAGTGCGGCTTGCCGCCTGTCCTCACGTGATCAATCACTGATGATTGAGGACACATTATGGAACAATTTATCCCTATTTAGCCTCTATTTATTTGACATGTCCCGACATTTAAAGATAAACGTCTAATTGAGCGTCGATATGTTTTGTTTACCTATCTATAAGATCTGTGAAGAATGAATTCAATGTACCGGAGCATTTTTTTATTATCAGGTATGAACAAGCTTTTTGAATCTTACATTGATTTTTAAAAGACTGAACAGTTGTGTAGTGCTCGTAATTTATATATCAACTGACTACAGATTCATAGTTATCTAATCAATGGGATAGACACGTAGTAACAAACTAACGTTTATGATTATACGTTGAGCTGTTGTTATTTTATATTTTTTGTATAATTATATTGTTAAATCCTTATTTTATCAATTGTAAACCCCTAAAAGTCTGGAATACAGAAGTTATATCTTTATTCACACAATATGTTTGTGTTTCTTTTATTGCATTCCATAGGCTTAAAAATGGATAATTTTTCGAACCGATTAAGGCACTCAGCCCAAATCACATCTCAACGATTTCACTATAAATCAAATCAGAACATATTCTTTATGGGAAGGAGTTGAATGTATGTTTACTAGTTCGATACAGGGGTAGTAGGGTAGCCGCTATACCCTATTTTAGCTATTTTCCGCTCCCATAAAATTTATAACTTTAGAAATTTCGATCGTTATCAAGACATCAAAATAAAAAAAATACAAAATAAATTCTAGATTAGTAATATATAGTAAGTAGATACATTGTATACTATTTGGGTTATGTAGATGAGCTAAGAAGCGGGTGATAGATAACGAGTGCATATTGAAACATTGAACGTTTCGTCACGTCGCGTCGCGGTCGCGTGTCGCCGGCTACCCGCGGCGGCATTATGCTGATCGTGGCGCAATACGTCACTTTACGCCGTCGACGTGCCGACTGCGACACACACGACACTGCTATTCCACTGTCAGATTTAGATCCGTGTTAAACCGGATATATTTTTGAAGAACGCAGATTTCTTATCTGACTACCTTAGTAGTTTATTTTAAATTGTATTTGGACAATTTAAGCATGCTTCTATGATTTTTTTTCAAATTTTTCAAATTTTTTTTTTCTATATCATCGACCTACTTTACTATTCCAACATGGACGCAGATCTCCTCTGATTTAAGAGGAACTAGGCTGTAAGCCACCTTGGTAATCTAGTGCAGTTTGACATGTGATAAATACGCACATAATTTCGAAAAGTTTGTGGTTCGAACCTTGGGATTGAACACGCGCCTTTTGAAATCACAATTCACTGGTCACACTACTAAGCTATCACAGCTACTACTTTTTCGATATCTTCACCTTCTTTATTATATAAAATAAAGGAAATAGATACAAATATAAAATTCATTAATGTTCTTGCAAACTATATCTCAATAACAATGCGTGTAAAATCTGCAATGTAGTTTGAAGCATTTCCGGGGAAGTGGGCCAGCGCTACTAGCCCCATATTAAATTCTGAAGGTAATATTCATCAACGAGTGGCCTTAACAAGCCACTCCAACGTCCTCGATAAAATACAAGTGTTTTCGTAATAAACGCAAATTATATCGCTAAAACATTTACCTAGTGAGCACAAAATAATTAGATTTTCTAATTAATTATGTTTGTTGTTAAAAACTATTCAGATAGAATGAAAAGAAAACAATGTTCGTTTTAAAACATTCTTAACATTTATATACTTCGTAATATACTAGAAGGAACAAATCATTACTATAAAAGTCCAACATGAGCTCAAAAGCTTTATTTCAAGGTATACCTACATTTAATATTGGCCAAATGCAAAATAAACGTTGACCGTTCTCCAAACTTCAAACGCCATGGGGATATGAAAATGGATAGTGTTTTCGCTCGTAGTACCCCTAGAGAATAAAGTAGTGAATAAATAAAACAAAAAAAGAACTGGTAGACTCGTCACCGTGCCGCATTAATTTCATAAAGTTGCCGCGTGGGATCCATAAATTTACATCGAGTTGCAACTTTGTTTTTGTTGCTCGAATAACGTCACACACGACTGCATACAATAATTACCAGTGATTCCGCAAACTATCAGCGCTAATGATAAGTTTTAACATGTCATTATCGAGCATCCCGCGCCCCTGCCACGTAAAATAACATTTAATGTCTACCTTAACCGCATTTATGTTGATATGTCATATTTCGCTGACATCTGAAAATTGTTGCTGTAATTGCATTTTGGTAACATGGATTTGCGATTGGTTCAGGCAAAAAGTATTTTCTTTGATAAAAAATATCTTCAGAATAACCTTTAAAATAGGAGACAACATTTATGACGTAAAATAACATTATTTTGCAATAAAAAAATCTTTCGGGAAAATTGGTGAGAGCAAACGTTATTGTAATTAGACAGTAATATTGATTACAGAACAGCTGCGAGCGATGTATTTATTTAGATATTATGAAATTACCTGCATGACCCAAATCAAATGATAAAGGTTGGGTAATTAGCAACATCAAAGTAAAAGGAATAATATAATAATCTGCGAAATACTTTCTAATGGCAACTTGTTATGTGGGATATGTAACTGAAACTATTTGCTGGCAGTCAGTTTATTCATTAACCTGCAAAATAGAACCGATCAAATTATTTTGGTTCATTTTTCATACCTTAATGAAATAACTAATGGTATTGATCTTCTGCATAAAAGTCATAAATTGCCTATTGCCTTTATGAAAATTACAAAGAAAAGTGCGCAATGGAATTAATTTTGTCTGACTTCATCCAATATAATCATATTATGAAACTTAAAAATAAAGTACATACATATATTGCCTATATAGAAAACATAATAATGGATTCAAAAATAGACTTCGCCAGAGAAAAAATATGTAATGATGTAAGAAAATACCTTTCTATCGAAATCAAGGAATAAAATATCTTCGTTTCTTTGATCTAAATTTGATTAAAATGGCGCTTATATAATATTTATTTACGCTATGGTAATTAATAAAATTATAAATAATAAATAAAATCAATGATAATTTCTTGTCGATTCATGAAATAGAGAAGTGCATTTAAGAGAAAAGTGGAAACACAAAAGTATACTTATTATAGGAATAACTGACCGGAATAACAACCGTAAATGATCAAGGTAGTAATGTACATATAATCTGAATGTAAAAATGAGACGCTCCGTATCCTTTTACGAAAGATAACAACATTAGTTGTGAACTTTTTACACGATGCGTGCACAACCAAAAAGACAAACATATATAGAGACGGAGAAAATAAACCGAAAAATTGATTCAGTTTCTTATCCTTTAGCAACCGGGCTATTTTTGGAAATATTTTCAATGTAAAGAGACGCCACGTCTACAGATTTATTATACGTTCTCGTGACTTTTGAATATCCGTATTCAAAAGTCGCGAGTACGGTAATATTTGCGCAAGTTCAAGTCTTCAGTTCCGTTTACGCACGAACGTGGAATATTTGTATTCAATCGTACACATATATCATTGATTTTGTTTACCGCCAACGATTCGCACACGTACACCTGAACTGGCTCCAAATTCAATCATAAACGCATTGAATTGATGGGTACTTAAGCTTCGAATATAATTGTGTTTGAATAAATGGCGAACATATTATTCAACTGTATCTACAGCGTGGTGATTGGAAAATGTATTATAATCTACAAGAGCACATGACACATTACGTTTATTTAATTATTTCTACTTTATACCTATTAAATCTGACCATACAAAAAAAAATCCAGAAGTTATTTTGAGTTAGTTGTATTTTTTTTTACTTGTGCCTTCCTTGCATTAAATGTGGTGACTGCAAATCCCAGTAGCGTGATCAATTATTTAACTCTAGTATCAAAGGACGCTTGTTCATAGAAGTTATGACTTACATTTGTAACAGAATCATGGGTATTTTTATGCTTAAAATGTACGTATTTATAAAAAAAACTACAGTATGTGTACCAACCAAGTAATATCCGTAAAACAAGCTTCGTTGCTAAGCTCAGAACTAAATGACATTTTGTAATGCGGTCTGTATCTAATTATTTCTTTATTTAACCAGAAATTTGTGTGAAATATATTAAACATTAGTACTTAGAGTACGCTTATAAATATATGTATGCTTAATTACTTAATCTTTTGCACGGTGTGAGGCGTAATGTGGCGCATGAATAATTCCAGGCCATCTATTATAACACGGCTTAGAACAAGCGCGCTGTAACCGATAACGTATTTAGAATAATTTACAACGCTGATAGAATTCACAGGATTCTGTTTAAGGCTGAGATTATCCCGTCGGTGGGTAAATTGGATCAGCAAAGAAAAATTACAAAACTAGGCCTGGTGTTTGTCACGGAAAGTTATGTATTTTTTGCTTTAATTTGAAATTGAAAAATGCAACATATTTTTTAGTGAATTTAGAACACGAAATTATTTAAAAAATAATTAATATTTGAAACTATGGTTCCGTAAATACATCTATTAGAATTATTATTATTGGAATTATATATAAATTATTAGTTTAAATAATTATATCCGGACATTATCACACAGCGCCCTCTAGTTCTGAGCTATGCAACGAGGCTTATGTTACGGATACTAGAAGGTTGATATACTACATATTATATACTTTTTTTGTAAATACATACATATTATACATAGATACATCTATTATTCGGATACAAATATTGAGCTCATCACTCAAACACACGCTGAGCTGTCCGGGTCGTCAAATGCGAGCCCTACGCGCCACTGTGGCATTTTTCTATTAGAAAAACTTAAAAAATATAATTTATATAAATATTTTTGTCTGAGTGGATAAGTTTATAAAATAATGTGAGAAAATAATTAAAATGTTATTATTAAATATAAAGAGTTATAAATTTATTTGTATTTGGATTGTAATTGCCAGCACTAATGTAAATTATACACGCAACAAGGCAAAACCAATGCTCTTAGGTAATGGTTGTGGGTGAAGCGGTCTCGAGTAAGTCATATCTGAGAAATAAGTAACAAATAAACTACATTAATATTATTTGTTCGCAAAAATAATGTCCAAGAAACCTAAAAGAAGGCGTAGCTAAAGGAAGCGTTTTAGATCCTCTGTTGTTTATCATTTATACTTTCCAAAACTCGCATTATCACTAAGTATTTAAAAATTTAGCGGATCAACTAAAAAAGTTAAGCTTCGAATACGGCATAGTAACGGAATCCTACCTAAGTAACGCTTTTCAGATGAGTAACACGGATTGTCTGGAAATAAATTAATCAATTGGCGAGGGAAGCCACGTAGGGTAGATTTACGAGGAACTTACAACCATTGCCGTAGTCCTGCCGCGCACCGCACCGGTCGTGTTTCGCACTACACAACTCATCAATTTCCTCAGACCATACGACTTGGATGGCTGTTAATTAAACTATGCCGCCGAATTAAAACGGCTGTATAGAGGCCACGCGCGGTTTACCACTGACGAAAGTATTCACATTACATTATTATATAGTTGGATCAACCGGGTAAGTGTTTAAAGTTACACTTGATACTTTACATTAGGTTTATGTATTACCTATTTATTTTCCTTAGTCATCATCATGAACCCATTAACGTCCCACTGCTGGGCACGGGTCTCCTCTCATTTGGGAGGGATTAGGCTATTGTCCACCACGCTAGCCTACTGCGGGTTGGCAGACTTCACATGACATCAAGACAAATCTCTCAAGCATGCAGGTTTCCTCACGATGTTTTCCTTAGTATCTTATGAAAAACATTGATCTCTGTAGTGAGGTTTTTACTTGAATTTGGTTTTTGCCTTTGACTTCGTTTTGCCTGATAGATAGCTCAGGTAGGGAGGGTCTGACAAACCATTGCTTATTATATTTAATAATCTAATTATCCACCTTCAATCTGTTCTAATGATTCTAATTTGTAAAGAGATCTATGTAAGATACAGAAGATTAACAATTTTTAAGGCAGCAAAGTTTTATACAATTTGATTACACGTGATTTTTATAAATGTTGTGGGAAATACTACCCGTACGCAGACAGAAACTAACAATTCAGCAAGTCTATGTATTGCAGATTAAATACAGCAAAGACTTGTTTAAAGCGATACACGATCAATCATAAACCGAATTGGTGACTTTGTTGTTTCACCAGAGAGTTACAAATATTGTAAATATTCTAATACCACAGGACATTGCAAGTCTTTTAATTTATTGATCCATTCATGCATATCCTGTTGTTTACTTTTTTTTTCTTTTCTAATGCCTTTCTTTGTCTACAAACAACAAGGCGAACATCTATATCTATACATACCTACATTGTGTCCCTATTTTTCGTCAATGACAAGTTAAAGCCCCAATTTGAAAGGGGTAAGCTTATCATTGCTTATAACAGATATTCCAATTCAAATTCGCGTTACCTGTAGCGTCTAAGGAAGAACCAAATTTGACACTGGACAGATACCGTAATAGAACAGACGTTACGAACTTTAAGACCATTGAGGTGATAACAGACGGCAATAATTTCAGTACGGGTAAAAATTATGGACTGGTCTTTAACCTAACCGCTAATCGAAATCGAACTGTGAGGTTTAGCTGCACACGTCCAGGTCAATCATTAGATGGGTGACTATTCTTAATACTTCGGGACTGGGAGAGCACATTAAGTAGTTTTCCATTCGAGTACCAATAATAATAATCATCATTAGTAATAATAAGATATTCTTAAACCCTGTCAACTAGATTACCTATAGGATATCTTTACAACACAGGTATGGACGTATGGTCCGAAGAAGCATAATAGGAATACGACTATTATATCTCGGGTATATTCTGTTGTAACTATCCAAATATTATTCCAATTGAATTATTTATTTATTTATCTATACTATTAATTATTAAAAGCCTCTGTAACTGAGTCAGTACGTATGTACGTAACGAGAAACACACTAATAAAAGTTGTTATAAATTATGCCATTTTTAATTTATCGTTTGAACTGACAACGACTGATGTACAAGAGTTTTAAAAGACTCATAAATGCATGGGTGGGTAATTGAAGGGATTGTTCCCTACCTATGAGGCTGTGCCGGCTGGCGCCGAGGCTGGGCGCGGGCGGCGAGCCGGCGGAACGCAGCGCGCCCAGCGCGCCGCCGCCGCCGCCGCCGCCCAGCGCGCCGCCCTCCAGCGCGCCTGCAACACAACACCACATTATATATCGAGAGGTAGAGCATAGCAAGATTCCTCGCTCAAAATTAAGCTGCCCGACTGGGGAAGTACTTCCACCTTTGCCACCCTTGTGGTGCAAAAAAAATCAGCCTCATTGCTCTAGCGACATCTGCGTCTGGGCGCGAGCAATAACTCCATGCATTGATTAGGAAATTTAAATCATCACTGAGATTTATCCAAATGACTGTTTAGTTAAGGATAATGACATGCTAACGCTGTTTTAAATAGTTTAAAATACTTTTAGAAATAACAAATGTACACAAAATCAGATACGGAATATTTAAAATAAATTAATAAAAACATATTCTTTTGTGCTGTATATCAAAGTAAATTTATAATTACATCTGATCAGATACCAAAATTATAAGCGCGATAGGTTGCTGAATTTAATTTAGTAGGTTATGTTACTAGTGTACTAAGTAGATAGATTAATTACGAGTAGTTAGCATGTCGTTTACATGGCTCAATATGTTTGTCCACAAAACAAAAAGTTTTCATTATTAATTGGTTAAGGATACTAGACCTTAATTAGGCCTTGTAACTTGTTCTATTAACCTATTAAACCATTCAGTCAAAAGGACGAACAAGTATTCAATATTTTGGTGCAGATGATCGTTCCTAAGGGAGGCGTAAAAGTTAATAATAGATACCTATGTTTTTTATGAGAAAGTTTTGTTAGTTTTATTCAGACCGCTCAGTAATAGACTTTAAAAAATGTGTAGAAAGTAAAAGATATTTCAATGTTAAGTAGGTTAATACCTACTTAACATTGAAATATCTTGAAATATATTGAAAAGATAACATATAATTACATTTTAACATAATCCAAATATATGTACATACATGTATGTACCAAAAAAAGACAATTTGTAACAAACCCAACTACAGAAAAGTTTAAACAAACATAATCACCTAAATATAACTTTAAAGACGATACCTAGTTATAAAGAAGGGAATATACAAGATCGAACCTTTAACACTTTAACGTGGACAAAAATAAAAGCGGATATTGATAGGTATTTTTCGGTTTCCAATAACGGCTGGATGATAAGGCTCAGGGTATGCCAGCGCTAGATCGTGAAGACGACCCACTGGGGACTCGTCCCCGACGACATTTTGCTTTATGTCGTCTAATATGGGCGATTCGTCGCAATGTCGCCTTCGTGTAGACTTGAGGGAGCATTTGTAGCAATATACGTAGGTAATAGTGTGTTTATCTCACTTAATTTTTAACTTAATCGATCTTCGAAGTTAATATCTTCCTATTTTGTACCTAGGTGACAGCAACTAGATGAAATATTAATTTCGTTTTATTAAAACATTTTTTTTTTAATTAAAAAAAATTAAATTTGCACACCATTACTTTGTTCTCTTGACAAATAATGTACCTATATCTACATATTAATGTTTCAGTATTGGAATTCTCAGCGATTGACCACTTTTAAGCATTCTTATTAAAAGCGTATACATAATTCTTATGATTTTATTCAACCACAGTAATTCCCTATAGTATTTATGTACCTATAGTCTAGAACAATACTAAACTCCTAAACATAGCCACGACTTGGCTATGTATATCTACATCAAATTACTGCTCTTTATCCAAAAATATGGACCCGGAACCACGTTTTATGCATTGTATATAAAACCAGAGAATATGACTGCAATATGTATAGCAGAATGGGTAATAACGCGGTTTGGCCGATGTCTTTTATGTATTCTTTATTTACTCCAAAACAGATAGGTAGTAAACTTTAATGTTCTGTATTATTATGATGATCTTATTTTTAACGCACGGTAACGTATCTCTGTTGTACGTAGGTAGATACGTTTAGTAAGTGCGATGGTGGTGAACAAACCGCCAATATCGGCGAGCAATGTTCACAAAGTCCAGCCCCTAATGTTTATGGAGCATGTTGGCTGAATTTATTGTCGTAATTTTTCCACATTCCTATACGTATTGTTTCAGCTGTGCTTGAGAATATTTTTATGAACATTGTTATAAGGCCACGTTGGCAACACATGTTCGAAATCATTTCGCTTTTATGAATTCCTGTGATTATTGGGCAAATCCTTTATTACCTAGCTTCCGCGTAGACATGCTTTGAGTAAGAATCGTATAAGTATCGCATTATATGTTTGTTGTCTTGTGGTGATCATGATAGAATAATATGCCCTTTGAAATAACCTCGATGTTCACATAGTCTGTATTCAATCTATCGACTCGGCCGGGCTTCGTACGGAGGCAATTATTTTGTGACAGCAATCTGACTTGTTCCACTTTTGCGTGCTCCACTGTGCCTATTGTACGTATCTTATCAATAGGCCGCTTTTACAATGAAACCTTTTTTCGTGCAAACAACTTTGTTTGGATTTTATGGTGAAACATTCATTCACCTTTATAAAATTGGAACAGTTTTCTGCTGAATGTTGATTTTACAAAAAAATATTTTACGCTTTATATATAACTAATATTATTACGTTTTATAGTTATATAGAAAATAAATAAATACATATTTCCGGACATTATTACACAGCGCCATCTAGTTCCGTGGTAAGCAACGAGGCTTGTGTTACGGATACTAGATGGTTGAACCCGGGACTCATAGCACAGCAGACAGCGTTAACTACCGCTGAGCTCGTCGGGTCGTCATATATAACTATCATCTATATATATTCATCACCAAAAATAAATAGCTCTATTATTCAAAAGTTAAAAACCCTGTCATCGGTTTATCAACATTAATCTTTTGTTAAAGTTAACAATAAAAACGTTTACGTATAAAATTGTATTTAGCAATAACATTTATGTTTTGCAAAGTTCGCCGGTGGTGGTGATCTGGATATTTTTTTTACTAATATGATATAAATGATAATATAATTTTGGCTGATATGCATAATAATGAAGATCCCTCTTATTGATAAATCTGAATATATACAGCGAATGTAATACAATATTTACAGGTTATTTTATATGTGATTGAGTCTGTAAATTAAATTAAAAAGATTTTTTTAATAAGGGATTATAAAATATTAACAAAAGAAATCACAAAAAGCTAAATATATTAAACACAACAAGATTGAAATTTGTTTTTTAACTTTCTCTTGTTCTGGTGTGTCGACGACACTTTTGCCCAGTGACATTTTAGCGAGCGACTTCTAAATGAAGAGCTCAATGAAAATGCAAAGTGAATGTAGTTGAAACATTTACTCATATTTACATATTCAACATTCCCCTCGCACTGAATAATTTATTGTTCAATTTGTTTAACGTATTATCCAGAAAGCACATACCTACATCTTGTATCTATAGATACGTAAGTATTATTATACTTATCTTACATAGTTACACTTATTTTTTTCATAAATGTAGCACAATGGTGTATAATACATTTATGAAAAATCTATCTCTCCATTGCAATAAATAAAAATAATAATATTCCCAGAATTAATGCACAACGCCATCTAGTCCCGATCTAAATAACGAGGCTTGTTACAGATACTGAATTGTTGATAAGCTATATTTATATTGTTTTTTATATATAACTACGTATAAATACATATAAACAGGTGTACCTACATCAAATAAAATACCCTTTACATTTGTCACATATGCGCAGATCTATTTAAATCGTACAGCTTAAAAAAGATTTATAATAAACACTAAAACGGAATGGATGGCAACCACTTCATAATACATTCACAACAGGCACCTCAAATCTTTGGAAACATTTAGAGGCACTTTAAAACACATCAAATATTCTAGAACCAAGCCAGGGTACACGTTGGTAGCAAAAACAAAATTCACTACGCAATTATTCACATTGCTCTCATTAAATTGGACATAATAGTCCCCCCCCCCTCCCTAAATAGTACTTTGACGACCCGATTAGCGCAGCTGCCTTCTGTAGTATGGGTCCCAGGTTAGGTCGGCCAGGTAAGAACAAATGTTTGTAATGAGCATCAACATTGTACATATCTAAGTCATGAATGTATGTATTTACAAAAAAAAAGCATATAATAAATTACACAAGCCTTGTTGCTTAGCTTGCTGTGTATTAACGTTCTATAATATCTATTTATACTTCGAAAGCCTAATTTCTCGTTTTATGTAACTTATTATCCTATTATTGTATTACATCAAAAGTAGTGGTGTGATTAGGTAGTCAACAGTTTTAAGTTTGATCCCAAAGCACGCACCACTGGCTATTCATAATTACGTACGCATTCGTAACCAAAACGATGCATGCCTGCTATATATTTTAGCTGGACTGTGCAAACTAACGAACACGCTAGGCTAGCGTCGTAAACTATAGACAAATTCCACTCAAATGTGAGGAGCCCAACATTGAGGTGTAGCATGAGATTTTAAATGATGATATGATGATACATCATATTTCGTATTTACAATTTTAGATAAAAATATACAATAAATAATTAAATAAAATCCCAAAAACAAAATCTAGATATTTCATCTTTTGGCATTTAATTATTGGCTTCGGTTTACATACGAGTCCCGAGCAGCTAGTGAGGTGATTCAATAAATTTATGAGTGTACAGCGAGCGCAGTAAGCTGTAAGCTGGTCACAGAAATGGCCCACTTTATTTTACTTCAGTTCTAACGCACGACAGATGTATTTAAATGAATAGTCCACAAACGAAGCGGTTACGTAAACTTGTCACTTGAATTAATGGCGAATGTATTTCTTGTTAGATGTTCTATGTGATTTGGTAAAATAAAGATCCAAATTATATCATTTTACTTTTATTCTTTATATTAGCCTACATTAATTTGGGTATTTTTTTAGTAAAATGTGATTATGTATTGACATAAATCTATTCTAGCTCTCAGGTTGGACCAAACTATACATATTGCACAAAAGTTTCTTAAAATCGTTCATTTGTTCAGAAGTTCATCCAGTAAAGTAATTGTTATATATAAAAGAAACCTACGCCAGATGTTCTGACCAACTTACTACTCCTTTATAAACGTTTAAAAAGTACTTGGGTATGATATGATACATTGTTCCACTCAACCGTTAACACTCACCGAACAAGAAAGCTTACATATAAGCATAAAAATAAGTGGGGAGTCACTGATCACTGACTACAAAGTTTTGTCCTCTGAACTTACAGCTGGAAGTCAGCCAACTCTGTTAAAATAAATTAATGACATATATGTAATCTAAAAACGTGTCAGCTACAACTATGGTAACACGTAAGAGTCTAAATATTCAATGGCATTAGTTGTTTTATGACCTCACCTAATGTAATCGCCATTTCTGGTTCCAAACAACAATTTTGTGTAAAACTTCGAGTTTGGCCGAACCAAAGCGATCAATGAATGGGACAGAAAGTTGTTTCATATTATGATGTAAGTACCTACGAATATCTTCGTGTAACATACATGAAAATTATGTATGTTTGTGTTTCCAGTATGAATGCAATATCTGCGTTTACTTTGAACATTGATAGCTAATGAAAAATCAACGTAGCCTTATGTAAAATTAGGTAGTAGATACGTGTTAGATATATAAGATATATAAGACATTCACAATGCGCCTGAAATCTAAATATTAGAGATGAAGCGTATATAATAGAACACTATTATTATATAGGTATTTATCGAGACTAGGTAGCACCTATTCCCAAGTTACAAAATACTCAATCCACCTAGTCTGACTGTTCTGCACACGGCGTGCGTCGTGGCATGGCACCCGAAGCCCGCGCGAATCTTGTTAGATTGCGAGCTTATATTATATTTATTATAAATAAACTTGAAAAAAAAACTATAAAAGTTAAAAAATGTAAACAAAAATTAAAAATAGGCTAAAACTGATTAATATAAAAAATGAATTGAAATCTTTTAAATACGCCAACAATTTACAATATAGATAGATATTTCACGTTGATAGTCCTAAGCCTGTGTAAAGTATTAAGCGAAGATTACAATTCATTACTGCGTCCGTAACCGTACTTTCAGGTATCACTAGCAGACTTGACTAGCAGACTTTAACCGAAACATACTATAAAGTACGCGTACTTCATGGACTAGGTGGAATAGGTATTTAGATCGAGTATTCAGGTATCACTAGCAGACTTTAACCGAAACATACTATAAAGTACGCGTACTAGATCGAGTATTTGTACGGAATCGGACTAGATGCACCTATTATCAAATTTACCTAGTATGACTCATCTCTACTAAATATGTGCTGTCAGTTCACTATCCCATATTTCTATCATTCCGTAACACGATTGAAAAGTTCAAAGTTTCCTCCAACCAGGACATCACGCGTGCTCGGCGGTTGACCATCTCATAATAGCAATTAGGGGACGTAATATACCATGTTTCCTGGAGCACGTACAGGCTCAAACGACTCATAAATATATGTGTCCTCACCTCATGGCACGTGTCACTAACTCGGTACATGAAGTTAGAAAGTTATGCGACACAAATTATGTATGCCTATGTAACGTTTAACTGCAGTTATTGATCAGGAAGTTCTGTTCAAAATCTAAGTGGGCTAGTTAACCCTTTTAGAATGTCTATCAAATATAAAACCAACATAACTTAAATCCACTAGGATTTAAGTTATTAGTTCGTTCTCACACAGGAACGGGTCTTACCCGTTTTCACTGGTTCCCTACGCAAATCATACCAAATCAAAAAAGAAAATTTAATTGAAGTTGAAGACAGAGAGAGATGTTATTTTCGACATTATGTAATTATCTGATTACTAAAAGAAAACCAAAATATACTTTAATTAGAGACATGCTAGGAACTAACATAACGGTTAAAATAAAAATAAATCAGGGAGTAAATTATAGAGCTCCACAGTGCACACTGGTAGATTCAAAGCGGATGTCAGTCATATCCGGCGCTGAGCGGCGACCGTTGATTAAAGTATAAATTACGGATCGCACTAGCAACTCATATAGATCTCATCTATCCAATGTTTGATTTTAAAATACTTATTCGTCAAACGAAGGTTGTTTGTGTTGTTTTCTCACCAACCGAATAAAATCTTGAACTGTTGGCTCATAATATAAACTTAGCTTGTTGTGATTAAATTTTCCTAAAAACTTGTTATTCCGTTTTTAAGACTTTATTCCACCAACTTTGTTGCATTTTTTTAAGGAAATAAATCTCCAAAATATAATTTTGAAGATTTTAATACAAAACTTGAATGGATCATGGAAGCCTTATAAATTCTTTACGTTTTGCATGAACATAATTATTCCAAATTTACATTTTGACATGCCAGGTTGCATTTCAAATCCTTGAAAATCCTACCAGCTTAGAATTATAAAAAGTTCGTTTTCATGTATTTATTATACGCGCGTATTTTTGGTTTTGATGTTTATTCTAACACGTTTATGCTGACCTACTTTGCGCTTTTCTCTTTTAATACGACTTTTTTATATTTGAGACAAAAAAATTCGCTAAAACAGTTTGGAGAAATATATGCAAAGCAACCGTCGTAATTAGCAGAGTGAAGTGCTAAGAATTGGTCACAGATGTATAAGCAGCGCTAAACTTTACTGAGATGAAAAACACCGCAATAAAAACAGTAGTAAAAAACCTATAACGATCCTATATTCTTGGCTGGCCACACCGTGCGTGGTGATACATACTACTGAAACAACGCGGTAAAGTTCGTGTTATTACGGTGAGTTCAATTTATATTTATTAAATTTGACGTACAAATTTATCCGCACAAAAAATACCCAAAAGCAACACACTGGTACTCGTAAAGCTTCTTTTGAATACACGATTTTACACCGCTCGCCTCCTTTTCTGAACGTAAATTTTCCGCAAATCTAGGTATAGTAGATTCAAACAAAATAAAATATTTTTCCTTTTCGCGGTGAATTGCATGCTATTAGTAGAGATTGGGAATAAGCCTCCAACCGGATCGCGAGCGCTTATTTCGGACCCACCAATGCTGATTTATATTCCATCTGATTATCCGGATTTCCCTTTTTCAATTTGAATTTCTTTATTTTGCCTAATGGCAAATTAAGCGGGATGTTGATACCTTATCGCCATTTTTCAAAAATACTTTTATTATACTGATCTGTTACACAAAAACGAATATTAAGACATAGTTGAGTAGAACTAGTTTTTACGAATATAATCGCGATATATCAGTTATTTTATTTTATTTATTTAGAATCCACGGTCACAAGCACACTGAGCCTAATAGGGAATAGCTACCCTACTGATGTACTGGGCATAAGACAATTTGCTCTTCTTGTAGCAGTGGTGTTTAACATCGGTGATTTTTCTTTCCACAGGTTTCAACGAAAATTTTGGTTTGGTCTGACAACCAAAAATCACTAATTTTGTAATTTTGTATAAAAATAGGTACATCACATAGAAAACACATCATAGGTATTCATACATATGTGACACTTGACAGAAGGCAAGAACTGAATAAACTTTTTCAGCGGCTTGAAGTACGTTTTGATTGAAGCAAGCTTCTAGATATTGCCAATATTGTATGTGATTCCGATTACTTATTGCAATACAGCAAGTAAGCTCTCAACTGCGGTATATAGGTACTAATGTTATTCGTTCTCTATGTCGGAATTAAATAATATCAATCTACCGTATTAAAACCTGTAAAATGTAGTTTTATTTCATACTTTTGTATTGAATTTTTTGTTAGACCTATACAGGAGCTCACGTAACAAAATAAATGCTGCTGTTTTTTATCAACACTGCAATATCAAAGCGTAGGTTTTAGTCCAAACCCAATTGTAACATGATATTCACAGTTTCTGTTGAAATTCTATTTTACCAGATAACTCAGTATTGTCGTTCAAATAAACAAGCTAGGTACTCGCAGTTCTGGGTATCGATAAGAACCAAATTCAATATTAAAACAGTATGCAAAATATATATTAATGAATTGTTCAAAATTGTCATGAAATTCAAATGGTTGCATGGTTCAATTCTTTGCTTTATGAGTGGAGTTGAGATATAATCAATGACGGCACGTTAGCGCGCTTTATAAAGACAATATCTCAAGCGTTTAAGTTTCCTGACGTTGTTCTTTTACAAAAAATATAGGTATTTTTTTAATTTGAATATGAATTCAGGCAAGAACATATTGCTTTCAATTAAATTTAATTACCTAGAACTGAAGTTCAGTGTACGCTTTATTATATTCCATTCTTACAGAGATCGAATGTTACTATAATATAATTATGTGCCCGGAAATTTGTGCCGAAAAGTATTAGCGAGGTATCCATATTAAATGAGAGGCAGTCGAGTATGAAATACATTTAGCCGGGTTAGCAACTACATGTTGATTTCACTGACCTCTTTAATCAGATTACTGCGCTAGCATTTAATTAAGCGGATATGAGTTTCCAGATAGATCAAGACTACCGACTTAAACCCAAGTGCCCATATATCAAGCGACATATGAAGTGCTCTTTGAAGAAAATGGCAAATATGTGTTCACTTTTTGTGTATCTATATTTTATTATTGAAGATAAATATTAGATATCAAATCAAATCAAATCAAATCATTTATTATTTGTTAAACATAGGTTTACAAAAAATGCAGATCTTATGAATAAATGTACTACAGTGCGCTATGTTTTGTCTGTGGTAAGACATACAAATATGGGTTTTTAAATATTAAAAATGAAAATACTATGCTAAATAGATTAAAGGGTGTCATCTAAAAACTCGTTAACAGTATAATAACATTTATCAATTAGAATTTTTTGTATTTTTTTTTTAAATTTGTATATAGGTAGACTTTTAATGTGATCGGGTATTTTGTTATAAATTGTAGGAGCGATGCCAAAGAAACTTTTCTTCAAAAGAGATGTTTTACATTTTGTATGACATAATTGATTCGCATATTTAGCACGTGTAGGATATATTTTTACATCAGATAATTTAACAAATGAGTGTAAGTTTGCTTTCACAAATAATGCCGTTTCCAGAATATAAAGTGATGGTAGTGTAAGCAATTTAAATTTTTTTAAAAACGGTATACAGCTATCAGTTATATTTAAATTACACATTGATCTTAAACATCGCTTTTGCATTCTAAAGATTAACTCTCTATTAGTAGAGTGGCCCCAAAAAATAAGTCCATATCGTAAAACAGAACCGGACTAGTAGTCCGTGATATGCAGTTAACAAGGTATGAATGTTTACTATTTTTGACAACTGGAAGAGAGCATATGAGTATTGGCTGAGCCTCTTGCATAATTCTTCTGTATGAGGCTTCCAGGTGAGTTTTTTGTCAATTGTTATACCTAAGAACTTAACATGACTAGCTTCATCAATTTGAGACTCTTTATACGAAACATTTACAATCGGATTTTCTCGTATTTGATGAAAGTGCATTACTTTTGTTGTTTTTAGATTTATAACTAAATTATTATTACTAAGCCAACTTATGATTTCATTAAGAGTTGATATCATTCTGATAGTTCTGAGGATTATTGCATTCAATTATAGCAGTACTATCATCTGCGAATAGAATCATATTTTGATGTGTAGCTTTTGGAAGATCATTGATATAAATTAAAAATAATAGGGGACCTAGTACGCTTCCTTGAGGCACTCCAAATTTTATGCATCTTGGTTCGGATTTATAAATTTTAACAAGTTTAGATTTAGGACAAATTCTATTAATCTCTGTGTACTGAATTCTATCGCTTAGATATGACTCCAGCAATTTGAGGACATTTCCTCTCACGCCATAGCAATGAAGTTTTTGTAACAAGATCTTATGGTCCACATAGTCAAATGCTTTTGTCATGTCTGTGAAGATAGTACATATAGGGTTTGTTTTATCTACCGCTTCTATAAGTCTGGAAATCAACTCAAATAATGCCATATTTATTGTTGTATTTTTCCGGAATCCTTTTTGTTCGTTACAAAATAATTTATACTTTTCAAAATATGTGTAAAGAGATTGGTAAATTACTTTTTCAATTATCTTTGATATTATTGGAATTTTTGCGATCGGCTAATATCGGCATCGATATATACATATATATTCTAAATTAAGGTATATGTTCAATACTCCATGTACTGCAAATATATAAGGGCGTGAGTGGCATCAAGCATTTCCCTTCATATGATTTTTGTGATAATAAATAGAACACTCATAATATTTATAGAGGCAAGTATTAAATGTATACAACCAAATCCACAGGGACACAACCAGCTATAAACTATCAAATAATTCAGTATCACGCCCACACAAACGTCGAATAAATAAATCTATTTTTGTTTTATGGGCTGGAGTCCGGCTTCACCCGCAGGTAACATACATAAACGGAACAGATACACCGGGAGCTTCCATGAACGAGACAAACTTTTGTTTACTACCACTTTATGCCATTTTTCTTTTATACAAGTTATGTATGAGAGTTCAAGATACCTACTGTATCAGAAAATTCGGACAAGAGTTTCCAAACAACAATGTTTTAATATAAATCTCAAAATACGAGCAAATGTGGCGGCCTCCCGCGGTCATGGACCGAGCGAGACCTCGTTGCATGACCACAAAAGACATGACGTAAGCGTGACGTCGACGAGACGCAGACACGAGCAGCTATGACGTGGATAACTAATCGAAACGAGTACGTACTACACGTGTCTCGTGATAGTATGCGCACAAATGTGTTCTGTGTCAACACTAAACTACGCTAAGTTACTACGCCCTTCGGCTCTCGAGCCCCGTTAGCATTCCTTACGCCCGTCACCGAGGCTCTGTTTCATTGCGTCAGAGGCGAACGTTACATCACTTCGACGCCTAGTTTATCAGGATTCGTGCAAAGTAATTTGTATGACGTTTTACTTGTTGTAACTTTTGATGTAACCATTTCATCAAGCCATTTTCATATTTTGTTATATAAAACGCAAAACAAAAATATCCCTGAAGGTAACCAATAAACCAAATTGAAAGATTTTTAGTTCATTGACTCTATTTGCGCAATTCTAATCAGATGATTATGTGGAGAAGAATCCGGATCCGCCAAGGATCTTAAAAACTACATATCTTATTACATGTACATGCGTCTAACAATTTCTACCTCAAACTTGAAGGCTAGCTGGATGCAATCCTTAAACATAAAATATGCTTATCACGATTCCAGATTCAAAAAGCATTATCATTATTTTTTCACGAGTAAAACCAGCTAAGCAGTTTTACCGTGTTCCGAACTTCCGACATGTGAAAGCCCAAACGTGAAAGAGTATTTATTTCACTTGCTTGCTCCATATTAGATTTACTTTGTGAATTTCATCAAGTAAAAGTAAAGTTCAACGCATTCAATATGATGAGATACATTTTAAGTTAGTGTATCTTCAAAAATTAAAAAAGTTCTGCACTGATTGAGCTCAAATTTTTACATGACATATAACTCATTTCAAAATTGTTTTTTTTTTCGCTTCAATGCAACTACAATCAGTGTAGCAGGGTTCAGCTAGCTATTTATATTTTAAGATGAACATTTACGTCATAAAACGCCAGCGCGGAAACGGGAAAATTTTGCATTTGCAATTAATTTCGTTTCGATTGTGAAAAAGCCTTTGGACGGAGGTGGCACGCATAATGAAGCCGGTATATTTCCATTTTACGAGGGGCATGTACTCTACAGCGGCATTGGTCGTAAACATTATGTACTCTAACAGAAATACTTTATGTACTTACCTGTACGTAGGTACAATACAGCCACCGTCTTGTGACATCATCAGATACCTTTGTATACTACTCTTTGCAATAATGGTGATATGGTGAGCCCATATAAGGCCCCACAAACTTTTCACGGCGACATTACATGATTGTACGAAAAGGCACATGACGTGTCATAGAAAGCAATTTCTATATTTTGAAAATATTTCCACTCTCAGTAGGTAATCCACTTCTGCGATAAAACTTGAAAAATGTTCGCTCAATTCAAATGCTTCAAGTTGCTAAGACATTCAAAAACTCAGAAACAGAATAAAAATGCATAATAACTATAAATAAACTTTACGAACTACTTTGTACGAAAATAGGCCTTTATTAACATGTTTACTTCTGAAATAAAACGACTTTTTACCGATTCTCTCGCGGTGTATTAAAATTATCTTAACCTTACATTTCTTTACAGCCTATATGGTTTGGTCACGGGCAGACTAAGGTGTTGGTTGTTTTGACGTTATAATAACTAACAGTTACCCTACATTGTTATTTATAATTGACAATGATCAGTGAGTTCGTGTGGCTATTGAAATTAAAAAGCACCCAAACTTCACTAGAGAAGATGGCTGGGTTTTATTTACTACCTGCTTGGAACCCCAACATAGATTCTATTAAATCAAGAACAAAATTGCACGACCGAAGGACACGGTGAGCTCGTTCTGTGTTAATCGGATTACCAATAATAAATAAAAATTTAGGGTAGCTGTTAGTAATTATAACTTAAAGACATCCAACACGTCAGTCTGCCCTGAGCCGAAATGTCGAGTTAAAATAAAATCCGTAAAAAGTAAATTATTTCAAAGTCTAATATTCGCGTAACTGTAAGAAATCAATAATGTTTACTTCTGTGCATTTTATACTTATATTCTTGTATTCGACTTTTGCTTCAAGAATAAAATAATAAACTACCATACATAGAGGATAATATGTATCTTTCCATTTCCGCGGTTGGAGTATTGGAATTCCGTTTATTTGTTTTACGATGCACCCGAGAATAAGTTGAGATCGAAATAATATTTTTATAAGCTGTGAAAATGACTTTCCCAATAGCTTAGTATCAAATTATAACTTTCATATTCTTAACAAATGTATATAAAATTATAGAATATACAGAGGCAGTTTGCTTTTACTTGTTGAGAGAACAAAGAAAAACAAACACCCTCGAGCTATTTTGCTATCAATGTTCATACTAACATTGAATTGTAGGTAGACAGAAACTGCTACCGTAACAAAAATCAAATCGCCCACTTGGAGGCGATACCCCTCGCGGAGGGTAGCGCAGCCGCGGGAGGTTACCTCCAAAATGAAAACGCCTGTTTTTTCTTTAAGTCCGTATTCGTGATTCCCTGTTTGTTTATGTAAAGGCGTAAACCCAACCGCCAAATGTTAAAGAATAAAACGAACGAAAATCGTTCTGAATTTGAAATTGGATTAGGACTGTCCATTACGTTCTGTAACTTCAAAACAACAGATGATTGTGTAGTGCCCAACAATTAAAAAGGTATTTACTTCATCTCCAAGAACAATGTTCCTCGTAATGCGCCAGTTTCACAGTTCTTTTTTCATGCTACAAATGAAGGAAAAAAACGTTGGTCAAAGCAAAGCTAATGTGAGGCTAGTAGTTAGTAGTGTTTTGCCGACTTCCTGTACAGTGTTGTTGTTCAGTGAACAACAAAACTGGACGCAAGTGAACCAACGCAATCCTTGCCTTACCTACCTATATAAGTGTGTAAATCTGGTATTTAGCACGAATTAAGTAAAGGACAGAAGGGTTAAAAATATTTACTCTTACATTATCGTCTGAAGTCCTCTACAAACAAGGGTACAGTGTGGTTTTAATTACATCCGCCTGTTTTACTGAGGAATTAAATTTTAACTAGAAAACACGTCCAGTTCACGGCACCCCTGCCTCCCCTGTAGTAAACCCCAAGAATACTACAAGCATTTTATATTTTTTAACACTAATTCGAGAAACGGGTCGTGCAAATATTAGTAACAATGTGCTATTGTGGATATAGGCGTAAGGCGGCGGCAAGTCACACTCCGTCCTCAGCAAACACACAAACTACCCTCGCTTGTGTGCCGCTTTTAACTAAACTGCTAGTAAATTTCTTATTTTATTCGACAAATGCCCTCACTTATTCATGCATGTCCTGAGGAAAATTGACTGTTGTCAGAACGAATTTTCACTCATGCATACGGGGATCTCTCAACCGAAAATGTATGAGGTTTTGTTGTGCGACTTGGTATAAAATGTTCAATACTCTAAGCTCTGCACGACGAAACTGAGACGGTGTATACGTTTTTGTATTTTCCACCTGGCATCTGAGAATAATCTTAAAATTCTGTATAATTTTTCTAAGTTGCTTTTCAAACAATCTGATTCTATGTATAAACATGCATAGTAACAAGGTATAGTTACTGTAACTTATCAAAATGTCTAATGCCATTCAACGTTTTAGAGGTATAGGTACAATAACACGAGGAATGTGATACCTACCTACAAAGCAAAGCCAAAAGCATCGCCAACTATTGAATATCAGCGTTATATGTATACAAGTATCAACAATAGACGTATTGCATTGCATATCATAGTGGAGGGTTTGCGTATAAAAAAATAAAATAAAAATAAAATCCATTTAATTCAGCAAGATATTCCCATATTTGATATAATAACAAATAATAATAAAAAAAATAAAAATGTTATGCTAATTTTGAATAAATAAATAAACTTATTTGTAACAACTTTTTATACCATGTTTTATGCAAATAAAGAATTTTAATTTTAATTTGAATTTTGAATTTGAATTTGAATGAAGTCAGCGTAGCCACGGCATGCTGACTTCATTATTTATTGTGCTGCAATAGGCATGTGCCTACTGCAGCACATTCCTATATAAGGGCAGTCCAACCGCCCTGCGATTAACGCCAGGACAACATTGGAGCTGGCCCGCACCCTGCGCACTAAGGACGCGCACCGCTTGCGCATGGTGGTATGAAAACAGTCGTTGCGCGCTTCCGCAAACATGCCCGAGGCACTGCAAGATCGGGGCAGCCCCAATATCGCCCTGAACGCGTTATTGTACTGAACGCGGAGGGCGCTGTAACTCGCCTGTGTATAGCTAGCCCACAGGCTGCACGTGTACAAAGATGTGCAATATGCTTTAAAAAGTGTGATCTTAACTTGATCAGAGCAGCGTGCAAACCTGCGGGCTAGCATATTCGCTCTTTTTGACAAAACCCTCCGCTCCCGTTCAATATCGGCAAGATCCCTGAGACCAGCTGTGACTAAATGCCCTAAGTATTTAAATTGTTTGACCCAGTCGAGGGGAACACCACTGAGAAAGACTGGTGGAATACTTTAATTTAATTGTGAATTAAGCAAACCGTCAATCACTTTATTTACAACTGTGGCTAGTGATATAGGCCTATAGTTACTTTTATCTGCGAGGTCGAGGTATAACAGTGCTTATTCCCCTGAAGTTAATAAAGCAAAATAATATTTTGAAATTTAATAGAGTTTCTATTTTTTAGGCTCCCAAAGGGATGTGGCTAACTTTTAGTATTACGCGTCTGTGTTTTAAGTTGTGCTTACACAGAGGCTCGCCGGGGGAACGTTCCAAACTTTTCTGGGAACGCAGTTTTGTGGGCCGCCGGTGGACGCAACTCAATTCCAGTTCCGCAAAGACGGTCGAGTCTGGGACTTACAAGGCTATGAGCCCCTCCATTCAAAGAATTAAAAAAGACTATGACTAAATGGGAGGCCACGAACAGAATACGAAAGAAAAACTCTTGTACAAACTAGCTACGTGACAAATGAGACACGTAACTAATGACCTCCTAGAAGCAGCCCGGACGTTACATCTGTTTCCTACACTACTCTGTGTTCATATTTGGTTGGCGCTGAAAACACACGAAATTGGACGTTATTGTATGCTGCGATTGCTTTAAAATCACCGTAAATAGTAAGCTATGTTTGTAGATGACACGAATCGTGTAGTGATTCAGTAATTGGTAGCAATGTCACAGAACACGATTTGATATCCCAACCACGACATACATCTTCTAAAAAAACCCTTACCTAAAAAAAATCAACAAAATTTGGAGGTCAACAATACAAAATCAGTCATACATAGCTTATAACCTACATATTAACATTATAATATCTGATTACCTAAATACAACACAAGATTGTAACTAATGAATATGATTGTGGAATAAACCGAACAGACCCGAAATAACAATAGTTTCTCTTATCGTATACGCCGAGTGAACGCACGAACTGGTCTGTCGACATCCTTGATATATCTATATGATTATCGCTATAAGGGTCCTAAACTAGCAATTTGCTGGGATTCAAGGGATACTTACGTAGCACAGGGCGGTGCACTGCACCGATAAATAAAACTGATATTATATTTATCCGTCTCAAGTCAACCAACGTTAACAAAATTTAAGATGATCTTGTATCAAGTAAAAATACATGATTCTTTTACTGGTATTATTTATTATTTTAAATCAATAAACAATACGCAAGTATTACGAGTCAAAGAAACCCTGCCGATATTTACTTAGCTTCAAACATAGAACTTGCAGTAAATAAACAAACAGGCAGTTGCATCCAATACGGAGGCGCACTCAAAGCCAAATTTACAGTCAGCCAAACAAACAAGTCAGTATCCCTTTGAATTGTCGCCTTGAATTTACTGGTAGGTAGGTATATAAACGTAGAGGCGCAACGTAACGGGACTAGAGCAGGAGTTTCGAGCACGAGTCATTCACTCATCATCCACTCGGGATCACTCCACAAGAAATAAAGATAAACGGTATGAGTCGACATGTACGCGTGTATCGATAAAGTACCAACCCTGCTGACACAAATGATCGACAAAATTTCCCCCGGGCCCCGGGGAGACCGAGCCGTGCCTCTCCAATGTTTTATATTTATCAGAGTGGAATCGAGAAAGGTTACGTGTTAACAGTCTACATACACATAAATTGTTAAACAGCGACTCCCCTATGAGGCGAAGTTCCGTTCAATGACAAAAATTTCCCATGAGCACCGGTGCTTGACACGACCCAACTTTCCACAACAAGCTGATACTTCATTTTTATCATGATACACTGTCATTATTCTAGAACCAGCAACATACGTATGTTAACACAGTCCAACCTTATAATGTTGCAAACATGTTTAACGTTAATTCGGATATGATGACACGTGCAAAAATTGTGCTGTAGTTTTTATTGCTAAAACTTAAAGGAGTATTTTATCGTTTATAATAAATAATATGATTAATAGACACGGCGAGTGCCGATGGTAAAAAAAATATGAGTTTTCAGTAATATAAATATCAGAAATAACGTTTAATTTAAGTTCAACAGTATATCAAAGTCATTATTAGGGTCATAATTAAGTCATTATTAAAACACGATTTGAATGTCATATTTAATTTAAAGGTGTTAAGAAAATTTCGTAACATTTCAGTTTGTGACTGAGCTTACACATTATACGTAATAATGAAATAAAAGCATTTTTTAAAGATGTTATCGTGTATTATCCTATACAATATCCATGATCGGAGACTAAAATCACTTCAGGATTTAATCTTGTAGAAGTTTTTCACAGCCTAAGAGTAAGTTCTATTTTCCAGATTATATTTTAGTACGCTGTTATTTCCCGAATTACATTTTGATGTTCATAGTACGCTGCTCAAGTATCTCACTAAATAATGTGCCTATTAGCGTAACTAATGCGCCTATTTCTTAGCAGGCTATACCCATACTTTGAATTGATTAGAGGGCGGGAGAAACTTTGTTATATCAGGGAAGGTTTTGTTCCGGACCCAATGCCCCAGGTGGTGGCAAGGGAAATGCGACGCAATGCGAAACGACGTTCCGTTGTATACATTGTGAGATTGACAAGTTTAAGATAAAAAAATAAAAAGCCTGTCCTCACCCTGTTTAAGATGATATCGTTATATGTATCTATTACAAATCCGAAGAATGATGATATCACATGATGAAGAGATTCATGGAAGGAGTAAAAGAGTATTAATACAATATAATATAAAATTTAATCAAGGCTGGAAAAATCACACCGCACTGCACTGCAAGAGTTTGCAGCTATTATAGCGCCCGTAAAGCAAAGGCATATAGCTCTTAAACGCTGCTACCAGAGAGCAGCCCTAAGTTTTGTGGACATAATTCGATATCGGGGACCCTTGTAACCAAGTTTGTGAATTAGAGCAATCTGTCGTACGTCGAGAACACAACGGGCATGCTGTATGGTCATCAATATTCCAAGAGGTTAATGTAACAAGCGAGGTTTGTTAAACGTGTACACATATGGAATATACCTTTGAGAGTAGTTGTGACGTGTGTTCGCAGGCCACAACGAAGCAGGTTAAATCAAATGCCGTACGTCTAAAGAAATTATTTTTTATGCCTCTGTATGTACATGGATATGTAGGTATATTAAAGAAGCATCATGAATACACTTTATTTGTTTATATGATCTAAATCGCGTAATATTTGTCCGATGGACAGTCTGATTAATATAAATTATACAGATTGTTCGATTTGGTATCTGTGGCTTGGTATTAGTACCGGCGCGGCGCGGCGTCGATCAATGAAATTGACCTCTTGTGTTTATATTACTTACTCACAGAAGATATTATTATATATTCTTATATGTATTCTATGCATGTTGCAAATAATTCACATTGTCGTAAAATGTTCAGTCGTAAAGTAGTCTAACAAAGGAGTTTACAGTATATTAATATACGTATACTATGTATATTGTAAATAAGAAAGCAGTCACTAGGAACTAATTATTTTCATATCTATAGATAAATATATATATATATATAAAGATTCAAACCGAACTACAAAATAGTGCATTAAAATAAATAGAAGTCATGTGTAGAACTTATGATACACTGAAATGTTTGATCATGTTATTCAAACAGCACTGAGCGATGATATAAAAATAATCTAAGCTTATAAACGCACACATTTCCTTCAAAAGATCTAATCCAAAAAAAACTATGATTATAGAGAATTTAATGCAAAAAGCGGCCTCAAAACACGCAATCGTAAAACACCGTAATCAGATCAAAACATTTTATTTGCATGTAGCGACCACTGAAAGCCACTAGGAGGATTATTATCGACCGTGCTAATAAGCTGGCTCTGCAATCACATCAGTAAGTTCGGCCTGCGCTATTAAAAAAAAGCCTATGTGCAGAACCAAACTACGCTGTATACAGTGTAATAGTATAATGTACCCGTGAATGTGGCGCTCGTTGTGTGATCGTCTATGTCGGGGCGGTGCTGCGCGCCGCCGCCGGCATGCTATCAGCTGGCTCGTGCGGCCATGTGTTCCTCGCTCGCTCCCGCTCACCGCCCTGCGCCTGCGCACAACACCGGACATCACGTTATTTATCTATCACAATGGATGCTGACAGTAAAAATAATCTATGTGGACAGAACGACTTTTATTGTGCGGATTATGTCTAAAATAAAAAATCTATTCGTCCATTGGTGTTTCCCAGAGCATATGAGACTAACCAGCAGCGTCACACGAGAAAACATAGTAAATAATATATATCCAGAGATAAGAGCTCAAACCGTAATTATTATCCTTTTCAACAGTTTATTTGAGCTCTTATTAATCACGCCATGGGTTCAGGCACTTAGCATACCCCCACACGGCTTACAAAGCTCTCCAGACGTAGTTGCAATTGCGGAACTAACCCGTAGTACCTACATACTTCTTACATAAGAACATAGCGCTCTCACCTGCTTAGTAACGAACATAACCGCTTACATTGTCATATGTACTTTAAAACATATATATATATATATTATGTTAGCGGCCTTATAAAAAAAAGTTAGGTATTTCTATAGTCTGTAGCCTAGATGTACTTACTACATAAAATAAATTTATATAACTGAGCCGATTTTGATCCTACCTAGATGCACTACATCTAAACACGGATAAGCCGAAATGGGGAGCCGGATCGCTCCCACAGACATACAAATAGTTGAGCACAGTAGTACCTATCTAGTTGTAACATTAATTTTATTTCTGTCCAACTAAAATAACGCTACCGCTTTACAATTCTTTGAAATATAGGTATGAAAATTAACCTATATATCTCGTAAATAACTTAGAATAAATTAATGTCAATGCTTACTGATTAAAATGTGATATAACAATCGAATTATGTTATTAATTATACTTGATTGTGCAATAAGCTAATTTCTGTCTTACGCACTAATTTATACGTTTGAAATAGCCTTTTATGGATTTTAGTAGGTACTGAATTTTTATATTATTTTAATCCCAAAATCTCATACACTTTACATCATCAATACCCGGGCACAGGTTGACTCGTATAGTTATCTATCCTAAACCAAACTAAGCGTATGTTGTTGAATTTTCAGTTTAAAGACATTCAAAAATGTTGAAACAGGTACATTAAATGTCTTTCAAAGTATGGTAATAATGTATTTATGAAAGTCAACCGACAATGTCCTGCACTACGTTTGTTTGGAACTCGTGAACGATCGCACGTGCTACACTTATTCGATTCATCTTTTAAGGCGGCTGACGTCACGACTCACTGTACCTCTTGGAAAAGTTTTTACTTTATTCAATGCAGACATCATTATTAAGCGATTAAGGTTAAGGGACGAGGTTTCAAGGGAATACGTATAGCAGGGAATACGTAAGGGAATACATATATATTTCTTTAAAAGTAAAGGAGAAAATGTTCATATTTTAAATTGATCTTCGATACTGACTAGAATGATGTCGTTGGATCGATTTCCAGTATTCAATATTCCAATACAAACTGCTGACTCAAGTACAATCAACCCATTATTACATTAGATTTGATAAATTACAAGTATTTGCAAAAGTTAACCGATTATTACCTCCGATCGTAATTAAAAACAAAAAGATGATAGCTGGGTCCTAAGACTGAGAGAGAGCTCGGACAGCGTAAATCGGGTTGCCAAAAATAAAAAATTTAGGGTAGCTTTTAATACGCCCAACACCTCACTCGGCTCTTGATCATGGATTTTGTAAAGGTGCCGCAATATCGGGATTTACTAATATTAATATAACGTGATAAGAAGTTGTTATAATTCACGCACAAGTATAGAAAATCAGCAGGTAAAAATAAAATAATTATAATTAGGGTGGGTATAGGACAAATAAACCGTTAATTCTTATTTATTATTATGGTAGATCTTTCTGTGGCCGGTTTCTTTAAAAAAACGATAGAGCTATCAATTTGCGTTGTGAACATATTGTGATCAATGTGTATTTATTGTCTTTACGTTATATTTCGTTACTATACACACACACACACACACACACACACACACACACACACACACACACACACACACACATATACACATACACACACATACTAACACTAAATAAACTTTGTTGAGTAAATTTTACTTGTTCTGTATTCCTCTATTTGTCTAACAGTCAAATACTAGTATTCATACCTTTCTCGGGAAATGAGCACTGATTGTCCTTAATACAGGCTACTATGTAACCTAGCTAGGACATCAGATTGTAAAATGTATTGTTACCTAATAATTTCTGTGCATTATACCTAACTTGTTACCCTACTTGTAATAGACTGTACCACATTATTTTGAACAATAAAAAATATTATTATTATTATTATTATTAGCTACGATTGAAGCGCAACGCATATATCATTACCAACATATAAAGAAATGAGTCGTGCTCTACACGCCTCATTCATCATATTCGGCAACCTACATTCAAAAAAGAAAATTGAATGCAATAACCAAGCGTCACGAGCATACATGGAAAATAAATTCATAACTCTCCCTTTTAGCTTCATATTACGGGTAAAATTAGATAAAAGGATTGTTCATTTCACGCTTTGTCCCTTTTAAGGTGGGCAAAAGATGCTATGCCATCCGATCCATCAAAGACTCTCCCTTCAAGAAAATAGGATCACGAATAACATTAGGAAATTTTATATATTTTCATTTTTGACACATATATTGTACGGTAACATATAACCAAGCACTGTATGGCATTTTAGAAAAACTCTGCGACCTAACATTTATTTTCAATAGTTATTTTTCGTTAGTGTGCAGCAGTGGCAGTTTTACATGCTATAAAAGTTAGCGACGTGAATTTATTCCCTATACATATATGCCATAGGTACATTTACAGGTGAATATACATATTCTGCATAAACTAATTTCCTTGACGTTTACTTTACGGGTTGAATATATACTGCTTTTATTAATCTAGTAATTGAAAGCCAAGTCTAGAAACTAAAGTTAAGAGTACAGTCCAGTTCCAAGATAAAACCAAAGTAATACAGGATTTTAATGTTAAATGGTGTGTGCTTGTTTAATTCGTCCTCAAGTTCTCTCCACGGATCGCCACTTTTACTCAAGAGTTGTGCGGGAAGCGATTGAAATTAAAAAACACAAAAATTTTAATCGGGAAGACGGGTTTAAATTGTCGGCAACATGGAATCCAGTGATTAAAAGAACAAACCTCGCTATTTGCAGTCGGATAAGTGTACGGACACAATGAGTGTAGTGTGTTGCGGCCCTTACGTCTCTGAACAAAAAGTGCGGGTGAATGAAGACAATTCTACCCCGCAAACGGAGTGACCTCGCTGATTCGACAGTCTGCTTGTGACCACGATCAGTGCAACCTGGTCGAAACGTCAAGCATTTAAAAGGTAAATTCGCGTTAATTCCCGTGTAAAATAATGTATTATAATGCAACGCGAAAGTTTAAAATTTATGATATAGAGATACTTTTATGGAATTTATTCTATACATATATTCAGACGTAGACTGACAGTTTTTCTGTCACAGTAGATGCTGAAAGGATCCAAAACGTGGGGATTATAAATAATAAAATTCATATAAAGTAGTTGGTTTACATCGTCTATCTCATTTCGGCACTAGTCACATAGCAAGACCTAAAAATATACTGACTAAATGCGTACATACGATCTACTTTACCCTTTCGAGATACAGGATGGTAGTATTTAGTAACGTGCTTTAAATATCTAGTGTAAGTATAAACTAAACCTATTTTTGTTACGAGCCCAACAAATTCAAATATGTATATAGATATAGAGTGGAATATACTATGTACATATGTACCCCTATATAAAGCATACTCGTATCAATATTCATCATCATTTCAAATACATGCCCGCCACAGTAAAAAGTCTCATCTTTCACGACACACTCTTCAGAGTTCAATCCAATTCGTAGGTTTATATTTTCAGTATTGCTACACTATTTTTTTATTTATACTTCAAATGTTTTTGACCCTCCTTGCCTAATGGAAACCATATAAAAAATACCAAATTAAATACTCTTTCGGGGTTTTACATTCATATGTTGGAACACGAACTTGTTTTTGTTAACTTTTATAAAACAACCACCCGAAAAAAAAATTGAGTAGCCGTCCTCTCATTTATTTTTATAAAAATATTGCCCCACGGTTGTTTTTTTCTTCTGTATCGTAGATGTATTATACAAATACAAATTCCCACATTCAGACCTGAAACATCTACCCGTACGCTATAGAAATGTTACACTTGCTCACAGGCTAAATGCTGACATCCGTTTTTAAAAGAAGGACTAGGCACCTCTAAAATCTTCTGATCAATCTGTACTTCGTATGACAAATTCACGATTCCTTAATTTCGAAACACTTTATAACTTTTATAAGGAGCGTAGGTAGACAAGATTTCAATCAGTTGAAAATAGACGAATCATGAAAAAAATATAAATTGGAAAGAATAAATACGATATGGATAAATGTTCAAATGTTTATAACCAATTTGAATAGAAAGCACAGTCATGAAAACCAATTTCAAAACGCTGTGGAACTAAAGGAGCATGGTCCAAAAAAGCTACATTTCAATTAAGAATCAGTATGACGTTTTCAATGGTAAAACGAACCTTTTGAAAACTAGAACTTCAAATGAGTTTTCGGAAGTATCCAATCTAAAATGTGATCGTAAATGAGCAGCCTTCGATTTCCATGTCCGCTAGTTTATCTCCATTGTACCTGAATTCAATTAAACATTATGAGAAGTTTGACTCTGATATGAAGTAAAGAAAATATTCCAACTATATATTGACGAGTTGATAGCGAATGTTTGAATTTACCTAATGATGTGAACGTGTGTAGGAGTAGACATAAAACTTTGTAGAAATAACTCATTCAGATTCTACGCTATTGTTTATACAACTCAATAGTTTTTACGACGTCGTGAATACATGTGTATTTTATACGAGAGTATGTAAAAATATGGATAAGAGGAACCAAACAGTTTTCTTAAACCAAGCAACGTAAGAATAACTAGGTAATCATAAATATGCATACAAACGTGTACGAATTGTCAAGAGTCTTTTGTTTATGCGGTGCAGCAGTTACTGCATTGTGAAGTTTCGTGCGTCGCATATTTGACTATAAAATGAAAAATATTTCTGAGAATGTATTTCAAATTCAAGAAGACAAAGAAACAATCTATCACCGTCCTGTACAATAGCTACACAGGTACCGGTACACAGCACAGCGCGAATACTTCTGCTAACTTTTATTACGTTTTCCTGGAGCTTACTGTTTATGTCCTCTTGCCGTTTATAACCGGGACGAGAGATATTTTTTATATTACACCTTCAACTTCAATAAAATTGCGTTAATAATAATAATAATTACGCGAACCTTTTGTCCGATTTTAACGTTTTACATTTATACTTCACTACTACCTAACCTAACCTACTAACGATTATTTAATTATACATGCAAACGTATGTAGATGAAAGAAAAAAACTAACCAGGATTACCGACCCGTTTAGCTCAGCGGTAGTTAACGCTGCCTGCTGTGCTATGGGTCCCAGGTTCGAATCCCGGTAGGGACAAAGATTTGTGTGATGAGCATCAATATTTGTTCCGAGTCATGCCTATATCTATGTATAAAATGTATGTATTTACAAAAAAAAGTATATTATGTAGTATATCAACCAACTAGTATCCGTAACACAAGCCTCGTTGCTTACCACAGAACTAGATGGCGCTGTGTTATAATGTCCGGAAATATTATTATTATATTATTATTATTTTATCATGATCATCAACCCAATATAGTTCAATTACTGGAGAGGGATCTTCTCTCACTTGAAAGGGATGAGGCTATAGTCCACATAATCCTGTCCTCCTGCAATCCTGTTAAGCATCCAGGTTTCCTCACGATGTTTTCCTTCCGAGAAGTCAGTGGTGCATGCCTTGGGTTTGAACTCGAGATCTTTCACTTCACAGTACGCACTGGTCACGCCACTAGGCTATCATAGCCTATCGTAGAAACTGGAATCTGAATATAGTATCTGCCTATACGAAACTGGCGCAATAGTATGTGTTTTAACCCCACTTAATATATTGACTCCAAAAGCTGCCTTCATATATTATAATAGTGATTTCATTTAATACTTGACTATAAATTTAATTTAAAGCTGGAGTGTTAATAGCAATAGGCTTGCTCCAAAAGTAGTCCATTTGAAGCGTATTTTCAACCACGTACTTAGTTTTTACCGAGACAATAAGTCCCTTAATGGAACATAGTTGTTTCAAAGTCAGATAAGCAAAGTTTCTAAGCTTTGGCAATGAGATCATACCTATTTTTTTAAGATCACTAGTAAGTACTGTTTGAAAGATTTTTTGTAGTATTTTGACAAATCTCGGGAATTTATGCTTGCCTAGGGAATTTATGACTGTCAACTTAAATGTTTGCACAAAGGAACGTTGCAAACGAAATATTTAAAACTGTACTACTGGAATCTCCGTCATGTCGTTCTTTTAGCGACTGTCACGTGAAAAGCATGCGCCATTTATTTGTACCGGTCTGGTTGTGACATATTGTACTCTGTCTCCAAATGTTTTCGTTGTGCGAGACTTCAGCACAACGAGACATACTGAGATATACGTCACATTCCGCTTCCACGGAACGTACTCCACAACTCACAGCAGTTTTTCAAACGCTTCTGGCGCTACGTGTCCTAAAAACCTTTACGGCTGCTATCCGGGGAGTGTTCTCATATTCTGACGTTTACTTTGACTCACCCATTGTGTACTTTTTTTTGCTGTTCAGAAAAGCTTTACTCGTTCAAATTACCGCTTCATTGTCTTCGCTAGATCGATTTTCTTTTTAAAAGACGTGGTTAATGCTTCAAATAATAAAAATACCTCATATATTACTTCGTTCCTCTGCCCTTGTAAGCAACGCAGCTATTCGTAAGTATTAAAATTAGATTTTCCCTCAATATTTTATAGCTTAATGCCATTATCAGTGTCGTAACTTAGAAAGATAATGGTCGTTACATGCCTCGGAGGACCTTGTGTGCAACATTATAGAAAGCCTCATGGGAACCGATGTGTAACACTTGCGACTTTGTATATCGGTATGTCGATATCCCATTTATATAACGGGCTTGTGTGGTGGTCAGCGGGCCATCGCTTCACAGTTTACATAAAAGCTTTCCTACAATCTACTAAACTACATTCCGATCCGCGAAGCTGTAGTGCATTTATTTCCTCTAAAGCCTACAACGTAATTTATCGTTGGTTACTCGGCTAAAATATATCTGTATTTTTAGATAACGTCCTTATTCATTTTTATTGAGTAATAAATTTATATTGTAGAAACAATACCAAAATTTGTACATTTTGCTATATGGAAGCTGAAAGGTAGAGTAACATAATGCAAAAATATCTCCTGGAGCAAAATCTTTTCTTTGTCCTGTAAGAACTAATAAAAAAGATAAACAAATTACTAAACCAAAACATTACAAAGGATATTACGTTTAGACATGCCTTTTATAAGTACCTTTAACCTCGCGTAAATCGCTGAGTGAGCAATATAAACACAAGATTCGTTGAAGAGGTTCTGCGCAACACGCGTTCGCAACAGAAATGTTTTTTCATTTCCTCTGGAAATTCATTCGATTTCGCCTCTTATGACAGTTCTCATCTACATTTCATGCGCGGGCTTTCTTATCCTATCGCTTTCACTTGGTGCAATTGTCTATTTGCAAAGTTATTACTATTCTCTACTTTAGATCTGAATGCCAGCAGTTTTAGCTTCTTGTTCTTTGTGAATTATGATGTTGAGTTAAATTCGATAATTGAAGAACTCTCTGAACTTAAGTAACTAAAGCAGGTTAGTTAATGCTGTTTAGTTACGAATGTTGATTCTACGTAATTCTACGTCGGTCATAAAATATCAAAAGTAACTGATAAGTATCGATTTTAAAAACAATTATTCAAAGAGCCAATGTCAAACTACAGTCTCAGAATATTAAGCGACACCTGTTACATTAACAATTTTATTAGATCTAATAACTATCTCCAATTTCTTAATGAGTATGTTTAATTAGTTTTAATATTAGCTAAAGGTTAGTAACGAGAAAGTCAAGGAGTGTATTCATTTTGATCAGGGAAAACAGCGCACGTGCGCGACTCTATGTCCTCCGGATAGAGGTTAAAATACAACGGCTGGTCCTCTGGGGAGGGCTGCTTCGTAATTCATTCATTTTTATTCCGAATGCCACTCGCTAGTGCCGTTAGCTTGCGGAAAATCGTTACCGACGTCGACAATCGCCATGCGGACTAATACACGCAACGTATTCACTTACACATAAATTCACGAACACGGCTTCTTTACATCGCGCCACAATCGCCGGTCCCGGGGAACGTGGGCACTGAGCTAAGACTAGGGATACACACACTACGCGGCAAAGCCGGCCGGCCGAGGTTCGCGGGCGTGGAGCGGCGGTGGCGTGATCGTGCGGCGTGGCGCGCCGGGCTAGCACGAGGGCGTGTACGCGACGGTCACGGACGCGGCGGCTCAGGTGACGCACGGACGCAGCGGCGCGGTGCGGTGCGGTGCAGGACGAGCGCTCGCACGGGCCAGCGCCGACACACGACAGCCTCCGTCGCAATGACGAAGCGGCCGGGTACGCGCGCGCGCTCTGCGTCGCAGCCTCTGAATCTCTCCGATTGGCTACGAGATCTGACGACGCAGGGGTGAACAAACCCGCCACGCTTCTCCTTCTAACACAGTGACGAGGTTAAAAAGGATTTAGACTTTCTCGTAGCATTTTACGGTTCGATCGTCCTCAACGTACACGTTGTGAATCTATCTAGACACCGTTTAAGTTGTGAACTTTTCTGAATTTGAGTATAATTCGTGAAGACCGTGGCTATATTTAAGGTTAATCAAATACCCGCACGGCGGGCGGTGAGCTTGTGTCACTACCACGTTACGCATTTGAGATGAACATTGAACAATTTCTATGTACACTCTACACATCGACTGTTAAACGAAGTGAATAGAAGAAACTAAACAAAGAAGCAATACCAAGTTGGATCTTACATTTACACCTTTGCATGTTAAATCATTAATACTAATCTTGCTTTAATAGCTGTAATAATAAAGCATAACTTCAAAAGAAAGATTCAATGAATTGACATTTTAACAAAAAAAAACTTTATCCGTATAAAACTGTTGAGCGCTGATCGAAAACGATTAAAACTGCGCAAATTGAAATCCCTGGGAAATCGTCAGGTGCTGCTAACTCTGGGAAGCACAGTCCATTGTGCCAGCGGCTCCGCCAGCCGCTCTTCGGAAAATGAACTGGTGATCTTTACAGTTCGGTGCCATTGAACATGAAACATTTGTGTGAAAACTACTTAATATTAAACCTATTATTTTGTACAGAAAAGGTACTATTATATTTTTTATATATTATGAGAAAAGTAATCTACGAAAACTTATTTATGTATAGTATAATTCAAACATTTGAATTAACCTTTATCAAAATTATAAGACAGAATATACACGTACATGGATCCCGTTAGATTAGCCAAAACGGGCAGGGTGTAAAGAGGATAAGATTAATGGATTTTTAGACTCGAAATATATATATGAAATAATACGGAATATATATATATATATATTATTCGGGATATTTATAAAATATATATATATAAATATCCCGACTACTTGGTCGTATTCTCAACTAGTTGGTTGCGTGGTCGACACTATTGTTGACTTATTGACCGCATTATCGAATAATTAGTCGAAGTGTCAACATATTGATCGTATAGTTGACAAACAGGTCAATTCTGTTGTGGACAAGAACTAAAGGTTTGGCATTTGCGTTTGATTGACTTATCGGTCGCATCATCGAATAATTAATTATTCGCAGTGTGAAAACTGAAGACTTGAAATTGAATGATAGAAAAACACAAACTGACATAATTCGTTTAACTAATTCGATTAAATGATCGCATCATCGCCTTATTATCACATACATAGTTGACTAAGCGGTCAATTGTTTTATCGATAAAAAACGGAAGGTAAGACCTTCCGTGAGGTTTAAATTTTTTAATATATATAAAATAAAAAAAAATTAAATTTATAACAAATTAATTAATAAAAAAATTACCAAATAAAACACAATATCACCCTCGGCGTCGTCTAATAAACAATCCGGTACAGCGCTACGTATAATTCGTAGTCAGCGCTACGAATCCGTAGCTCGTAGCAGGCGAAACACTAACGTAGCCGTACCCGCAACCCCTAATTCCTTTTATTGTTTGAAAACTTTTGCATAATAGCATTCAAAACATAAATAAATATTTGCAGGTATAAAATAAACACTTGCTTGCATATTTCTGTTCTATCATTTTAGTAATAAACAAATGTAATATGTAACAGGTAGGTATCATTATTTATTTTTTCTACGAAATAGAATAATACCCTGTAAAAAAACAAATTTAAAATACTATTGATATGTGTCGTGAGTTATTTTAAGTCAAATGTATCACGAATACACGAAGCACTATGTTGCGCTTTAGTTCTAACAAAGAAAATGTTGTTTTACGAAAATCGTGTTGATGAGGTTCCTGTTTTGAGTAGTTTCCGAGTTTTATTAGGCACATTTAATGTAGGTACTAGTTATCTGTTTAACTCTGTTTATCAGAATTAATAACTATAAGAGCAAATATTATTTTCGAATTCTTATTGATTTCTTACACTTACGCGAATTAGACATTGAAATAAAACTACTTGTTACGGATTTTATCGCGGTATATTGATATCGTTTCGGATCCTTTACAGCATCTATGGTCACTAGCCGACTGAGGTGTTGGTCGTCTTGAAGTTATAATTATTAACAGCTACCTTACATTTTTAATTATTATTGACAATCCGATTTACACAGAACGAGCTCACTGTCCTTCGGTCGTGAAGTTTGGTTCTTTAAATTAGATTTAATAGAATCTATGATGGGGTTCCAAGCAGGTGGTAATACCCAGCCATCTTCTCTATTGAAATTTGGATGTTTTTTAATTTCAATAGCCTCACGAATTATCCTGGGTAGGAATCGGTTTTCTTTTGCGAGGACTTGTGGTTTATCAAATCTGATGTAATGCTGGGGTTTGTCTATGGTATGTTCGCATACTGGTAACTTATTCTTTTTTTAGCTTAATGACATCGCAGTCATATAATTTAAACTTCAAACTCTAATAACAGTCGAGCTATTTATTAAGTTGAATATCTTGCATGGCATTCATGGGAGATTAAGCCTTGCAAAAAAGATATACCAGGCAGCATGTTGCCTTCTAACAAAACTACCCAGGATACGTCGGATTACATATACATACATTTATCACGCTCGAACGGTTAGGCAGAGGTGTACTAATATGTACACCCGCCGGTATGTTTTAGGTCCCAAGTAATAGAGGGCGAGCCTATTGCCATCAACCGGACACAAATTCAATCTCCGAGCTGCTACTGAGAATTTCATAGAAAAACCTAATAACACTTTGCTGGGAATCGAACCCAAAACCTCTTGCTCGGCAGTCGCACTGTATGACCACTAGACCAACGAGACATATAATACAACGAACCTATTACAGACACTAAAAAGCAAAAATAAAAATAAAAAACTGCGTTAAAAAAAAACCGACTTCAAAACTAAAAAGTTAGTTAGTTTAGTCTTAGTTTTGAAGTCGGTTTTTTTTTTACTAGACTATTGTTGAAATTGAATATTTTTACATTCTCTCCGGACGATATATCAATATATCCACGTACAGTGAATCTTTATCAGCAGCGATATATTGGGTCGTTCACTAAATATACATGCACTCACGCCTTTTTCCCATAGGGGTAGACAGAAACTACAGAATGCCACGCGCTACGATCCTTGCATACAACTTTTGCCTCGTCCACATTCATACATCTGGTCATGCACGCGCACCGCACTAAATCTGTCTGTTTTTATAATTATTAAGCATCAGTCAGCGAGTACTCTAGTACCAGTATTCTTTTGAAAAAATATGTTACAAGTGATAAAGAGATGCTTAGATTGTCACTTTGCAGGGGTTAAGTTTATCCATCGCAATTTGTTGACACATAACGGCTAAGTGACAAATGCCGTATGACATTAGCCAAAAAAAATGCTGGTTTTCTGCAATTTGCAGATCAATTAATCTAGACTGACCCGACGGATGTACAGACAGGTGACGAATTGTTTCCTTATTTCTCATATTCTATACTCTTTTTAAAAATTAAGCGCTCGTTGGCCTTTCGCACCAACATTGTTATGTTATTATAGATAGAAGAAGAAAGAATTAAGTAGATATGTTCAAATAATGTCTATCCTAAATATCTAAAACTAGCTTTTACCGCGACTTCGTCTGCGTAGAATTAGTAATTTTATTAAAGAAAGAAAGAAAGAAAGCCAATCTCCCATCCCCCTCTTCACCCTTATGAGGGATGATCCCCGAGACAAATACCTATCATAAATCTTTCCCCGGGACTCAAACTATCTCTATACCAAATTTTATCTAAATCGGTTCAGTGGTTATAGCGTGAAGAGGTAACAGACAGACAGAGACACTTTCGTATTTATAATATTAAGTAAGGGCTAGTAAGGATAAGGATATCTAAAAATTACTAAAATAGCTGCATTAATAAAATATGGTTTATTATGATAATAACCAAAGAGTATTGTCACTAAGCGAAACTCGATTTACTTAAAAGAGAGATGTGCGTAACGCGGCCGAGTAATGGTCGCGGTAAAAAATTATGTAAGTACATACTTATATTTTTATAGGTTATGCTGACAATTTTTATGCGAAAATTGTAATTCATAGTTGTGAACATTATTTGCGCGAATCCTTGCGTTAAGTATCTCCGATGTGTTATTGATCTACAATTAAAACAATACAATCCGAAAGTTGGCAACGTCGCCAACAGATGTCATATAATTTGCGGGTAAAATTAATTTTTCATTATTAGGTACCTAGGTAAGTATTAAATGGGACTAGAGATTGCAATCCGGTGCCCTTTTAGACACCCACCGGGCCCGGCCATTCATACCGGGCCCGGTCACCGGACCCGGTAGGTACGAGAATTGCAACACGGAAGCCCCAACTTGCAGAAAATTGGCATGGCAAGTTGCCGTTCTCTCGCGCACCTCTCACCCCTGCTCGCTGTATGCGTGTTTTCTTTTCTTCACTTTGTCACAGTATAATTTCTACTGTGACTTAGTCGACGTTTGTCCTTGGTTGACGAAGTATGTGTGTTGCTCTGTCATTCCGTCGCCGCCGCAAGCACAGCAAAACTAGTTTATTATAGCTACTTTCATAGCATCATGTCTTACGGAATATTGCTGTGGGGCCGTGCTGCAGACATCGAATCAGTCTTCTACTGCAGAAAAGAGCAATAAGAGCCATTTATAACCTAAGTACTCGTGATTCACTCAGGGAACTCTTTAAAGAAATAAATATTATGACAGTTCCCTGTCAGTATATCTTTGAAAATAAAATGTACTTTAGGAAAAATATATCACATCATACGAAAAAATGTGAACTGCATAATTATAATACTAGATATAAGTCAAAATTAATGAGAAACATACCGGGTTGCAATCCCTAAATGGGACTATAGAATATCGCTCTCTAATGCACAAAAATGTTGATTAGAGTTGCAATAATTAATATAGTTACACTGATAGATTTGTATTGCAATAAATTGAATAAAAAAATTCAAAAGTATTCTCTACTGGATATTGTATGAGAATGGAGTGCTATTGGGTTTCTCTATTCTCAGTGTGAACTCAGATTTCAAATATGTTCGTTAACGGCAATAGGCTCGCCGTTACATGGCACTTTAAAATCTACTGCCAAACTAAGGGAGTGCACCTCTAGCACACTAGACGTAAATAAAGCACCTTCACCTAACCTTTTGGAGAAACAGGCGTGATAGTGTTGTATTGATTTATTTATGGATATTCTTCCTTGACGGATGTTTTTACTACTTGATGTTAAAACCATTACACGTTGTCAGGTCATGGCAATATGGCCGTTAATAAATTAAAGAACACATTTCCATTGATATATGTTTATTTTATTATATTTTTTATATTTCACTCATACTACAAACAAACATCAGGTAAACTATATTCAACTGTGGAATCTAAATGAACAACAGCATCTTTGTGTTTTAGAGACATTTCAAATGCATCGCCATCTTCCGTCAATTTATCAAAAAAATAACTAGTATTCACATTACTTATCGTACAATTATCAGCAATGTTACTAAACCTCAAATTACTTTTCCTAACTGGGCTATCTCTAGGCGTAGAGCAATTATTGTGAATCTGAGTCAGTAAAGATTTCCTCATACTCAACTTCTTAGGCGTGGAATACTTATCAAAAACTAATTTCACTAAATTATTATTTATTCTTGCAGTCTTCGTTTCAGGGGGTCTTGTTATTATCTTGTCGATAATATCTGATAAGTCACTCTCATTAACAATATCTTGTGATTTATCTAAGAAACTTAAGTAGTGTTGATTTTCATTGATATTTTCTTTATTTTCAAAAAGATCGTCAGCTAATTTACAGTCGTCAGTAACAGGAACTAAATCAATGTTATGGGTGTTATATTTTATAGACAGATTATTAAAACTTTGCCTTAAAGACTGCATTGATTTCTTGCTTTTTCTTGGCTTTTTTACAGCAATGAAACTGTGTAATGTTTTCTGTCCTTTCTTTGTGTTATTTTTTATTTTTCTTTTTAATCTGTTCACTGATACACTAACGTTCAATGTGCTTGAATTAGTTTCGGTTGCTTTAATTTCTACGTCTTTCATAGACGAGCTTAGGTTATGAACAGGTTCCTGATTCTTCGGTTTTCTAATATATTTTCGTTTAGGTTTATCTGGGTTCGGATTATCATTCTCTTTCTTTTTGCGAGCTCTAGTTTTCTTCTCCTTGGGCGGTTTTTTAATAGACTCCTCGTAGACTTCCACTACATCTGGATAAAACTTCCGCATTAAATCCTGTCTTTCAGTTGTAGTCCAAGCAATTAAGGGATCCTCATCATCTGTAAACAAATCAAATTGGAACTTCAAACACAAAAAAAAACTTTTTTATCATACAATAAACACACACGAATTCCTAAAAATTCCTCACCTTCAAACTGGTCATCAGGTATGAGTCCTTCATATTGACCATCAATGTCACCCCATACAACCTCATAGCTTGGCACACCTGCAAAAAAATAATCGACAGAACACATTATACATGGGTAGGTTGGTAGCCAGGGGGAGCATTATACCTTTTACCAAACGGGAGAGGGGGTTTGGGTCACGTTTACATCAAGCATTTTGCGTTCTTATACTATCCTATAAAATAATATTAGAATAATCTTACCTCTTGGATTCCTCTTTTTCTTTATTAGCGTGGCTTTTATAGTTCTGCAAGGCACATTGTCTTGAAAGTGCCATTTACTTAGGAGCGGTAAAAACTTTTCTACGCAATATCTTTCTGACCAGTCCAATTTATTTGTCATCAGTTTCTGCAAGTAGGTACGTCGAAATAGTTTTTACCAAAACCTTTCGTGCAAATTAATTGAATTGTGGAGCTACTTATTTCTATGATAATTACCATAAACTGGATTAAACTCGGAGTGGGATGTTTCAAACTATTCAGATCTATGTTATCAGGAGGTCTATTCATGAACTCTTTCATGACTTTTGGCTCCGGGAACGGCGCGCCGCAGGTAACAGCTCGATTGCGAAGTGATAGTTCACGCTTCACTTCAAATGCTTTACTTCTGTAAATAGAACAAGATTCTAAGAAGCGTCTAATTAGATTAAGTATATTTATAGTTTTGATTAATTTTACTTGAAGTTTTGACTTGAATTTTGCGAATAAATAATCTGTCCACATGTGTTGGTACTAGTGATCTAATAAACTGCGCATTCACTCACTAAATAGGTAAATAATAAAATCAATCAAGTTACTTGTGCCCAGTATCGGTGCAACCGCGGTGCGTAACGCAGACAGGACATCCGTTCTTGCCGTGCGTCCTGCCGAAGTGGCCGCAGCGGTCGCACCGTCCCGGGGCAGCCAACCAGCGAGTCTGCTCTTCATAGCGCTCTGGCTCCGTCACCCACGACAGTAGTCTGTAGTTAAATAAATATGAACGTTTATCGCGTTAATTATAAAAAAATATCCCACTAATAGAAAACTTCCATATTCAATTTTAAACCAGATTCAAATAATTAAAAAACATAGTATTTACCTAGGTATAACGTCCTTTTCGGGAATAGTGTGCAGGAATGATACAGCCGTGTTTATGGAAGAGCCGCACGCACCCACACCGTAGTCACATCCACAGAGAAGTGCGAGCGCCACCATCTTGTTGCGGCCAAAACCTGCAAATTTAAAAAAAGACTTTCTTAATCTTAAGCACACTATAAAAACATTACAACTACATTACCAATATTACGATTGCATATGGGCAAATAGGTTTCTTGGATTACATTCCACAAACACCTTAACTGTCCCAATGGTTTCCTCATCTGAGAGTAGTCAAACTATAGTCCACCACGCTAGCCTAGTCTGAGTTGCATACGCCATGAAGAAAATCGGACAAATAAGTATGCAGGTTTCCAGCACGGTGTTTTTACAAACTAACCATTGTTCTTGTACATAGCATCAGCGTCATAACAGTCGACGGAGCCCTGCAGTGCGCCCCCACCGGCCGAATTGGACACACTAAAGTTGCGATACACGCGCCGAGCGCCGTATCCGAAGCAATCTGAATCTTGAGACACTACCGCGTCAACTAACTGTGAACAATAATACAATTCACACACCCTGTACTACACATACACATGATAAGCTTTAGAATAAGCAACCTTAACTTCCAATCTATATATATAAGAGGAGAAGCTGACTGACTGACTGAATGACTGACTGACTGACATATCCACGCAGAGCCTAAACTATAAGGGTTAGAAACTTGAAATTTTGCACAGGGATTCCTTTTATAACGTAGGGGAGCACTAAGAAAGGAATTTTGAAAATTCACCCCCTAAGGGGGTAAAACGGGGTTGTTAGGTTACTATGTAACTTTGCTGTTTTTGAAGTTATTCAATTGAAATTCAGATTGAAGGTTTTTCATTGAAAGTTATGAAACACGTGTAAAATATTTTTTCATAAATCATCCTATAAAGGGGTAAAATGTAAAAATCTGTTTGTAATTTCATATATATTTCGTAATTACACAAAAAAATAATTTCTAAAATGTTTGTCTGTCTCTCTCTTCGTTCCTTCTAATTGCTGCAACAGCTGGACCGATTTTGTAGGGACTTTCACCATCGTTATAAGGAGTAACTTAGGCTACCTTAATTAAAGAACAAGAAACGAATTAGAGTTCCGTATGACTTAAAAACGCGGGAGCTGACCAATGCATGAATATGAACATTACATTTTTCGTTAAATTTCACGCGGACGCAGTCGCGGGTAACAGCTAGTCATATATATATCTAGAATTTACATCAGTACTAAGACTTATAATATCTTGTCCCGATTTATAAATTCGACTATGTGCACATAGGTATAGTTAAAGTTGATATTTGCATGACTGAGTCCCCTAAGATTTGAGATGATTTAGAGATGCATATTTATAAATCTAATTAGCTATGGCGTGCCTCAAGGCTCAATATTAGGCCCGCTCTTGTTCTTAATATATATTAATAGCATTAGCCAACTTGGCATAAAAGGAAACATATCTCTGTATGCAGATGATACAACTGTATTTTATTTTGGCCATTCGATCGACGCCATGTTACCTATTATCCAAAGCGACTTAGATGTTTTAAATAACTGGTTTAAGTCGAATTTGCTTACAATTAATATCACTAAAACAAGCCATGTTATTTTTGCTCCAAAAAATAAAAAGATTAATGATAACATACAATTAAAAATCAATGACAAATTAATTCAGAGAAAAACAAACGAGAAATATCTTGGCATTATCTTAGATAATCACTTAAGTTGGAAACCTCATATAGAAAAAATTACGTCGCAGTTGACATCTCAATCGGGCGTTCTTCATAATTTAGCAAGATGTCTTCCTCGAAAAGTTCGATACATCATAAACCTCATGTAATAGGATATGAGCCTATTGGCATTTATAATGGATTGTATACAAAAACTGCTATATTACAAACATGCAGTATTATTACAAACACAATCAATTTAAATAAAAATAGTATATAAATACAAACACCTTGTGCATTGAGGTATGCACATGTGGCTTCAGCTTCACCTTGCCCTTTAACACAGCGGACACCAAGAGTAGTAAGTAGGGACTGGCACTGAAACCAAAATTATTATTAGTTTATCATAAAATTCATAATAACAGGAGTATCTTGCTATAAAAAGTAGAACAGAAGTTTAGTATATTCTTGTAGTAAGGATTTTATAATGTACCTATTTATACCTATATATGGCCTCTATACTATTCAACTTTGGATTATTCTAAGGGATTGATCCATCTGGTAACTAATAAATTATATATTCTGTTATGTACTACACCCTCTTCAAGACTACAACTTTTTATGTTTGATGAAACCCACAGGAAGTATGTGGATGAAGACTCTATAAAACAATATTCTTATTCCACATATTTAATTAATTGCTTAGCAGGTCAAACAGTATACTAACCTCTTTGAGAACATTTTTGAATCTCTTTCTAGCAACATCTGGCTTTTTCTTATTAGTGGTGGCTTCGGATCTGGGAGCAGCCCCCTTAAATTGTATAGCATTGCGAGCAGCCATCACATCCCTCTTAAGTTCAGATGCATCTCCTTCCAGCACAAACACAGGGTTTATATCAGCCAAGACTAGATACACAGTTCTGAAGAAGAGATTCCTGAAACAATATTTAAATTATTTGGATATTTATCTAGTGGTTGCAACTGTAACTGCTGATTGTGAGGTTAAGGTATAATGTTATAGGGTAGAATACTTAAAAATGGTATGGGGGCCATTTTTAGGTAGGTATAAAATTCACAGTAGGAGCTAGGAGATTGAATTTGTGGCTGGTTGTTGGCAATAGGCCAATACAACATAGGACCTGAAAACACAGGTGATAGATGTACATCTCTACCTACCCCATTAAGGACCCCTTACACATTTAATTTTAACTTTAAAATACCTTGCTTGAGGCATTTGAAATACCTTAGATATAATTTTGGCTGGATATGATACTCCGTGACATTCTGACTGTCGCACACCCATCCTGATAAATCTACTGCAACAGTTTCTCCTCTTATCTGTAAAAGTCATACTGTAAATTAATAAACATAATATTAATGGTATTGGAAGCATTGGACAATTATATCTTATTTAAAAGACTCAGTGAATCAATGTTTTTGAAGAGCGTTATTATTGGCATTTATTCCTAAAATTTTATAAGTAATTATTATACTAATTTATTACACCCACTCGAATATTAGACATTGAAATAAAATTACTAAAATCTTTGATTATTATGAAAAGTAGTCATAATGCTAGTCATACTTCTATTTTTATTAAACCTTACCAAGCATTGCTATGTTTTTTTTAATGTACGATTGTATATCTTACTTCGTGTAAAGACTTTTTCTCGCTGTACGGCGTCAACACCGTCCAAAGACCTTTAATGCCCATAATTATTATCTTATTTTATACTGAAATAAAAATAACTGGACAGTGATATAGAAATCATCAAGTTATTTATCGTTAGTTTCTGAAAAACACTAAGTACACAGCCAGTAGACATTACATCTACGCATCAATGCAAATTTAATGAGTATTAAAGATTTTACAGGCTACAGGTACACTAAACTAAAAAAATATTGTGTAAAGCCATTTTCACTTCAATTCAAATTCAAACAGATTGATCACAAACTGACGTTTATATTACTTTTTTTTTTTTTTAAACGTTTCTTCCCTTTCGGGATGAGGCAAAGGAATCTAGTCCATACAGCCTAGTCTTCAGTATTCTTTTATTTTATTTATGATGGATGACTGGATGATTCGTGATAATGGTTGATGATAGGGTGAATTAATGGTTTATGAAGGGTGATAGATGATTGTTTTTTTCCTAGTTTCAGTAAATATGTGGTTCTTTACTGAAACCTAAGGCTGACTTCTTGGGAGAATTTGAAAGTCACGTTACACTGTTTTGTTTCATTTGCCAACACTCATGCACGTTTTCAAACACTTAACGGTTAATAATCCACCATTATTATACATTAAAGTTTATCAAAACACAAATTTTAGAAAATAAAACAAAGCTGCTGAACATGACGCTTCACTTTCCCGCCAAAAAGCCTCGTTTATAATACTTTAGATTAGTGGGGACACTTTGACAACGGACCGTTTTCAAAGACCGTTTTATATTCTGCGACAATGAAACCGTTTTTCGTCTTGGATCCAGACAGTTTTCGTTGCACAAACGGTCTTCGAATCACTTGTCGCGATTTTTTATTTTACGCTTAACAAAATACTGTTGAGGTCTCATTGATTCAACTATCATATTTAAATTTCTAAAAGAAAAGTATTAATATGTTTGTTTTAAATACTTTCTATACTTCCAATTTGTTGAGTTCAAGCAATAATGAATGTTGAAAATGCATGAATAAATATTAATCGAAATTTAATTGGTGGTACTACAAATATACAATAATAATGAAAATCTACCCACAATTTATAAGTCTAAATAAAATCCAGCCCGACTCTTATTTTCTAAACAAATTTAGGTCTTTTTGGTTTATAATAAACCTACCTTATGGATACTAGATGGCGAGACGGGCTGGACCTTTACCAAGAAGTGGCCGTAGTTAGATACGATATTATTTTACGATATATCAGAATACGATATATCGTGGCGCATCGTATTGCGAAAATATCGAATGAAAAATAGATATATCGTATAGCGCTGTATTGATATGTCGTTATATCGCATCGTAATTGGCATCCTCAAGATCAGTATTTATTTTCATACTGACAGTAAGATGACAGTTTACAAATAATGTTATCATGCTCAAAATATCTGTAGTATCTATATGAATAAGTCTGAAAGATATATACAGAATAATTTTAAGAATAATCAAAAAAACTTGAGAGGTGTCAAGGGACACCCGGATGGAACGTAGTACCTTTCGAATAATTAGTGAAGGAATTGTAATAAAATTGTATTTTTTTTTACAATAGCTTACTATAGCAAAAAGTGTCGTTACAACTTTTTCGTCTTAATTTTTTCCGTGTAGCCCCCTTTCGCAACGCGCGATAAGGAACTTCGTTCCAGAATCAATAATCTCTAGATTGGAAAGTACACCGATTTCCAATTTTTTTGTTGACATCTTATCTTTTCTGTTCTTACTTACAATCTGTGGTTAATATTATGAATGAACTGATGGGGGGGTCCGGGGGGTACTGTTGTCTTTGCTTATCGCGTTATTCTTATCAGTACGATATAGATAAAACCACCGCAGTAAACAAACATTATTTTATATCAAAATATTTACAGGATTTTATGTAATTATATATTTATATGAAGTAATTTCTGTAAACAGGTTTAAGATTTCATCAACATTTCTCATAATAATTCAAAGTGTCTCTTTACCAAGTTGAGAATGAAGTTGTGAATGTTGTACTTTTGTATGGTAATGAATTGATAAGAATATGATAATTATTTCGGCGATAGTGTCGTTACATTCATTACGCAGCATTATCTGCCCGTAGAGGGGCCTGGCGACAGACGTAATCTTAACACACCATTTAATTAGAACAATTTGATAAGTTATGAAACTTTGATTGTAATAATAATTAGTGTCAGAATTATTTAAAAATCTATCATGTATAACTTCAGGCGTCTCTATAAAAATGGGTAAGCAAAAAATTTACATTTGTATTTGCAATGATAATTATATTTTAGTTTTCCTGCAAGTAACGTCTTATGTTAATTAATATTCTTGTACTGCACTTAATTTTATTTTTAATTTTACTTTCAGGGCTGTGCTTAACTTTCAATATCCTATAAGATTCAGTCATGCCCAGCAGCTCAAAGAAGAGGTGTGCAGGACACCTATCAGTAAGGTCCTGATAGCCAACAGGGGTGAGATAGCATGTCGGGTGATGAGGACTGCCAAGAGGTTAGGTGTGAGGACTGTGGCTGTATATTCTGATGCAGACAAACATGCCATGCATGTTGAAATGGTGAGAATATTATTAATTCTTTATTAACATTATAATTAATTTAGATGTAGGCTTAGGCTTCTCTTCTATAGTTTTTTTTTCTGGCAATGTTGGCTTCTCACGCCTCTCAAACAAGTTTATTAATTCACAATTATACAATATATGAATGGTGGGCTTTGTTATTTAACATGTTAACATATACTTTATTACAGTTAAATGATAGAGATATAAGTATTTAGTCTTTCATAATGTTATCATTTATGTGACCCTATTTTTCTTATTATAAACATTTATGATTATTATTAATGTGGTCATCATTATCTACAAATATACTGGTATTTTTGTTTTTGATCTGCAAATATACCACAAAACATGATAATAAATTATATGTATAGTAAAATTTGGAATATAAATTCTGCTACAATTGCCTGAAGAAAGGAATAAAAATAAATGTTTGACATGAAGCTATTGTGTTAGACTTCTTTAGAAAAGGTATGTAACAAATGAACACATCCTAACTCTGATTTGAAAGTCCAATAAAGTTAAAGAATACTTTAACATTATTGGACTTTCTAATTACTACAAGTAATAACTAATAGACAATTATAATATCACTATATGTTTCGATTACTTTTTCTATTACTATACAGGCGGATGAAGCCTATCACATAGGGCCAGCACCTTCTTCTCAAAGTTATTTAAATGAAACTAAAATATTGGAGGTTGCCAAGAAGTCTGGCAGCCAGGCCATTCATCCTGGCTACGGGTTCTTGTCGGAAAATGTGGAGTTCTGTGAGAAGTGTGCCAAAGAAAATATTATATTTATAGGCCCTCCAACATCCGCCATCAGAGATATGGGAATAAAAAGGTATGTCCACCATTGATAATCCATTAAATTTAAGTATTTACATAATGGAGTATAAAGAGATACTAGTATAGATGTATCAGTATACAGTCTCTCAAACCAGTGTTTGTATAATTATGATATGATTGACGGCTTCTGCGTTAGGTAGTGGGTTCGATTCCCGCACGGCCCAAATATTTTCATGATCTACAGTTACTTTTGTACCGGGCCTGGGCGTTTATGTATGTAAAAATTGTGTTGGAAAACACACCCACGCCGCGGAACATCCTAGCATAGATTTTGATTTAAAAAATAAAATAAATTAAACACTAACTTATTATTTCTGAATACTTCAGATTCTGTATAAAAAGGTCAAAGCTCAAAGCAGATTGGTTAATAATATTATGTATGATACAATAGTGTGGTGTCATTTGTTTCGCAAATTACGCCAACATTTGTCAATTTTTAAATTAACTAAATACTTAAAGTATTATGTTTGTTTGTGTTCTTTTCCACCTACTTTTGTCAATTTAATTTTCAGCACCTCTAAAGCAATTATGTCGGCCGCTGGAGTCCCTATTGTGAGAGGTTATCATGGAGAAGAGCAAAGCATTGAGAAATTACAAGCTGAAGCACAAAAGATTGGTTTCCCTCTCATGATCAAGGCTGTGCGCGGTGGCGGTGGTAAGGTAATGACCAATAACCGAGACATCTTGTATGTTGTCAAATAATAGCGTAGGTATATTATTGAAGCTAAGATCATTTTGTTCTTTTACTAGAACCTAATACGTATCTAATTAAACTTGAAATCGCAAAAGCTAGATTAGAATAAAATCTGATTAGTTTTGTTTTACCTTCCAGGGAATGAGAGTAGCTATGACAGAAGCGGATTTCTTGCCGCAACTAGAGTCGGCGAAACGTGAGTCACTCAAGTCTTTTGGAGATGACAATATGCTTCTAGAACAGTACATTACAGATCCAAGACACGTCGAAGTACAGGTGATAATAACGTCATCGTAAATACATCTTCTCTTGCCTCAATTATATCAAAACAAATGGATCATAAAACAAGATAATAATTTTATTGTGTTTTTATAGGTATTTGCCGATATGCACGGCAATGCTGTACATCTCTTCGAAAGAGACTGCTCGGTTCAAAGACGTCATCAAAAGATTATTGAAGAAGCACCAGCGGTATGTATGATAATGTATGATCGACAATCTTAGCCGCTCATCATTTTGAACCATATTATTAGACCTGTAAGTTTGAAAATCTGATAAACTGTTTTTTTTTTGTATTTATTTATTTTAAATAAATAAATATATTTTAACCTAGCTTTAGCTACCTACCTTTACCGTATTTTTTATAGGCCAGGAACCATCGCGGGCCGTATTTTAATTTTCTGAAGCCACAGTTTCATACAAACATACATTTATATTTGTTAACTTAATGTATTTATAAATTGTATGACTAACGGATATAGTACACTAACTTAAACATATATTATATACTATTTATATTTTAGCCAGGTATATCAGAAGAAACTCGGCGCTCTCTGGGCGAGGCGGCAGTCCGCGCCGCCCAAGCGGTCGGTTACGTGGGCGCGGGCACTGTAGAGTTCATCCTGCACCGAAAAACTCACGAATTCCACTTCATGGAGATGAATACACGCCTGCAAGTGGAACATCCCATCTCTGAGATGATCACTGGTAAGCAAACGTTAAAAGTGTAGCCTTCTACACGGGACTTTCAACTATATATCGAAGTCTATGCTATGACAAAAGTCGAAAATCCGATCTCTTTTTATCACCTCATCAGTCATCATAGGGTAGCTGAATGTTGGCAAAACCTTTTCATATAGCATACCTATATACCATTTAGCGACTTCACTATATTGATGAAAATCCTAAACACTTTATGTTTTTACAAAAAATCTATTATCTTGTCGTTTTGGCTTGTATTGTTCCAATAAAGACACTACATATTAGTTTTTCCTTACAAATTTAACATTAGTACAAATATAATACACAATTCAAATATTAAAATCCTAAAATGTTCGTCATTCAAGGGACCGACTTAGTGGAATGGCAACTGAGGGTAGCGGCAGGGGAGCAGTTGCCTCTGTCACAAGACGAGATCATCCGGCGAGGGCACGCGGTGGAGTGTCGCATCTACGCCGAGGAGCCGCGGGCGGGCTTCCTGCCGCGCGCCGGCACGCTGCACCGCCTCACTCAGCCCACACCCGAGGAGTTCGTGAGGGTACGTTATACAAACACTATTAAACCTTATAGTTGCCTGGATGCAGTGGCTACGCGTGCCTGATGCCCTTTATCAAAATTAGTTGGGCGCAATTGACTTATCATTTCTGAAGTGAAAACTATAGCAGGGTTAAAAAAAACTAAGTACATTAAGATGACCTTTTTTTTAACCCCTGCGCTCTTAACCCGGGAAGCTTAAGGTTTAAGTGACATTGTGGATCACCTTGTACTATTTTTTTGCTTACACACGTTAGGAGCCTCTGAAGCCCTGAGGCCCGTATCATTAATACGACTGCAGCTACGCTCCTTTCTAGATGCGGTAGTATAGATACTACTACTAGTGCTACAATCTGAAAAGACTCCAAAATATAAAACTCTCTGTATACTGAGAAACTGAACTTCTAAATACGGAATAATACAATATACAGGTACGGGCTTGGGCAGAAATTTCGGAACTCGATCACTTAGCACTGGTGGAAAGACACCCCCCCCCCCTGAAAAATAAGACTAGATACGCCAATGGTTACTACTTACTATGAGACAGCTTATAAAATGTTCATTACATTTTCACTTATAATATTCTGTACAATAAGGTCTATTATAATATGTTTAGGTAGAGACAGGCGTCCGGGAAGGTCAAGAGGTTTCGGTACACTATGATCCTATGATCGCGAAGCTCGTGGTGTGGGGACGAGACCGCAGCGAAGCGCTTGCCAAGACCAGGGCCAAGCTCTCCGAGTATCAGGTATGTACACTACTTAACATATGCAATGGCAAATTATGAATACGAGCCGTATTGAAATACCAATTATATTGTATTTTTTTTAATGTTTTTTTCTTTCTCTTTATGTTTCAAGCAATAGATTATTTGACTTAAATAAACATTTAAATTTTGAATCTCCGCAAATAAATGTTCAATGCAATAAAAATCCCTTTTTAGCGACAAGACATCATCGTTTTAATAACTTTTTCCACCTAATATTTACTTTATCACTTATAGTTTTTCATGGCTTTGGTACGAAATCCTCGTTTTGTAACAGAAACCGAAAAAGAAAAAACTTTAATATCACATTAACTGTCCTAACTGAGTTATTTTGAGATTTCTGTTTTTATATATACATAATATATTTAATGTTACAGGTGGCGGGCCTAGAGACTAATGTGAACTTCTTGCTCCGGCTGAGCGGCGCGAGCGCGTTCGTGTCGGGTGACGTGCACACGGCGTTCATACCGCAGCACGAGAACGAGCTGTTCCCCGCCGAAGACTCCATACTCAGCGACCAGCGGGCTATACAAGCCGCGCTAGGACATGTCAGTATAAAACTATTTAGCTAATCTTATACTTGACTTTAATCAATTAAAAGCACAAGATACATAGAGACGAAAGAGTTCTTACAATAAATGACACATAATCGGCCCGCGCGATAGAGTTGGTAACGCACTTAGAGCGACACTAGTTGTTGAAGGCTTCCATCATCGGTCGTCTCATCTCGTCTAAAACCGACACGTCTCGTGTGCATTCTGCCTTCTGTACCTATTTATTTTATACCAAAAGAATGACAATACCTAATCCATTTTTTTTACTTATTTATATTTTTTCATAAGCCATGTCATATCGTTTGAATTTGAACCTTATGTCATAAAGTGTCATAATGTTTATACAATATTACAGCTACTCAGCAAACAAATAACAAGTACCGTAACCGAAAACTGGAAGGGCATCTCAGTAGGACCTGGGGCATGGAGGCCTAACTATGAGTTACACAAGACCGTACCGTTGAGGTTTGAAGAGAAAGGTAAATTGTTTGAAGAAATATGTATATTTTATTGTATAAACACCAGTAGTTCCGCTTCAAAGCCTTTAATTATGTTTAACATTACCGTCATTTATTTTAATAATTGTCATTCATTTTATAAACCCGTCCCAGTTTCGCACGGGTCCATATAGGTATTTAATCCCTAATTGTTTTTTGTGTTTTGCCTATTCAATACAATTAACTAAATCTTTCCTCTTCAAATTATTAGTATCTAGATTTACATGGCACACACAAGATACATACATTTCTCATATGCCGAGAGGGTTTCTACCGAAGTAGTTAGGCAGAAAAAATAGAAGCGTATTATTTCAAATAAAAAAAATATATCTAATTTATTCACATTTTTTACTTAAAATTGATTACATACATCGGTTACAATTACTGTAAATCAATCACAAGTGGGAATATTTATTAAAATAAAAACATATAATATTTGCAGTACAAATATACATATATGATTGGTATTTATCGGCCTTATGTTACACTAATTTCTCCATTTGTCTTTCCATAATAATGTTCTATCCTATAAGGAATGTTTCCCTGGTGTGCTAAAATACAGGCCTCGACTTAGTTTAGGCACCAGTCTCCCACAAATAAACGTTGTTCATGCTAACATAATATATTTATGTTGACTAATTTAAGTTTTATTTGTGGAAGAAATAAATAAAATTATTATTAAACTAAACCCCGAGGACGAGGAAGACCCCGAATCACATGAATGTCCGTAGTAAATAGGGACCTCAAAGGAGCTCAAGTCAGCAAAGAGACGACCCAGTACCAAGTTGCCTGGAGACACATCAGACACATAATACGGAGCCCAAATAAAATGGGAAAGGGCCAGGCAAACAAAAGAGATTATTATACATAAATTATAATTCGCAGATCTGACAGTGGCAGTGCAATATGAGCGCACACCCAACTCCTACCGCGTCAAGGTGAACGACGGGGAGTGGGTGCAGGTGGAAGCGACACTGCAAGCCACCGAGAGGGGGCTCCGACTGCACACGCTCATTGGCGACAAGAAGAGCAACGTGGGACTGCTGACGCACGAACAACAAATACACGTGTACGATGAGGTAGGGATTATAGATAACTAGCTGCCTCCCGCGACTTTACCCGCAAGGTATATAGATAAAAAGTAGTCCATGTCTTAATCCAGGTAATAAACCGTATGTATGCTAAATTTTATGCAAATCCGTTTAGCGGTTTTTGCGTGAAAGAGTAACAAATATACATACAAACTTTCCCATTTATAATATTAGCAAGACTAGTTATTGCCCGCAACTTCGGCTGCGTATAAATTAGTAATTTTATCCAATCTGCTTTTACATGAATCTGAAGGAATATATTACATACCCTGGTTTTTTAAGAAATTGTACCATTACGCCTGTCTTCTCCGAAAGGTTAGGCAGAGGTGTACCTACTAATGTACACCCACGTTTCGCCGGTATGTTTTTTTTTAGGTTCCATGTAATAGGGGGCGAGCCTATTGCCATTAATTGGGCAGTAATCCAAACTCCGAGCTGCTACTGGGAATTTTATAGAAGAACCCAATAACACTTTGCTCGACATGCGAACCCTAGACCTCTATCTCGGCAGTCGCACTGTACGACCACTAGACCAACGAGGCAGTTAAGAAATTATCGATTCTGCATACAAACTTCCACCCCTCTTCGCCCTTTTAAGGGATGATTTCGGGGACATAAACTACCCTACCGTACCTAACCCGGGTCTCACACTATGTCCATACCAAATTTAATCTAAATTGATTCAGCGGTAAAAGCGTGAAATGCGAAAGTGTGTCTGTTATAGACACACTTTCGCATTTAAAAATAAATCAAAGTATGGATTTACAGTAAATAAATTATTTAAATGTCAGTTGGTAGCTAGCAGAAAATATAATGTAGTGTACTTCGTAATCTTCAATAATATGTATTTGTTTAATACTTTCACTGAGTGCTAAATAACTATATATAAATAGAGGCCGAGTAAATAGAGTTCTTGAAGTAGAAATAATCTTCAACCCAGTTGTACATAATGCTGAATGAAGGTCTCATTCATATCACACCATTATTTATGGTCTCAGACCTCCATATTCAAGTAAAGAGTTCGTACTAAGTCTAGCTCGATGGTTCACCACGCACATGCATATCCTGTCGGTCTCTCTGACCGTTAATTCTCGTGGTCTGATCAATTACTCTGACCGCAACTATCATCAGTTTTGACTCACTTGATAGACATTAAAATGACAAATATAGTAATAAAACATCATTAAGTGTTTACTTATTAAAGTACTTCACTATTGTCTATATACTGTAAATGTAAGTTATCTATTACTCGTAATATAACTAAGAATTTATGACTGTAACAGATCGTTAACTGTAAGTTTACGATCTATTTCAAATTCATACGTTTCACTGCCAAGTTCCTATTGAAAATATGTGTGAAAAGAAAAATATTTTCATTTGGCAACACCGCCCACGTGAAATAATTTTTATAGCGTATGTTTTTGTCACAGAATGGGCAAACAATAGTGGAATTGCCTCGGCCTAAATACCAGGCGTGCACGGTGGACGCGGCCGCCGCAGCCAACAGCGCGTCCTCGCCCACGCCGGGCGTGCTCGAGAGGATACTCGTCAACAAGGGTGACAACGTGAGTTCATTCTTTTACGATATTTATAAAAACTTCTTTAGGACTTGAGGAGTCAGCAGAATAAACATACATATATTTTTTATAACTGCTCCTTATGAGTAGAAAAGACAAAACTCGTAATTCCTTATCATATATAACTCAACAATTGGCCATCAAACTTTTTTTTTTATCTTGAAATAGTAGTTTTATTTCAATGTCTAATATTCGCGTAAGTGTAAGAAATCAATAATTTTTTTTATCTGTCAATATAAATAAATATCACTTAAAATAAACGTGATAAATTGACCGTATTGGTAACATTGGTAGTATAATTTAGTTGACATTTTCCTGACAGCAAATTTGCTGAGGTATCTTGAGAAAATCTATCACAATAGCAAGCAAATGGCGAGACTACTTAGGTCTTCTTTCATGACTTCCTATTAAACACCGCTATACTATATGTACCAGATAAATTTGGAATAAAGGCAGTTTTATTTAGGTTCAACGAGTAGAAATCAAAATCAAGTACAAGACTGGTTAAAATAATTTCTGGTACGTCTTCAAAACTTGTACTTACTTTACTTTACTTACTTGTTGAATTTATATATCAATTAAATTATCTTGAAATTTTGGTCTTAAGGTGGTGAAAGGCCAGCCTCTGTTCGTGGTGATAGCGATGAAGATGGAGTACGTGGTGCGGTCCCCCCGCGACGGTGTGGTGGCGGGCCTGGCACCCTACAGTCTCGGAGACTCCGTCGGCAAGGGCGCGCAGGTCGTGATGCTCGAAGGAGACAGCTGAATATCGTGAATATCTTGTAATTGCAATCATATATCCGGAAATTATGACACAGCGCCATCTAGTTCCGAGCTAAGCAACGAGGCTTGTGTTACGGACACTAGATAGTTGATACGCTAAATAGTTCGTTTTTTTCTTTAAATACATACCTAATATACATATGTAGAAATATCCATGACACTCAGGTCAAATGTCCTCTCATCGGAATTAGAACCTAACCTAATGCAGCCTATATTACCACTGCACTAATCGAGTCGTCGAAAGTTGAATTATATATCTTTTACTTTTTTGTTTTATGACACGCTCGATAAAAAACCTATTATAATACATTAAACCGACAAAACGAAACTGAAAATCGACATAATATAAATAAACATTAAATATGAGTAGGCGCCAAACACCTGATAAAAAAAAGAATGATCAAAATCTGAGTACCTACTCTATATAAAGTTATGCGTAAATCTTTATAAATAAAAAACATAGTCAGATAAAACACTAAGAACGTCATAACCGGTCTAACGTTCAGTTAAAACAGTTTTGTTCTAGCTGTACTACAGTCAAAAGTGTGATCATAAAAATACAATTTACGAGGATCCATTCCTAAGTAGAAAAAAAAGATTTTACTTGTACGTTGTATAGGAAATAAACCTTTAACATCGCTAATGCTTCCTAGTAATTATTTTAAGTAAGTCACAGCCTTTAAAAGTTTATGAATACACAGTACCGGATTACATAGAGCTCTTTCAGTATTTTTTATTGTACTGAGAGTTAGTCTATTGTCTCTTAGATCAGTGAAAGCTGGTCGCTGCGAAATAGAATGTCTGCAACAAAAAAGCTTTTGTTGTAAAAAATAATAGGCTTTTTAGGCCGATGAGGAACGCAAACGCTATATTGAAGCCTACAATATTTTAAACGGAGCTTCTTGAGCGTGTGTATGTGACGTTTCACTTGGAAACAATAGGATAGCCTAGATGACAGGTTGGCAGTTGTCCGTAGAACAACCTGTAGATACAAGCCCTTATAAGGCGCGGGGCCCATAGGTTGCGATGCTTATTTAGCAACCCAACACTGTTATGAATAATTCGTTCGAATGAATTGTAATGAGGTCGCTAGACTTTTTTTTAAACTATAAGGCGTGTTATAAGATTAAGCAAATTGTCAAGCTTGCCATTTCTCAGTTAATATTTAGATGTTATATGACAAAGTTGTTATACTTAAGCGTGTGGTTTTTGTGAAAGTTGAATTCGTCGCAATATTTTTGTATAGATAGATACTTCTAATATTTAATTACATCTATAAGGGTTATTTTACTAGTCTCTTTATAAAAGGAAATATACATTTTATAATAATATACAATGTGGAGATGACAATATGACTTTAAATGAAAACACTGGCAATACTGGTTTATAGAAACATTTGTAAACTATCAAATAAATCCGAACATGGAAATTAAAAAAAAAAAAATTTTCTTACAAACTAAATAGCTTAAAACTGCAAACAAAATAAAACACCATTTATAAAAATGGTACACTGACCTGCGATAAGAATGGCAACGCAGCTTGGTTTCATTCATGTTAAAGCTGTGGCCGACGCAGCGACGTAATGTTTGGCGCCATTATTCTTATTGTTATTAATGCTCAATTACACAAATCAAATCACAGAATATTAACCAAATAGTCGGGCATCATTCACCCGCGAGTTATTCACTGATCAATTTATTATTCACAATCACTTTTCGATCACATAATTATGTCGCCAGTCATTAAATTTTTTTATTTTCAATATGTCCGCCGTGTTCTTGAATACACAAACTACACCGACGTATAATGTTATTTCTCACTCTTGATAATAGGTCACCATTAGCAGCCATTTCTTTCAATTTATTAAAAGATATTATTATTCTATTTTTTAATTCCTCAACGGTAGTAACTTCTGTTGAGTATACCTCATTCTTTATGTGACCCCACAGAAAGAAATCCAGGGGCGTGAGATCTGGTGACCTCGCTGGCCACCGCACTGGTCCAAAACGGCCAATCCACTGCTGTCCGAACATTTGAGTCAAACGCTCTCTTGCAGACACCACTGAATGAGCTGGTGCTCCATCTAACTGGTACCACATCTGCCTGTACACGTCCAGCGAAAGTTCGTCCGTGTACTCGGAAACGGATCCGTCGAGGAGTTCAATGAACTTTACAGCATTTAAATTGCCATCAATAAATACCGGACCAATAATAGTATTTCTGTGTATGCCAGCCCACACATTGACCGCAAATCTGTACTGGTGTGAAGACTCCCGTACTAGATGCGGATTCACGCGGCTCCAGTACCGAAGGTTCTGTCGGTTCCATAAACCATTCCTTGTGAATGTACTCTCGTCAGTCCACAGCACATTGTACAGGAAGTCAGGATTCTCGAGATGTTTGGTTTCCAACCAGCGACAGAAAGTTTCTCTTATTGGCTTATCTCTCGGTAACAATGCTTGTACTTTCTTGTACTTATAAGGTCTGCGTTTGTCACGTTTCAAAACTTTTTGAATAGTTTTGTGATTTACACGAAAATGTCGACCTGCATTACGCAGACTGGACGTCGGATTACGATCATAATAATTAATAACTCTTTCGTCTGAAATCACATTTGCACGTGGAGGAGCACCATCTACGTGCGGGATCAAAGATTGATTTTCCCGTATCCTCTGGACAGCTTGTACAATAGTGCGCCCGTGGGTCGGACACATACGCGTGTTCCCATACCTCTCACGGTATGTCCGTACAGCTAAAGCGGCATTACCGTGACACTCCCCATAAATTAAAATCATATCAGTGTACTCCGAAGCGGTATAATTGTAACGAGGCATGATTATTTAATAATAAAACCTTGAAACACCAAGTATTAAGCGTCTAATTTCGCAAAGTTCACTTAGCTATTTAACTAAGTACCTATAATACGTTTATGTGTCCTGTCACTATTAAAACAAAGCGTCAAATTTCGCACAACACAACACAACACAACAACAAAGATACGATAACACTCGCGCGGCGACTTCAAACGGGCGCGGGCGCATCCGAAATTCCAGAGAAAATAAAATGCGTCACAGGCAGTAAGGACGTCCGGTGACACACTGACCGCGTAACCTAGACACGTCGACAAGTAAGCAAAGAGGAAACAAGCAAACTTACCTATCTCTTTCGCACATACATATTTTGCGATTGACATGAGTGCGTAACAGGAAAGATCTAGCTGTGATGACACGCTTTATGACTCTTATGGCTCGGGCATAAAGTATAATTTGCATTGAGAAAATAAATTTGATAGAAAAGGCGTAGGTTTTTAAAGTGGCGAGCTGGCAACGTAAGTCGTTAACCTGTCGCGTGCTCTCCTGTTTACAAAACATCATGTCGAAAATACTTAAAATGAAAAATAATGTCCTGTGGCTAAACTACTGGATATATTCATTTGATTTTTTGTGTGACGGTTGGGAATATCATGACTTATACGAAGTTTCATTTATGATCATATTGTCCTCCCCACATTGTATATATTTTATAATAATTCTCTCGTTTTAGTGTTGGGATTTAATTATATTTTTTTACATGTGTTATTCATCTTTTGTAAACTTTTATACATATATGTATACATTAAGCGGAGTGCTTGAAATGTATCTCGTCTCGAAATTTACACCGAATTAAATTATATTTTTATACATTGTATTGGTATGTGTTATTTATTTCTGGTAACAATTATTATTTCTACCTACATTAACATTAAAGGAAGTGATATTGAAATCACCTGAATACACCTACGTAAATTGCAGCTAATAGAGGACGCACTGTAATTAATGAATATTCAATACTCCAGCTAAAATCATTATACCTCTAACAATATAACTACATAATATGTACAATTTTATTAGTGGCCTCCTTCACCGGCTAGGCTAAGATTCAATTGCAGGATTTTTAAGTTTACCGAATTAATACTATAAGGTCGCTTGAGATAACTTATTAACATTCATTCTATTGTCATCGGGGTGTACCTAAAGTTGAGTAAAACAGTAACAGAGTAACCGGTGTTCGGTGTTGACCTTCAATTTTCATCAGAAATATTTCAACTCAACCGTAAAAATCTGTTGGAAATCTGAAAACTATATTTAATCGTATTTCATTGGAAGGGGCGAAATAATTCTTAGGGTTATCGCTATTGTATGAAATCAATTAAATTAATTTGTATGAAAAAAAAAATGTTTCTTTGTATTCATTATTTTTACAGGTGATTCTACTTGATAATCTATATTGATAAGTATATTTAGACTTTTGTTACTTACATGTTATTTAAATAACGTATTCATTATTGTACACCAGTTGGAGTTCGTTTACACAACATGATAAAAAAAGCGAACTACGATCCCTTACTCATACAGCTTTGGATTAACAGAAAAATATTCCCAGTCTTCGACAGCCAATCCCGCTTATATTAGGGTTGCCTCCTTCGCTTAGACAATAATTAGCTACTCTTTAGACCGATCCTGTAGGCCATAGCTCAACATGTCAGGCCGAAGACAGAATAACTATTACCTACTACGTAGAAAACGCGATGTAAAATGGTCACCGGGCGAAAGTTATCGAACTTTCAAATTTGTGGTCTGCTTCTAGTCGACTGAAATGCGGCTGAGTATCAGCATTTTACTGGAAGCGACTGCTAATAGACCCCAACAACGTCTGGGTAATACAGTTATCCTAAGCGTAAACCGGTTGTCAAGGTTTAGGTAGGTATGAAACCGCGGGCCTTGATACCATGGAATCAAAACCAACTGTACCTGCCACATAACCTACGCACACATGGCGGGTGTGCAAACGTCATCTTGGTTAATTATATACCTGTAGTACATATCCGTCTCGCAAAGTTTGTATGGACTGTCCAGGATGTAGTCCGAGTTCAAATTCAGGACACGCATCTCTTGACTTTCTAATACATGTGCGTAGCAGACATTGATTGCTTATCAGTCGCTTCAACAGTAGCGGGATAAAGGATATCTTATGATGAAGCACTTTGTCTTCCTCTAAGAAAAATCTTAAACTATTGTAATAGTAGACTGCCCGGCCCGCCCCTTCTTCTTGCCTTGCTCTATTGCCCCGCTTGCAGTGACGAGACTAAAACCTGAGCTTCGTCGTTGCGATTAAATAAATAGTTTTTATTAGTGTTTCAATTAAATTTATAACTTTTCCATTTCATTTTATTAAATCATAGAATTTAATACACAAATTCAAATATTAAAGTATCGGGGGCGTAGCTCAGATGGTAGAGCGCTCGCTTAGCATGCGAGAGGTACCGGGATCGATACCCGGCGCCTCCAATTTAGTCTTTTGGACATTTGATTCATTTTTTGTATGTTTTGCAAATTTTGCTATTATTATTTTAAATGTGTAGACATTGTACTTTAAATAGTTGCACGTACTTAAAAGAGGTCATAAATGTTTGAATAGGGCACGATAAAGTAAAATTAGGTAAGTTTATCAGTGGATAGGGTAGATAATGTGGATACATACATATGACGTAGTTTTATGATATACCCTAGATTCTGATTATGCGAGAGTCGAAGGTGAATAAATTGTACAAATTCAAATATGTATATACAAAATGGAACGGCCTTCCACCAGGACCGGTTAAATGCCCCCCGCATTCAATTATTTCCAGCTACCTTAACCAGGTCATCTGTCCATTTTGTTGGAGTCAGCGTCTTCCAGTGCATAATTTAAAATCTTATAAAAATATTCCTGAAAAGGCGATATTTACAACAGAACGCCAAAATTTTCGCTAAAATGTAACCATTAATTGTCCTAGGTAAAAAGTAACGTCTGTCTTTAAAATTGACCACGGGTTTGTAATTCTATATATACAAACTAATGTTGACTGTGTATCGTATTGACAAAATATTTACTTGGACTATAGATAGACCTATTATTTACTGCTGATAACTAGGTAATTATAACTAGGAGTGGCAGCTTGCAATCACAAGCCGCTAAACCACAAATTGACAAGTCTTTGACGGAACCCAGGCCACAGATAGGCGCAAATATTATTTTGGTACGATTATAATAGGCACAACTCCGTTATCACAGTACAATGTACTATTATTGTTATCGTACTCGATCGTGGTTTGCCCTGCATTGCACGCAGCGCGCTGGTCTCCGTGGACACGCCGCCTTATCTCACGCCGTTTTCGAAACATGTGTTCCCATTGTGCTATTTTTATCACGAATACGACTGTTTTTTATTTATATTAGATGAGATACCGTTACGGTACGATTCGGCATAATATAATCTGTTAAGCTACACGGAAACTTGTTGAGCCACATTTTTCGTTCACCGTATAAACGTATTGGACGTAAATAACATTATAAACGTGTATATCCGCGTCTAGGTGCTTACGTGCTAATTTCATCAGTAAATCGTATATAGTAAAATACACATGTAATCGATCTTTCAGCCATGTTGTAAAAGGATACATGAGCCCTATTTTAGGAGATTTTGCTTTCTCGAACACACAAATTATACAATGTGGAGATGACAATATGACTTTAAATGAAAACACTGGCAATACTGGTTTATAGAAACATTTGTAAACTATCAAATAAATCCGAACATGGAAATTAAAAAAAAAAAAATTTTCTTACAAACTAAATAGCTTAAAACTGCAAACAAAATAAAACACCATTTATAAAAATGGTACACTGACCTGCGATAAGAATGGCAACGCAGCTTGGTTTCATTCATGTTAAAGCTGTGGCCGACGCAGCGACGTAATGTTTGGCGCCATTATTCTTATTGTTATTAATGCTCAATTACACAAATCAAATCACAGAATATTAACCAAATAGTCGGGCATCATTCACCCGCGAGTTATTCACTGATCAATTTATTATTCACAATCACTTTTCGATCACATAATTATGTCGCCAGTCATTAAATTTTTTTATTTTCAATATGTCCGCCGTGTTCTTGAATACACAAACTACACCGACGTATAATGTTATTTCTCACTCTTGATAATAGGTCACCATTAGCAGCCATTTCTTTCAATTTATTAAAAGATATTATTATTCTATTTTTTAATTCCTCAACGGTAGTAACTTCTGTTGAGTATACCTCATTCTTTATGTGACCCCACAGAAAGAAATCCAGGGGCGTGAGATCTGGTGACCTCGCTGGCCACCGCACTGGTCCAAAACGGCCAATCCACTGCTGTCCGAACATTTGAGTCAAACGCTCTCTTGCAGACACCACTGAATGAGCTGGTGCTCCATCTAACTGGTACCACATCTGCCTGTACACGTCCAGCGAAAGTTCGTCCGTGTACTCGGAAACGGATCCGTCGAGGAGTTCAATGAACTTTACAGCATTTAAATTGCCATCAATAAATACCGGACCAATAATAGTATTTCTGTGTATGCCAGCCCACACATTGACCGCAAATCTGTACTGGTGTGAAGACTCCCGTACTAGATGCGGATTCACGCGGCTCCAGTACCGAAGGTTCTGTCGGTTCCATAAACCATTCCTTGTGAATGTACTCTCGTCAGTCCACAGCACATTGTACAGGAAGTCAGGATTCTCGAGATGTTTGGTTTCCAACCAGCGACAGAAAGTTTCTCTTATTGGCTTATCTCTCGGTAACAATGCTTGTACTTTCTTGTACTTATAAGGTCTGCGTTTGTCACGTTTCAAAACTTTTTGAATAGTTTTGTGATTTACACGAAAATGTCGACCTGCATTACGCAGACTGGACGTCGGATTACGATCATAATAATTAATAACTCTTTCGTCTGAAATCACATTTGCACGTGGAGGAGCACCATCTACGTGCGGGATCAAAGATTGATTTTCCCGTATCCTCTGGACAGCTTGTACAATAGTGCGCCCGTGGGTCGGACACATACGCGTGTTCCCATACCTCTCACGGTATGTCCGTACAGCTAAAGCGGCATTACCGTGACACTCCCCATAAATTAAAATCATATCAGTGTACTCCGAAGCGGTATAATTGTAACGAGGCATGATTATTTAATAATAAAACCTTGAAACACCAAGTATTAAGCGTCTAATTTCGCAAAGTTCACTTAGCTATTTAACTAAGTACCTATAATACGTTTATGTGTCCTGTCACTATTAAAACAAAGCGTCAAATTTCGCACAACACAACACAACACAACAACAAAGATACGATAACACTCGCGCGGCGACTTCAAACGGGCGCGGGCGCATCCGAAATTCCAGAGAAAATAAAATGCGTCACAGGCAGTAAGGACGTCCGGTGACACACTGACCGCGTAACCTAGACACGTCGACAAGTAAGCAAAGAGGAAACAAGCAAACTTACCTATCTCTTTCGCACATACATATTTTGCGATTGACATGCGTATGCATTTTTTCTTATCTAGCTGTGATGACACGCTTTATGACTCTTATGGCTCGGGCATAAAGTATAATTTGCATTGAGAAAATAAATTTGATAGAAAAGGCGTAGGTTTTTAAAGTGGCGAGCTGGCAACGTAAGTCGTTAACCTGTCGCGTGCTCTCCTGTTTACAAAACATCATGTCGAAAATACTTAAAATGAAAAATAATGTCCTGTGGCTAAACTACTGGATATATTCATTTGATTTTTTGTGTGACGGTTGGGAATATCATGACTTATACGAAGTTTCATTTATGATCATATTGTCCTCCCCACATTGTATAAGTAGGTTACGTTTATCCCGGAAGCTGAGCGCAAGTGAAACGAGGCCATTATTACTAGTAATGTTGAATATCTACCGCACCACGTGGTTAAGAAACAACTGTACAAAAGGTCCGTGTTTCTAAAACTTGTTTTCTTAAATGTTTTTATTCTTCGAGCAAACTCAATCTTAGTAATGTCCAAAGTTGAACGACAAGTCTTCACCTTTTAATACGAAACTTGACAAAACAAACAAGTTCTGGTAATTATTTAATTGGTAGGTACTAACGATGCCATAATTTGTACTGAGAATGACAAAGGCTTTACTTATCGTTATCAACATTAAAACTATATTAATGACTTGTGCATCATTAAAATAAAAACTGTCCTCTTAATGTTTTTTTTTTTATTCAAAGTTGTGTTGAATGGCAATGAAAAAAAAGGAACAGACTATAAGTAAGCCTATGTGGGTACTTATCCGTAATCGCATTGTTGTTGCAATGCAGCAGTAATGTGTCTTGAAGCTTGTGATTAGTTAGAACATTCCATTCCATTTACGTAGTTGATATATGTAAAGAGCTGATGATATTACCCAATAAAAAAGCTCTCAAGGATAATGATAATTAATTTTACAAGATAGTCAAGACAAAAACGCAGAAGCAATATAAATGATAGGCATATCGTATCATCCATTTTATCAAATTAGAAGTAGATACCTACTGTATGCTTTTTTGATGATGCATGAGGTATCATGTTAAATCATTGAATTAAGTAGGTACCTATGCTCCTATAAATAAAAATATCATTTGTGGCATTTATGGCGCTTATACATATGTATATATAAATATGTATTATTAAGTAAGGATTATCGTTATATGTTTTGTATTATTGTTACCTACATATTAATACGTATTTCGGACCGCATAAGGCACCGGGTATATTGACGGTATATCTAATCCGCAAACCGGCTTTTGCGAAGGTTTAAAGGCGCGTAGGCGGCGGTACCTAACTGTAAAATATCAGTAAATAGGTATAATATTTGCTTTTTGTACAAAGATGTTATTGTTTAACATCCCAGACAAAGGCAAAAACAATTTTAGAACTTCAGAACTCTCGCCGTGGTACGAATGCGACGATACTCCCCATTCCCCGAAAAAAAACGTTCAACTCACAGATTCCATTGAACTATTGTTATTATTATTTCGTGAGCCCATGTTACCTGCCGGAGCCGGGCCTCAGGTTTGTTGATACTTTTTGTAAGCATTCCCGAAACAGCTGATCGGGACAACAAACCCACGTGACCCCCTGTCGTCCCCCATTGGTTGCACACATCGAAGTTACCCCAAGTTTAAAGTTGTCGAACCAGCACACTAACAAATGCGCACCCCCGCACACATTCTTACTAACAAAATGTTGGTCCGGTAACCATACCTTATGCATCTGTCCCTATCTCACGGAAGTGATAAAAAATCCTGGGCTTCATCTTCATCAAAGACAACTTTGATACTTGCTGACCAGTTATCAATATGAGATTAGGTATATATAAACAAGACAATTAGGTAACCATAACAAAATCCCAGAAGCCAAAAGAAACATGCTTTAATTTTAACCTCCGCATCCGTACGTGAACAAAGATAAAAGTTAGCTAAGTAAATAAGGCCACCAACACTTAAAACATATCTAAAGATCAGCTGGATATCATTAATAGATATTAAAACGAATTGTCAGTCAACGTTTGTATTACGACGTAAATAACATTATTTCGTAAATAAGAATTATCTATAAGTAATAAATGGGTAATCATATAAGCATTTATAGATCAATTATTATATCATTATAAGTATTCGCTGTGAGGTGCAGATAATTTAACATACACGTAGGTGTGACTGTGGACATTATCAATCATACTTGTTCGTGATCTTGATTTTAATTAAGAACTCGTTCCTCATTATTAGGTAACTAGTCACCGCACTGAGTTACGTCACAACCATTGTATAGTGTACAAAATAGTTCTGGTTAGATGCGGCAACGTTGATCGCCGATCGATCGATGTAAAAGGATAAACTACTAGTATTCTTGTGTAAATGAAACACGCCATAATCATTAAAACACATCTTAAACAGCCATAAAGTGTACCAAACTCGTGTGTGGACAAAGACAACATTGTGCATAGGCCTAAGAGTCGATAACGCCCGGTCCGACAACTGACGATTGGTGATGAAGCAATAATTATCGAGGTCACAGTCATATTAATTTATATTATCCGTTTTAAAAGCATACGAGTGGTTTCGCTTGTTATGAATTGCAATAAAAATGAAACGAGGCGATTGCTAACAAAAGCCTGTTTACGTAATATGTTTTTATAAACTTTTAATCACCATGGTTTATTTATTACCTTATAATAATGTTGTTTGACGAATGACCTGATTGCTTAAATATTATATGAAATAGTAAGATAATATTCAGGGAATGTTATTTGTTAATTGCGTTTTTCTGCCTACCTACGTATCTACCGCTCTATTGCTGCAGTATAAGCAACATCAGGGTCGTCATGCGCACCTTGTTTATCCAATAAAAATATTTTCACGTCCAGAGTTATTCCACACAACTATGAGGTTCTATTTCTTTTTATCTACAAAGTATGAGGATGAATTTTTCCGATGTGAAACGAGCTATGGCGGACCGTGTTATTAGGCTCCATTTAAACATTCCTCGGAGGAAGGTCCCTAAGACAGAAGGTAAAATACTCTCAGACAGTCTCTTTTCAAACAAAATCTTTAAATCACTTTTCGGCTTGGAATTGTCAATTAATAATGTTGACAATGAGGCAATGAAGAATATCGCCACCGAAAGGTTCATACTGGTATCCACTATATCGCGGACCTTTCTCTTGGTATTTTCAGAGTACAATACCGGCAAATCAAATAAAGATGTTGACTTCAAATCGAAGAACCCTATACTGTTAAATACATAAAGAGTCACGGCCTGAAATTGGAGAGAGAACGTTAATTGCAGGACGTTTAGATCCCAATAGATAGGAGCCTGAGCGTATTTCACATCATATTTTAGTGACTTCTAAAACGTAGTAATACCTTCTACGTGCTCCGGTACACTTAACACATTACAAAACGTGATATATATACATCTCGGACACGTGCTTTCCACGAAACCTTGCACATATTGCAAAATAGGTTAGAAATGTAGTAAGATAAAACACATAATTATGTATACTGAATTTACAACTTAATGATTTTGTATTATCTACGCTCAAATGTTGTAATAAACACTTTATTATGTATCTCAATTATTGTTAAAATATAATTGTATAAAGTTGCTTGCTATTTCAAAATAATTATGTTCAATGTAACGAATACAAATTAATGTAAGTAAGTATTAAATATTAGAACCAGTTATAGGAATAGGAAGCCATGTGGAAAAGTGTTCTTCCTTCCTATTTAATATGAAGTCTTTTCAGGAAAAGCATTGCAACCTATATTTAAAGATCTATTTTTTTACTATAATTTACCGTATCTCTAAATTGCACCGATCGCTTCATATATTAGCCATAGTTTGTCGATACAGTACTCATTGCAATACCTAGTTACGGTCAGTACAATAAACATCTCAAGAAGAAAAACAACGTAACAGGAGATTACGTAATTCGATGACGAATTTTCATAAATATCAACAAAACTACGTAGGTAGCTAGGACTAGATATTTTGTTGATATTCTACTGTATTGACAAAAAATTGACGATATGTTTCAATCTCTACAATTCAAAATTACAACTAAATAAACTTGGGATATTTTGCGCGCTTCCGATGTTCTATTCGGATGGTACATACAACTAACCCACACGATCTAAGAACTAAGTTTATCCTATTGGTTAGTACTAAATGTACTAATGTAAATTATACATCTGCAGTATCCGTAAAATACATACTTGGCATTGGCAATGAAACGTTGTTCGCAGAAGGCTAAATAAATTATACCTTTCCAGTTCTTTGTGTTGCGGCTTAAAACAATCTGTCATTATCATTACTAATTAACCCTAGTTACTTCCATGAGTCGTTGTAATTGTATACTATGATAATGATTTTTTACAACTAATATTACATTGCTATTTGATGGAACTATGTGATTTCTGAAAACGTTTTGGCAGGATAACGAGTTAACGACAGCAGGCTGCCGTTTCTGCGTGTTTAAAATATTTATTTCAGAAAATTAACGCTGGTTTTACACAGCTTGATGGATATTTATATATTTCTCAATAGTCACGAATCACGACACGGGAAATAGTTAAACATTGACTGCTCATAAGTAATCTAGTTTAGGTAAAACATGCGATATACCTATATATGTTTGTTACGAGAAACGATATACAATAATAATGACTGCTAGCAATTGATGCAATTCTTGAGCTACACCTTCAGATCCCATAATAATTTTTATACATTGAAAAAGAAATAAGTATTTATTGTACGATATCTAAGGGAATAAAAACGGCCAAGTGCTAGTTGCACTCGCGCACGAAGGGTTCCGTACAAAATTAGGCAAAAAATTGCGTTTTTGTATGGGAACCCCATAAATATTTATTTTATTTTGTTTTCAGTATTTGATGTTATAGCGGCAATATAAATACATAATTTGTGAAAATTTCAACTGTCCAGCTATCGCGGTTCTTGTGATACTGCCTGGTGATAGACAGACGGATAGACAGCGAAGTCTTAGTAATAGCGTCCCGGTTTTACCCTTTGGGTACGGAACCCTAAAAAGTGCTTTTTCAACTTATGTGTGTTGCACACAGCTACAAAATTAATGATTGGCTAATAAATAATACAATCTCGTGCTTTTAGATTCGTCGTTCGGTGTTTAATATAAGCACTCAAATTGTAAATCCATGGGTTACCATTTAAATATGTATATTGGTAAATATCTACTTAATTAGAAAAGTTAACTAAATATAATAACTTGTTTACGAATATGCAGTACGGCATTACATGACGCATTCAGATTTATGAAAGTAGTAATAAAATCTAAGCCAATATGTTACGAAAAACAAAAACAAATACCACATGATTCACATAAAGGTAATAATAACAGATTTTATTAATTAATTTATTTCTCACCCAAAGAGTGGGTTTATTTACCCGAGAAAACTTCACCCACTTGATGATTGACCTCTATTTATGTGATTTTTTTGACGAGACAAGAATTACGTAAACGTGTTTACAAAGATCATATACGTAAACAAATGTGACCATAAACTTGATAAACATAGAGTATAAGTAGGCGCATGCTTATAGTTCGGATGATGACGTAATGGCTCTATGCGTGCCAGTTTGCCGGACATAACTAAACATGTGACAATCATTACCTATGTAATAATGGCATTGAAGTTCATTTCACTTACAACAGCGTTACAGATTATTTTTTACTAAGATTACTGAAGATGCTTGAAGACTTGGTTCTGTGCTAGATCATTTTCCATACCGAGTAGTAAGTTCGTATAGTCAGTGCGAATTCTTAAACTTTTGTCCTTATTGGTAGTGGTATGAAAGTAGGTCACTATGCCTATTAAGATTTGGACAAAGCGCTAATATCAGCCATCGTTTCTGTTTCATGTATTAGTTATGCATACAAGTATACTTAGCTCATATTCTTCTATTTATTAGGAAAGCAGAATTTCAAACTAGTATACGTCACCGCCTTCAAGTGTAGCAACTACTTAAATAAAGCCTGGAAAAGTACCATTATTCTCTTAATACGAGGTTTTTGAAATAAAGGTGTATTTGTTACGGAAATAATTGAATATAATAATATACTGTATAATATATAACTTATTTGATATCGCTGTTCGGGAGATGGCGCTGCTTGTTACGATACTATCATAGTGTATATCTACCAATATTTTACGCTTAGGTATATACTGTCACTAATTAATATTTTTACTAAATGTTAATTAATAGTATTGTTGAGATCATTAAAAAATCCTTAACGAGTTAACCATGTAGGTACTATTTATAGTAGTTATATGATTTTTAACTTTTGATACCACCCGCGGACCATTTCAACAACTTAAGAAAAAATTAATGCAATACTTAGTTAATTAATATAATAATTATGCTCTTAGTCAAAATTAATATTTCTGTGTAAGCGATGCCAAGAAACGAACAAATACAATCGTTTAAAAATTAATCATAATGAAATTTCAGATTTACATGCAATCGTCTGTTATATAAAATTTAATAGATCAACTTTAAGTATAGGTAACCTAAAAATTATATCCAACCGATAAATTATACAATTTGTGCGTAGTCGCGCGTAGTTGGGTCACATTAACAACGTTGCATAAGTGGGTGCATCTTGACATTTGAATCGACCCCGAATCCGAATAGAAACTGTGTCACGTATGAAGCGTCCGCGGACAGTGGGTACGGGCGGCGTCGGTGCGTTGTGCAATCCCGTTAGCGCTCCACGTGCGAACCGAACCGGCGCGCCTCAATGTCGCCCGTGGGCGGCCGCCCTCCGCGTGCCGCCCGCCCGCCCGCTTAAAATAGCGAGTCCACCCGAACGCTACGCGAGGATCGGGGGCGGCCGAGCATCCATCCAGCTCTGACGCGCGGCCGTTGACTTAGGCGTCTCGCTCGCGCGAACAGCTGAGTATCAAAACAAAGGAGCGAGACGGGCGGTCGCCGCTCCCGCTCGCCGGCCGGCCGGTGTCGCCGGTCGCACCGCATCGCACGCACTCACGCCAGTTCGTGTTGGAACCGCGCTTATTGAGGTCGTCCGCCGTGAGCTCACTTGCGAAGTTTAGTACCGCGAAAGGATTTTCCTTTGTCCCGATCCTCGAGGTCCCTGCCCTCGTATTATGTTTCCGCGTGAGAGCCGCGATCAGCCCCGGCCTACTGAGGAGCCGGAACGCGCGCAGCGTGCCGAATCACGTCGAATTTCTGTCAGTTTTCCAAAATTCTGTAACGGTTATCCCGCGAAACGCGTACGCCGGGCGATTTGAAATCTTTGAGTGGTGTGAAAGTAGAATTTTAGAGGCGAACAGTGGTGAAGCTGCAAGTGTTTAAATAGTAGAGTGAGGACTGAGCACCATGTCCACAGGCAAGCGGCTAGCGAAGCGCTCCATCATCGGGACGCGCGTCGCCGCGCTGGGTGATGACGGACTGTACTATTCGGGGATGATTCAGGCGGTGAAGACGCCGGCGCCGTTCCCGGAGAACAACAACTGCATTAATCTGACACCGAATACGCGATACACAGTGCGTTTTGATAGCGTAAAGATGAAGAGCCGCGAGTACCGCGACGCCGAGCTGATCGGGCCCGGCTTCCGAGGAATGACAGGCGTGCGCCTGCAAGAAGGACAGCGGGTGTTTCTCACCTACAATGGACGAGAAGTGCGCGCTGATGTCAAGCACCACGACTATGACACAGAAGAACTACGCGTCCAGGTCCACTCGCCCTCGGCTGAGGTTAGTTTTTAATGATTATTAATTATATCTACACCACGATGACGGGGTCAGGCAACTCTATTTATGTACGGGAAAACCGTGATGTTGAAATCAGATAAGCAGATAGGTTTGACATCCAATTTTTACCGGTAGAATGTCTTATCGTAGGTACTACCCAGCCGTTGATTTGTGGACCTTACTGGTACTTAAATACCAATATTCTTGGTGGAAGCCGACCGCAACGTAAGTGGAAAATAAGTTAGGATGATGACTCTACATAGTTTCTACATGTTTTTACAACTCCCTATCAACTGACAACAAAGATGTATGGACGAGAATGAAAATGACAATCACAAACTTTTAGAGGTACTATAGCAGTTAAAACTAGTGCTGGTTTTAAACTTTAGTGTTAATAAATAATTTCAGTAAAATATATCTATACTACTTAATATTGCAAAGGTGAAGAGTTTGTTAGTTTGAACGCGCTAATCTCAGGAACTACTGGTTGGAATACAAAAATTCTTTTTGTGTTGGATAGTCCATTTCGAAGAAGGTTATTAGGTTATATAACATCACGCTACGACTAATAGGAATGGAGCATAAATGTTGCAAATTCGGGAAATAATTTACCCACTCTCTCTTATGTGAAACAGACGAAGTTGCGCCGCGCCGGTCAGCTTGTTTATATTAACAATAAACAAAAAATATTACTTACAAAACAAAAAAAACTCCCAATGCAAGTATTACGTTACATGATCAAAAATGTGAAATTAAACAAAAACTACTACTGAGGTTGGGTAATTAACGATTGTGTGCCTGAAGCAGGTAATATGCGTATTTATAATTGGAGCATTCAATTGTGTGCGTGAGGACAGTGATCGGATATTTGTAGTGTATGGAGTTCAGAGCGGTGTGGTATTGTATGTGGAGTGGTGGAGCGAGCTATTGACCCCGCTCCACGTGCAGCGAGCGGTGCACGATGCACCGGCACCGGCCGGCGGCGCCGCGCCGCCCCCGCGCTGCCCGCTCGACGTGACGCCGATGCGGTGACACGCATCGCACGTGCAACCGTGCAACTTATCACAATGAACAATACACGCGAAGCTTTGCCACACAATTACCAACCAGTGCCCACTCTCAACATATTGCCACTATAAAGTAATGCATAACCGTTCACTAATCACTTCCAAGCACTTACATGTTACATGCCAATAAGACATGATTCCATTATTTAAATATATGACATCATTTTGTTGTTATTGTTAACAAGATCGGATGAATAATTTACTAAGCATTTTTAGCAGAGTGATTTATACATTATAATAATGTATTACTATTTGTAAACTATTGTTGACGCAGACGCAGCGTTAAACAAACAATTGTTTTAATACCTTCCACGGAAAAACCGGAAAAAATACTGAACTGACATCAATAATTTGACAGCAACAAAAGCGCCACTTATGAATGTTAGGTATATTCATCAAACAATAGAGATATGTATTAAAATTAAAACATCAAGGGCAAAGATAGCGCTATCGATCATAATAAAATCAGCAGGACTCGCAAGGTGATGAAGTATTAAATGCATTTTATTTTTTAATTCCTGCACAATAAAGATTAGACAACAATAAATAGGTTGCTACTAGCACAGATACTGTGCTACTAGTCACAACGACACCAATACCTACAATAGGCTGCACACAGGCGCACATCGACTAGAAAAACAAAGGGCACACGTATCGTAGTTGTTACACTAACTTGTTGAAATCAACTCGACACGTTCCCGCCCGCTTAGGTTAATGCGTAGCACGTATTTGGCGCCAGATAGAGAGAACACGCATGCGCTAAATTTTATTATCCGGTCGGACCGTTACAGCAAGTTTAACAGCGCGCGATGTAACAGGTAGCCAAAGATTACTATAATCACCTCCTTGGGCACTTCGCTGTAGATTAATAGTCGCGTACATTTGTGTCCAACGGCCAACTGACGCCCACCGGCTCGCGCGCCTCATGCGTCATCATCATCGGCCGTATTATCGCCGACTACAATTTGTACGCAATACTAAAGTTTATGTTTAATTTACACAGCCGATAATTGTCTGGTTGACCCGACTTTATATTTTAATCTGACCGTCAATTTTTTACCAAGGTTTGATAAAGGTTCTGCTGGCATTACCTTCGCTTTTATATTTGTATAATGAATTTTTAAATTTATTATCTCGCCATTCGGGAGTCTAAAGTAATATGAAGTAGATAATTCTAACAATTACACACATTCAAATTTAAGAACTGCGTCGACTCGATTATACGAGGTTTATCTAAGTAAATTAAAGTACGTAACATAAAATTTAGGGCGAAACACAAACGACATCGTTCGAAGTAAATCAATTAAAAGTAGTGCTCTTTAACTTATGTTACTGACATCATCGTTGAGAAGATGATAAGTGGCGACAAACAACGTTGAAATTAAATTTCAAATAGTTGTTTTTCTTGATACCTAAGTCCAAGAAAGTAGCGGCGTAGTGATTTTACTACGGTAATAACAATAAGGAAGCGTTGTGCGCGCGCGCAGGCCTTGTGCCGTTGTGCGTAAATAGTGACGTAGCACGCGATACCGGCGTGACGCGACACTTGCGGCCCGCGCCCGCCAGCTGGCGCTTCAGTCATTTAATTTACAGAAATGATACAATGTTTACAATTCATGATTACGATTTATTTACTGTGAAAACAAAAAGACGTCATCGTATTGAAAAGAAAATACCATGAAACTTTCTAAATTTATAGATATACATTTCAAATAAATTCAACAAATAACACAACAACAATTTCACAACAAAGAACGTCGTGAAGTAAACGGCCATACGCACTTGTTTACTAGATAGAATGCCGGTGTATTGTGCCATTAATAATAGCCATGTATATTGTATACATATCAAACACGTTTTTACGTCACTCCACGATAGATAAGCACTGCATGAAAACAACTCGATAGATAATGTGCGTTCGAACCAAGCAACGTGTCCATTATCTACTACTTTTTATAAAGAATGAACCAACGTAAGATGAATGTTATTGGAAAACGTAAGTCATAATTATTAACAAATCCCCTCGTGGTATTCCCCTGGTGCCGTCGCTGCCGCTCTGCACATGACAGACAAGCGTCAGAGCTGAGAAACCCGCTCTACATCGCCGACACACGATCAAAACGTCGCTGACTCATCACCGCATTGATGTTCGTAAACAACTATTATTTTGCCGGCTCACCCGGACTGGGGAATTACGTAATGTATAAATAAATGCATATCTATTAACTCTCTGAGGCTGAGGACTTGTGCTATAATGTCATTTATTCTAAAACTAGTGCTGCTCTTGTAGCACGAACTATTTATTTCAACCACATTTGTAGATTACGCTTTAAATAATATACCTTATATAAATACTTATTCGAAATCGACTCCACCATCGTAACGTCAGGCAATAATAAAAAGATATAAAAATAAAGAGTTCTCGGCTGAGAAATAAGGTCACCGGCAGGCCCGGAACCGATTAACGGCATTCGTTACAAAATCGCGTCAAGAATTATATTCACGTGCGAAAGCCGCGCGCCGCTCGCTGCCGCTGCCGCCGCCGGCGGTCATACCGTTAGCCAGTGGCGATGCCGGCTCAACATCAGCTAACCTTACCACAGGCTCGTCCACTTTTAAGTGGAACACTTATAACTACTTAAGACCGCTGGGATTCTCGGATCTGAAAACCAACTTTGGATATCCGTTACATATTCAATGTCCTTTGTTGGGAGACAAAATCATAACAACACCATGTATATTTAAATAATTCAATATTGATACATTAGTAGAAATTACGCAATCTATACTCGAAGCGATTTCCCCAGTGTCAGAAACAAGCGGAACGCCTTTCATTTGCGGAGGTCGTAAACGGTCCACACTGAGTAGTGAGTTGAGCATTGTTGAGCCGGCGGTATTGGCCACTAGCGAGTGAGTGACGTCGTCGTCGGCGTGCCTAACACGACAGCGCTGCGCGCCGCCGCGCTGTACAGCGAGTCCACTGCGCGAGTGTGAAAGTGCTGCCCGCACCTGCATTGTTCATGTACAGTGACAGTTTCAGATTCACTTTACTTGTACCGTGAACTACTTAAACTATTGTATTACCTGTTGTAGTGTGAGCACATTCATTCATTAAAATACTTATGCAACTAATCACCACAACCATTTTGAACAAAACCGTTAGCTAAGACATTAGGAAATAGTTTCTTAGGTTTAAAAAAATTTAAATGTTACTTGTAACAAAATCAAAGATCAATCAAAAACTATTTTGTGATTGATTTCTCCAGCTCACGTACAAACGGCAGAATGTCAGATTACTTAATGCACGTGAGGTGTGGGTACACAATGAGTTAACTTATTACTGCTGAGTGGAATTCACATTAGCATAAAGTTGCATTAATATAGTTAATATAATTGAACTAGCAAGGTATCGCGCGTGTCCGGGCAATATGAAATAATTCTGACGGACTCGTGGTGGCAGACTGTAATAACTTATAATAGCTAGCGAAAGTAGTTATAATTCAAAAGCATATTACAAATGCGTTTTCCAGATTTTCCAGTCCAGTTAAGATTTTTTTCGATGGAACGAAGACACTTACGCTCATGGCGCTTATTGTTGCGTGGAGGAGTCGCGTGCTTGACGTAAATTTCACTCAAATGTACAGTGCTCTGTCTGTTTTACAACTTATTTATTTAACAATCAAAACTAATAATAACGATTAATAAAACGACTTACAACTACATTTATTCCTTCAAAATAAAACCAACAATCATCTCAGTTGATGCTTCAGTTTAAAAATAAATAAATATAGGTATAACTAACGTGACCATTTATTTTTTGTATCAAAACGGGACATTAATTTATTTAGGTCAATTAACAGGTAGTCAATAAAAAAAAACATATTTTTAAAGTTATTTAGTTAGAAATTAATGAAAATTTGTCAAAATCTTCTGTATCTTTATTACAATCAATATATTCCTTTTCAATTAATAAATCCAGATATTTTTGAACGTCTTCCCATGCGAGGACCTTTTTTAAATCTGCCCAATAAAATATCTCTATTTCTTTGGTAAGAAAGCAAGTCCACTGCTCCAGATATTCACGGCTTGTTTTATAAAATTCAGAAGCCATCTTTTTCACAAACTCTTCATCTATAGCAGTACCATTATCTTTCGATTTGCCTATTAACTGACGGACCGTAAATGGAAGAAACTGATTGGTCTGTTTCTGAGTTAAATTGTCTTTTAGTTGATTGATTTCCTTTGCAGCTTCAATTGCCGATACAGTCTGACCTTCTAATTACAATACAGCTTGATGAACTTGCTGACTGAACGTGTAAAAAATAACGCTCTCGCACGACGCACACCGCTCCCGCCAGGCCAGCCCGGGGCGGACCGGCGGCGGCTGTCCGGCCAGCTCAACTAGTTAAGGGGATTACCTTGCTCAAATAGCAGAAACATGCTCAGTTTAAAGCATTTTCCTGACGTATCCTTTGGTGTGTTAGACGTATAAAAAATGTTATGTTACCCGTAAAGTCATCATAAACACATTTACTTGTTAAATTTTTTATTAAATTCACTACAATTTCGTAAAAAAGAAAAAGTATGAAGCCCTTTTTTTGACAGAAATTGTATTTTCTCTCTATAACGGCTCACTCATGAATTTTATACTAAAAAAAATGTAAAAACGTAATAAACAATTTTACTTGTTTGATTTTTCGGATTTGTTTTACATTTTTAAATAATCAGTAATAAACTAAATCTTCACTTACACCCCCCAAGAAGCACCCCCGCTACTGCCCGCAAGCCGTCTGTCAATCAGTCAAATCAGTGCCTTGACGGCTCCCGTAAAGAGTGGATGTACGTGCGATTTTTTTGGAAATAAAATACAAATGTCAACAATTGTCAGCGTTTTCTGAATTAAAACATATTGCCAATATTTCAGATATACATATTCCGTAAAATAAATATTAACATTAAATGTGTAAATAAATATTAAATTAGTTTTCAATTTAATATTGTTGTCAAACTTGTCATAGATTAGTTAGCCTAACTATGCCTAAATATAGAAATGTAAAGGGAAGCATGGCCAAGCTCTCGAACATTATTTATAAGTATCAATAACAATTTACATTTACATTAAGTACAACCTGTTTAGTAGGCTACATCATTTCTTTGCTATTATTTTATCGCTAATAGCTATTTCGAGTTTTGGTTGATGAGGGAGGATGAGTCCACGGTGACTACGATAATCTTCCCTCCCCGAAGCTAAACTTAGAAGGTATGTATAGGATCTCAGAGACGGCGCCACGTAGAACTATCGAGTTAGGACTCATTCGAAAAGGCTGCTGAAGATCTAGGTAACTGTAAAGATCTTCCCTACCTGTCAAAGTCAAAATATCATTTATTTAAAGTAGGCCAAATTATCATGGTTCTTTTTGAACGTCGACAATAAAGACAGCCCCCAAAATCGCCCACCCTTCACCGCTTCCTAGTGTTTTTGCTGAGCAAGCAGAAAACTAAAAAATACTGATATAGAATACAGAACAACAAATAATAATATTAACTCACACTCTTGGCCTTCATTTCTCTGCTCATACGTACATACATATCTCAACAATTACACTTATTTTACAAATTAGATTGCTATCATCTTGGACTGATCCGGTGACCATCTATTGTTGTCACTAAAATAGTCACGGAAATTATAATAAGCCTTTTTAATAAGACAATTTTTTACCTTACTTTTGAATGCGTCAGTCAGTAGATCCAAGATATCAGTAGGTATTCTATTATAAATACGTATACCAACCCGCTCAAACGAATTATGTACGTTATGTAAACGGTGACTGGGGGCACAGTTTATTCCACGTATTAATACTATGAACGTCACTGTTTTTATAATAGGAATTCATATTTTGCCTTATATGTATTATGTTGCCATAAATATACTGCGATGCAACAGTCAAAATACCAATGTCTTTAAAACGTTCCCTAACAGAAACTCGAGCCCCTAACTGATATATGAAACGAACAGCTCGCTTTTGTAAAATGAAAATACTTTATACCAGGGCAGAGCTGCTGATATAGCAGCTCTACCCCACAAAAGAATTCCATACGACATAATGCTATAAAAGTAACTAAAATAAACAAGTCGAGCAGTGTCTACATCAGTCTACCTGATGGTAGACTTTGAAGGTGTGTATAGGATCTCAGATCATCATGGCTATTTCCGTTAGCCAGAATATACCAGGCCACTCAGAAAGTATTGCGACAAAAAGTTTTTATGCATAAGACACCGGTCACTTGTAATTATTTTGAAAACTTCGATTATTTGTAAGTAATAAAACCACTGATCAATTTTCAAATTTCCCTCCACATTTTTTTGAGAGCCAATTCAAATTTTCTTATCTCATAAAAAAATGGATCTGCATCGAGAACATTTTCGTGCAATTATTTTTTATGATTTCAAATGTGGCTTAAAACCGGGTGTCATTTGATCGACTTCGAATTGCTTTTATGGATGAAGGACCTTCCAAAGCAACCATTTACCGCCACAACCTCACCGAAGTTCAGAAGCAGGCCCGTGTGGATGGGTGCCGTGATATGATACAAAAATTTGATGCAGGCTCGTCACGACGCGCGTTTACGACATTGTGACAGGTGACGAATCCTGGATTTATCAATACCAGAAACAAAGCGTCAGTCGACAGTTTGGCTGTTTCAAAATGAACTAACGCCTACGAAAGTGAAGCGATCGAGGAGCGCAGGAAAAATTTTGATCGCTAGTTTCTTCACTTTGATGGGGTACCTAATTTTAATTCCACTTCGAGACCAAAGCAGCATCAACGCCGAATGGTATAGCACAAAATACATGCCAGAAGATTTTTCTGCAATGAGCAACAAGTGATCAAACACTGGACCCGCGGGGTCCTTCTTCACCACGACAACGCGCCCGCGCACTCTGCGATCATAACGAGGGACTGCCTGGACTCCACACCGGTGTCTTGGGACACCTCCTTACAGTCCTGATTTGGCTCCGTGTGACTTCTTTTTATTCCCTAAAATTAAAAATCAGCTCAAAGGGATACAGATTTCATCGCCGAATGACGCGCTAGCAGCGTTTGAGAAGGCCGTGGAAGAGCTTTCTGCGGAGGACAGGAAAAATGTTTTGAAAATTGGTTCAGACGCATGAACCGTTGTATAGAGGCTGGTGGAGAGTTCTTTGAAAAGATTTAATAAAAATATTTTTTTCATAGGAGTTAGTTTTTAGTTTCTCAAAACTTTCTGAGTTTCCCACGTATAAGTATCTAATTACCTGGTCATCACCAGACCTGTTTCTGTTAGAGAGAATTGATAGTTACATAAATGGATTTTTTGAAGTGAGTACATACTCTTTCTTTCAAGACTTTAATGTATGAAGTATCTCACAGAGCGAATAAAATAGGTAAAAACGATGACAGCAATACCTTTGACACATCTGTTTTGTTTAATCGGCAGTTCCTATTATTGTAGTACGGCTTTCTGCCGGTAGTTAGCGCCAAAAAAAACAAATATTAGTACAGCGGTCAAATCCTCAAGGTCATCGGGCAATGTAATCCCCTTAAATTTTCGCGCGATTTCCGAAAACGGGACAATTTTGCGTTCCAGAATTCATTCTGGGGACACCGGGACTCGTAATTATAAAAAGGGACGGTCCCGTTCAAAACGGGACGTCTGGTCACGTTAGGTATAACCTACCTATACCTACTATCATTCATAAGCCCATGCGGCTTGTTACGTACGATCGTTTTATTTTTATGTAGAATTGTATAATACATAGAATAAAACAGTTCAGTACCTTTTTCCTCGGTTTTTCAACCGAAGTTATTTTTTGTTTAGTTATTTTAGCGTTAGTGTTATTTTAACAATAAATTTTAATAACATATTATTTGGTCAGATTTCATCAATAATAATTATATTAGGTCTTCATTGATAAGCACGATTAAGAGCCAAAATATATAAATAGGTGTAAACGTTTTCATTCCCATGAAAGAAAACTAACGGCCCCGCGCACCAACTAGTTTAATCGACCGCAGCAAACATCCAGTAAATCATCCAGCTAAGATGTTTCATTTATTACCTCCAACTTACTCACGTAACTTAGATTGTACGTAGGTAGGTATATCTAATATATAAAATTCTCGTGTCACAGTTTTCGTTGCCATACTCCTCCGAAACGGCTTGACCGATTTTGATGAAATTTTTTGTGCTTATCCGGTATCTATGAGAATCGGCCAACATCTATTTTTCATCCCCCTAAAAGTTAGGGGTAGTCCACCAACCCCTATAATGTGGCAAAACAACGTTTGCTGGGTCAGCTAGTTATACATATAATAATACGTAATTTTTTATGACGTACCTATAATTAATATTTATATTTTTTTTGCACTTTATAGAATATAAATTAATCACAATACTCATTCCATTTCAAATTTTAACATCGTCTCGTGACACGGTTTCTAAATAAATCAAGGTTGATAAGATATCACTGAGAGCGACTTTGCTACTTCAAAACGCCACAGAACTGAATGACGACAAATAGCAAGCTTGGAAATTGGAATAGGACACCGATGTGCCCTATAAAACAATCTTAGATCATCTTAGTCTTTATTGAAATGTTATCTACCTGAGTTGTATAAATTTATTTATTGCATGCATGATATTTTATAACGCAACGTAGTATTGAGCAATAAAGGAAATTAGAATTACACCTAATACTTCAGACGAAATCATAGAAATAAAATTATTACAACCGCAATGTTGTGGGATATTCTTTAGAATTAATATATACGCAAAAATATAATCTTAGTCAGCAGCAGAATAACCTACTTTGCCAGTAATAATTATTATAGGTAGGTACTTACCTAACACATTATTAATTCACCTACTCATACTTGTGTACAATTCAACCTGCTTATGGGTAGATATGTCTCCCGTGAAAATGATATATCAGCCTATGGCCACCTTCTTCAAATCGTCGGTCCATCGTGTCGCAGGTCGTCCTAGACTACGTTTGCCCAATCGCGGTCTCCGCTCTAACACTTGTCTGCGCCATCGGACTTATCTGCTCCATCGGAAAATTAATCTTCAGGATTCATTGGAAAAATCTTATTTTAAAATAATATAAAAGTAGTTCTTTAATTGTGCATCTAGTTAGGTATTATTATGGGACCGTTTATGAAAATCTACACATTAAGTTGAAAATACACACTTACCATCTAAATCAGACATCTTAAAATGTCCATCCTTGACATAATATTAATAAGCGTTGTCATGATAGTTCCCCTACTTAGTTGGTGATAAAATAGTTTGCCTAATGTATTCGACCCAAATTCGCGCCGAAACAGAGATGATTGACCATTTAATGTTGTCAGAAAACCGTTGCGAATTTTAAAACGTTTTATTTCAGCTCGTAAGTTTCGCTACTTCATTTAATTTTCAAAGATCATAATATTGTACTTTTTTCAAAGAATAACTAAGTATTTTTGTATACAATATTAATTAGATATCTTAGGATATCAAAAAATATATGAGAATTTTTATTGATTAAATGTGTTGAGACGATACATTTTGACAGCAAATGTCACTAATTACTAAAATATTTCCTTGCTCTCGTGTTCTTTGTAATATTTTCGCTGTTATAATTATACGAATATTAGTCTCCTACAAGCGAACAGGGAAGGCAAGGTCGGCCCTTTGTGGGTGACATTGCATTCGCCTTGGAACAGTTGCATGTTTTATACCTTTTATCTTACAGAGCACGATCTCTCGATCATCTGTCAGTTTATTTAGGATACCTACTTAGATCAATGCTAACAATAAGCTAATAAAAGCTCCTGAGTTGCTAGATCTAAAATATAGTATGTATAATCCGCGTCGATTGTATTGCTTGGAGCCGGATTTTGGCGTCATGCACGGCGTCGCCGGTTGACTCAGCGACGCAAAATAACTCGTTTTCGGGTTTGAGGTAACAGTAACACACTACGACCGTTACTGTGTGGGCAAGTGTCACAAGTCTACAGTTACTACTATGTAGTATTATCCATTTGTATGCTGGCGTAGGCGCTAAACGCAGATTAAAATGTTTAGTATTACCACAGTATTACAGACCACATTACTAGTATTTTAACAATAGTACAGTGAAGACCGTGAGAAGGAAACTGAATTGCGACCATAAGTACCTACAAAATAACAACATTGCGTCCGGTTGATAATACTTTAACCATAATAAACATTGATATGATATATTATTTGTACTTATACTTTTCACGACGTCTAAGGCTCCCTTGAATTTGTTTGAATTCTCCTGAATTATGCCGAGTATGCGTTGTGATTTGCGATGTTTCGAAATGTTTTCGTATGAAGAGCAAGTTTAATTGCAAGCGTGTGGTGAGGCGGGGAGCGGCCCGCACCCGCGCCGCGCCGGCACGGTGACCCACTGACCCAGAAACTCTGATATTGAACCAGCAGCAGCGACGCACAACATAACCCGTATTTGAAATCCAAACTACTTGCGTTGTTCTTTTTATATACATTTCCAAAACTTTGTAGGCAGCTTGCATTGCGTTGTGTTGCATCATTTTCTGAATATCTCTATGGCGGCCATATAATATAATTATGTACCTACCAGCTATACCAACCGACAATGGGTACAATCAAATTTGAAAGGTTCAATGTCATCATAGTTATATGTGGAAGTGGAGCCCAGCCTAGTCCATCGTATATTTTTTAAGCAATGTTTCTGTTATCATAAACGATAAGGTTCCCGACTCGTTAAATTTTACTCAATGATTTGGTATGTATTCATAAATGGGGCCACCTTGTGAAATTCCATGTTAGTACCGCGGTTTATGCATTCTTTCTCCTGCCCTGGTCCATAATATGTAGAATCATTCAGATACTACTTAATGATTCTACAGACTTATTGTGTTTATACTATTGACCTGTCGATGCTGCTTTATGAAGAAGCATCGGCAGTTCAACAGTATTTAGGTATAACGGTGCTATCCGCGATGCGTATGCTGCGGCCGCGTGAAGTTCGAACAGGTTCCCGTATCCGTTATCAACTGGTAACTCCGGGCGCGGTGGATCGCACTCTGTTTTTGGGTCAGCCTGGGTCACGACGCCTGCGTGCTCGCTGCCTGTCCTCTTGAACATATTTAGCACTATTTCAATATCTAAGAATAGAGAGGCCACCACGCTTGCAGGCTTCTCAAGGTAAAACGCTCACTTTTCTAAGCATCGCACGTAAACGATGCGATTATAGCATCACGCCGGGAGTTGGCGATGTCGAAACATCAACACCGCGTCCTTGTGCAGATTTCACGTTCAATTACGTAATACGTGCGGGTTTATTTACGTGTAAGTCGAGTATATTACGCGGCCGCCCGCGCCGCCTACACGCGGCCGCGTGCCCGTCGTGAGAGGGCAGCGAGCCGTAACATTTCGCCCGTGACGTCGTCGTCGCGTCGCGCCTACGCTAAATCGCCAACGCGCGATGACGTCGTTCCTAGAATTCTAATTTCTATGGACCGTGACGTCACTCGCTATCAAATTCAATCACCACGACAGATAAAACGCTGACATGCTTCGGCATCGGCTTGCATCATCGTCGGCGCTACGCAACATCAATTTCCTGACGACCGGGCGCCGCAGCCGACGACGTCGAGACGATAGAGGCTGACCTACATGGTCGTCAGTTGCTTTTATTGTTGTTTAATAGAGTTATATACATAGCTATGTACTACTTACTATTCTACTCAAATTTTATAGGTCTATCACTACTTAGAAAGCATCAGTAACACAAGTAAATGGATGTAGGTAAATGGACTCGCGTTATTTAAAATTCTTATACATTATTATAACCTGAATAATCGTAACAATGTCAACCGTAAGCGCAGCAACAGCTAAAGTTACAATATGGTTACGTAGGTACACGTAGTTGCACTTGCTCAATAAATGTTGTAGCAATTGTTGACCGAACTAGATCCAGAAATAGAGCACGGTGAGGTTACCCGGGCGAAACCGGGCCGTCTAGATGCTAGGATCGCGACCCGCGGACCTACCGCTCGCCAACTAGGCCGCCGCGCCCGCCGACGCCGACGCGCCGCGCCGATTCGTCCTGCCTGCACAATCAATGAGCCAGACCTACTTAGCACAGCACTATTTCGCTCATGATATTTCCCCGTAAACACAACATGTAAACTTCAGGAATATCCATGATTCATTCTACGTGATATTTTATTTTCCTCGTAGATTTATATAATTAAAATAAAATTAGCTACGGCCGGCTAAATTGTTTGGAAACATTGTAAGTGTTATTTTATTATTTATCGGGTCGGATTAAATACCGGTAACTGACAAATTAAATGGTTATTTCCAAGGAGAATGGTTGCGATAAAAACGGTGGCTGCATTTTTACTTGTAAAATGTAGGTCACGGATTTTTTGGGGCAAGGTTGCCGGTTGCAGCGGCTTGACGGAGGAGGGCGCGCGACGGGCGCGGGCGGCGGCGGCGGGCGCCGCTCGCGTGGCCTGCTTCCACTGCATCCGCTTTGCAACCAACACGGTATCCACTAATCACACAAGGCCACCGTAGTCCGTGCCGATTGATTGATAGGCATTACCGTACCTAGTCATCCGAAAGGAATTACTTACTCTACAGATCAGACAATAGGAAATCCATTATTGCCCGCTGCCTGGCAATCGGACGCCCCTGCAGGTGCGAATCTGAGTACCAACAATGTTTAAACTCATTCTGGGTACCTACACAATAAGCTCAGTAAGTAACAGTTATTCTTCTGACTACAACTAAATGAACGAGGTTCGCTCTGAAGTCTTTACATATTATGTAGCGCGAATTAAAACAGACGTGGTGGCGAATGCTTTTAGGTACTTCAAGCAAGCATTCGCGCTTTGGTTGGGTAATGTTGCATTATTCGACTCTTCGATCTTTTTACTAACAATTTGCGTGGGCGTGATTGTGTTATGTTCTATGAAAGATAAGATTACTCAGTTATAGTTTCTAAGGGGTTTAAAATTGAAATAATGAATGGAGGTAGACATATTTGTATAAGTATATTTCTCGTTGACTCGTGACTACCTAATTATAATGTTTAATTATATTCTGGTAACGAACATGTATTACATAAATGACGACGATGAAGATATTATTTATAATCATAATAGCCAGTGGTTACATCCACTACGCTACTTTTATTCATATATTATCGCTAGGTTACCTACCATGGCGTATTAGGCATAGCTACCATATCATTACGACTGACGTCTCCAAAGGGTTAGGCAGAGTTGTACACACCCGGTATGCCCGAGGGGGGCAAGCCTACTGCCATAAACCGGGCAAGCATCCAAACTCAGTAGTCCGAACTGCTCCTAAAACCCAATAAAATTACTTTCCTCGACCTGGGAATCGCATCCAGAACCTCTCGCTCAGCAGTCGCACTTACGACCACTAGACCAACGAGGCAGTCAGTCAGTTGAAACAACGTAAGTATTGCATTTTACTAAGGTATGTAAGTGTTACAATAATATACATATACATAGTTATAATTTGTCTGTTAGTAAGCCTGAAGTGTGCAATGAATCGTTCGAAAGTTCGTTTTGTAAATCCAATTGCACCGAGGCACAACGGTCGATTGTCGGGTAGTAGGTACCAGAGCTCTGGCCTATTTATTAGTGCACGATCGGTTGCCGACAGTCGGATTGCTTATGCATGCGTGTCTACGTGACTCCAACTGCAGCCTCACTGAATATCTAATGTTAGAATAATCAACAAAGGTATCACAAATACTTGCGTTTCAACGCGGCACTCAGATTTCTAGTTACCGAAATATTATTTTTTTACTGTTTTTACTAGTTTCAACATCAGCTAATTATTGGTAAAGCGTCCCGAACCGTACTCAGATACAAGTTATGTACCATTTATAGTAACTAAAATAGTATAGGAACTAAAGGCAAATAGATTTCCATCCTACGTGCGATTCCTAGAATTTGTTGGTACAAGTTGTTAAGGCCCTATCGCGTCATGGCGCTTTTCTTCATTACGCAATAACTAGCTTCAGAGAATAATAAACTAAAAGTTAACTGGCACGTATTCAACACTCACAAAATTTATAGATTTATTTTATTGAGTATAGAAAGATCAATGCAAAGTAATCGTCAAAGTCGCATCATTGCCATCACCACCAAGGAAAACTTTATGCCCCACCACCACACGGTATGGTGCATTCCAACATTATCCTGCTTCTACCACAGATACTGTTGTTCCACGTGATTTAACAGATAATTTAATACTCACGGATATTATTAATTTATACCGTCAATTTACGCTGCGTTTTTCCCCCCTATATGGTTAAACCTGTCCGTAGTGCCACAATGTCATAATTTTAATTTAACTAAGTATCCAATTTTAATTCGAAGTAGTTACCATCATACCTATCCTATTTGTTTTCGTAGTATATCAGTCTAGGTATTGAAAATATTGTAGATAAAAACATGTTGACATAAGTGGAACGCGGCGCGGCGCGGCGGCAACGTAGGCGCAGGCGTAGCTCAGCACAGTGTCGTCACTCGGCACGTACGCGCGTCATACGTCGTACTTACTCCGCGCGTCGCAACAACCGGCTACAGCCATTGACTCAGTGCTGCAGTCAATGCCACTTGATCGCACATCATTTTATTTTACGCTTTCGCTGATCAGATGAAATCCTGTCCGGTATAATAATGTTTTCTATCAGCCTTTATCACACGTAATTCCAGAGATTACACACGATATCAAACCAAAACTCTCGTGATTTGATAAATATTTAGAACTCCCTTAAGCGCCAATCCTTCAAGTATATCAATTATTGTTAGATGTTATTGGAAAGAAGAAAATGTAACGTTTCAATAGGGGAGACCGTTACGAGCTTGGATAATCCATTTTGCACAGCAGCGGTAACATTGATGCGCAGTAGAGCAGGCAATTTTCGCAACCCAAAGACGCCAACACCACCCAACTATCACTTCTCAACAAACCACTAAACTAGGTAAACCAAAACACTTGCGAAAATAGTAAACGCAATTATATTTTAGAACCTTTTTTGCGGTTGTACCTACGACAGTAGATTAATCCGACGAGTATCACATTTTACCTAGGTAGGGTGTAGCCACTTAGTAGTGACTATTTATCTATTATTTAAAATATTTATATAGTGACATTAAGCATTATTTTTATAATAATTATGGCTCAATCAACTAGTTTTTTACCAACAATCTTCTTACTTTCAAGCAACATATTAGAGCAAATAAGCTTGAAACGAAGTCAAACAAATAACATCGCTTGAAAGTTATTACAGGTAGTATTTTGGAAACCTAAGACGTTGACATTGGCCATGATTTGACATTCTTTGTACTCCCAAAGTGTTCGACTTCATAATGACTCTACCTACGAACGTAGACTCTCCCAGTCTTAGTCACAAGTACACAATAGTCGTTTTTATTTAACCTTGAACCTCGCCTTCAGCGACTTCAAGAAAGGAGGACGTTCCTGAATCATCTGTATTTAATGTATATTTGCTAAGGTAGTTTATCGGACGGTCTTGATTTCAGAAGAAGCCCGTGGTGCGCGGCACCTTTGAATATCAGAATACCTTATCATCACACATGTAATCTCTACCAGTAACAACACTAAAGATAACTACAATACAAGCATTATGCATATTATTAACAATTTGGCGCTGATACATTATTAATTATATTCATATCCGCGAATGTACTGTAGCTTATCGCTTACGACGATCGCAGTCAATCCACTCAACTGACAATGACATGTAATCGTAATTAAGAATAAAATATATTTAACTGTTCATAAACCTTTGTATAAAAGCATAATAAACATAATAATATCAAACTCGGTATAGTAACTCATGCCGGCGTTATCACGATAGTATAACGAAGTCGCTCGGCGACTTTCACTGGCATTTCAAAGCCGACCGTTTCGCCATCGAATGAAGGAATTGTGCAATAGTTGTCACTTTTTACATAACCACGCAGGCAATAAGTAACTCGCCGATAGACGTCTAACGAATCTACCGATTCAAGCCGACAATTATTTGTTATTACTATACTGTCAATTATGTTGTCATTTTTAAAGACTTACGAAACAATGTAACAAATACACTTAAGTGAATAATTCCATCTTACTGTCACTTAACATTATATTCGCTTTCTGCATAATTTTCACCAGTGGAACTCTTTTCTACGAACAGACGGGATTCAGAAATATATTAATTTGCAAAAAATATATAAACATACTATGTTATACATTTGGTTATATGAAGCAATCATCAAGATACTCATTAATGCCACTTTCATTGTTCCGGCTCGAGTGAGGGGCACGACAGTTAACGTCTCATGGCTCATGGCACGTCCACACTCGCACGAAATCATGTAAAAGTGAAAGTATGATGTGATCAGCGATTCGACGCTCACCGCTAACTGTACTGATCATATACGTATGTAGGTATTGCCATCAAAAAGGCACCTTTACATTTATTCAAAAGATGCTTGTATTTCATTATATTACGTAGATAATAGGATGCGTGTCCAAAATTACGTAACAATGCGGAGATTGTTTAAAAAGGTGTACAAAAAAACAGAAATGTTTAACTTATCATTTACAAGAGAAATCTTCACATAGTCGTATATAAGAAAATCGGGGTTACATGCTATTTATTTGCATACATAACATTCATAGAAACAGGAACAATGTTATTGTTAGCTAGGTGGCATTTACAGAGGTTAACTCAAATCATGTTTGATATGTTTGCAAATTAGATGATCATGCATTACGGTATAATCATCCGGAACACGTAGGCAACCATTTTGTGGGTGATAATACAAACAAATCGTCACTATAAATTGATGCTAAATACAACAAGGCGCCAAGGTTGTCCGTACCGACCTGAGTATTTAAATAACTAGCCAATTGCAAGTTGTACTAGCAAAATCGGTGTTCCGTAGTTTCGTACACAAGAGACATTACGAGAGTACGCATTTATCAAGTTAGCACTTATCAACCATTGAAAATAATTAGTATTGTAATTTTTATATTTTCATGACTCTTCAGTGATTAAGTTACTTTCCGATGCCGATTCGGAGATAGTATTTTGTCACATATTACGAGCTTTATTCACATTTCATTTTCCAAAACGAGTTATCTGAAATCGATAATGAAAAACACAAGCTCCTATCAAACATTTAATAAATAAATAACGCCGTAAGTAGAAACCACACCTAACCGTCTAATATTTTTGAAGTACTAGAGCTGTAGCATCCATAGCTAGGTAATCGCGTTCATGGGTACGTTTAGTGGTTACTATATTGATACGAAACATTAAAAACATATTAATGTAGGTAAATAATGTATCAATCACGAAGGTGGCCGCGTAGAAGGAAACGGCGACCAAAACGTTACCAATGTCAACCAGTCGACTCTCGCCGCTCGTGGCACATAATTGACCGAGAGTGTGACCGCGATACGGGCAACTTTACCAGTGCGTGATAAGTACATATGCGTCATACAGGTCCACTTCCTAATACTTGCAGCTCGTACAAGTTCAGGTTCAGATTGATAATTTAAACACATTTAAACACTTTTCACTACAAATTGCCTGAGATGTAATGATAATCGAGGAAGTATTAGAGCTGTGTGTACTTTCCTATAGTCTCTGCACAAATACATTCATGTTTATACTGTATTTTTATGACAAAGGTAAACACATCCTGGAAATTCCACTGCAAATCTTAATTACTGTAAATTTTATCTAATGAATTTTGAACATTTCTCTGATGCAACTTTGTTTCGAACTAATGATCTTGAAACGGTGACCTAGAAAATTGTATTCAGCGAAAACATAATTTCTTAATTAAGTAATGGTACTGTGTGTAGGTACGTAACGTAAAATATAAATCACTTAACCAATGGATACCTACATAAAGGAAATACTGCTGCACAATAATCTCTGCTAGATAATTATTGCGCTCTCCATTTTCCAGTAGCGTAGATTACCACACTCAGAATCAGAACCTGTTTACCTCTACAGACCAACTATTTGAGTTGTGCGTTTCCTGTTGGGTTTAGCTAACGGCGGCGATGCACCAGGAATTTCAACGGTATTTTACATTATATCTGCAACGGCAAAGTACTTATTCTACCAGGAAAACAATTACTGGATATTCGCTTACGTAATTCTTATGGTTTAAGTGAACCACCGGGAAAATAAAAACAGAAAATTGAGTGGATCGTGACTTGGAACGGTCATCCCGCTTCATTGCCAACCAATCATGATGACGTCACATCAACTCCACCACCCGAACACAGTCCGTGCAAACGAAGGTCGGCCGTATTGATCTCGTGTTCGTAAACACTTAAGTTAATACTGCAATATACCTTTGTCTACTGCACAGACAAACCTTGTTTATTAAATACGCGAAATGCATTCAACTAGAGCGAATGTGAGGTGAGACTAGGCCCAAGGTCTCATAGAAAATATGCAGTTACTTAACACGCACTATTCATGTACCTGCACGTTCTTTGTAAAGTATTTAGGCACTTTCTATTTAGTTGCCTAACACGGATCAGACCGATCAGATAACTCCCACTCAAAATTGACGGTGTTTAATAGAGATGAAGCGTATATACTAGAACAGATCCAGGGACTAGGTATTTATCGAGACTAGGTAGCACCTATTCCCAAGTTACAAAATACTCGATCCACCTAGTCTGACTGTTCTGCACACGGCGCGGCGGCGTGCGTCGTGACATGGCACCCGAAGCCCGCGCGAATCTTGTTAGATTGCGAGCTTATATTATATTTATTATAAATAAACTTAAAAAAAAAAACTAAAAAGTTAAAAAAAGTAAACAAAAATTAAAAATAGGCCAAAACTGATTAGTATAAAAAATTAATTGAAATCTTTTAAATACGCCAACAATCTACAATAAAGATAGATATTTCACGTTGAAAGTCCTAAGCCTGTGTAAAGTACCGTAACCGTACTTTCAGGTATCAACATAACTAAAAAGAAACATACTATAAAGTACGGGTACTTCATGGACTAGGTGGAATAGGTAATTAGATCGAGTATTCAGGTATCACTAGCAGACTTTAACCGAAACATACTATAAAGTACGCGTACTTCATGGACTAGGTGGAATAGGTAATTAGATCGAGTATTCAGGTATCACTAGCAGACTTTAACCGAAACACTATAAAGTACGCGTACTTCATGGACTAGGTGGAATAGGTAATTAGATCGAGTATTCAGGTATCACTAGCAGACTTTAACCGAAACATACTATAAAGTACGCGTACTTCATGGGCTAGATGGAATAGGTATTTAGATCGAGTATTTGTACGGAATCGGACTAGATGCACCTAGTATCAAATTTACCTAGTATGACTCATCTCTAGTGTTTAACATATCAGGTCTTTCCAATACGTACCAAAATTTTGTAGCAGGTATTTGCGTTGTATATTTGTGTTAAGACTGTCATTACGTATAATTCAAAGCATTGCTTATTTTTAGGTGGGGATCGAGTTGAAGAAAAGACTGGATGAGATAAGACTGCTGGAGTCCCGGAAGTCAGCAAGACTAGCGGATGTAGACACTGACTTCGCCCGGCTGGCAGACATGGCTGGTGACCGACGCCGCGCTTCCGCAACCATCGAAGTCCCCTCACATCATATGCAAGGGTAAGTCTAGGTCCACCAATTCAGTCAATTTCTAAGCTAAGTTTCAATAAAAAAACTAAAGCAAGGACACTCCAGGAATATATCAGTTACTAAAAACTGTAGATATTAAAATAAGAATGGTGCAAATGTATCAATTAATACGTTATATCGACTTATATCGTTAATTTAGGGAAATCTGGAGAAATAGGGAGTTTATTAACAAGTATCAACGTTATTTCACCTTGAGTTAGTTACCTCGCTACGAGCTCAGAGGAAGGCCGCTCTGCCGCTGCATTTCTAATGTCCGCACTCCGCTCGCTGCCTTGCAAAATCTCTTATCTGGATTTTACTAGGTAACTGGTTTGCCCTAATAACGGGAAGTAGGTCAATAACACAAATCAATATCAATACAATACAAGTCTGTAACTGAGTACATAGTATTAATATCTGACTGCATGCCTAATTCTTATTTCGAATATGGTATCCTGATGAAGAATTGTGAAGGTAAGTAGTAACGGCACCAAGCGCTAAGTATAATAGGTAGCGGCATATACATATTGTGCGTTACCTTGTAGGTAGGTGTAATCGTTCACGAGTGTGCACTGTGCATCGTAGAAGCCGGGCCGGAGGCGGGCGAGCGTTGCGAAACGCGCACCGAGCACGTTAGAAACTGGATGGAAGTGTTAGCGCGGAGTACGGGCGTGTCCTTGTCACACTTGCCTACATTCTGCAGCGGAGCCCGCCCGCCCGCACCTCTCGCGCCTCGCCGCGCCTCTAACAGGGACTCACAATGCAACGTTGTGAGAATTTAAAAAATAACGGTTTACATAATTAACTACTACCTATACCTATATGTATACCCATTACAACTTCAGCGGTAGACATGTCTACCCGCTTATCTTTGGTGGACCGATACAGTTTACCTAATTACCGCTAGGGTTCTCTAGATCTCTAGAACTATAACGAAAATTTGTTTTTAACTTGAGATTCTATAGTCGACACGTTAAAAGAAAGGTACCACGGACCGGTGGTAAGATTTTACACTGATGGCAAACATCTTCTTGCTATCACTTTCATAAATAAGTAAGTAGCCGTCATCTACGAGTACATTACATTGTGCTACAGTAGAACCGGAAAAAAATAGCATCAAATGCGCGACGTGACGCTCGTCAACACCGCAGTTTCACTTTTCATCATGATCGTGGTGAGAGGCGAGACCTCCACCGCGGTCCAAATTTCACAATACCGACAGACGTTCTCAAAGCAACGATCTGCTTTTGGATTACAATCCAAGTCACATTACAGATAAATCAGTTAGAGGTTGATTGATAGATGTAGTATATTCTTCTAGGATAGGATATTCTTCCAACAAAGAGGCGCGGAGTGTTAAGGTTGTGGTGCTTGGGTAACCCCTTAACATTTTATGACGTACATTTTACGTAATTAGTAGATATCAAACATTTATATTATACACATAAATTGTTGAAAACACCAGCATGTGGTGATTTTGAAGCCGTTTCACATAGTTGACTTTAAGGACTACATACGTAAATTCTGTATGGGTGCAGTGTGGAATAAGATTTTACTAGAATATTTTACATAGAGTTATTAATTATTATATTTACTAATATATTTGTGGACAGAAATCACCGAAACAAGAAAGGGACTAACATTTCTCTGCTTAAATCGTAATAATTTTGAAATAGTAATGGCTCATAAAGTAAAAGATTTGTCATTACTGGATGTCAACAAATTTCAATGATTACCTTTGTGTTACCGGAATGATAGAAGATTATGTCTCACGAAAGAACTCGTAAACGCGGCGCTAGTCATGCCACAAATATTACTAATATTACTTACTGTTTTTTTACTTTTATATAACAATTTATCTTATTAAAGTAGGATGTAATCTATTTTTATTTACGATTATTTTTATACACTAAAATAGACAATATTGGGTATTTATTATTCGCGTAGTTTCACAGTTGTCTGCAGGACATCTTTCATGAGACGGACCTTATCCTTGTTGAATTCTAACCAGAGAAATGCATACATTTAAGTTCATATATTATTGCCCGTAGACTTGTTGATTGGGACTGAGTATAGTTAAAAGCCAGCGGTTGATATTTAACGCGGAGGTACTGATTTCGTAAAACCTGTTTGAACAACTCTGTAAGAAATTATGCTTGCAAAGGATTGCAACTATAAAACCGGAAAAAAAACTTGATTAACAAGGCGTTGTACAAATAATATATAGTAATTAGGCTCACCGAATATGAAAAAATTATTGTGGTCATTTTATGCTCTCTCCTATAGTAATGATAGATAAGATAATTCAGATTGTTGGCGAACACAAATTTCGTAGTTACGGACCACGGCAAAGTGAAAGTTTGGCAACGTTCGTTTTCTTTTTGTTACCAGTCACCAAGATAAGTTACCTTGCTTAGGGTTTTCAGTTAAAACATCCACTATACTTATTATAATATTCAATTCTAACAGTGATTTCGTCGATTTATTTGGTACATGAATCAACTAAATTCAAAGATGGCGTCGCATTCGGCTGGTACTTGGCGCGGCCGCCATGTGACACAGTGACCCAGTTTCGAAATGGAACGCTACACACACTAGAATAATACCAACAGTATACAGCGATATCCGCGCATGTTACACCGAAGTGACACCTAATTTAGAGTAGGTACCTAATAAATTGCATAAATAATAATAATTATACAATTTGACCTAGTCTTTTTTGTACAATATTAAAACTTATTTATGCATGAGATAGGTTTAGGTTAAAGAACAATTTTCTCTTTTGAATTGAATTGATATTTTATCGTTGTTTTTCAAAGGAATAGGCAACTCTATTAATTTCGTTATCTATCTATATTTATAATGTCATGCAATGCCATCTACCAAACGGCCAAATCTATGTCATGTCATTACTCCAATTACAAACACATAACAAATTCAGAAAATTCAGTTTTGTTATACAGTAAATCAATTCTTTATTATTAGTAATAACAGGCTGAGATCTCTACGACTAGGACGTATTTAAAACGGGTCAAGTACTTATTACTTTGGTTTTGATATTCTTCATTCATTCTTTGACAAAAAGAAGATATTTGAAAATAAGGTAAATTCTGCTATAATATCCGTTCAGTAGGTAGATTTTACTTGGTATATTTTTTATGCAACGGCTTTGACATAACGTTCATTTACAGACAAGTTGTATTTTATGGGAAATGCAGAGTCTAGAAATTTCAGAATACAAAGCCAAAGTTGACTGAATAATGGATCAATCAAGAGAATATTTCCTTTGCAAAAGATTCTTAAATGTATTTTTAATGGCTCGGCATAGATATTAATTTATCAACAATAAAGATAAAACAAAAGCTGTGGTAGCCTAGTGGTGTGACCAATGGACTGAGATGTCAAAGGTCTCGAGTTCGAACCCAAGGCACGCACCACTGACTTTTCGTAAGTTATGTGCGTATTTATCACAAGCTCAAACGGTGAAGGAAAACATCGCGAGGAAACCTACATGCTTGAGAGATTTATCTCGATGGTATGTGAAGTCTACCAATCCGCAGTAGGCTAGCGTGGTGGACTATATAATAGTCGAATCCCTCTCAAATGAGAGGAGAACCGTGCCCAGCAGTGGGACGTTAATGGGTTGATCATGACAACAATAAAGATGTTAATTTTATTCAATTTGTCTTAAACAAAGTTAGAAGACATTAACTTACATTCCGCATGCGTTTGCGCAACATGTAAAGAGAAGGCGCGCGTACGCCGACACGGGCGATGGGAGGTGGTGGGGCGATGGCGGCACTTTCTCGTTGGGTAGATACACGTTTGCTTTCGTTGGTGTTGTGGGAAGCCCGTTATCTCATTCGGCAGGTGCAGTTATGCCGCCACTATATTGAGAAAGTGTTTCAAAAATGTATTCAGTAGGTATTATGCAAGCCATTTTATTTGTATTATAATATCAACTTAGCTAAACATCATCATGGTAAATAATGAAATTTAGAAAGCCCTCTATTTCTTGTACTTCTCGGAATTTCACCGTAGGTAGGTTGGAAATCGAACAAAGGAAACCTGTAAACCCGAGTATAATACGTCATAATGTGAGTACAAGGAATATGATTACTCATCCGGAATGTTAACCTCTGGGCTGACTTTCCGATGACCTACCTGCAGGTTATTACACTTTTTGATGAAGACAAAAAGTTTGCAAATATGATTGTTCTTCGAAATCTGCAACATATTACTCGTAAAAAATACTGCTACTAATCCACCTATGTAACTCCACCTACCTGTGTGCGATTCCCAGGTTTTGTATTCAATTAAGTATCCAATGAATATGTCAGACCTGGCCCCCTGTTAACAGGACCTGCCTACATAAGGACTAAAAACTATATAAGCTAACTGAGAATTAATTATTTTGAATTATAATGTAGGTATAAGCAGAGAAACGTAACATGCCTCTTCGTGGAAAACAAAAGTGATGTCGGTCTTCTAATTATTTATTCTTGTTTATTGAGAAATCATATTCTTGAGCAAACTCAAATAAATACCTACCTAACTTTAAGGTAGGTATTTGGTCAAAATGTCTTAACTAAAAACCTAATTTTACCTCCTGCGATGACCATATTATATCAATTAGTTCGCAGTAGCCGGTACCTCGCTACCTAACCTGAGTTAAAAAAAATCCTATGGATAGAAGCACACACACGATAACACAAACAACACTAAGCAGGACCATTAAGCAGGACATATTTATGAACAAAGTCTACCTATTGGTACTCACAGGCTGATTTTAAAATGTCTAAAATAAGAACAACTACAAAAGTCATGAGTAATGTAGCAAAGTCAGATACGACCTTCATCACAACGCGGGGACGAGCGGGCAGCCGAGGCTGGCAGCGCGCCGGCAACACGGATCACAATTCACAAACACAACGGATCTATGTTTTTGTAGACTGAAAAAAGCGTGCGCCCGACCTACGCCAACATGGCAAAAAACGCATTAGCTTCCAACGTACCTAACTATATTGAAACACTGACGAATTATTCACAATGATAATAAGTTAGCTGAAGGTCTTCAGTTTAATTTTCAAATCAGCATGATATTATCATACGACATTGACACAAGTAGGAAGTAATTGTCATTGCCTATCTGTTAAGTGTTTAATCAGAATAACACGTGTGAAACTTTCATAGATATTATTAAGCTATCTTTAGCAAATTGCACTAATTTTGATCACATTTTAGGTCTTTTAATTATATCCTACTATTAAAGATATATACTTTATATCTTCATACAAACGTTAAAAATAGAATCAATGTCTAATTAGTCTGAATTTGTATGATTCCGACGTAAATTCAGTGACACATCAAAACAGGTCATGAGTTCACGACTATTTTTATAAATAAATTACAATGGAATAACGCTAATTGATAGCTCCATTTTTTTCAGTCCTTTTTGATAAGATGTAGTGTTATTAAAATTAGTTAAATCAAAATTATTTGATTTGTAACAAAATCCGCACTATTTATTGTTTCCGGAAAATTGTGAGCGCCGTCATTTAATCAGAATAGATCTAGACTAGCGGTGGTTACAATTACGAGGACATGCAACTTTCCGGTGACATAATTATTACCCACTATAAACACAATATATGAGATAATAAATTGGTATACAATTTAGAAACTATCTACACGTCAGTCGCAAAGTGCGTACCCAGGTGTCAAGCCGTCAGTGAAGAACATCATGCGTATCGTATGATCACGTGCATCGTTAGAAAGAACTAACGCGAACAAAGTGAAATCGGTAATTGAATTCTAGCAGGTTGAAATTAAACATGTATTTTTCGAAGGCACGTCTGTAGTATACAAAGATATATTGCTAAAAGTATTATAATTGATCACTTTCTTATCCTACAATACCTTGCCATTTATCGCTTGAACATTTGAAATAGATAAGAAGTACAGATATGTATACAAAAGTACATGTAATAAATAACATTTTCACTATCAATACTGAACCAGTGGCACGGTGCGCGGTGGCCGGCAACAAACGGCAAGGTCGTTTTCAATGTTACGCATGTAGCGTTTGATCCTATGTGGTGCGGCCGGTATAGAGCGTGAGGCGAGCTGTGTGCACAGCTGCCGCTGCTGCGGCGCGGGCGCAAATCGCGGCTGGTGAACATTAATATACCTAACATTTTTTGAATGGCCCCGTAAGACATATTACCGCTAAAAATCTGCATAAACACTCAGTTACAGTTTTTTGGCGTCAATACATTGTGACATTTGTACCTATTACGTATTACACATACGTGTCTAGATAAATCTATGCCATCAAAAACATACTTGTAAAAAACCCAAGTCGCGCAATTCAGTTCTCCTACCGTAAAAAGTTGTGAGATCCATGTAATACCAAGTCGGTTAATTTATTCTGTCCCTACTTTTAGATTTAGATTGACTTGGGCATCGCATGGAAACACAAAGTATCTCACAAGTGCTACATATTATCCTTACTAAAATTATAAACGTGAAATTTATTTTTTTTATGTTTGTTACCTCATAACTGTGGATTGGGTGAACCGATTTTAAAAATTCTTTTTTTATATGAAAGCTGATGCTTCCCGTGTGGTTCCATAAAATGGTGAGGATCTGATGAGTGGATCCTGGGGAAATCGAGAGAAACCCTCATATTTTATACGCAGATGACGCGTTTATTGTTCAACCTCTTACATACTATCACGCCTGTTGTCCCCGAAAGTTTAGGCAGAGGTGTACTAATGTACACCCACGTTTCACCGGTATGTTTTAGGTTCCATGTAATAGGTGGCGAGCCTATTGCCATAACCCGGGCACGAATCCAAACTTCGAGCTGGTACTGAGAATTTCACAGAAAAACCCAATAACACTTTGCTCGACCTGGGAATCGAACCTGTTACCTTTAACCTTAAAACGAACATGAACAAGACGAAAGTGATGTTGAATATCCATGTTGTATTGGCTAGAACTCCGCTGAAGGTCGGTAGCTCTGTCCTCGAAGTTTTTGATGATTGCGTTTACGTGGTAGGTAAGTCCAACTTCTTAGAAAGAGTTCAATCGTCGGACCCATCTCGGCTGGGTAATGTTCAGGAAGATATGCCAATTCATTTTCTCCCAAATAGCACAGTGTCTATAGAATACAGTGTTTGACGAGTGTGTGTTACCAGTAATGAGTTACGGCACCGAGACGTGGAAAAGGCTATGTTAGGAGTTTCACTAAGCGATCGTATCAGAAATGAGAAGATCCGTAGAAATACCCGGGTCACTGACCTAGCCCAAAAGAAACGCCAAACTCAAGTGGCAGTGGGCAGGGCACATTGCTCCGAAGAACTGAAGGCCGGTAGGGCTCGAAGTTTCTAAAGTGGCAACTGCGATCAGGAAGTCACAGCTTATCTATGCCTCCGGCAAGGTGGACCAACAACCTGGTAAAGGCCGCTGGAATCCGCTGGATGCGGGTGGCGCAGGACCGGTCATCGAGGAATTCCTCAAGGGAGGCTTATGTCCAGCGGTGGACGTGATTTAGCTGAAATTATGATGATTGTTAAACATAATTTTATCTAGGTACCTATCTACACCTATTATTCTGTAATTACGATTCATTCTAAATGCAACGCAAATGTAACTTTGTAATCCTATATATGTATATAGGAATACAAAGTTATTTATGCAGTTAGTGAAACTAAAAAACTGGACTGAAATCGCAAGATATTTTAGTTTTCCCTTTATTTGTACACTAAACACTCATTGTATTCTAAATGTGAAGCTTCTATATCTGCTAGAAGTACCTTAGAGTTTTGATGATCGGTCAGTCAGTGAGTGACAAAATTTTACAAAATTAAGAAAGTTTGACTAGTTATTATTCCTAAACTACTGGTTCAAATTGAATGAAATTTGAAATATGCCGTATTCACACAATGCGTGCTTGAGTCATGAAAATTCAGGCTTCTAGTTTAATCCACAACGAAGTTATAGGGGGTCTAAAATGGCCTGAATTGGTTCGAGAAAAGATAGTACGGCCGTGCCGCTTTTTTTTTTTTTGCTCGACTTGGCGGGGGCACTGCCGTGCCCCCAGATATCGTATTCCGGTATGCAGCATTCGCAATATATCTTCTACGGCAATTTAATCAATTACGTCACTGTCGGAAATGACGTAATGTGTTGTGTGTGGCTCGTATGACAGCGCGGCGAGCATGGCGGCCGACACCGGCCGGCGAACATCCCCATTATCGCCAACAAAAAGCAAAGTCACCTCCACAAGCCCCAGCGGCGCGGCGGCCGTACCTAGTCGCCTGATAACGACCCCGTCGCCCGTCACTTAACCTAGTCGCTTCAATAATATATTTCTACCACTCCAAACATTATCACCTCGTACATTAAAACTATTCATGGTGCGATGGGATTTTTTGTGCGATTAGCTACGCTTTACTGCGAAACAACATTGTCAGTCAATGTTAGAGTGACCTACAGTACACTCATAAGAAAACTTATTAAGTATCTATTTTAGATCGGATAACGACCCTACTGGAAGGTTGTAGCAGCGCGGGGTTAATACACCTTGTTTCTAGGGTGCGTTCGTAGGTCGGTAAGACAATAAGTAGGTAATAATTATATTTTCTGTATTTATTTATGAATTAATTATTCTGTTCAAAAGATTTTGAGTAAATTGTACTATACCTACTATTTCCAACTCAACTGATATTATAAAACATAGTAGGTATGATAACAAAGTGATTTAGTTAAGACAAGGTTTTATACACATTGTTTTGAGCAGTTACACATTTTTCTTCTACAGTACAAGTACTCTATTATTATATTAGTAACATCGACATTAAAAAAACATACAAGAAAACTTTTTTCTAAATATGTAGTTTGGGAAACGCAGGTAAGTAAGCACTAATTTGCAACTTCTTAACAATAAAGATGAGTAAAAAAAGGCATGATGCACGCGCCGGTCGCTGCTCTCGAGTGAACGCAGCCGGTCGGGGGCGCCCGCCACCCGTCAAGGACGTCACGACTGCCTCCCAAAATGAACCCGTTGCAAGTTCAACGAATGATCAATTCTCTGAATTATAAAACCTGACACTGAGCGTCAGCGTCAGGTAGAGCGTCAGCATACCGTGCTCGACCCGGGAGAATGTAGGATAGTGCAGTGTTGTTATGTAGTGTTTTCGAATACATACGTATTTTGATTCCGCTAGTTATTTTATTTGTAGGTATTCGAAAACACTACATAACGAAACTTATACATTATAACTTATTAGTGAATAAATGAATCATAGGTCATGGATACTGTAAAGGATTCGAAACGTCGGGTTAAAATAATATGAATATACCGCGTCCAAGCCTACCTACTTAGGTTGCATGAAAAGTAACTAGATATTGATTAAAATACTTAGTTTACGTTGTAGGACACAGGCTTTGGGTTCAATCGCATTCTAACAGTACAGTTGAACGTCCGAAAGACGAGCGCCTTGTGAAGGTGGCGCAGGGTGATCGGTCAGAGCAAAAGCCTTCGTCCTTATGTGACTTGTCCAAATGTCTACGTTTGTGGGTCGCCGCCGGTTGCGCAACAGACGCGCCCACCCCACGCATTCCCTCGACCTCGAGTCACTTCATGCCACCATCTCAACCCTGCTAAGTTCAATAATCTAGGTAGTCTAGACTTGTTGATTTCTCAATGACGTGAACTTTTAATGTGACTTCGAATATACATATATTGGAAGGTTCATAACTTAATATTGAAGAGTTTTTTTTTGCAAAGTAGTTGGTATTAAGTATATTAAGAATCCATATAGCCATACTATGTGTATAAACATTCTAACATGTTAATAAAATATGAACTGTGGAAAATACATATTTTGATACAATTTGGCAATATCTATTTCATCCGTGATTGCATCCAATATACCTAATAATAGTCAATAAGAAATCTAGAGACATTCAAACCAATCCTGGTTTTACAGCCTTGTAATCCTACAGTGCTGTAAAATCACAAGTTCACACAACACATTATTTATTCAGAGGTTATTAAATTATAATCTATCGAGTTTTCCTTACATAATCTGCCGAGAGGGTCTTGCATTAACAAAAAAAGGGTTTGTGTATATTATTTCAAATATTCTTCCAACGTGATTTTTTTAACATACCTACGAGTACCTACTGTCCTGCACGTAATCTGCATAGAATTGTTTCGAAATAAATAATGAAATGGACCGGATTGGAATAATGGAATGGATTTTATTATTGTATGTACATTCAAACCTTATTAAATTTATTTTATTTTACTATAGGTACCTACATACCTAACTACCCACCTTTAATTGTATATAAAATTATAAATTATAAGCGCAATAAAAGTTGGTTACGCAGCACCAAGACAAATTTGGTTTTTCATTTCCTTCATTTGTTTTAACGATGTTTGTTGTACTTAGTACTAAAATTTATTATGATATAGGGATTGACTTGGTAGAAATTTCACACGCCCAACGATTTTATTTTTTAACCGACTTCATTTGCCTGATCAATGCCCTAGATAGATGGGGAGAGTGGTGTGAGGACTGGTAGGTACCTAAGATTAACCGAATTATTTTTTAAGCTTTTAGTACACTGTTTTCAATAAAATCGTTTACCTTAAAACATTTTTTACCTATTTTTTATTCATTTCTTCCATTTGTTGTAACGATGTTTGTTACAGTTGTACTTAGTACTAAAGTTATATACATTTCATATTCATTTATTATGTGATGGTATGCAACTTCCGCAACAAGGTAACAACAAAACGTGCTTCTAGATCGAGATACGATTATTTGATAAAATTAGTAGAATGCATAATAAGTTGTTGATGTATATTGTTACAGCTCGCGGAAACGTGGGCCGAGCAGCTCCTGCGACTTGGGCTACGGCGAGCGCGACGACCAGATGAACGAGTGCAATGCGGCCCTCGTACTCATGTCGCTCAGCTGCTCTCCGAACTCGCCGCGCCCCAGTAAGTCGCACGACACGACAACTCCACACGGACACGGCGGCGCGCACATACGCCAATATCTATGCATCCTCGGCCACGCTGATCTCCAGCACCGGTAGTCCGTCAGTTCACACATTTATTTTATTACGTCACTCGCCATGCTGCAAGCCGCGTTGACTGCCCATTTCAAATGTATTTCATATTGATATCCTATTTTCACTCAAAACATTGGTGAGCAGTTCGATCCTCAATACAATAAACTGAGTGTAGCCTTGCAACCTGCCTGAATTGCGTTACCTACTAAATTTATTAATTAAATTAAATAAATACTTATTAGAAGGTGTGAGCTCTAATTCATTGTAGGTACGAATTATTCATTTGAATGGAACTTCAAATATTAAGGGAGTGGTTGTATTCTGGATAAAATCTGCAAAACGTGGATAGCGTCTAGACTGAAGTCTAGACACCGTCTAGACAGGTATTTGGTGTAACAGCGCTCTCATGAGCTTCAACTAAATGTGCTCGTTTGACTAGCACATTGGAGACAACGCCTCTTAAATTTGTACTTTACCATTATGAAGTATAACGTAGAAACGACAGCTGAACTCTTATACTAACTCAACCGCTTAGAACTTTAAATATGACTAGCAGTGACCCTCGTCTTAGCGTTTTTAACTGGCTAAGTATTACTTTTAGTACCTACTTATACAATTTTACAATCATATAACATTACACATACAAGCGAAATAATATAAAATTATTCGACTGCAAACAATTTTAGATATAATCATTTGAATCCTGCATCAATACTCATCAGTTATATTTGAATGGACCTCAAAGATCGGCTAGAAACAGCACAAGTATGACTTAAACTTTTATGCGCCAACAAATGTGTGCCGCGAGAAAATAGCCGATCTGGCAAGTGAAAGTAGCTAAGTTCCGTTTCGCAATTTATAACATTTTATTCGTCTAAGAAACTTGTGAATTAATAATTTGAAAGACTACCGCAACAAAAAACTTTTTTGGGTTTGGATTTAATTCTGTAGTCTAGCTCTGAATTATTCGTATTTATATTATATCAATTTATAGACCAGCTTTGAGTGCTGGGTCACATTGAATGCGTGTGTAGAATGGATGTGGTATTGATACGGAACAGCAGTCGTAATATATGGAGCTGTATGCGTGGTGTCACCCTGACGTCGACGCGTTATTGCTGTTCCGCACACGTATTGCTCACGCATACCTGTGTAACGGCGAACACTTTTGCCTTTCTTTTTATTGAATTAATGAGACTTCAATTTAATGTATCATTAACGCCTATAACATTATGATTACGCGACGAACAATACTATCCTTTAATTAAACACATTACCTATTTTTTATAAGTACGTAACCTATTTTTGCCCACTATAAAATAAAAATAAGAAGTACATTCAATGTATAACTTGACAGGCGCATGGGGCGGTCGTTCGTCAGTGTCGCCAGGAGCGAGCAGTAGCTCGGGGTCATCATGGCGATCCGGCACGCCATCCCCCCCGCCGGCATCTTCCTCCTTCAGCGACGAAGGCATTGCGATGGACTATGAAGATATCCACCCGCGTAAGAAAAGGGTAAGTGGTCTTACATATTATAAAGCCAACCTTTAAACAGACATAGAAAACTTATTCAAATCGAAAAAAAAAAAGAAAATGCATAATGAGCGTTTGACAATACAACATCAACCTTATGATGAGAAATTTTTTCTTATGACATTATAGTAATCCATAAGAAACATGGACACAAACTGTTCCTTTGTATCAGAAGATTTTTTTCAGAATTTACTTAATATTAACGTTGAAATTGAAATGAGTCATTAACGATCCGAAGTCAAAATTATTTATGTATGTCGTGTGGAACGTGCCCAGTAACCGTACGACTTCAATTAGACCGTGACATACTTCGTAGTTGCTTTCGTATACCGTATAGGACATACCGCAGATTATATGTACTTAGATATGAGCACAGGACCCAACAACTTTAAACGCCATAAGTTCAAAGTAAAAAAGCCCAAATAACAACGTACGATAGTTGAATTCCAGCGGAATCAATGTGAAAAGATGGTTGCGCTACTTTATTTCCAAAATCCTTTTGTTTATAAATTGTCTCCCCCCAGTACTGTTACGAATTCGCCAAGTTAGTGTAAAAAAAATATTTAAGAGTTAATCGGATATATTTTCTTGGAGTTCCATTTATTAGACTTAGTTGAATAGAAATCAAATTTTGCGCAGCTTGTTTTACACTAACTTGGCGAATTCGAAACAGTACTGGGGGGAGACATTAATTATAATTTAAAACAGGATATATACTTTTATTCAAACAGGATTAAATGCACACCAGGATACTTAGTCATATTAAAACCCTTTGTGACGTGTTATCAACTGAACGCTGAGTAATCAGACACATTAAAGGCAAGGTATGCACTCATTGACATTTAGCATTGTCATACATCACCATTCACAGTAATTTTCTTTGTTTAATCGACATTTACAAGATTGCCTAATATTTATTATTTATCCCTACTTTCACTAATTGTGATAACTACGTAAATATTGGCAGTGGTAATAAATAGCTACATACATACAAAGATTTTAAGAAAATAATATCTGGTTGCGTTCTGCAAAACAGTGTTGATGAGAAATGTTTGCATTTGATGTATCAAATGCAAACATTTCTTCGTTGGTTCTTATTGTCTGTAGACAACACAGGGTAGACAATAAGAACCAACGTAAAGGGACGCTCTAAAGTTAGGCTTCCCAAACATAGGGCACCAAAAAAAAAATGGAATGCAGGATAATGAGCGAGATAGTAAAAACATTGTAAATAACTTCAGAACGGCAAGTTATGTCCTAGGTAGCATCTCAACTGTCTCAAAAGTTATAAGTACCTACCTATAAAATTAAATAAATTTTCAAGAGTAATTTAGCAATCATGCGTAGCAATGCAATGAAATCACAAATTCAAATATAATTATGTAATTGACTCTACCCTTACAGTACCTAATTACTTAGACATATTTTTGAAGGTGACTGAAATTTTTGCACCCGCGTGAATCTAGATTGGCCGCTTGTACTTTTGTAACTACATTGTAACATAATAATGCATCCTCATTAAAATAAGTAAGTAATAAATAAATAAAATAAATATAAACATTGTAATCCAAAGTCATGCGTTAGATAAAGAGTCAGTGACATGCTATGCACTTTACAATAAATACATACATTTGCGACACGTGTTCTGCCAACAAGTAGGTACACGAGTATAATTTTTATCTATTTCGAAGTGTCGTATACAGTTATTGTGCAGTGGAAACAATAATATTAGATTTACAAGTTTTATTTGATAAAGATATACTAACTAAACTTTTCCTTAGTGAAATAAATAATTTGATAAAGAGTCTGTCTAGTTTTCTGAAACAAAATATACTAGTTGTCAAGCATATGTATATGTATGATAATTTCTATATCAAGAATATGTTTTGAAAGATTTTGTCTCCGGCATTATTAAAAATTAAAACTTAAATTACCACCTGTTTAAAATACTGGGAATACAGAAAATAGAACTTAGTGTAAATCAATTCGGATTCGAAAGTCGTAAAAAAATTCTTTATTACAAATAAAGGGAACGTAACAAATATGCATTCACATAAAACTAGCAACTTTTTAAAACGTTTTAAGTAACCTTAAACTTCTGAATATAATATTTTTAACAACATTTTCATAACTTACAGGAACACTTATACACTGCATTGTTTTGAAATAATTAAAAACAGTTTTACCTATTTAAATTCACAATGCGCGTTGCAAAATTGCAGGATGTTTTATCAGTCACCTCCATTCGTTTTGTCAGTCCCATTCGGGACAATCTTAGTTATAATTATTATCATTTCAATAAGCACCTTCAGAGATACATATTGTAATGTTTACCCTTATTAAATTATTATCAACCCTATTAACCCTTGGATAATTATGGTGTAAGCTCTCGTCCCTTTTAACCGTTTAATAAGTTCACGGCGCTTATAATTTAGAGAAATTGGCAAAATCAATAACTATGTCGTTCATCTGCATACGTTACTGTTTTACGTTACATTTTTATAAGTAGATATCGTTTAAAAGTGTATCTTTTTGATGTATTTTTAACGTCTCAATTAAGTCCAGCTTAGTGCAAGTAGCTTTGTGACTCTTAGTCGATAGATCCGAGAGACTAGACATAACGTTGCGCACATAATATAATTTAATTTACGATCCACGTGCGAGGTTCACTGTGTCGTACAATGTCAAGGCGCGGTGGCGCGCGACGCAACGCTCTGCGGCTGCAGTTATGCAACACCATTGTAAAATTGATATAAATGTTTACGACTGCGTGAGTGACTACAACCATAGCCGATATTTTATTGCCTGCAGTCATGAAGTATGATCAAAGAAACAAAGATGCTTAATAAATAGAGCTTCAACGGTAATGTTGGTTTTCATAGACTAACATTTTCTTAGTATTTATTTATATAATGCGGTTTGTAATATTGGTGAATGCAAAGTCGCAGCACAACACCCACGCGCTCACGTTGCATTTCTTGGCAATCAGTTAAGGAATATAACTTAATCCTTGGTTTAATTGCAGCTATTCAAAGGTGTGTTAAATCTTTTTGACCAGTCGACAGTTGTTTTATCAAATGTAATGGATCTTCCGCTTGTTTGAAGATGTAAGCATTTGACATTATCTACTATTATATACTTCTACTTAATCAAAAATAACCAATTTAACAAAGTTTGTAATTTGCACATCAACTATTATAAGAATGAATAGATGAATGAAAAGATGAATAGAAGAATAGCATATAAACTATTCTTCACAGATAGTAATAACTCATATGTTGATTTTCCTATGATCTCTATAACACATTTAGAGTAATTATGACCAATCAACTCAATGTCGTTTTAATAAACTCCATTTTAAAATAACTAAATTAAGAAATTTATAAGTGAATAGTAAATTTACTCGCTTTATATTTAATTTGGTTTAGTTATAAGAAAATCTCTTACTAATCTCGTTGTTATGGGTACCTACTTCTGTTTCTATCGGTACATACGGTGTTCATGATACGATAGTATCTATGTACTTTAGTTTGGTATTTATTCGTTTCTTATATCAAAATATAATAACAATATGCAATATCTGAAGAACCTGTTAAATACTTTGAAACTGCTTTCTTGACGCACACATTCATGTACATTCAAACATCATCTTGCGTATGTATTTAATATGGGAAAGATTCAATGGAGTGATTGGGCTGTACTCAAGGTTATAAACGTTTTCAAAAGTCCTTGTGGGGTGATGATAGCCCGGATGCGGAATATGTGCCTACGGAATACTGGTATATCTTGGTAACCGAATTCACCAGCATACACAAAGAATAAAATAGCCGCAGTGAGGTATGTACAATAGGTGTTCGCCATTGTATTGGCTTGCGTTAGGCCCACGCTCTGTTTATAACCTTGTGTACATATTGTTGGCGGCCAAATGCTTGTGGTGGGCGGACCGGAGACTCGTCGTTCTACTGTTACATATCTCTGTTAAATTACGTAACGGCTATTTACACGGTATGACTACGGCTAGTAATTGTTCTTTAATTGAACAGCAGACTCAGCAAATGAATTCTCATTACTTTCCCTTTATTAAAACCGATTTTTAGTTTTTCTTTCGTTATTAGTAGTTATTATACCTGTGTAGCATAGAAAGGGCCTGAAAGAATATGACAATAGGAGGTACGTTGAAAAACTAAGCTTTTGTACTGCAAGAGCTTTGTTTTTCAAACAAATAGAATAGAAATTTAATAATGTCAAATTCAAATATCGAACAACATTTTGTTTTAAAAACTGTGGCCAATAAAATAATATTGCTAAAAGAAAATCGTCAGTCTAGTACTAAAAAGAGCATTCTAATATTTCGATTTTCTATTATGTGCAGTGTGCATATTGTGCCAAGTTTAGCCGAAATAGATACTCTCGGAAGGACACATTGCTAAATTATTACCGATGTAAGCAGTCGCCTACGCAAACGTTGACCGTTGCTAACAGGCTATTATTGGTGCAGCAGAACAATGGCATGCCCCAGACGTTGCGTCGCCAAGCTGAATTTTCACATTGGCTTTTGTGCCAATTATCTTTCGATTTATTAACTATTTAAATTGCATAGCCGGCCTAAAAAGTAATATTTTTAGAATATCTCTCGTTCGTCTTACAATGTGTTTTTTATCATGTTAAAACTGTTACAACAGGATATCTGATGGTAAACTGTAAAAAAAAACATAATGATAAGCAATATAAGCAATGAACTGTTACATCATTGTGACATCTTCACGGTTGCATCACCCATATCACATCGCACAGTAGCGATAATAACAGAGTGTTGGCAGAAGCGGACAAGGCAGGTATATCGGTCTCGTTGGATTATCGTCCCCGGGGTCAACGACCTACCCACATGTGTGATCCGTGCAGAACCTGTTCCTGTGCACCACATAGGCACCAGTGCCGAGCAACGGCGCACTGTGCGCCATTGATTCGTTAGAAAACTAAATCAAACTCAAACTACTTTATATTCGCAATTATTGGCATGGTATTCTGTAGTTTCTGCCTATCCCCATGGGAAAAAGGCGTGAGTTTATGTATGTATGCATGTATAATTATAATGAAAATGTAGATAATCTATAAATAATTGTACTATGATTTAAAGCATATAGAAATACCCAAAGCACTTGCCCATTATGCTACTTTACTCGATTTAGATTGCGTCCGTTAGCAACTGACGCGCATAGTAGAAATATAAGTGGATGCAAAATCTCATGTTACCTAGCTAGCATAGGAATCTGACGTCAGCTGGCAGACCTTGGCGGAGGACACAGCTATTAGAGCGAAGCAAGGCCTTGCTAGCATTCTGCATGCGAAGTAAATATTTATTAAGTATTTTCATTTTGTCACTAGTATTACAATGACTACTGTTCATTGTTTTCGCAAAAAAATAAATATGCAATAGGTAGCTGTGCTTTACCCGCGCTGTGCTAGTTTTTTTTACATCTACTACTATGTAGTATTTTCCTGCTATATGACAAGTTTAGTTTTTGAGATTACAATTCTTTAAACATAGTCTGGAATTACATTTCACTTGAAACTATAAAATTCATTATTATCGATTTTCATTCATTCAATTATTAATTTTCAGACGCTTAGGCTGAAGTTAAAATCCGTACTTATCCACTAAACAAATATTTGACTTATGAAGTGAAGTGCAATGATTAATTTGCCTGCATCCTCAAACCAAGTACACTACATTTGACCTAGACACCCAAGTTTCACTTCCTTGCCAACCAGAACTCTAAAAACTGTCATGTATGCAACACAGCGTGTGTACATAATTTTCACTACACTACGTCAACAGCTGATGACACGCCGTTATCAATGTTCGTCACATGATAATATTTTTATTAGTATGTGCCGTAGCCGAATATACACTGTGCAGTATACATATGTGTGCGACCCACGCCACGAGGCGGTCCACCTACCGATGCACTGACGTAGTCTCCACCTCCAAGCGTAACAATAACATTTGCGTTGCATCATAGCGCACGCGCACTGAGAGCGTGTAGAATTATACAAAAGTATTGAACTACTTATCCTATAAAATTTCTAGGCCGGCAGAGGGATACTTATTTTTGTACCGTAATAAGTGTGATAGTAAAAAAATATGTTTAAATACAAAACTACAGTTCTGCTGCAGATATGTTAGTTTTATATATTTAAATGTTATCGCAGAACTGAGTCTCACAGGCGATAAGGAAAATCGAAAGATTGGAGTGCATGTATGTGGTACTTAAATTTCCACGAGTTGATTATTGTCGACACACGTGTGGCCTCGGACATGCAGTAAATCACCATGGCGGCACATGTAGATCAATAGACAGTAAACAAACCCGGGACTAGTAGTAATAACCTTATCCTATTGCGCTTTTTGAGGAGTTGAGGACGTCTCTTGAATATTGATAAATTTCAGATTATTTTATAAGGATATTTTTTTTGGTTTAGAAGTAGAAACCTAAGAATAACTTAAGAAGTAGTACCTACGTATATGACGTTATTTGCAATACGTATATTTTTAGAAAGATACGTTAGTTTTAAGACAGTTGTTACTAGTAGCATTTTGATGGGCACTGTGTCCCTCCTTTTCAATCCCTTTTGGGACTTTTATAACCTTGTATAAATTTAAGTAGCAATAGCCTTAACAAACCCGTTATAACACAATGATATTCCCGCGATAGATACGTGCTTGACTGAAGGTCACTTTATCGCGTACTACTGATAAAATACGCCATTCGTTATCTGCAAAGACGTCGAGGTGACTTCCGCGTGTCGCTCACGGTCACTGTACATAGAGTTACTTATTAGTTAGAACTGCACGAACTGTTGGATGGTATGTTCATCACGGGTATAATTTTCCTTGCAACAGAACGATACGGTGCAGTATTTAAAAACAATAAGAGTAGAGTTACAATTACAATCGTCTAGTTGTAGTTGATTATTGTAGTTAATTGGTTTCCTCACAAAATTACTAAGTTAGAACCCATCAAAGCTTTTGTGCTTGAGCCATATAATATAAATATATCATGTCATAGTTTTTAAATGGACTAATATTTATGCCAAAGTATTTGCTCTCTTTTTTCACTCAACGCGAGAGGGTACGCGATGTGATCTTGCAACTGGTCTACAGGTACACACTAAGAACAGAACACACTAGTCATTAGTACGTATTCAAAACGTGTCCTATCTGCGTCTAAAACATCTAATAGCGATAAGGATGCTGATATGACATATAGTGTGGTATAGGGCTGTCGAAACTCACGTGAGTGGAAAAACATTGCGCGTGCGCAACGTGACTGATGCCCCCCACCAACACTAATAAATTGTTTGTTTAGTCTGTGTTAGACCTTGTGTTCGTTGTTTCTTCGGTAAGCCGTGTGGCATAATATGTAACTCGTCAACAAGTCTACAGCGTTCAGTGTACCCGTTATATCGCTGTCAAAAAAATATATTTGATGTGTACATTTAATTTTATACAAGGTTTATGTTGCATTCAAAGACTTTGCTGTAGTTCCAACGTGTATAATATTCCGACCTTCAGATTCTATATTTAAAACGCGGAAGACATGCTGTACTATGTAGAAGCGCGCAGATCAATCTGCGTATGTGTGTAAATGGCAATTGCGGAACTGGTCAAACTTCTACTAGCGAATTCTACCGTTTGCAGCTTACGCATGCTTATGTTACCTCGAGAACTGCATAAATTAAATTAAAATAAATGTGTTTGAGTAAAATGTGAAGGATTAATTGTTGGGTTTTATTAAATAAACCTGATATGTTTAATAGTGTCCTTGATTCACAAATCTTAGTTAGACTTTAGAGTATCTTATCGGTTAAACAGTATCAGTTAAAGCATACGGATTTTCCGCCCAATAACGCTAGTTAGGCATGCATACCGCTTTGTCAACCACTTACGCATTAAATCGGAATACATTAGGTAACAACTCTGTGATATAACAGTCGATAACAGAATGTTCACGCTCCAGGCGTCGCTAACGCTATCGGTTCTCTATCAGCCGTGGAGAGTAGCAACAATGTTCGCTTTTAAATCACGTCACATTCAAAACGCAAAAATAGAGTTATTTTAGTTCGAAACTCCTTTTACCAAGGTTTTTGTACTAAAATTAGAAGCATCGGGTTTCCGAGCGTTTATATGGTGACACAGTCATTGCAAAGCAATGTTTGCGGCAGTTACATAACAACTGCGTAATGGAGCTCGTTGAATACGATTACGGTATCTCTGGTCATCTGAGGCGTACGGTAACAACACTTAATTCATTCAGTAACAGCTACTTACAAAACATATTTAGGGATTAGGGTATAATATTTGCATGTTTATATGATCATGTATTATTTAAATAGAAAGAATCACATCACTGAAATATTTACATACTATAATAGCAAGCCCTTAAATTATAGTATACTTACTTACGTAAATAATGTAACGTAGAGTTGAGCAATGCTAAAAATAAAAAGTTTTTAAACCTGGCTATCCAAGAGCGACCTACTTTTAAAGTTAGCTTGAATTTTATTTGATTTGATATATTCAGGGACAGAGAGATATGTGTCGTAGTTTTACTTATTATATCTTTGAAAAACAATAGATAATGGACAGGGAAGTACATATTATGTTGTAAAATTATATTATACTTAGAAGCCGCCTGACCCAGCCAAATTTATTCGTAAATTGTGTCTCGATAACATTATGTGGCTTCTTAATAATAGTTATCGCACAAATAACTATATCATACTCATAACTTAGACATATGTAATATTAAAATGCTTTCTTTTAAATCGTTTCTCACCATATTTATCTGCTACTTACTCAAAAATGTAGATATTTCTTTCTAATATTTTTTGACATAGTTATTTATTTAAGCTAATATTTTAATCGGGTTTTGAATAATATGACGTGATTATCCTATAATAATCCTCCTAATAAATGGATTTATAAATAGCAATAAATAAAGTTGAATTTGATGGACAGAGCGTCAAACTATAGTACTTATACATTTTTGTAAACAAAGTGTTATTATAAATTAATCAGTCGCAAATACAGTACATACCGGCCGGCATCCACTGCACGAACTTCAGTGTTGTTGTCGTTCTGTCTCGCTCTGCGGGTCATCGCCCTAACACGGCTAACACGACACATCTCCCTCGTTCTAATAACCCTGCGCATATCACTGGGTTATTTTATCGTTAGCGCAAAATGTCGTCACGAGACCTCATTAAGCTCATAATGTGAGGATTATCTACGTGGGGAAAGTATTATAAGAACCTAAAGAACAATGGCGCCATAAAGTTCACGTACCTCTATCCTGGCGACCTTGGCGCGGTCAAAAACACCATTCAACAAGACATTGACCAGTATCCGGTAGGTCCCACCACCAGCACCAGCTGCGGTTACGGTCATTATGGGTGTGTAACCACATTAGGCAATTATTTCTACAGCCTTGCACAATTTAAATGAACAAAGGAAGTGCCATGGTTCCAATTTTGCGTGTAAAACATGTAGGTGAGACAGTTGCCATTTATCGCCTTAATGTAAAGCTTAAAATGTGCAAAAAACGTCATTAATCTGATTTAAATTTATTTTTTTTCGTTTATTAGAATAAATAAAAGCCATAAAAATAAGGAAAATTCCATAATGGCTGCATCATCATCATTATTAAACCAGTAATATTGGATGCAAGCAAAAATTATATTACCAGTGGGTTTTCCTTACTAAATATAAACATAAACGCACGTCTTACAGCAGCGTCGCGTCGGCGGCGGGTAGATAGATGGAAGCAATGCGTTTTTTTAACCGGCATTGGCAGGGCAATGACACTGCGGCCGGTTCACTGCCCGTTCTTGACAGCTCAAATGTTTACACTTGGACTGTCTGAATCGAGAAGAATCACTTGCTATTCAATTAATCTTACTAAATCCAGGTTTACAAAAAACTTGAATAAAATTACATCATCCTCGGCAATATTGAATGCCGCAACGCGTTTATTTCAAAGTTTCGGACGAAACTATTCTTTTAGTTTTTAAATCTAGTCTAGTTGATTAATACCGGTTCGTTAGATGTTGAAACATTTACTTATGTAAACCTATTACTTAGTACCCTTCTAGCATGTATTCAAGCCGGCGAGTCATGTCAACATGACATACCTACACACAATTCATATTCAGTGCAATATAGAGTACCACGTACCACCGGCTGGAACAATGGCATGACGAGTTCATCAGACGCGATAATGAGCAGTCCCGCGGGTTCAACAACTCCTCATTTCACTAAATTGCATATTGTGATGTGTCATATTGTCATACTAGATTCTTGGAGTCGACCGTTCCAATCTTTAAAATTTCCAAAAAACCGTGCCAGTTCCAAGCGTTGAGCTGCTGCCAAATCTTCTGTGCAAGCGGGAGAGCTCACTTTGTATACGTATAATGTATTGATATTAGGTGCCTTGTCTGCAAACGGAATTTCGTAACATTATTTATTAACGTGAAGCACTGTACCTGACCCACCTTTACTCGCTCAAGAAGCTGATGACATATTGAAGGTTTTAGTTGATAATTGGCGCAACAAGTTTTCCTTAACAAAGTTTATGCACACAAGACACTATTAATGAAACTATCTAAACTTCTTTGTAATAATTATCTAAAGGTATAAAAATCAAGGCATACAAGTTTTATTACAGAAACAAATTGGTGATAATAATAATTCATTACTATAGGTAGGTACTTCATTTATTCTGTGTATTTTTGAACAGTAATTGATAAAATAAAATAACGTTTTAAAACTTAAGACCATTATAAGCTTGTATATAAGAAGCCTGGTTAGTCCTGTTATAAAGAAATAAAAAGTGAAATGGTAACAAGTTAGAACCTGTAGAGGTCGCTGACCAAGGCTAGTGACGCCGCAGCTCTACACGGATTGGCGATGGCCCCAACGCAACTAATTCGAGATTCCTTGTATTTTTCCTCACCACCCGAAAGCTTTATGATTTGATGTGATTCACTCATGTAATAATAACGAATAAACTTACTTACCTACATAAATATATAAAATTAATACCCACTGTACTTTGCACATTATTGCAATTTATTTCGTTCTTTTTTTCCAGGTTTTATTTTTCAAATTAGCCACACGTTATTATTCAATTTTCTTTAAAAATAGATTTGACAATATAGGCAAGCATATGATCCATATTGTAAGCTGACCTATAATGTAACTTAATAAAATTTAGGATGACGCACAATTGCACGCAGCCGGCAAAACACGACAAATAACGTTTGTCACCTTTGGCCCTTGAATAACTAACTGGTCACGTGCATTCGTCTTAGCGCGTGTTGCTCTAGTTTCTAGTTTAGAATACGTAATTCATTATAATCTAAAAATCCAAATTGAGGTTAGTTAATAATGTTGATTTAATATCTCGACGTAATGAACTAAACCTAAATACTTATATTTGAAGTACATATATGTTTATAAAATGGCATGGTAAAGACCAATAATAATCTGTTAATCTAAATACCTGGTAACGAACAATAGTGAAGGCAGGTCGCTTCTCACAATGAGATGAGGCGAACGAACGCTACGTAGTTCTCGCCACCAGGCGTTTTTCATGTGTTGCGTCCACATTCTGTGATGTGTGTGTGTGTGTGTGTGTATAGGTCGGTAGAGAGAAAAACATGAAGTGCTGAGGGTGTATCGCCCGCACCCCCCTCCCCCCGCCGCGTGCGGGGTGCAGACTGAGGGGAATGTTTTGAGTTTAAGTTCAATGCATCCTCAACGCCACCTGTAGCTATATGCCTTTGGCTCAGAATCATTATCTTTTTAAAACTTCCACATATTGTAGGTTGTATATTTTTAATAACTTTTATAAATTCTATCCAGATACTAAACCTTGTAGCATTATTTAAATTTATTCCTTCGTTGTTACTTAGGATATTATAAATTTGATGAGAATAGGTTAATTTGCATTTTGTCTACCTACAACAAACAATGACTTAAATATTAACCACAAATATATTTAATGAGGCCCACGAATTTTGCTCAACGGGTGGCCAAATAACACGACTGATTGGCTCCAACCGGGTCGGGGTAAACCATCGGCAGTTCGGTGACCTGCCTTACTTCTGGTGGTCCTTTAGCTTCATGGGGTGCAAACCGCATGCGCCTGTCTCGCTTAAACGTCGATTTCGTGCACTCTATTTCTTTGTGCTACAAAGTTTTTGTATTGACTTAAACTACTTACTGTGATGATATCTAAGTATTGTGAACTCGCATTTTTTGTGTATATTTAAAACGTAGGTAGGTAAAATATCCATACTAATATTATAAATACGAAAGTGCGTCTGTCTGTCTGTCTGTTACCTCTTCACGCTGAACCGGTTTAGATTAAATTTGGTAGAGATAGTTTGAGTCTCGGGGACGTAGTTTCATCCCGGAAATCATCTCTTAGAAGGGAGAAAAGGAGGTAGGGAGTTAGAATGCGGATAAAATTACTAATTTTAGGCAGACGGAAGTCGCGGGCAAAAACTAGTACATAATTAAATAAGTTTATTTATTATATCAGAAAGTGTAATACATATCTAAAATAATCAGGAAAATATTAAACAAGTACCTACCTACATCCTTGATTCTAAACGCGCTGCTTACGGAAATGGCTCACGGAAACGATTCTTTTAATTTAGTTTTTAAACAACATTCATAATTCAGAAAGGTTTTTATTTGTAAACATGCAACTAGTGGACAAAGCTTGTTTTGAAACACCGCCACCAAAGCCAGCCACGTGAGGATTACTACCCGCCTGCCCCTTCTAATACTCACACACACATAAAATTATATGTAGACTTCATTATGTAATTAAAATTCCTACAATGGTAGAGACGATTTTTAAATATTTATGCTATAATATTATTTATAATCATAACCCCATTTAATGTATCTATATATTTTGTTTGCATAATATTTCAACTACATATATAACGTAATGTTATTGTTAATTAAATTAAATCTTGACCCTGTACCACAATTCTGAAATAACGAGTGAAGCAACATGTAATCGCGGGCTACCGTGCTACCAGATATGTAGTGGCCTACATTATAATAATCGTAATCGCCGCAGCGGGCGCATTACTCACAAACTCAGCACAAAAGCACAGGTTGCGAGTGTTGCGAGTGGCAGCAAGCAGCAAGCAGCGCCACAGATCTCTTTAAATGGCGTCTTCCTCATTTGCTTTGTTTCTACAGCTAGAAGGAGATGACGCGAAAACAACTTATCTGGCACTGTTCAAAATACGCGTGTGTGCGTCTGTAAATAAGGAAGGTCAAGCCGGCGAAACGAACTTATTTCGTTAACTCGTGTGTAAAAAAGAGACGCAGTGAAAACAAATCAATATTATCATCTCGCAGCGTTTAGTAGAAAGAGACAGCACAATAACAAACCGGCATTTTATGCGCCTCTTTTATAAGTATGCAAGTACTAATATTCCAACTTCAACTCTATTCCATTGGTATAAAATAGAAAATTATTCGATATGGAGTTGTTTACAGATTGAAAGCAAGAACGCCGTCAGTTAAAGTTTCTTGACTAACGTGACTGACTAACGGCAACCTGCGAGGCTAAAGTACATTGTGTTGTTTACGGTGTGTTTTACTTCCTTGAATGTGATATATGTATAAACTTAGATAATTAGATATTTCTAATTATACACTTAATAAATACGTTATTAAGTAGGTAAAAAAATAAAATTCCTAACAATCTGATCTCATTCACGCTATGAAAGCAATATAATGCATCTGATGATAACTGCACACTACTGCACAGCTGGCGACGAGGGCCGACTACTGCATTGCACACATAAAAGTCAACCGGCACGTGTAAGCGTACTTACGACACACATCGATGGCCAGAGGGTTATTCGGAAAATATTATTATGAGCTAAATAATAAAAAATGTGCATAATCATGATCACGAAATAACGTCAATAATAAAACGAATTATTATTACATATTATTATGTTTAAATAATATTTTGCTTGAAATCGACTGAAAATCGGATTTCAACGAACCTAGGACCTACCAACTTTATATTTTTAAATATTAGCAACGTTAGGCACAGACGCGTAGGTACTTGGTTACGTTACTTTATGAACTGACAGTAATTTAGGTTTACGTCATTCACAAGATAAAATATATAATTCAAGTTAGTCGCTCAGAGCTTAAGCTCTTATGAAAAATTGCTGCAAGGATTTAGTTTAAACAGTAAAAATAGTAGCACAATATACTGACTACGTTTCTGCTACGAGAGTTCTAGCAAAACGTCTATGAAATATAATGTTAAAACATTATAGAAAGCTGAAAGTAGGTCAGTGGTGCAGCGAAGGGAAGGGAGGCGGCCTCCCGAAGTGAAACACGCGCACCGACATTCGACCCGAGCTCCCCTCATCCCGCACTAAGGGAAGGTAAGCAGTGTTAAAATAACTATAGATCTGCCAACGTACACTCACAATACTTTAATAAATGTTGGCATCGATACTTATATTGAAAATAATTTGATGAATGAGTGCTGATACTTGTTTTACAACTTATTTTATGATGCGAAATTTTTATGAGATGTTACAATATACGTTTAATTACTTACTAGTAGAAACACTTTTATTAAATGTTTCATAATTTTTTAAGGGTGTTATAGAGAAATCTTTTTTAGCTAAACGTGCTTACGATGTGGGTATGCACTTTTAATCGCACAAAAAAATGAAAAACTTAATATAACTGCAAGGCATAGACTAATATATACTTGCTGCAAGGGTAACTGATAAAAAATTTGGTACGTTTTTTTAAATTAGTGTCGCAGAGTACACAGCGACCAGAGCGGGGGTGGTAAGGTACGCGTTCGTCCGGCTTATGCTCTTTTTAGAGATTTTGGTGTAGAGTATTAGAGATGGCACAAGTAGGGCAGGCGTCAGTAGGTCCGCAGGGGTAAGCGCTTGCTCAGTTCTCAGATGTGCAGGACTAATTTAGAACCAGGTCGGGCCAGTGCAGCAAGTAATGAATGTTTTATATGCTCTTTACTTAAGGCTACGGTACAAATTATGAACCCCTTATACTTTAAACCATGCCAGTTAAAGTATCCTATTTTTTCAATTGTACATGCATCGAGCTAAAAGTTTGGCAAAATTAGCATATAAATTATAATATGACTTCAATCTGAATTCATCAATGACTTAAAAACGTATAACCACTGTCCTCGAATTAGACAAAGAAGCGCAACCTTCATATACCACCCTTGGCCCTGGTGCTTCGACCTAGTTTGCGATATCCCCCCTCCTTCCAACTCCTCATTTTCCGGCGCCCCTACACCCCTCATTCCTCTGTGACCTAACCTACTTTTAAGTGCACTTAATATAGTTTGGCTGCCAGATCTGGTGCAGCAGTCAAGCCAAACCGATTATTTAACTTATTTATACTGTAATAATTGGTGCATTGTGTAACCAGCTAGTCTTCACTAAATCTAAGTTTTCAGCTATAATTCCGCATAAATTGGTCAAAAAATCAGCCAAGTCGATTGTTACTCGTTAACTAATAAAACCTAAGTAATACTTTAAAGCTAAATATTTTACAAACTAAAATAGTTTTCACGCATTTGCAATATTTTTTAACGATATTCCACAAAAAATGTATAGGAGTTCCTTGTTGAAAAAATCACCAAGTTAAAGCACCAAGATCAATTATGAGAATTACTCATTCCATACCCAATGGTACAAACAACTATCAACCAACTACGAAACTAAAAGGAATTTCAAATAACACAAATTATATTTAGCGCATTTCAGTGTAGTAACAGAACGGTAAACGAGTATGTGTAGTTAACACGGCCAAAATAATATGTATGGCATTGAGCAGAAGGTCGATGCAGAAACTTTGGCAAGACACGCGAACCGCGACCCCGCGTATGTTCTTTCTTCGTCATGGCTTAATAACGCAGGGTTGCCTCCTCATAAATTCGAGCAGCAACGTTCTACATCCACTATCTTAACTTTTAAATAATTTTTTATCACAATTAGATATTGATAAGTACTTACCTATAAAGATATTTTGCTAAAGAAAGCAGCGAACATGAGATAAAGATGACCATGAAATTTGGATGCCTTGTTGACATGAGTATAAACAAGTTAATAATTGTATTGAAAAATTTGTTAATAAAATTCTTTAAAGAATATTTTTAGAATTGGTGGGTGATCACAGAATGCAGTCACGTAAAAAGCTATAGTATAGCGCTTGCTTGTGGAGGTACCTGGGCGTTGTCCACAAGGCCGCGACCTAGAGCTGCATCCGTTACAGCGTCACACGAGTCAACATTTTTAAATCACTCTCGAGTTTCGAAATCGATAACCTAAGCATGTCATTTCTTTAGAATATCTAATTCAAACTAAATCTTATATGTATATCTACCCAATGGAGCGTCAAGTCAGATAAATGCTGTGCTATAGCTGATAATTTGTGACTATTAAGTATATCTATTATGTATCTGTATCATAATTTACGGATTTTATTGAAGGGTTTTGATGTCTTACAATTATCACTACTCTACTGACCACAACCCAGTGAATGAAGTCACAAACCTAACAATACTTATAGTGGGAATATTTAATTTTCTTTCTATTGTTACAGATTAACAGCGTCGTGTTTGTGTGCACTTGGAGAGGATGTACATATACCACAAACACTTGCTCAGCCATCGAGGCACACATCAGGAACACACATTTGGGGTTAGTGTGATTTAAATTTATATCGATATAGGTATTAGCTTTATCTACTGTTGCCCGCGGTTCTACACGCTCCATCCCCAGCTCTCTCCTTAAGATTGCTTTTTTTTTAAATGCGTTTTTAGCTGACTTCTCATATAAACTACCCACAACCCAGATCTCAGTTACTACTTTACTCTATTTAATATTATCCACATTAACTTATGATTTAAGCCTACATGTTTGAATTCCAAACGTTACAAATACATACTTAGTTAAAATAATAATTGTGATATCTTAATCTCCCAGTTGAATGCAACCACTAGATAAACGCATAAATAACGTAATCGTCACGTGTAAAAAGGTCACGTGCACGAGTTACACGTGTTAGGTGCAATAATAATTGCGCAATGCCATCCAGCCAGCTGGCAAGGTTACATCTGAAGTACGCCGAGCGGCAGCAAACATCTTACTTCCTATATCAAGAAAGTATTGTTACATTTGTTACTTATAGAAACTATTAAAGGCAACTATAATAGATAAAATATCTGAAACTTAGAACTAAGCAGACCTTAATAATTTATATCTCCAAAAGAATAAACTAAGAATAGTTATTAACGTCGTGAAAGAAACAAATCTATTTATTTTTCCCAATAAAAAAATGGGTTTACAGTTGTGTTAATATGTTAATAAAATAGTAATCATTTAGCTATCCAGATAGATGTATTCATTACCGATATCGTCCCACTGTATAGTTAGAATAAAGTACTGAGATAACACTGAAAGGCCGGCCCTTACTGACCCGGAAGCAGCGAGGCTTCGCGACAAGGTTGCTAGCAACAGCGCCGCGGCCGCGCGCGCAAGGTCGCCTGCCACCGCCCGCTACTTACGTAACCGTGCCCTCCTGTGTTTATGTTGCTGATCAATTTTACTTTACTACCTTATACTATTATCTCTTACTGTGATGAATCTAATTTCAATTTTCATAATTCGTCGAGATTTTTTGTTAAATCTAACTTAAAAATCATTTAGGAGTATAATTTCAATTTAAATGGTAAAAAAATTACTAATGTATGTATTCTGATGTCTTACAATCACGTGGATATTCGACCTTTTAAGAAAACTGCTATTTCTGGATTTTATTGCGGTATATTGATAAAATTATTGATCTGTAGTATTAGCGAAGTGTCATTTTATTTTATTATCGATCGACAGACCAAAGAAAGAAGGTGACAGTGACCATGAAGAGGAGTTCTACTACACAGAACGTGAGGTGGCAGCACAGGCACCACCACCTACACTCTCCCACCGAGACATGTGCCGCCCACCGCACGAAGATCCAGAGTACCAACGTCAGCTAGTCGGCTCTTTCAGGTAGATGTCATATCCATTATGAGCTCAATTCTGGTCTATATATCTAAGTATTAATCAAGCACATAGTTAATAAATTTAATAATATTTTCAGACAAGGGCTTCTCTCTACTATGCAGAATGGATCTGCACGGCCAATAAGCATTCCTGTTTCACATCACTGGTCCAACTCACATTCTCCGGTAAGCACTTTAAACATTTTTACAAACATTTAGCTTCATCATAGAAAGAAGTAGTAAGTAATAGAAAATATGTTGCAGAAACATATGCGGTTATCGGCAGCGAGTGGATCTCCGGGCAGTCCTGGGAGGCGGCCACGTTCAGATAACAAGAAGTGTCGCAAAGTGTATGGCATGGACCAACGCGATCTCTGGTGTACTCAGTGCAAGTGGAAAAAAGCGTGCACGCGATTCGGCGATTAGCGGTCGCGTCGCTCGCACGCGTACGCGCGGGCTGTGCAACTTAAATAAACACAGGGACCGTGTAAATTGTAATCGATTTACCGAAAGTAAAAAGAGACATTTTACAATTTGCACAATGCAAGAAGCCAAGAACTATTCCGTGTAGAAGTCGTGATTTAATTAGTTGTAAGGAAATATATATTATGGATGAGTTTTTATTTAATATAAGCAGAGACGGATTAAATTTACAAATAAGTATTGGATAAAAATAAGGAGACATATTTTTGCTCTTTATATGTGGCTCGTATTTTGACTGCATAATCATGGACATTGCCCACGTATTTTTGTAGCGCAGTAGATTCGCCTTAACTGTGACGTACATTTGGAATGCAAAATTGTGTCGCTCTCGGGCGGAGACTGTGAATATTAGCATTAAGTAGCTGTAAGATTAGACTGAAATAAACAGTGTGAAAACATTTTTCTTAACAATGCTCATATTTATGAAGTTCATTACTGAACGTCTATAACTTAATATCAACATTTATAATCTTGCTATACGAACACAAAATTCAATTAATTAAATTGGCCAACTGAACTAATTTACCAAAACTTGGGTTAAAATAGTATATCCGTCCACATTTTCGGATGTGCCACTTTTGTTGTTCGTCAACCATAAGGTAGATACTTCTGGGATAATGTTTTTGAACTGTTTCTAACGTTTCGAGTGTGCGGTTGCAAACTCTGGATATTTCGACTGTATACAATAATTTCAGTCGAAAATACTTCAGTGATATTAATCACTAAATATGATTTGTATATTGACTGACTTATTAGATAATAATGAATTATAATTATTATATGAATTAGCCTCATAAGTTATCTCAGATTCGACGAAAAGACTACAAACATGTTTAGACTTAAAATTTTATGAACATATCTGTGTTGTATACAAAGATGGTCCTACTAGAACAAGGAGACAATACTCAAGAGATGCTCGCACAGGAAACGGTGGTGGAACTACGGCTCGCCAACTGGTGATGGTATCAAAGGTCGGGTCTACGAAACCGATGAACACTGGTCACGTAAGGCGTTGGAGTAAAAGGAAAGATAGAAGGCAACATCACACTGTACAGATTCACAAAAATATTTAATACAACCTGCAAACATGGAGGTCGCGAAGTTCATACGAAGGACTATTTTTAAAGTCGTCGAAACAACTTGAGATGAGAATATCATATACCTAATAATGTTTAAACTTAAAACTAAAGTTCACTTACAATTAAGAACCCATAGAAATTTATATGATTTAATAAAAATCATCTGCACGTACAGATAGAGGGAGTGAGGAACGAGGACGATTGCGAGCTGCAATATTATTTTTAAGTACTATCGACTAAATTTGTATATACATATAATAATTAATAAAGAAATAATTATATGAAAGATATTATTCTGTATGTAATTAAGTACGTTCTTTTTACGAAATTGAAAGCAATGTTTGAGTGTAGGTATATAGATGAATTATAATTATAAAAATATTATTATTGTTACTTAATGTGATTGTTTCAATCGAAACCTTTTGTACGTCTTCGTAAAAACAAGTTTATAAAATGTAAATATTAAGAATAGGGTCTATTCGATTAGCAGGACAGCGTTAAGTTTTGTTTTCTCATGCCATACATCACGGCGCGAAATGGCTATCTGGTTTGATAGTTACCAAGGTTCATTGTTGGTATAAATATTGTTTTAGGTATTATTAAATCACAAACTATGTTTTGTTATTAAAAACGAAACGTTTGTCAATACTGTTGATTAATCTATGAAATATTAAATAGATCATTGTGCCAATCATAAATGTTACAATCAATTTATAACCAACATTAGACTATGATACGTTAATCTTATGTTGATATGTTAAAAACATGTGTTGTATCTAACCATGTCGACACAAATGACGCATATTATAAGATGGCTGACTGTATGCCACTCACATACTTTTGAAATTTCAACTGCAGTCAAGTCAGGAATACCTATCGAATTCTATGATACCCCTCTTCATACGGCGATGTCTTGTTAATGGCATCGAAGAACAAAAGCCAGTCTGTTTGTGAAGGCCGTTCTCAATTCATCTGTACATCAAGTCTTCTACTAAAACTGTATTGAATTAGCAAAAATAGGTAAATTATTTAATAAGGCTGAAGTTTGAATCGCCATATTGAAGTAAAACATTACATACTTACACTAGGTACAACTTTAATTCAGTCAGTACATTTACATGCAAAATACGAAACTATAGGTATGGATCGATTTAAAATTATAATCAGGAAAACAAAATTTTATGCAAGTGAAAAAATGTAAGAACGTATATCAAATTTACTTTTATATGTGCTTATGGAATAAAATCAAAAGCTGATAACTTTTATATTTGGGTTGTATAAGGTATTATAAATCTGAAACTTATTGAATGCATATCCCCATATTTTATTTTAACCATCAAGCTCGAGTTGTATTTTTAGTTGAAGCACATGTAGATAACCACATCTTGCCAAATTTCTTAATCAAATAATCCAGGTGCTTAATTTTCTGGGAATCGTGCTATCATAATTTAATTTTACGTGATGTACCTGCAAATCTTACCAAATAAATATTTCATTGCAATATTGGTTGTGATAAGCATCATGAAGTTGTCATATTTAGCAAAATATCAACGCTCGACGCAATGAAACTATGAGCTCTCCAAACCAAAAGATCACTGTAGTCGTAAGCAACAACTCAGCTAGCGATTTGACAACTGCCATATTGTAAGGATCTAGAATAATACTGCAGCTTAGATTATATACGTAGTCTTAGTTGTACTTTAAGTTCAAGTCATAATAATAGTATTTAATAATGTTAGGTACAATAAAGCGTATTACCTAAGTACGTATGTTTAGTTAATATTTGTTATTTCACAGCAGTGAATCTTTGTAAATAATTTCAGCTACTTTTTTATTATTTACCGTAACTGTCGATCGATTATTAAATTTAATTTTTTGTTTGGTTGTACCTTCCCGAATGGTTTCAGGCAAATAATTTTCAATATGATTATTGTTTGCTCCAACATTCATATTGTCACTGTCATAATAAAGCTATTAGTTTATAGCGCCAGTAATAACTAGTACTAAATGGTATTTGTTTAAAGTTGATTATTATTTTTATATTCAAACATTCAGTCTTAGCCGGGCAAGGGAATTTGCGATTTACACGAAGACCAGCTTTACAGATTTACAGAGAAGCTGTACGCAAGTGATATCTAGATTCTGCAACTATCATTATGCTAATGACAGAACGCCAAACCGCGGCATGCTAGTTTCATATTCATGCATAAATACGATGCCGATCTCAATTTATTTTCGAAGCTACTAGAATTACGTTTAGAAACAATAGAACTTGAGTTATATTATATAAATTATAGTAGATTTAGAATTATTATTTTATTATTTTAAATTTAATAAAGACACTTTATTTTTATGTCTAAGTGATTTGTAAATATATTATTTTTACGTGATTACTAATTTATTTAGCCAAATTTTTTGCTCAATTTTGTATGCACTCATCACCAAAGTCATAATAGTAAACAAGAAATTACATATCAGTACAAAAATGCATAATTAAACCAGTCTATAAAATTATGTTAATTCGATATCAACCGGCGTGAGGCACAACTTGAGGTGTTTGTATTAAACCTTAGGAAAAGTCAAATACAATATTGTATCATAGCGTTACGCTACGCTACTACGCGCGGCCTTATTTTAGCTCTATTTATTTGTAAATGACAAACTCGAATTGAACGTATCAATTTTATTGTCACTCGAAATCGAAATGTTGTTCAATATATTTTTATTGGTATTGTAGCTATACAAACGGTCTTAAAGTTTGAATAAAACTTCGATTAAGTATGTGAGTAGGTACCTAAAATATTTATTGATATTACCTGTTTTCATAGATGTTGACCATTTAAGTACCTACCCAAAGCAAAAAGACAAGTGATTTTTTTGGCTCATGCTAGAGTCAGTATATCATAGGTATGTATATACTCTTTCCGATATCTACTCTTAAACCAATAAAGCTGCATATTATATTTTTCTGGAACAATAACCATTCATGTAAATACGTTTTACAAAAATGTTAATTACAAATTAATAAGGTCTATTAACTAATACTGATAATAAGAGTGCAAGCGTCATTATTTCTTGTTCGATCGGTAGAAACCACAAATACCTACGAATCTGACTTAATACTAAACATTGAAACAAGGAAAATTATAACATCTATTGTACCTTCTAGTTAAGTAGCATATTTACTTGAGTCTTAATAAATTAATAACGCATAGTGTAATCAAATAAGATCACTTACATGCTTAGGGTGTGTTTAGTGCCTGCCTACATTGTAAAATAATTTCAGTTAATGTTATAGGTACCTACCTAACTAGCACGTATTTTTCTATATACTTATCTATTTCCATAAATAGTTAATTATCATAGATGTACGGCACTATTATTTCCTATGTTTATTGTTATAACACGTTAAGTATGTTTATTAATATGTAAACCTAATTTTGTATCACTTTAATTATTATCTTACCATACATACATTTAAATGTACAGTAGGTACCCATTATGTATTTTGCTATTCCTTCCATAGAATTTCATTTAATTTGTATGTGGGCAATTTATTATAGTTTATGAAAATATGTCTCCTATTTATGAGTAGGTTTCGAATTGTACTTTTTACATACCTGCTTTACTTCTTGACGTAGGTAACCGACACAGGAATGCAATGAAACTTTTTCACAATATTACAAATATAGTATTTATATTACATGATTCTTTGTTATCAGTTCAAAATACAACGATTGAAAAAAGAAAGGGTTCTTCGGTAAATTCGGATTAGGCATTATAAACATAATTTTCGGCGTACTTATTAAAAAGGGCTCAATACCTTTTGACTTTAATATTGTTTAAAAGTTATTTTGGAAATAAATTACTGACCAACTATCGTAATAGAAAAAGTGAAAGTGTATAAGCACTCAGCAAAATTAAATCAACATTAGGAGTGTTTAATACAAACAAATTATATTTCATATCAAGCAGTCTTAGTTTAAAAAAAACTTATTATGAATTTAAAATATAAATCATTAAGATCAAATTGTTTAAAAAGTTATATGTATAAATGAATACTTTATAATAATAATGTATTCAGCGTTTACAATTAAGTCTGTAAATGTATACCTACCCAGACAGTAAATAGTTAACGCTGGTTCCAATTATACATATATGGGACTAATTTGACCCCTGCTAGCATTGCTATACACAGAAAATAAAGTGTACTTACAACAACATAGTTACAAATGTATACTTTGGTATTTCGCTCCATGAGATTTCTGGCACTGGAACACATGTTACAGCATTTACTGAAAGTGGGGAAGGATAACACTTTCCAAAACTAAATTGCATATTCTAACTAGGTGACATTGTAAAAAAGAACTGCCAAATTTATGAAACCGTTATTAACAATAAGTATTTAAAAGTTTGATGACTGATTAGTTAATCACCCTTTAAATATAATTAGTGAACCTTTCACCATAAATTGAAGTCGAATTTGGTTTTATTCTAGTGATTTCCCGGTATTCAAAAGTCATGAAGGATAAAACTGATGCAATAAACATACCTAACAAATTAATAAGTACCCAAATAAAATCATAATATAAGTACGCAGATTTAAAATCATCAATACCTTAATGTAACAACAAACAAATATATTTTTCACTAAGCATCAATCTCAATAAAAGTGATTAAGTGATTTAAGTAAGTAGGTATATCGTAAGTTAATTAAAGTTCAACAATTCTATCGGAATTTGACCAGTTGGTGTAGAAGTTAGAACAATATGACACGAACAACAAAAATCACGCGTCGAGTACTTTGTTTGTGTATTAAATAATATTGGTCCGACTCGCAACTGTAAAGTCAGACTTACATTAATTACATGCTTCACGCGTTTTCAGTTACTGTTGTGAAAAAAATATTATCTAAGTACCTTGCAGAAAGTTACTCATGCAATTGTTAAGCCAGTAAATGTATCAAATTTATATCAACACTTACGTAATAAGATGCAGAAAATATCTAATTTCTTGTTGAGAACCGGTGGATGCATCGATACGTCGTTATTAATGGTTACCAGTAGTTTTAAGATTGTAACATGATCAAATGTATTGATTATCTTTCGATGATATGCATATTATTTAGTTGTAAATATCACAGCAGTTTTTACCGCCACTGTCAGTCAGCCTTTGTTTTTATATTTCGATGTATTTTTTATCTACCTTTGACTGCCTACCACTTTGTTTCTATCGTTTCTTTATAATCATCGACATATATGGTAGAAACTAGCTGGCAGTTATTCTACTGTGATATTCATAATTTTATTTATTTTTTTCTAAATTATTATTTATAATAACTATAATGTTGAATGTGAGTAGAGCATGTTATATTTTACTGAGATGGATTAGACAATTTAATTTTTTATCGTATCTAATGTGAAAGTCCATAATGTGTTCTACCTTGATTATATGATGATAGTTATATCAATTTAAAAAATGTTTTTTGTTAATGTATAAAATAATCTTGTAATGTATTTTTGTTTAAACAGGAAGAATCTTGTACATCACAAAACATAACAGCCTTATTATAACGCACTTTGAGCTCTCTATCTATAATGTATAATAATGCATTTTCATAGCTATATATTTGACTGTGAAGTATTGTACCTACCTTACTACTCAACAAAATAAATGTTACACAGTTTAATGAAATATATATAAAAATGTTATTATTTTATTATGTGCTACTTCAAGTAGACTATTTGCCTGAATATTATACCTCAATAAGTTTAGAATGAATTTTGTGTGTCTTGAAAAAATATATTTCATTATTAGAGAATGACAGTTGCATTATTTTTCTAATCGTATATAATTATTATTTATTACACCTTATATTAGGATATAAATAGTTATAGAGAGATTAACGTTTGTTCAAATTAAAATTAAGACGGCGGAAGATTTATGAAGTGCTACATAATAAACTACGTAAGATATAGGCTTACAAACATATTATCTACCTACCTATTAAGTGTACGCACTGACATATATTTTTAGTATATATTAGAACAGAGAGAGATTAAGCTGGCTCCAGCCACTACAAATGCAGGTAGTTTAGAAACAGCTATATAAAAGATCGATTAAATATTATACCAGGCAGCAGACCTAGTGATACATGACATTGCAACGTTTACACACTTATTCGCTGATAACAGACTAACTCTTACTATAATTATGTCTGAGTCTATACTTTCAACTGAGATTATTCCCACATGAAAAACCCGATAACACTGCCTGAAAATATCCACAATGACTTTGCCTGCATGGGGATCGAACCCTGGATTTCACGCTCGGCTATCGCGGGTACAACTACTAGCCCCTAAAGGAAAACGTGAACGCGCCGTGTTCATACACGAATAATTCACCGTGTTATTTGATGATTTGTTCGCCAGAGTATCTAAACATTGGATATTATTATTATTTCCTACATTGATGTCTACTATTACGATGGATATTAATCGAGGAAATGTTTTAAAACCGTATTGAAAAATATTGAGTTACGCAACATTTGCTGTAAGTAGAAGATAGATTCTTTTTTTTATTTTATTTTTTTATTAGCCTGTACTGTCCCACTGCAGGGCAAAGGCCTCCCCACTCTTCTTCCACTTCTCTCTATCTGTTGCCGTAGAGGACCAATCTTTTTTATATAAGTCCAGCTCATCCCGCCATCTCCGCCTGGGCCTGCCGCGTTGTCGTCTGCCATTAAGTGGGACCCATTGGGTGGTCAGTTTGGCCCAGTTTTCGTCTGACATGCGACAGATGTGTCCAGCCCAGTTCCATTTCAGCGTGGCAGCTTTCCAAGTGACGTCTGTTACTTTCGTCTTGGAACGGATGACTGTATTCCTAACCCGGTCCACAAGTTTTATACCCAGAATACTCCGTTCCATTGCTCTCTGGCAAACCTCGAGTGTGGACCTCAGCTGTCCTGTCAAAGACCATGTTTGAGAACCGTATGTGAGGATGGGAAGTATGCATACGTCCATGAGTCTCCGCTTTAGGGATAGTGGAAGATCACCCTTCATAAGATCTTTCATGATCCAATAGCTCTTCCAAGCATTTTCTGTGCGTCTTGCAACCTCTTTATTCTGCCTCGCCTGGAAAGAGACTATTTGACCTAGATACAGATACTCCTCGACGTACGCAATCTCCACACCCCCCATTGTGATTCTGTGATGCGCACTATTCGTCATCAATTTAGTCTTTGACATATTCATCTGAAGTCCAACCTCTAGGCTTGCTTTGCTAAGATCGTCTAACATCTGAGCCAGCTCGGTCGCTGAAGACGAGAAGAGGACAATATCGTCGGCGAAACGGAGATTTGATAATCTCTTTTCTCCGACCATAATGCCAGCCTCTTCCCATCGAGCTGCCAGCTTCCTGAACACTTCCTCTAGTACGGCTGTGAATAATTTCGGGGATAACGGGTCTCCCTGCTTAACCCCTTTATTAATATAAAAAGATGGTCCTATTGCGGAATTGATTTTAATGGCCGCCGTGCTGTTTCGGTATATATTTTGTAAAAGATGTATGTATGTGGTGTCTATTTCCTGATTATGTAAGGCATTAAAAATTGAATTGTGGCTGATACTATCAAATGCTTTTGAATAGTCTACGAATGCTAGATAAATTGGGAGCTGAAATTCCACACACTTTTCGATAATTTGGTTGATTGAATGAAGGTGATCTGTGGTAGATAGGCCGCGGCGAAAACCAGCCTGTTCGAGTGGCTGATGTTTGTCGAGTGTTCCGGTAATGCGGTTCTCGATCGCTTTAATGAACGCCTTGTATAGATGTGACACCAGACTGATAGGACGATAATTGCTTATGTCTGTTTTGTCTCCTTTTTTATGGAGGAGAATAATTTGTGAGTGACAGAATAAGTTTGGTAAGACTCCAGTTGTTAAAATTGTATTAAAAAGATTGGTAATGTGTGGCAGCAGGGCTGGTTCTCCTATTTTCAAAGCTTCTGTAGTTATACCATCATCACCAGGGCTCTTGTTATATTTCATGCTCAGAAGCGCTTTATGCACTTCCCAACATGTAAAAGGGGAGATATGATCGAGACAGGAATAAGCTATTGTGTTGAGTTCGACGGTTGAGTTGTTACTGTAAAGGTTTTTATAAAATTCAGTGCAAATGTTCAGAATTTTACCTTTATCACTCTGCTTAATACCTTCACAGTCCTTCAGACAAGCTATTGTAGATTTTCCTTTACTTGATATTCCCTGCTTAGCTGATTTCAGTGAAGTGTTTTTTTCTAAAGCTGTCTGAATGAGATGGGTATTGTAGTTCCTCAGATCTTTACGAATACTACGTTTGACGAGGCGGTCCGCAGCTTTGAATTCTGGTGTGTAAATAGTTAATTTTTGTCTCTCTTCAATTAAAAGTTTTGTTTGGAAGCTAAGTTTACTTTCTTTGTATTTATTTGTTTTTATTTTGTTACTTGCTTTTTTTATATTTTCTTTAATATTTGTGTATTGAGTTTCAACACTATCATTATTTGAGTTATTTAGGAGTGAGAAACTATTTTTTAAATCTAGAATGAACTGTTCTTTATTTGTTATGAGTGTAACTTTATTTAATCTTTTTATGGAGTTTTTTATAATTTGTACGCGATGTATTTTTTGGTTGAATTTTAATGTCGTTCGCAAAGGTCTATGGTCAGAACTAAATTGAAGGTTGCTAAGAAATTCTATATTGTTAATTATTTGTTTATGTGATGAGAGGCAAAAATCTATTTCATTTTTTGTGATTTTGTCCGGGGACATCCATGACCAGCGGCGCTGGGGCTTCTTATGGAAGTAGCTGTTGCATAGGCTTAAGTTTTGGCCGAACGCGAATTGAAGAAGTCTCGTCCCACGTTCATTTCTAAAACCAAGTCCGTAAGGTCCGATTACGTTGATGTTGTCGAGTTCTTGTCTGACGCCGACTTTTGCGTTGAAGTCTCCTTGAACAATAGTCCACGTGCCTCTGTTGTCTTCACACGCCTTGTTTAGGAGATCGTAAAAGTCTTCAATTTCGTCATCGGGATGGGCTGAAGTCGGTGCATAGACTTGAACTACCGCTAATGTTTTCTTTTCGCCTATGCGGAATCGAAGAACAGCTATCCTATCCGAGTATGCTTTAAACTCTAGGATGTTGTCTTTCCATTTTTTTGAAACCAGAAATCCCACACCATATCTACTGCCCGACCCACCATTGTAATAGAATATATTGGTATTTCTATCTAGAGTATCTTCTCCGTCGCGTCTTACTTCGGCTAGACCAATTATATCCCATTTTATGGTTTCTATTGCATTTTCTAATTCTGTTATGCGTTCTTCTGTTCTAAGAGTTCTGGTATTAAAAGTTAAAATATGTAATTTATCCGAGTCCTTTGAACATGCCTTGGTCGTCTGACAGTGATATCCCACCCGGGGATTTTGAGGCCCCACGGTTCCAGAGAGAGTCAGCCTACTGCCAGAATCAGCGTCAGCTCGATAGGAACCGATGCCGGGTACTGGGGGCGCATTTTTAGTATTTTTTGTCATGAGAGTAGGGGTTTAGACAAATTAACCCTCCGCGCTCGTCTACTGCGGGTTGGAGGGTGTACAGTGGACCATCTGGCTAGGTCCGTGAGCGCCGCCATTGACGTGCAAGACGTTCATCAGCCGCCGCCCTGAGTCTTCATCCTGTACTGATGCCGACTGTCCCATCCAGGCCTATTTGGGCATTCGAACCCTATAGCCCATGTATGGCGTTTCTACATCTAGTTCAATACTAAATGCACGACAGTTTAGTGTCTTATCGAGGACATACACATTTTTAATATTGTAAGATAGATTCTTACAATATTAAAAATCTATTTCATATCGATTCAACAAACTTTTAATTCATTAAAAACTAAAATTCTACAAGCTTCTTGCCACCGAAGTATATAAATATAAATATGTAACATATTGATTTCTTACACTTACGCGAATATTAGACATTGAAATAAAACTACTTTTTACGGATTTTATCGCGGTATATTGATATTATTTTAACCCGACGTTTCGGATCCTTTACAGCATCCATGGTCACGGTCAGTCGGCCCATGAGTTTTATTTCAACATAAATATGTAACGTTTCAAAAGGACTATAATTTATTGTTCATCCTGCCAGGAAACCCATTTATTTATTTATTTATCCTCGGTCTGTATGCACCGTTAGAAGAAGTATATCCTTTTGCTTATCTGTCAGAATGGTTGTTGTCAATGTCATAATTGTGACATTTGAAAAGCGTCGGTGTTTCAAAGGATTACGATTCTCGATACTAAACTGATATCGATAAAGTATCAACGCGCAGGAAATATCGAGTATTATTCTTTTTAAGAATTTTTTTTTTCGTTAAACTTTGCCCCACACTTTGATTTTCTCCTGTGTCGTGGGTGCGTTTACAAACATAAATTTTCACAAAAACAAACTCCCAGCCCCGGAACAACTACCTGTAGAGCGTACAAATATTTGCTCCGTGCGGGGATCGAACCCGCAACCCGCGACGCACAAGCCGATTGCTCAGCCACTGCGCCAATCAGGTCGTCAAACGCCTCGACAGCGCGGCGTACGCGTCACGTTGTCGCAGGGTATATGAATACGCTGCTTAAGCGCTGTAGGTGCGCGACGTATACGCCGCGTTACTGCGGCGTAATATATAGTAGAGCATAAAATTGCATTACCACCCTTATTAAATGTCGTTTGTGTAGCAGAGTGCTTACTATGCGGTGAAGCGTCAAGGGAAATGACGAGAGGTTTTTAATAAGAATAATAGAAAATATAGGTATTTGAAGAATGTATATTACTAACAAGTGAACAGTGACAAATTACAAAACGTCATACTGAAAAAGAATACATTTAAAAAAGTATGTCGTTTCAGCTGAAGAAGAGTCCAAGAAGGCTTTAATAGCTTGCACATTACAAATCAACAATGTCTATTTTTGTTTACAAGACAAAATGACAGATAATGTTGGCATGAGTGAAATTTATGTCGAATAATAAAATAATGAAAAATAATTCAATAATAATTTAATAACAAATTATATATATTAAAGTTAAAACAAATATATTAAACAATATATGCAGTTATTGATACAAAACGTGTACTACAGCAATGTCACAAATTAAAGCTAACGTTATCTTAATAGACCTTGTTGTTTTGTGATGTGCAAATGACATTTAATCTAAGGTTGGTAAAGCATTATATGGTCTACTATGCATATGACGCCGTAGTAACGCGGCGTATACGTCGCGCACCTGCGGCGTACTAAATTGGTATAAGTGGACGATGTATTGTATCCATGTGGTATCCATGATCATTTGGTATAATTCGATACAAAAGCAAGGACGCTCACAAAAAAAAGGTCATTCCAAGAAGGTGTCCGCTCATAATAGAAGAATAATCGAGGGATTTGAGCTAAAAAAAAACAGTGAGCCGTCACGGGACGCCTGGCAGATGTGAAACATCGACATTATTTTGTAAAAGTAATATGCAGAAAAGAACATATTGTGATATTCACTCTCTAAATTATCACGGTCAGACATTTTATTGTCAGATAAATAATTTGTTTTCAATTAAAACACAGGTTATGTTTTCCCTGTATCGTTTTTGGCGTTCTTTTTTTATTATTATTTACTATAAAAAAAATATATGTGTTAAAAGAAACATATTAACACAAACTCAAAGAGGTTTAATACAATTCACAATTCGAAAAAAAAAAGGTAAACTTGAAAATATAACTAAAATCAAATTTAAATTTCGTGGCGACGCTTTCGCCACGCTAGAAATCGGTTTTACGTGCGGCTATAGATGTTTCAAATCAAAAAAAGCTCATCCGACATAGAATGGGCAGTATGGTATAATACCATCACATTTGGTATAGTTTCAGATGCTAAATGGCATAATTGCGTCGTTGCTTACTGGCAGCCCTGCCCAGTAGTGACGCCTCGACAACGCGACGCATACGCTACGCAGCCGCGGCATCTGCGCTGCGTATACGTTGATCGAACGCTTACGCCCAGTGTAAAGGAGCCTTAAAGCAAATAAATTTATCTTTATCTTTAAATGTATTTTATAAAAATAAATTTCACAAAAAGAAAATAACGTAAAGTAACTCACAAGAATCGAATTAAAAACATTGATACGTCCTTAATGACTCGATACTTGTGAACATACCTAAACTACCCTAATGTTATCACTCATAGTATGAAGTCAAATCAATATACCAATAAAACTAAAAAATTGTGATTTTGCTTTTGTCATAGTTTTGAGTTAATAATTTTTCATTGTTACAAAATCTATTAGATTATCGTATTTCGTAATAAGACTTAATTGTGACAATCTTGAAAAATTGACGTGAAAGTTCCCAAGTATGGGTGCAGCGTTAGGTCTTTGTTCAGCTGCTCAGGTAAATCTAATTTGCTTCATAATTGATTCATTCGCGAACTCATATATTATTATCTATAATGATGATAGATAATTACAACTCGAAAACAGACAAAGTTTTTTCTAGTAAATAGAAACTAAAATATTTGGAAATTTTATGTAATTAATTTACAATTACTTGAGATATACTTATATAAGTATTAGTTGATTTAGTATATTAAGTATTCTGAAAACTTTAGAACTTCTTTGCTTAGTTGTGATAAAATAATTGTATTTGTATACAGCTGGCATGTTGCTGTGGTAGCACAGCTTGCTCCTTGTGCTGCTCAGCGTGTCCATCATGTGCAAACTCCACATCTTCTCGTCTCATGTACACCCTGATGCTGTTGCTTGTTATGGTAGCTGCATGCGTCACCTTGGCTCCTGGACTACATGATGAAATGAAAAAGGTATCTTTTAAATGTATTTAATCTAAGACAGAATAAGTGTCTTATAAGTGTTACGGTAAAGGTCGCTGGAACCAGCTGGATGCGGGTGGCCCAAGACCGGTCGTTGTGGAAATCTTTGGGGGAGGCCTATGTCCAGCAGTGGACGTCCTCCAGCTGACATGAATGAATGAATGAAAAGTGTTACGGTGTTTCAATAATTGTTAAAAACCTACATTACAAAATAATTAAGTGATTTGATACTTTTTGGATGTAATAAACAGTGATTATCGATCCTTGGTAAACCCATATCGGTAGTAAAATTAAAGTAGCTTCTATTTATATATTATTTTATTCCATCTTGAGAATATGTTATGGTCTTGATAAACATATACATCAAATAATTTTCAGGTACCATTTTGTAAAAACTCCACACACTATATACCCGGTGACTTTAAGGTGGACTGTGATCAAGCTGTAGGATACTTAGCTGTGTACAGGTAATTTTTAATTTTATATTCTTTACTAGGTACTTTAAAGAGACAAGGTGTCTTATTACCAGGGGTGTTCAAAAAGTAATGAGAATGACGTAGTAATGGATACTTGTAATAATACTTGAAAAAAAAATTTCTTGTCACAGAAAGATTAGGTCTTTGTCATAATCTATCTATCTATCTATCCAGCCGGTGACACCCACTGCTGAGTAAAGGCCTCTTCTCTATAACGCCACTGTTGCCGATCTTGTGCAAGTCGCACCCACTGATTCCTCACTGCCCTCACAATGTCGTCAGACCATCGGGTTGGTGGTCATAATACCTTCAAATAATTAGCTTTCTATCTTGTCTGTGTCAGTTGTATTAATTATTTGTTTGTGACGTGTCGATAACTCTCGCTAAAAATGGATAAAATTATTAAAGATTTACGTGAGAAATTGCGGGAGTCTGCTCCTCCATATTCCACAGTGGCTCGGTGGTGTGCAGTTTAAACGTGGTAGAACATCGGTTAAAGATGACCCGCGCTCGGGCCGTCTTTCGACGTCAGTCACTCAGGAAATGGTCGAAAAAGTTGAAAAAATTGTTCTGGATGATCGCCGTGTAACAGTCCGTTTTATAGCTGAAGAATTGAAGATTTCAACTGGTAGTTAGTGTGCATAGCATTTTGTAAGATCACTTAGGAATGAATGAAAAAGGTATCCGCGCGTTGGGTCCCGAGAATGTTAACGGACGCACAAAAGCAAACGCCACTCAACATTTCAAAGAGCTCATTGGAACTGTTTCAAAGAGATCGTGATCTTTTTTTGGGTCGATTCGTAACAATCGATGAAACATGGCTTCATCATTATGATCCAGAAACGAAACAACAGTCAATGTCCTGGAAAAGACCGTCATCTCCCACACGAATGAAATTCAAGACTCAACCATCTGCCGGCAAGATCATGGGCTCAGTTTTTTGGGACATCCAAGGGTTGATAATGATTGAATATCTTGAACATGGAGCCACTATCACAGGAAATGTCTACGCAGAACAAATAAAAAAAAGGACGTCAGGAAATCCTTGAAAACCGACGAGGAAAACTCGCGAAAAAAGTTTTGTTCCATCAAGAATTCAAGACAACGCGCCGGCGCATAAGTCTGCAGTTGCCATGGCAGCAATCCAAGATGCTGGCTTTGAGATCCTCGATCATCAGCCATATTCACCAGACTTGGCCCCTAGTGATTTCTACCTATTTCCGCGTTTGAAAGAACACTTCAGAGGCACAACATTTGAAGATGATGAAGAAGTGAAGGCCTCTGTAAACGATTTTTTAAGTACTCAAGATAAAGATTTTTTTAAAAAGGGAATTTTGGCTCTAGAAAAAAGATTTGCTAAATGTATTGACCTAAAGGGTGATTACGTCGAAAAAGAAAATAATATTAAATAAATTCATTCTCTAACATAGCTATTCTCATTACTTTTTGAACGCCCTAGTACTTACTTTAAAAATAACTGAGTTTAATGAACTTGAGTTTTTCAATTATACTATGCTAGGCTGTATGTTTTGTGTTTACAAAACCTACCCTACTATAATAAATGTGTTTTCCTTTAAGAAATTACTTGAATTTAATAAGTTTTGTAACACTGTTGAGTTTCTGTAACAAACTCTAAATAGCTGATACCTAAGTCAGTATTTAAGCTGAAGATTAAAGTATGTCTGGCTGACAGCTTGATGCCTGTCATAATACAATGCTTCCCTTAACTTGTGTGATTTTTATTTCAGAATCTGCTTTGCAACATGTCTATTCTTTATTTTGATGGCACTTATAACAATTGGTGTCAAGTCATCTAAAGATCCTCGGGCTGGTATTCAAAATGGGTATGTTTATTAACCCTGTTAAATGTTTTACTTATCATTTATCAGTCTGCCTAGTTATATGACTGATAACATTGTTTACCTTTGTAATCTGATTTTATTATGAGTAAATGTTTTCTATTCTAGGTTCTGGGGCATCAAGTATCTGGTTGTAATTGGTGGCATTGTTGGTGCTTTCTTCATACCAGAAGGTCAATTTGCATCAACTTGGATGGTGTTTGGCATGATAGGAGGCTTCTGTTTCATAGTTATTCAACTAATTTTAATTATCGACTTTGCTCACTCTTGGGCTGAAAGATGGGTTTGTAAGTATAAATTATTTACTCGAATAATAATATACTCTGTTTTTCCCCAGTAGTAGAATTACAACTTCAATACACTTTACTTCAGAGAATAAATGATTCAGAAAGGCAATCAATCAGACAATTTACAATAAGTACATTGGGTTTTCCTATTTGCTTAGTACAACTAGATCTAGTCTGTGATTTCAACCTCATCATTTAGGCATGACAATTTAACAAATATTTAATTTCTTACTTATACTTAGTTGTATAGGTTTTTTTTTTCAGTGGTCATACGATTATGTTGTGAAAAGTATTGCAACCAGATGCCTTTTGGCAATATAGTTGTAACATTTAAAGTAATAACTTTTGACTCTGTAGACTAAAAGACCTATATTTATTTTAGTTGATTGTTATAATTCTGACTTTATAATACCTCTAGACTATATAGTAATCAATTAAGTAATTTGTGGTTCTTGCAGCCAACTATGAAGAGTCGCAGTCGCGTGGGTGGTATGCGGCGTTGCTGTTGTCGATGCTCATCGCCTACGCCCTCACGATCGTTGGCATCGTCCTTCTTTACGTGTACTACACAAAAGTAAGCTCAATTCTACCCCTTATGTATACATATATGTGGCATATGAAAGTCACGCGTTTATTTCACAAGCTGCTATGTATAGGTATAGTACTGGAATGGTGTTGAATTGAAATAAAGTAGTTTTTTCAATATGTTGGTTTTTGACATAGTGGTATTATGAATAATTAAAATGATTAGCTGGGTATATGTAACTTGGGTCCGGAGACCGCACCATGCATGAGATAGTTTTCATTACGATTAGATGAAGATACCCATCACTAAGTGAAGTTTCGCCAGTGAATTACATGAATACATCGTTATCATCTTTTGAGCCGTTTTCAACTAGGTTTTAGACTGCCGTCAAACCTCCATAACCGGATTACTGAGAAAATCCGATATTCTAAGGGTGAATTGGCCATCAGGGATTCTCATATTTCTGACTACCACTAAGGGTACTAAGTAACCAACCGGGACTGACTGCTTAACATTCTCTCCAAAGCAGGGAGGGGTCTATGTGTAGAGAATGGTCATCTACAGACAATTGTAGCTCAAGTACGAGCCAGTATTATAGAGGGGGAGGGCTCTTACCCTGGGAATAACTACCTAAACTACCTAGCTACGACTTTTTACATAAATTTGATTGTTGTTTCAGTCGAGCGGATGTGACCTATCAAAATTCTTCATATCATTTAACCTGATCCTCGTGGTGATCGCTAGTGGCATCTCTATCCTGCCGTCGGTACAGGAGCACCAGCCTCGCTCTGGTCTCTTGCAGTCGGCCGTCGTGTCGCTTTACGTCATGTACCTCACCTGGTCTGCGCTGTCCAACGCGTCCAAGGAATGTAACAGCATCACTGGAGGATCTAATGAGGTTTGATTAAAAACACCAATTATTTATTATACATTAACAGATTAATATAATATTTATTTATAAATGCGCTGTGTTTGTAATGCTGTTATGCCTTATTATAATACAATTTATATAATCTTATTATCTGTGTATGTCACTTTATGCTTGAACAGGAATCGAAAGAAGATATATATTGGGTATGTATGATAAATTCAAATTCAAAACATTTATTTAATTCAAGTCAGTGGCGTAGCGTGGGTATTTGCCGCCCGGGGCCGTCTGGAAATTAGACGCGCCCTTTTCCAGTAGTATTAAAACGACGTGGCACATAATGCCGCCCCGCTTCATATGCCGCCCGGGGCCATGGCCCCCTTTGCCCCCGCCCACGCTACGCTACTGTTTCAAGTAGACCAGTATAACAGGTGCTTTTGAACTGTCAAACTAGTTGCACGGTTCCAAAAAGTAGGTCTATGGGGAAGAACCGGCAAGAAACTCCATAGATACCAAAATCTTTTAAATAAATACAAATTACAATATAGGACATTAAGAAACTTAAAAGTAGATAAAAATATATATTTTGTGTTAGAGGCCGTCAAATAACTCGTTTCCGTCAATAAAAAGCTTACAAAGTTGATCAAATGTACATATACTAGATTGGTATATGTACATCTGATCATCTAATACATCTGATAAAAATAGATGCATTAGTAATAATAACTTCCAAAATCACATACAAACTCTATCAGTTAATATGGGAAGACATATTTGCTTTGCTATTCAAAAACTTGTATAGTAAGGTTGTTCTGTTTGGATAAATAATGTTCCCCTTTTACATATGTATCTATTGTTTGGCTGTATTCTAAGATTGACAGTATCAAATGTCGAATGTGCATGCAGCTTCAATGACTGCAAGAGACGTCGCGAGGTACTTTAATAGCAACATAAATCTCAAACCTTGACACTTATATAATACATATATTTATCCAAATCTGTAGATCTCGTCAATTGGCGCTTATTAGCACATGGATATCTTATGGTGGATTGTACAAAAGATATTATATGCTTTTATTAAAAGTGTTAATTCAATAATCGTTATAGAAAATATTCTACATGGAATAATCTTAAATGATCGATTCCACAGTCATCCTTCGACAAGCAGTCGATCATCGGGCTGGTAATTTGGGTGTGCAGCGTGTTGTACTCAAGCATCCGCACTGCATCCTCCTCGTCCAAAATCACCATGTCAGACCATATCCTTGCCAAGGATGGAAACGGAGGTGAATATGAACTTCTTTATACCACCTGTTAATAATCAATAACTTTTATCACATCAATTTCCAAGGAAACTAACAACGGTAATATATAACTCAATATCCGCATGTCAGCCGTATTTTCAAATTTTCAAAACTGTTTTGTTTTTTAAATGTCAATTTCGTTACCAGTGCGTCCTCTAGCTTATTTTTGAGTAATGTCGAGTGGAACTGCTTCATTAATAAAGAAATTATTATTATTATTAGAACGTAACTAGTCAATAATACTCGTCTTTGTCAATATTAAAGTTAATGAAATTGGGTCGTAAAGTGGCATCAATAAAGATGATTGGTTTTAGTTTTTGAGATGGAATAGTCCGCTCGGCCTTATAGTTATATCTTATCTTATTACAGTTTCAGTCGTCACAGAATTTTATTAAACTATTGCATGTTTAACTTCAAATGTCTGACAATTTGTGTTCAACTAAGCACTTGTTTTGCTAAAATTATTTAAATTTTATTCTTATTAATGCGGTCATAAGTTCATTAAACTTATAATTTATGTATTTTATTTCATGTACTAGACACAAGTATAATTCACTTTATTTTTTTACATTTTCTATGAAACACTAACGCATACTGTGCATTCCTTTCGGACATAACGCGCGGCGGCGGCATGGTGTAATGGCAAGGAGGGCTCATTGCTAACGAAGGTAATCCTATTGTGTGCACTTGGCCTTAAACGAAGTAACTTACATGCCACTGAAATCACTATTACACCATTTAATTAGCTGCTCACTTTTAACTTTGATTCATTTAAAGTACTTGATCTGTTTATTTCTTATTATTTTACTACATTTATTGTCACTTTTTATTTCATGCATGGCTTCGGTCCTGCTTTCAAAGAACCCACAGCTAGTCCTGTGTCGAAGACGCCAGGTTATACGGTTTTGCATTAATGCGGGTATTGCCATTTTGCTAGTTCAATATTCATATATCTTAAAAAACATATTTTGAACTGTAATGTGCATAGTTCTGAGTCGGCAGTTCTAGTTTTGTATTCCACCTCATACTTGGGCATTACATCATTATAACAGGTAGAGTTCCGTAACTTAAGATTTTACTGTCTGTATATTGGTTGCATTAGGTTGGCTGGTATAATAAAAAACGCATAATTATAAATTATCCGGACGTTTTTAAAGCCGACTGTGTATTTTGATTTGTTGTATATTGTTTTGAATTATATTGTTTTTGAGCTTCTTTCGCGCTTATGGTTACAGAATCCTCGGCTGGTTTGTACTAAGTATTTCAAATCTGTAAAAATCGTTTCGGTTAATAGTGCGTTTAGTAAAATTAAAAAATCCTAGACTAGTTATAAGTTATTTGTAATTTTCATAGAAATCTGTTTTGTTGTATTATTTCTAGTTGACGCTTATATGTATCAAAAATACGCTTAGATTGCACCATGGTCTTAGCATGTTACTCTGATCAACATTGTTAACATTGCATGTTGGTATGCTCACTGAGCGCAGGGTATAATTCCATAGAGGGCGCTGACGGCGGCGAGGCCGGCCGCGGCGGGGAGACCAAGGTGTTCGACAACGAAGAAGATGGCGTCGCGTACTCATGGACCTTTTTCCACGTCGTGTTTGCGCTCGCTACGCTTTACATCATGATGACACTCACAAATTGGTACAAGTGAGTATATTGAATATTTCTAATGTTGTTATTCCAGTCTATTTAGATCATTTTATGGTAATGAGTCCTTTGGGCCTTGGGCGTGTATTTAAAGCATCTATTCGCAAGTTCGGAGAAGGGCCCAGAATTGGGCTTTTCCAGAATGGAATGATCCCGTCTGCGGTATTAGTAATGGTGGTTGTTTTAGTCAGTATGGCCACTCGGCTAAAAAGTACGACATGGCGGTCTTGCATTCCCCGAGCTGCATTTCCCCACGTTCTCGTTATGACGTGTGACTAATTTTTATAAACGACCCAATTAGTACAGCGGTAGTTAACACTGACTTCCGTGCTATGGGTCCCGGGTTCGTATCCCATTAGGGACAAGTGTTTGTGTGATGAGCATGAACATTTGTATCCGAGTCATGGATGTATCTATCTATAATATGTATGTATTTACAAAAGTACATATGTAGTATATCAATCAACTAGTATCCGTAACACAAGTCTCGTTGCTTAGCACGGAACTAGACGGCGGTGTGTGTCATAGTGTCCAGGAATATTTATATTTATTTATTTATAAACGCGTAATTCCGCAATTCAGGTAATTTTGCACGTTATGATATTTCAGTTCCCTTGTCTTTGGGGAACAAGTGGTGTAAGATTAAAAATTATGAACAATTGTTCCTTTCAGCCCGAGCTCGCAGCTTTCGAAGGAGAACGTCGCATCAATGTGGATCAAGATCACATCTTCATGGCTGTGCGTGGGCCTCTACATCTGGACCCTTGTGGCACCAGCACTGTTACCTGATAGAGAATTCAACTAAATATTATTTTGTAGGGCTCAAGCTGTTCACCATGTTGTAACTTGACCGAATTAAATACAAAAATAATATTGAATCATAATACAATTTCGCAAAATATAATATGCTGAGATTTGTATTGCGTCAGCATGGTGTTAGCAGTTTGCCTAGTACTTTAATCTGATTGAAATGTAATTTTAATTTGATCTTTCATGAAAATTATTCGGTCAATTGTAATTAGATATTTGTAGATGACCAGTTGATGTTATTATAGTAAGGCATGTAAATCTTTAAATATTTAAGATCTCATAAGATTATTTTATATATTTTTCCAATCTCTAAACTCTAAACTTCAAACTATAACTATTCTTTACCTTATGATACTTCTATTACCATTTTATGACTACAGAAATTGCTCGGTTCGCTAACATATAAAATCATTTTTCATGCTTAAATGTCTGTATCCTTTAATATCCTATAATATAATCTTAATTTAATCAATAAATCTACCCAATGGACTTGTTTTTTTTTTCATTGTATTTTGTAGGTGTACAAATGTAAGTTTCCTTGAAATAATAAAATTAGATTCAGCTGGCATTTTCTCGTCAAGAACTTGTTATTGATACTGCCAATTACCGTATAAAGAGCCGTTATACTTTTTACAGCATATCAAGACATCGCATTACACTGTCCCTTCAAACCAAAGGCCAGGCAAAAATAATTTTCCTCTCAATATTACACATTTATTGCCACGATGTATCGAATGCATATTTGGAGATCGCAAATGTGTCCATATAACACCCGGGTGTCACACCTACCTACTTACCTTTATTTTCTGAAAATTAATGATAACTAAGCTTAAAATTTTTAGTACCACCAGCCGTTCTTAAACGAAAGTGATATCACTCTGAAAGACAGAAAAACCTCCCCTAGATACATAACATTTTTGTTACTACCCAACCTTTGGACAGCTCTATGAATGCTGCCGTCCACTGCCTTCCTCGCGGCGTCCAACCATCTTGTAGGTGCCCTGCGCTGAGCACGTTAGCCTTCTACCTTGCCCAATATTATGAGCTTCTCCAGACTGCATAGTCGACCGCATAATATGACCGAAGAAGCTAAGAGCTCGTTCTTGGTATATTTTTGAGAGACTTGGTAATCTTCACAGTAGCGTAGCGTGGAGGGGGGGGCAAGGGGGGCCATAGCCCCGGGCGGCATAAGAAAGGGGGCGCCATCAAGTGCCACCTCGTTTTTATACCCACGCTACGCCACTGAATCTTCAACTTCTCAAGGATAGACTCATTTGTCCTCATGGCAGTCCATGGTATACGTAGCAGTCTACGCCAACACCAGATTAAGAAAGCATCGATCCTACTGTTATCGCGACTTTTCATGGACCACTTTTCGGCACCTTAAAAATAAATCGAGAAAACCAAAGCTCTAACCAGGCGCACCTTAGTTCTTCGACGGATACCCCTATTCTTCCATATTTAATCGCGGCCAGCCATAGCTCTTTTGGCCATGCCGGTCTACGGCTAATTTCTCCGGTACAGTTACTCTCACTGTTAATCAGCGAAACGAGGTACACAAACTCATTCATCGAGTGCATCTTCTCGTGTACTTTTTGACGAAACACTAAGATGAGGTGGGGATAAAGCTGTGAAGATTTAGTTCATTATTATACAATTTTGTTTCTTTTACACCCATAACGACGTTTTAAGTAATTCACTACCAGTATTGATCGTTTTTATTTTCAATGTCTTCGTAAGCAGACTTTAATTAATTTCAATGAAAAAACATGTATGTTTTTTAATTGAAATTAATTTAGGTTAAAACAAATTTCTGCCACCGTGTTCACCAGTGCCACCGACTCCGGCAACTCAAATTTAAAAACTTCGACACGCACTTCGGTTGTTTTGATAGAACCAATTCCATAATATCCCATAATTTCATAATTTTCAATTCATTTTCTCTAATTTGTAATACGAAACTATAAAATATTAGTTGTGTATCGATATATCGATGTTTTTTCAACAGACCTTCCGCTCTCTTTTCTGTGACAGAGTGACATGTGAATGATTCAGGGCTGCCAGATTGTATCTTTTGATACCAAATTGGTATAATTGGACGATGTATTGTATCCATGTAGTATCCATGATCATTTGGTATAATTCGATACAAAAGCAAGACGCTCACAAAAAAAAGGTCATGCCAAGAAGGTGTCCGCTAATTCTGCAAAGGATAATAGAATAATCGAGGGATTTGAGCTAAAAAAAAAAAAGCTCATCCGACATAGTGTGTGTCTGAAATTATACCATCACATTTGGTATAATTTCAGATGTTAAATGGCATAATTTCGTCGTTGCTTACTGGCAGCCTTGGAATGATTTGACATTCGCTCAATGGCACAAAGGCCAAGGAGCCATGCCATAAAAATTTACAAAAAAAAAAAAAAAAGACATTCGCTCAACATTGAGTTGGGTGTTTCTTTTGTTTATTTTGATTCATGAGTTCCGTAAATACAAAAAGTAATCACCGAAATTATGAACAGTCAACTATTTCCTTTATTCTGTATTATAGTATCAGTCAGTTCTTATACAAATAATGAGTATTGCAGTAAAAATGAAGAAACTTGCTCTGAAAGTTATAACAAGTATACTAGAGGTTATTACAAACTTTTCACTCATTATAATGAAATAATTATATTACTGTAATCATGGACCTATAAAAAAAGGAGCGAGATTCGGTCCGCCTTTTTTTATAGGTCCATGACTGTAATTTACAGTTTTAACTACGCCAAGTTCATGTTAAAAGTTAAAGTAGTTGCAAGCAAATGAAACTATTTAATTTATTGTCAGTGTCAGTTACGATTTCCCCTCTTGCTCATCGCGTTTGTCCCTGGAAATCTGGGATAAAACTAAAAGAAGCTTTAAAATAAATCTTCTTTAATGTCAAGGTTTAAAAGTTTTGTTGTTGTATATTTGATAGACATGAACTTACTTACTTCAAAGTCAATTTTTGTTTAATAAATTGTCAAAAGACTGGAAATCTTGAGACATTTGATTTTAATCACATAATCAAGTTCTATTTATATCTTACAGAAGCAGAAGATTGGTCTGCAACAATTAAAGAAAATATATATTTAGCTATTGAAGAATATGTTCCTTGTAAGAGTGAAAATTGTAGTTGTCATAAGTCAGTGATAGATCAAGACCTGGCACCATTCAAAGGAGGTATAAATAAAGAACTGTTTGATTTGGCCAAAATAAAAGGAACTAAGTATCAGGTAATTAAAATATAGTTTAAGTAAAAACATAATATATATTTTATTATATATATATGAAAACATTTAATTATATCATTATAAAAGGAAAGACAGTGGCAGTGACTGGAGGAAAAGAGCCGAAGTTCGAGCTCTGTGGCATTCACTAGGGGAGGCCTACGTCCAGCAGTAGACGAATATAGGCTGATGATGATGATGAAAAGCGAAGAAGGGTGGGGAAGCCTATCTCCAGCAGGTGTATGCTACCCCAGCAAGAAAGTAGTCCCTAGAGTGATATGGGTGGTACATATAATTAGTGCATAGTATGCTGTAAACATGCGCCAAATAAAAAAATTGTGCACCTGTAGTTTTGGAAAAATCTGTTTGTGCTGGGGGAACGCTGTTCCAGCAAGAAATTTCTAAACAAATGATCGGAGGGAGAAAATTTGTGCATGGGTAGAGAGCTTATATTTGTGCATAAATGTGCGCTGAAAATATAATTTGTGCATCTAGGTTTTCGAGATATTGCATTTCCTGCTGGGGGAATGTTTTGCAAAATCGTGTATCTCGTAAAGCATTGTATGTGCGCCTTTAGAATAAAGACACACGAATAGCTGTTAATTTGTGCGAATTTGTGACTGAGAAATTTTAGAAAATGTTGATGGTTTCGAAGTAATCGCGCTTTTTCGAAATACCTAAAACTTGTCGCAGCGCCCAAACTAGAAGACGTATAAGCTCGCTGACGGTATTCGGTGCTCCTGGACGATTATATTAACCATACGAAGTTTCAAAAGTGTACATGCATGGGTTACTGAATAATATTCATACGAATCAATACGACAATGTCGTAACTTTGACGGCAAGATACGAGAAATCGGCTCAACCCAAGATGTGTAGGTGTAAACCATTAATTAGTACGTTTAGTCAAAAATATATAGTAACGCGATATCTCAAAAACCTAAAGACGCACAAATTATATTTTCTATAAGCTCTCTACCCATGCACAAATTTTCTCCCTCCGATCATTCGTTTAGAATTTTCTTGCTGGAACAGCGTTCCCCCAGCAAAAACGGTTTTATCAGTTTTTTTCCAAAACGACAGTGCGCAATATTTTTTGATTTGGCGTACATTTACAGCATACTACGCACTAATTAGACGCACCACTCATATCATTCTAGGAGCTACTTTCTTGCTGGGGTAACATACACCCCCAACAGTAGGTTGATACAGGCTGATGATGATGGTTAAAAAAACACAAATATTACATCTTTGTGATATTCCAAATCTTGTTTTGTTATCAAGAGTAGTGCATAGCTTCACTCAGTAAACAGTTCATTTGTAAAAAGAAAAATATTTGTAATTTTTATTCTTCTAATATTAAATAACACTATTATTTTAATCTATTTCAGATATTTGATGGCAAACTATACAGGGAAAATGAATGTCACTTTCCTGCAAGATGTGCAGGAATTGAACACTATCTAACGGCTCTGGCGCCAAAAATGCCGAATTTAGAATTAAGCATAAATACAAGAGACTGGCCACAAGTCAATCACGCATGGGGCCATCCTAAATCACCAGTATTTTCTTTCAGTAAGGTCCTGAAATAAAAACATAATTATTTGCTAGAATAATTTAAGAACTAAAATATTTGTATTAATAACCAAATGCTGACAATGACAATAGATTTACTATTTGAAATAACCATATTTCTAGGTCAAGCTGTAATTATTATGTGCAGTCAATTTGGTTTTATTTTTAATATTTCCGTCTTGTATTTACTAAACATATTACTGTTTTACTTCAGACAAAGGATTATTATGATATAATGTATCCTGCCTGGAGCTTTTGGGAAGGTGGCCCAGCAATATCCTTATATCCCACTGGTATTGGCAGATGGGATAAACACAGAATCTCTATATCAAGAGCAGCTGAAAAGTTGGTACCTTTTGTTATTTTTATAACTCCTGTATGGGAGAATTACAATTTGTGCTGTTATTTGCTAGTAGCATCTCTATAAGTTAACAAATTGTTACTACCTGAAGAAATTAACAAATAATTCATTGCATAATTACTTACAAGAAATCATATTCTACTTGGCTGACCAATTTATTTAAATACCTACTTGCAGTTATTCTTATGTAATTTTTATTTGTTTAATTTTTTAGATGGCCCTGGGATGGTAAAGAAAATAAAGCATTTTTTAGAGGATCCAGGACAAGTGAAGAAAGAGATGCTCTCATATTACTCTCAAGATCTGAACCCGATCTAGTTGATGCTCAGTACACTAAAAATCAAGCTTGGAAGTCAGATATGGTACATTGACTATTTTTTCCATATTAGATCTGTTACATAATTTTACAACGTTATTACTGTTAATTTATATTTCAGGACACGCTCTACGCGCAACCAGCCTCAGAAGTATCATTTGAAGAACATTGTAAATATAAATACCTGTTCAATTATAGAGGGGTAGCTGCAAGTTTTAGATTCAAGCATTTATTTTTATGTAAATCTTTAGTTTTTCATGTTGGCAATCAATGGCTCGAATTCTTCTACCCATCTTTAAAACCTTGGTTACATTATGTACCTATCAGTACAAAAGCAACACAAGAAGAGATAAAACAATTAATAAAATTCTTCCAAGATAACGATCAGTTAGCAAATGAAATAGCAGACAGGGGCTTCCAACACATTTGGGATCATTTAACCGATAAGGATGTGAAGTGTTATTGGAGAAATCTTCTAAAGAAATATTCCAAACTTGTTAATTATGACGTTATTAAAGATATTGATCTAAAACCAATACTATAAAATAAACTATGAACTAAATCGATCTGAAGCTATTATTTACACAATAACATTGAATAGTTACTAACATTGTCATTGCGATACATGTGCAGTTAAAAATCCAGTTAGATAAAGAACTTTCAGATAAACTCCGCTCCCATAGCTCAAAACATATGCACAAGTTTCACTTAGGAAAAAAAACAGAGTGTAAAAAGACTCAGTATTTTTTATTCAAACACAAAGTCAGGCCCTTGGGTTAAATATTTAGTTGAAAAATTTCGAAACTCCTTACGTGCCTGGCGAGAATTTTTAAATCTTAAGAAGAACCAGAATTGATGCTACGACTAATGCGTAGTTTTTTTGTAAAACCGTAACTAATTTTGGGCACTCGATCACAACGTGGATTTATCACGAGTTACATTTTTTTTTACAACTTCTAAGGTCGAGGTCTACGACTCTTTTAGAATTTTTGGACTTCTGCTAAACCAGAGAAATATTCCGTTCATATAGTTGTGGTGGCCCATATACATATATAATACAAGCTTTAGCTCGTGCGGGTATTAAACCCGAGACATTATAGGAATGCATCCTATAAAATAGAACACGAGTTAAAAATATTCACGTCAGTATTTATATAACGGTCATATTAAACGGGTACCCGTTTATAATGGTTAGAATCAATGGCTTGATTATTCAAGTAATGGATTCTAACCATTGGGCTGATTGGGGTTATAAAAATTGATAAATAATAATTTTACATACCATAATTTGAATAGGTACACATGTGATGCAGTTATAATAGTACATAGTAGAAAGTTAAAAAAAAACACGGAAATTGTAATAATAACATTTATTTAAGAAATATTATATTGGGATATAATTTTATTCTTGTCTTGTTGCGTAATTTCAATTAAATCTCTATTTGTTAGGTATATGCATACAATTATATTGGAGATACTAAACATTATTATACCTTCCGACTATAATAAGCAAACACTGAGCTTAATCAGATAAAAAAAGTATTACATTCATTGTATTAAATCTAAACACATTGTTTGAAATGTGGTAAGATTTAGTTGGTCCAATCAAATAATTTAAAAGGTAGAAATTTGAAAATGTTCCCGATAATAGCTCTCAAGACAATACTTGATTATAAAAATTATGCTAACATTATTTTTATAACAATCTTTCAAAACCAGTCCTCATTATGGCATTTTAATTTTATCAGTCTCATGATTTGCCACACCAATGTACTCCGACTTTTAAAAATAGACATTTCTTATCAATTCAAGCTCAAAAAGTGAATACCTACCATTGTGTGAATACGATCCATATAATCTGCACACAAATTCAGTACCTATGAGATTTGACCTCAGTTGAAGTCATCCTAGTTTTATTTTCAATTTTAATGAATTTCATCATATGAAGGAGAAAGATTTCGTAAGGTATATAATTTCATTTTTTTTGCGAAACCATAGCCCCTTTTGTGAAAATATACAGATTATTAGGTTACAATACACATACATATTATTCTGCCCATTTCCAACTAGGAAATAAAAAATAAAATCTATAAAATTGCAAATATCTAAATGCGAAAGCAAGTAGGTAATTTTATTTATAAATTTCCAAAAAATAGTATAAAGTTACGAATATAGTAGATTTTTTAGCAACTAAAACAGCAATATACTTAATCAGAAAATACTTAACATATAACTTGCGAGATCTCGAATATATTGGTTTATCATTTATACGTTTTTAAAATTTCTGTGGTAATATAATCTCGCACTGAAATGAATATTTCAGCTGTTGTGATGATAATTTTGTGAGGAAAACATATTATTTCGAAGTTAAGGCTGTAATTAGCCATAGCACAATGGTATCTAAGCATAATAGTGAATACAACCAAATTATCTATAAAAATACCCAAAAAAATATAATTTCATGTCCTACAAATTCCATTAAACAAATTAGATACCAAGCACAGTAAGATAACTCACATAAACTAGTTTCATATAAGCATCATATATAAAAACACGTATAAACACAATACAATTATTTACTGGTTCTTAAACTTGAATCTAATCAATAAAATTGACTCTATCGTATTGTTCCATTTCACTAGTTACAATTCACTTGAACATTATCTGAAAAATAAACCATTTGATTACTTTAAAATATCTAAGTATAAACCGATTTTATTTATTTTTATTGTCCTTATCATATTAGAAACATACTAAAATAATCAGTAGTAAACGACATATAAGTGATATAAGTATGTAAGTAGATCTATTGTCGTTTACGACTAAACGAAGTATACTAATAAAAATTTATTTAGAAGACAATTTACGCTCGAGTTGATCAGCGATAGCTAGGAGGAAGTCCTCGGTGTGAAGGTACATGCCTTCCTTAGTATCTTTCAGTCCGTGGATACAAATAACCAAGTCCTTTGTCATTTTACCGCCATCGATGCACTCGACGCACGCCTGAAAGAAATACATGTTATTTATAACCCGATGATTCATTACACCATGTTTGCACACAACAATCGTAACGACTTTTGGGAGCAAACGGGCGCGCATATAATTAGACTAAGGAATTGATTGGATTTTAGAAATCTTTCAATGATAACATTGATAACCCTGCACTATTAGGGAGTCATAGGCCTGGACCGAAGACATTACAATGATGACCTAGATATTAACATCTGGATTCTGAAAGGCTGATCAACAAAAAGAGAAACTAACAAGCTCATGTCAATTATCATTTGAGTAGTTAAAAGCTTTGCCAACTACTTTGAGTAGTTTATGTAAGATGCTCTATCTTTTCAGTCAACAGCATTGTCAAATTAAATGGTATGTAAAACATAAATTGATTTTCTTAAGTGCTAACAATAACAAGACTTGCATTAATAAAATGAGATCAATGATTAATAATGCTTTCTGTAATCAGCTTTTCAAAAACTCGAATTGACTTGACAGAGCTGTTAAGTTAACAGTTGTGTTAATTGATCAACAATTTCAAAGGTTCTTATTAGATATGTGACTTTTAAATTGATAAGACGAATTTAAAATAAAATTCGCAAAGAAATTGAAGTCAGAAACCTATAACCTGAACATTACAGGGAGTATTGACTTGTGTTTTGTTTTAAAAAGACAGGCACTTCGCAAGTGTCATCGACCCTCGTTTGCAAACAAGATCTTCTTGTTTTGCGACTTTTGCTGCAAGACCGATCAACCTGCATTTATTTTGGCATGCAATTATTGGAAACAGCTTGAAACATTCAGGTTGATCCACATCATTTGTACCACGTTACATCATGGTCGATGTTTTCCAACATCAATGAATTCCAAGCTTATCTAAATTAGATTTTCAGTCCATAACTCTTCAATGATTACCTTGTCATTATAGAAATGAGTTAATTTGTAACTTCTAATTAACGGCCGGTGTCGGAGGACAGTTTTATTGCATTTACATGGATAATACTTAGTTTGATTAGGCAAAACAAATTAGCAATTATTCATGCCAGTGTAATATGTTGTCAACAATGTTGGTTACATTGTGTACTACATTTTCCTACCTACTTACAAGCGTAATTTTGAAAACATTAAAAAACCACAACTGTAATTGCCGCTAAATGAATACATATTGTTTGAAATTACACATAATGTAAGTAAATTCTATTTACCTTGTTTGCAGCATATGAGGGGAAAAATATAAAGTAAAAAACAATACCAAAATGACAAACTTACTATACTGAGCCTAGTCTAATAAGCAGTTGTCCAGATTTACCTATTAAATGATTTGGTTACATCTGTCCTAACCATTTTCACATCAAAGATACATAAAAATAGCAAAAAAATCTTACGTCTTCTAGAGCGAGTGCAAACCGCTCAAGGTCAGGGGTGTTGTCCAGCTTGGCGCGGTGCAATAGACCCCTTGTCCACGCGTAGATGGAGGCTACGGGGTTGGTCGAAGTGGGCTTGCCCTGCTGGTGCATGCGGTAGTGTCGCGTCACAGTGCCGTGCGCCGCCTCCGACTCCACCGTGCGCCCGTCCGGACACATCAGCACCGACGTCATCATACCCAGGGAGCCGTAGCCCTAGGTAACACATTACTGGTTAAGCGTTGGAGTCAAGGATACGTGAAAACTAGATTAACGAGAAATTCAAGCTTCGAGGATAGTTAAGTTAAATAAACGACTACATGCTTTAATAAAACAACTAAGAGAAATAAATCGTCCTGTTCAAACGATAAATGAGAATATAATACCAGTACTGTGATACAAATTAAAAAGTGTTCTTGCTATTTCTAATATAATATAATACAAATGTACATATATTATTATATTTACAGAAGTAACACTGAGTAAATATGTGAACTACCTATAACGTCAATTTTGATGGTACTGGTAATCTAAAAGCTTCTCCAGTTTGATAGCTGTCACTTGTGTAGAGATTTGAGGCAATTAATACAATAGAAGGCATGAACTAGATATTCTTGTTTATCAGGTGTTGATATGATACATATTTCATAGAATTACATCTCTGTATATCGTAAAATAAGGAGATAACAGCAACAATAAAAAATATATCGTTCTTTACTTTTTATCAAAACACAAAGGTTCGTTGAATTAAATATAAACTAGATATTGTAACAGTTGGATTGCTATCGCTGTAATTTAGGTTTTAATGGATAAATTACATAGATAATACTGCAGATCCATCACCCTTGCTAGGCAAAGGTCGTGGGATCAAGGTACTCTGGCAGATCAGATAGAATCTAAAGGTTAATAAATACAAACCTGAGCTACAACATCGGACTGCACGTCGCCATCATAGTTCTTACAGGCCCACACGAAGCCGCCTGACCCCTTGATAGCTTGCGCCACCATATCGTCGATTAAACGATGTTCGTACCATATTTTAGCATCCTCAAACTGTTTCTTGTAATCACTGTAATTAACGATAAAGACTGTGTTATTATCATCGATAAATTCACAAATATGACTACGCACAAACCCCATGGGGTCTCCTATCTTTCAATAAAACATTGTATGTATTTGTAAATAAATAAATAAATAATAGAAAATAAATTGGTTTTCAACCTCTGATAAATTTCTTCGAAAATGTCCTTGAAACGCCCGTCGTATTTCTTTAGAATCGTGTTCTTAGTAGACAAATACAAAGGCCATTTCTTCTGCAACGCCACCTGGTAAAAACAAAACATATTTGTTACGTGGCTGCATATTAACAGCTGTAATTGCAATGTATGAATATTAGTCTCAATAAGATAGTATGTATTTGATACGGGATTCATTGAATTGAAACAAGGTCGCGCGACAACAATTTATTGTCTGATAGATTTGCCCTCAGTGCGTCATTACTGATATTTTAATTTTGATTCTTGATTTGTTATACATTAATAATAAATAGATTGTCTTTTACAAAGTCTACCTACTTTATAATTTATCGAACGAATCGGGTAACTAAGTGAAACTGCGATGGTACATTTAATTATAGTATTTATACAAACCTGGAAACTAGAATGAGCGAAAGCACGGATGGACTCGTCAGTGTTATACATGGCCATGGCCACACCAGGTGATTTATAGTCGTACAGCAGACGTCTGTCTACTGTTCCATCTGCCATCGTGTACACTAACTCCACCTGTTTGAATGCAAAGAGATATTTCATGTCTAGGATCTCACGCGTGTTGATGTGGCGCCAAAGTACATTCAGCGTCATCTGTAACCTGTATGCAACAATTTCTGGAATTTATAGAAAATGGTGCACACAGAGAAACAAAATAACAAGAAGAATTAGATTTTATTTTCGTACCTTTCCAGGTGTTGGTATAACTAAATCCTGAGCCTTATACTGGTCTCCGTGTGCGTGACGCCCGATTACCATGGCTTTAGTCCAGCCAGGGACGACACGCGGGATGCTTTTACAAAGGATAGGCTCACGAAACACGGTCCCGCCGAGAATGTTACGTATCGTTCCATTTGGACTTAACCACATCTTTTTTAACTTGAATTCTAAAAATAATTTGGTATCATTAATTTTAGCAGAAGTCACAATATAAGGAAAAATTAACAGGTATTCGAAGATACCTATGTTACGTAAATATTCAACATTTTCCAATGTATAAGGATTACTTCTGTAGGTATTTAAAAGCAAGAGCTAAAATAAAGAGGAAAGACATACCTTCAACCCTTTGTTCATCAGGAGTTATAGTGGCACACTTGATGCCAACATTATGCTTGAGAATAGCGTTTGCCGCGTCGATTGTAACTTGATCGTCAGTGGCATCGCGGTGAGGCAAACCCAAATCGTAGTACTTACAATCCAACTGTAAAATATTTATTTGTATATCTAGGTATTTAAAGATTATTGTCATAAAGGGAATACAAACATTTGCCACCTCTAAATTTTTTGGAAGTCAGCTTAAAAAGAAACAGAAAAGGCAGGCAAAAGTTAACTTTAGAAAACTTAAGACATCCGACCCCTATACAGACTAATTCAGAGACGCTCTGCCGTTGCTTACAGAAGTAAGCAACGGCAGAGCGCGATACGCGTCGAGTTTCTACTCGACGTGCGATATGCGGCGCACAGGCACTTGTATGGGAGCTTAAGTGTCAGAGTCTTTATATTCACAACGCTGAGCGGACTACGTCTTCAGTAATTTCTTAAGCATTTATGAAGATTTATTCTGGTAAATTCGTATTTGAAATGAACATTTATTTGTGTGAATTTTTTTACACACTAAAAGTAAATAAAGTAAAAAGTTGGGATAAATTCCTGATTTCTACAAGCGATGTTCTCAGAATAGGCAAAGCATTGGTTGTCGCATTTTTTTACATTTTCGAAAGACAGGCCACGTCTACAGATTTAATAAGCAGATAAAGCTGCTTATTCAGCTTCGAGTTTGGTGCACAGAGGTTCATAAATGCTACCTGCCATATACTAAACATCTTTCGTACCTGCTGCGCTGTTGCTACCTGTCACTAGTGGACCCGGTATAATTATTTATTACAATCTTTGCGTAGGCAGCTGTTTTTAATAAACGGCAGATTTTGAAGTTATCGTTTCTTATAAATTAAGCAGAAAGAGTAGGTAGGGCAATAAAGCCGGGAACGGTAAGTAGGTAGTCAGGTATCTTTTTGCTCCGTTAGTAGGAAGAAGTATTTTTTACTTCATCATCATCAACCCATTAATGTCCCACTGCTGGGCACGGGTCTCCTCTCAATTGAGAGGGATTAGGCTATAGTCCACCACGCTAGCCTACTGCGGGTTGGCAGACTTCACATGCCATCGAGAATTCTCTTAAGCATGCAGGTTTCCTCACGATGTTTTCCTTCACCGTTTGAGCATGTGATAAATACGCACATAACTTCCGAAAAGTCAGTGGTGCGTGCCTTGGGTTCGAACTTGAGACCTCTGACATCTCAGTCCACTGGTCACACCGCTCGGCTACCACAGCTCTTTTATTTTTATTTTTTACTTAGTTTGACCAAAATGAAACGGTGCTTAAACTGTCCTTTTTACGTTAACCGGCAGCCGGTTAACGTCAGACGTAAATACGTTGTCGTACATGTTTATAATTTTGATATATTTATTAATTATAAACTGCTAGTTGTAATATAAATTACTAGCTGCCCGCCTCGGCTTTGCACGTGCTATATATATTTATTTCTAGTAATAAATAGAGCCTATGTTACTCCAGGGATAATATAGCATTCTGGTGATGAAAGAAATCGTATCAGTAGTTTTTGAGTTTATTCATTACAAACATACAAATCTTTCCTATTTATAATGTTATTATAGTATAAGAGCTGTGGTAGCCGAGCGGTGTGACCCGTGGACTGAGATGTCAGAGGTCTTGAGTTCGAACCCAAGGCACGCACCACTAACTTTTCGGAAGTTATGTGCGTATTTATCACATGCTCAAACGGTGAAGGAAAACATCGTAAGGAAACCTGCATGCTTGAGAGAATTCTCGATGGTATGTGAAGTCTGCCAACCCGCAGTAGGCTAGCGTGGTAGACTATAGCCTAATCCCTCTCAATTTAGAGGAGACCCGTGCCCAGCAGTGGGACATTAATGGGTTGATGATGATTATAGTATAAATATAGATTAAGATTTGTTTTTTTTTGTTTCTCTTTGTCAGAACACAGGTCTTTTGGCTTCACTATTATTTAAATATGATGTGGTAATAGTTTATCTGCATTGAAGTAAATTAAATATATACATACCATCACGCCTGTCGTCCCCGAAAGGTTAGGCAGAGATGTACTAATTAATGTACACCCACGTTTCGCCGGTATGTTTTTAGGTCCCATGTAATAGGGGGCGAGCCTATTGCTATTAACCGGGCACGAATCCAAACTCCGAGCTGTTACTGAGAATTTCATAGAAAACCCAATAACATTTTGTTCGATCTGGGGATCGCACCCAAGACCTCTAGCGCGGAAGTCGCATTAAAATTAAATACGAGTGTTTTATATATTATTGTATACATCCAATTTAAAACCAATACATAAGGATTTGCATATCAGTAAAAAATATACCTGTAATAACTTATTCCTATACTAACTAGAGTAGTAAGCAGTAATGTAACATTAGCCCAATGAGCCTGCTATAAGAAAACTTAAGGCCTGCTACTAAGAATCACCTGCCTACCAGATAACTTCGGAATTTCTATAAGTTAAAGTTTCTATAAGGTAAAGTTGAAAATATGTTGATGTATTGTAAACCTCTTCTCTACCTTATCTTGATTAAAGTATATATTGATGGTTTAACCTTGGTTATTGACCTTCAAGTAGGATTACCAAGACACTATAAAAAGAAAACCCTCTGGTTTCCATTGAGAAGCATTAATATTGTTTTGTAACCTCTGAATTTTATTTTAATAATTAAAATGCGCCAAGTGGACTGGTAAGGTTTGTTTTTGCCTGTCTTTCTTACACATTTCTATTTTCATTTTCCTTAATACTATAATTAAAATAATTGACTCATGCAAGTATTGTTGAGTTTAGTGTGATTGTTTTACTGATCCATGTTGTATATAAATAGGATCTTAAATAGTAGAAAATCATAAAAGTATTTATGCTTAACTTATTTGAAACAAAAGTTTCAAAAAGTATTAGTGTTTTAATGGTGATGATAAGACAACCTCTTACAGATGTTATAATTTTAAATTACTTGACAATAAATTTGTATAGTCATTAAAAATGTAAGTAGGTATATTGCAGTTGTATAAAAACTTTTTCACTGATATATCAATGTACATTGTTTGTTTTAGGTGCATATCTACAAGACACTGACCTTGCCAATGTGAAGTGAATCCAGTACTTAGCTGATATTTTCTTAACACTTTAACTCAGGTATATTAGATATATTTGTCAACATAGTATTTCAGAGGTCTACTCAGCTATTTTGATCTTTACCAGTAATATTGGTTCAGATTACCTAACTCCTGGGCTGACAATATGTTAGACTAGGGATTTAATTGCTGCAGTAGGTTTAGATTTTTGTAGATTAGTTCATTGTAGTAACCATTAGAAGTTAAGAATTAAAACATATTAAAAATACTTATGTTTTTGGAACTTACCTTAACATATGGGAATATAAGCTTTTCTTTAATCATAGACCAAATAATACGGGTCATCTCATCACCATCCATTTCAACAACCGGGTTCTTTGCCACAACCCTTTTGGTTGAGCTATCTACAAAAGGAAGATTATTTATAAATAAATATAAATATTAGCATTTACTACTGAATGTTATGTATGATTGTATGTGCAGAATTTGCTGCATATTAAATTTATTTATACAATACCTATATCATAATTCCAAAATACATTCCAGGTACAAAGTTAATCATGAATGACTGTAAAGTATTCCGAAATTACCCACATTTTATTTACTAAAATTAAAAAGTATTTTTTAAGCTGTACTTTGCTTGGGCCAAAGGTCTTAAAAATTTATGATTACTGTATTTTAAAAAATGACAAATACAACATTAGAGCGCAGGTACAAAATGTGAGTTTCTACTTACAACTGCAATTACGCAAAAGCATTAATGTTTCATTCATCATAGTCATTATACTTAATAATTATTCGTACTAGGTTTAGGTGCATTTTGCAGTTACTATTCATATTACCTAACCAATAAACTTGTTAAGAAAACTATTACTTACAGTTTCTAGTACTGAGGACGTTATCAGTAACATATTTCAATAATTTTGTGCTGCTCTTATTACCGGCCATTTTTTAATAATAAAACACTAGGTACGTGATACTCCAATGCACTATTGAAGCAATACACGCGATCAAACACTTTTAGTCAAACTGGTTTATTCCAACTTCAATTCAAAGATTTCACAGCGTTTAGTCGTTTCAAACTTTCAAAAGTCAAGTAACTATGTCACTGACGGCTGGCTGAGAGTGAGTGAGTGAGATAGAATGGGTGTAGTGTAGAGATGCTCGATTCGAATCATTATCGTTGTTTTATCGACTCGAATCATTGCAATTTTTAGATTTGTATATTAAATTCATTCAAGAATATGTCAGCACAGTGAAAACATAGAAAAAAATATGTAAACTTACACATGTGTTAACTATACTTTAGCCTATATTATTATTTTCACGATGCGATGCATGGTAGCAACTGTGAAATCGGATTATAATAGCTTATTGATATGCTTACAAATATTGGTTATGAATTTAATGATTGATTCTAATTAACCAAGTTATTTTAATTTGCAAAAACACGTAGATACTGGCATAATATATATATATATTTTATATATATATATTATATATATAAAATATATATATATATATAAAATATATATTATAACGTTATGTTTTATTGATATTATCACTAATATATTTTTGGTATCATATATTATTATTAATAATATAAGATACCAAAAATATAAGTTTTGCAAGTTATTACAAAGTTTACGTCAAGTGTCAGGTAAATTTTAAAATGGATTTTAAAGAATCTGTACCTAGCTAATTTAAGTCTGGACCCCTAACACACTATTTTATGAACTTATCATATTTTTGTAGTTTTTTAATGGAACGTTATATTTTAGGTATAGGTATAGATATAGGTACAGTTATTTAAAAATTGCAAACGTATTCTGTTTTGAGTAACCGACGCCCATCATATTGTATTAATTTAAATATCGAGTAAATAAAAATAGATGTCATTTCACTATCGATAAGAATTGTGTATCGAGTAATCTATCAAAACAAGCCATTTTCGCTGTCAAATCTATCTGCCTGCCGCGGCTGGGCAACCCACAAAGAGGCATCCCGGGTTGCGGGAGTTCAGTGTTGTGTTGTGTGATCAAGCTTAGTAATAAAAAAGTAAAATATATTTTTGTGTTGGGTATCTGAGTCGTGCCTCGTGTCCCATTTCGCATTTTGAGTGTACCGGTTATCATAAATATTGTAAGTATATTATGGTCTGTAACAAACTTAGGAATGAACCGCAAACGTTTAAAGTACTTTCTTAGTTATAATTACTGAAGATTATATATGCTACAAAATTTCTGAAATTAGAAGCTAGCTAAGTAATTTATTATGCATACAGTATTTTCTTGTTATTAAATGAATGGAACAAAAATAAATGCAGAAAATTCACTCAAAATGTACTTTGAAAAGTAGAAATTGTATTTCTAATAAAACTAAAAGTGCATAATTATTCGGTAAGAGGTAAAAAATTGGTCAGTGAGTCGCTTTAGGGGCGGATTTTTTTGAACATAAAACTTGAAACATAAGTTAGCGTCGTGTACTCGTGTGTCAGTGTCCGGCGTTCGGCGTATGCGACTCCATGGATGGGGACAGATCTCCAGAAGTAGAGAGGACATTATTATAATTATGAATATCGAAAAAAACTAATTTGCCTGCATTACCTGCATACTTTGCAACTATATAGTGAATAACAAATACTGAAATTAGGGTATGTATATGCAAAAATATAAATACCATGCTTTCAGTATTGCAAGTATATGGCAGCCAATTATGATTTCTATTTGAAATTGCATTTTATTTTATGTTGTTCTTTCCTTAATTTACTGTACTTTTAAATATTGTAATTTTGACATGATATGCTTAACATAAAACTAAGTTTTTTTTAATCAGATTGGCCTAGCTTGTTCTTTTATTTAAGGTGGAAATACATAAAAAAAAAACATCAAGCATGGGAACAAATAAACCATATTTGTTGTATATTGATTCCTATGCTTATGGCATTGGTTCCAAACCTCATCCTTTCTATTTCCTACCACCTTACATGTGTTTTAATTCATCTTTTTTGTTGCAGTAATTAGTCAATATGTGTGGGTCTGTGAGGTTGTTGCATCTCTGCAAACCTCTGCAGCGCTCTAGTTTCTATCGACTATCAAGTTCTTCTGCAGCAGCACCTCCCACACCTGGGATACCATACACAAAACTTAGCATTGGAGTACCTAAAGAGATTTGGGATAATGAACGACGGTATTACCATGCACATACAAACTATGACTACTTTATATCTGCTGGGGATTATAATTATGTTGATTCCCTTATTTTCAGAGTTGCTGTAGTACCAGCAGTAGTTAGCAAATTAGTAAAGAAAGGTTTCAGTGTCAATATTGAAGAAGATGCTGGCTCACTAGCAAATTTTCCAAATAAGACTTATGAGGAAGCCGGTGCTAAAGTTTCTAGCTTAAAAGAAACATTCCAGTCTGGTAATTAGTTATATTTAATTAAAAGTCATCAAGGTTATTCTTGGGCCCACTGTTTGTTAACAGTGGGCCCAAGAATAACCTTGTTTCCACTTGTTAATAATAGATAATACAATTTATGTCTATCAAACTGTTGTTTGATAGACATAAATTGTATTATTCATTAAACACATACTATTTTTCAAATATCTTAGCAGGTAGGAAGTAAAGTGTATAGTATTATTGACAATTGTTTATTAAAGATACTGGTAATATGTTGCCTACATTAAAATCACTTTTTTAACACATTCATGCTCAGCTAATAGAGCATAAAAGAGGTTAAATCCAGGGAGCCAGGTTCTGGGCATTGAATTAGTTAAATATTATTGTTTGTGATAGACACTGACCAGAAATTTCCCCTTTTCTTCTAAATATTTAAAACAGTATATTATTAAGTGATTTCATTAATTTCAGATATCATTTTAAAAGTCCGTCCTGTAATAGACAATGAAATTCAAAACATAAGAACTGAAGGGACACTTATATCATTTTTATATCCAGCACAAAACCAGGAACTAATCAAGAAGCTATCTGCAAAAAATGTAAACGCGTTTGGTAAGAAAGATACTCTTCAAATAAAATTGAAAAAATAATACATGGGTTATATAAATAACTTTCCTTTTTTTTTTCAAGCAATGGATTGTATACCTCGTATAAGTCGCGCGCAAGCATTTGACGCGCTAAGTTCGATGGCAAACGTGGCGGGATACCGAGCTGTTATAGAGGCTGCTGCACATTTCCCGCGATTCTTTTCTGGTAAGAATTTATATTATCATTATATGCAGTTTGGTCTCATTTGTAACAATTGCGAAAAACTACATAACCACTGATGTCGTCTTCTGTTATCGTTACATGTGGAAACAAACCACAAAGAGTAGGTAGTGTAGGTAACTAATTGAATACCACGAGATATTAATACCGTTTTAATTGAAGTGTTTGTTTGTCATTTCAAATTAATAGGTTTTCATTAAATCCATAAATATGAATATAATTTTTTTGTCTGTCTGTTTGTTCCGGCTAATGTCTGAAGCGGGACTTTGCAGATAGCTAATGTTATTAGTAGTAACTTAGGCTACGATAAGGCTAGGTTAAGAAAAAGAAAAAAAATAGGGTTGCGCGACACTAAAACCGCGTGATTTAAGATCGAATATGAACATTTTTTTTTTTCGTTAAATTGCTCGCGCCGAAGTCGCGGGAATTATCTAGTATAAAACTAAATCTATAGTTCTCTTTACCCAGTTCGAATTAACTTGAGGCCATGATATCTAAATACATAAAAAAGAGGGTCTATTTCTATCCTTGCCCCGCAATATAAATGTATTACTATGACATTACTTAACTTTGACGTCAATATCAATTTAAGCCGAATCTAATAAAGCAAACATATAAATATAGCAATTTCTTAAAATAATGTAGCAGACCGTATTTCCACTCCTACTTTACTCAGTCTTTCTAACTAAGTGTATAATAATCTTCAAATGGGTCAAACATTTCACTTTCGACACTGTGCTTGGACTTCCTTATGATAAATAAAATTTAGAAGCATACGGCTAACAATAGTTTCTAATATAAAGATAATTTATTTTCTGAAGACTTGCTATCCTTAGGATAACGCTATTGCGTTCCCACAAATCAAGTTTTGAGCGATGAGCGAGGGGATGTGCATTTGTTTGGATTTACTTTTGTGCAAATTAGTACATAATTTTTCCGCGTAATTTTTTTTACGGATTTAGTCGAGCTGAAATTCATCAAGAATTCGATTAATCTTAAATCTAAATTATTGATGAATTTTTAATTTCAGCCAACATAGTGGCGATCACCTTTTATTTCTATAAGTACCTAAATTGTTCTTTAGTATTGTTTGGCGTGTCTATATTTAACTAACAATATTATGTTTAATTCATCGTCGTTTTGATAATCGTACCCACTTAAATAATATTATGTAATAAGCATTGATATTGTAATGCATAATACAATACTAAAAATAAATAACAACAGTTGATTTCATATGAAATTATTTTACTGTATATTTTTCAATTATAATTATCTAGGTATAGATGCATTATTTTCCTTATCTGTTTAACTTCAGTAGACATGGCGATTGTCGTACAATACTATTAGGTTTGAACCTAATGATAAACGCACTTGACACTTGTAAGTTATCACTTTTCTTATGATGGAAGTTTCACAAGATTGCTTATATATTTTTCTTACTAGGAGCAGCTTATTAGCAGCATATAAATATAAATAAATAAATATTTCCGGACATTATTACACAGCGCCATCTAGTTCCGCGGTAAGCAACGAGGCTTGTGTTACGGATACTAGATGGTTGATATACTACATATATACTTTTTTTTTTGTAAGTACATACATATTATACATAGATACATCCATGACTCAGGTACAAATGTTGATGCTCATCACATAAACATTTGTCCCTACTGGGATTCGAACCCGGGACCCATAGCACAGCAGGCAGCGATAACTACCGCTGAGCTAAACGGGTCGTCGCATAATATTATAACATTAATTATGTTTTTTACTAAAATGTTTAAAATAACAAATATCTATAAAAATATGAAATTACAATGTCGGTTATCCCCTTTTCCCTTTCATTCAGGCTATGTTGTATTATATACTTTGGAAGGGATCACGATGATAGTAACTAATTGAATTCGAAATGTCAGCTGGAGGCTTTAGATTTACGCGGAGCCCACTGAACCTGAGGGTTATAGACTATCATGTTTTTAGGTCTCATGGATATTTAGGGAAGCCCTATAAACGCCCCATCATGAGAATTGATGAGATTGTAACGTAATGTAATTTAATTAGGTCAAATGACGGCGGCGGGTCGTGTGCCGCCGTGCCGCGTGCTGGTGGTGGGCGGCGGCGTGGCGGGGCTGGCGGCGGCGGCGCAGGCGCGCTGCATGGGCGCCGCCGTGCGCGCCTTCGACACGCGCCCCGCAGTGCGCGAGCAGATCGAGAGCCTCGGCGCGCAGTTCATCACGATGGACATGAAGGTCAGAACAACGACCTTCACTTTATGACGACTCATCGGTTTTTACTGATCATTGTTTTTTTAGTTTTCGTGCACCTACATAATGTACGTTGCACGTAAGTTAGTCAGGGACAATTGGAATGCAGTATCCAATTGTGTAATTTATGGAATAATGAATCATTTGCATGTTGCTGGTTCTCCGATGTCAAAGCGCTAGTTATTACATCTTTACCAAACGCTAGATAAACCGAAACCTATATATTGTTTATATAGGATGGTTTACTGTGTTTACCTACGTTTAGAATTTGAAAATAATGAATTTAATTTTCAGTCAGTACATTTGCGTATTTCTTATGAGACCTACTGTTATGAATTGTGATTAAAAATACTCACAAGCCTTTGTGACTGCTATATTGTGCGATCGCGGCGTGACCTATTTCTGCACATTAGTCGAATAGAAACATCTGTGGTATACATATTGTGCATCGACATGAACAGTAAATAAGTTGCGGTCAAAGTATACGTACGTATCACGTTTCTTATATGACCGCAGGCTGTTTCATGTTATGCACATGCGCTCTCTATGTGTTACTAGAAAACTTACTATGCTTATGAAACTATTTGTGTTTGTTTACAGTGGTGGGTGTACCCTAATCCTAATGTTTGGGGTGCAACGTCACCCCTGGCCTTGGCTGCTATCGCCAATGGTAATTTCTCAGATCAAATGACTCGTAGTTCTAGATACGTAGTCACATAATATTGATTCACTTTATTTGTATTGTTTGTTTTAGTAAATCTTATGTAAATTGCAACATCCAGTGCACTAAACCTTGAAAAACTACATAGTTATTGTGTATAGACAAAACGACAAGATTATTAGCTTCTTTATTTTAGTTTTGTTAGTTTTATTTAAATATAAATTCATTTAATCTTTGGCACACAATACATTTTTATTATTAAGCAATGTCAAATCACAATATGAACTCCATGACCTCCAGTATTCTCAAAACGAAGTGGAAAACAGAAATTGCTAGAAGATCAACCAATGATTTATATCAAGATATTTTTATTTGCACTAGTGTTACTACCCTCAATGAAAAGACTAGTATGACGACTTTTATAAACGTGTTTGCAAGTTGTGAACCTTGAAACAATTGCAATATCCAGTACTAAGGATTATAAAAGTTGCCCAGCTTTTGCAGATCTTCTCTAGGGATAGTTCTAGTACATTTTGAATAAATAAATTCATAATTCGCACATCCACACCGCGATTATTGTTAAAGAGTTTCACGATAGTGGCTTTTATGATTTGGTTACTTGGTACATTATACCTAATATCGTGGTCAAGTTTTATAAATTATGTTTTATAGGTATTATTTGTAGAAAGATAACAATTACATTAAAATAAGAAAAAAAGGTTCATGAATAAATATAAATATGAAAAAAGACGCTAAAAAACGTCTTTGAATTTTGCTTGGAACGTATATACAAACAAAACTTATCAACATTCATAAAATTATCAAATACATAATTTACGCCATTCAGTCATAATTAAAGTCATTAAAAGTTAAATTTAATCTGTTTGATCTAAACCAAAATATATTGTTGAAATTGCGCTAGTAACATGTGTTATAAGTAACAGTTATTGTAACAGAAAAATAATATGTCAATAAAATAACATAACATACTCCTTTATTGTATGAGACTTATGTGGGAATGTGCTTATTAAAAAAACAATCTTAAAACCAATTGAAATAATACTGATAATAATAAAAACATAGTCACATTGGTTAATTTTTTAGAGAAATTTATAGGTAGAACGCAAAAAACAGAGAAATGGGTTCAGTTTGTTGGCCTTTATGATATGATATGATGTTTATTATATGTATACATTTTATTACCTAATTGTTGTAAAATTTAATAATCAAATAATGGATTGAACAACTTTTAGATAATGTATGTTGTATGTCTGTATGTCTACTTGCTTTTTCAATATTTGTTTATTTGCGCTGTTTAGGAGGAAGGTGCTGGAATAGGTGGCTACGCCAAAGAAATGAGTCAAGACTTTCTCGACGCTGAGAGGGCTCTCCTCGGGAAAGAGGCCAGGACATCCGACGTAGTTATCAGCACCGCACTCATTCCAGGAAAACCAGCTCCTGTTCTTATTCTTGAGGTAAACTGAAATGATCTTCATTCCCCTTTTTTAAATTTAAAGTATCCATTGATTGATAACCGCAAGTTGCAGTTGCAATCAGAAATCCGATAACCACATAATGGTTGAATTTTTACTCAGACTAGCTCAGATAACAGTAACATACAAAACACTGATAAATACACTAACTATAACATTACTGAACAATGTAGCTACAGTAAGTAGAGTTCTCGTATCATAACAAATGATTTTATTATTATATCTAGTAAAAAGAAGATTATGTGTGTACAACAAACTGTTTCTGCATTGAATATTTTGGTGATAATGTTATCATAAGGTTACATTATTCTGTTTATATGTTTAACATAATTATACGATATGCACGATGTATGTACGTTTGCTACCGTTCTTTAGCGTAGCGTTTTAAGATTATAATACTGTGGGTCTTCGACCTAAATATCAAGCGACCAGCAATTTAATGTGATGTTATATAGAATATAGATAATGGATAGATCGTGAATTGAGAGTCAATTAGTGCAGCGATTAAGATAATTTATTGTTAATATAAAAATAACCCAAGGCCCCGATGCGCAATATTTTCCCCTATAGATATCTAAAGGAAAATAACATTGACACGATCAGATAAAAAAAGTTAGTAGATATAATCGACTAATATTTCTTATATTCATTTTGTGGAATACCTTTAAAATAACAGGATGCAGTACGAGATATGGCTCCTGGCAGTGTTATAGTAGACTTGGCAGCGGAGATGGGCGGTAACGTGCAGACGACCACGAAGGGCGAGATCACCAAAGTGCACGGAGTAACACACATCGGACTGACGGATATGCCTAGCCGGATGCCTGCGCACGCCTCTACCTTGTACGCTAACAATATATCTGGATTCCTCTTTAGCTTGGGTACGAAGTATACAGATGTAGGTTTTACTAAATAAACACTTACGGTGATAGTTATGATTTAAAATAAAATTATATTCAATATGTTTTCATAGGCACCAATGACCACTTCTACATCAACTTGGAGGATGAAGTGACTCGCGGTGCCATCGTGTTGAAAGCTGGGGAGATGCTCTGGCCCGCCCCACCTTCCCCTAGCATGGCACCCTTACAAGCAGCGTCTACACAAACTGCAGCCATCAAAGCTGAACCGCCCAACCCTTTCAACGAAACTTTAAAGGATTCATTCTTGTATTCAACAGGTATACACTGATTCCATCTATTGCATTTTTTTATTCAATTCATAAAGTATTCATTCAGAAAGTGATAGTAAGTACACCTTCCATAGAAAGTTATTAAAAAAATACGAATGATAAGATACGAAATACCATGTTCAATATAAATTAAACATAATTATTTTAATTACATCGTTACATCATTAAAGTTCAAGAAGAATTTTCAGGTTCGCCCGCGCTTATAATTATTATTTTCAATATAAAACCAAAACGAAATATTAAATATGTAAAAGGTTTAAATTAAATTCTTTGTGTAAAATTAATTTGTCCCATTATGTTTTTCACTGACTGGTATTCCCATTTCTACAGGATTGGCAAGTTTGATTGGATTGGGAATGGCGGCGCCTAATCCGGCTTTTACAACAATGACAACTACCCTTGCTTTAGCAGGTAAATATATACGATCTTGCGACATTGCGTTCTATAAATAATATAAAGATGTTAGTGTTTGATACTTGTGTTGAATAAAAATACAATTTACACAGGTGCCAATTAACACGCTGTACATGTCTGCTTAGTATTTCCAAGTGCATTTTTAAGGTAAGGTAAAGGTTGAAAAGTCTGCAACCACCGACGACCTTAAAAGTACCTTTGATATTTGCCCAATATTATAGTAAGATATGAAGATCCCCTCGACAAATGGTCATCTATTTCCGATAGCTTTTTTGAAACATTATATTGTCGCGTAATCAAATCGGGTCTTAAATATCTTCCATGTATTTTACAAATAATTGTTTATAATCCGGGTTGGTGATTTCAGCAATACAGGATTGATTAAATTATCACCAACTACCTCTTTGGTCTAGTGGTCGTACAGTTCGACTACCGAGCAAGAGGTCCTGGGTTCGATTCCAAGGTCGAGCAAAGTGTTATTGGGTTTTTCTGTGAAATTGTCAGTAGCAGCTCGGAGTTTGGATTCGTGCCCGGTTGATGGCGATAGGCTCGCCCCCTATTACATGGAACCTAAAACATACCGGCGAAATGTGGGTACACATTATTACACCTCTGCCTAACCTTTCGGGGCTGACAAGCGTGGTGGTATGTATGTATTAGATTTGCTTGATTTTCATAGTTTTTGTTTGTCCATATAGGAGTGGTAGGTTACCACACCGTGTGGGGCGTGGTGCCCGCGCTGCACTCGCCGCTGATGTCGGTCACTAACGCGGTGTCCGGCATCACAGCCGTCGGCGGGCTGCTGCTCATGGGAGGCGGCTACTTACCTGAAACTCCTGTGCAGGTAATAACTGCAATAATTACCTTAAGGCGTTTACACTAACTATGTATTACCTCATTATTTGACCAACTGGCGTATGATGAGTATAATAAAATGATTAAGTATACCTTCCGCTTTACTTTCGGAAAAACATGGGTGGCTGGTTAATAACTAATGTAACAAGTTTTTACTATGAAACAAAGAATATTTTAATTTGTTATCTATTAAAATAAAATTATTCTCCATTAATGATTCCAAATTCGTTAGTACGCTTACTCAATGCCCTATGTAGAACCCAATGTTATCCTCGACATCTGAACTTTGTATTACTATTTAATATAGTAAGATAATTATGAATATTTAAATGAATACCAGTATCTATTCACAGTGGTTGGCCAGCACAGCGGCACTTATATCATTCGTGAACGTGTTCGGCGGTTTCCTCGTCACGCAGCGCATGCTTGACATGTTCAAAAGGTATTCAGATTAACACACACGATCACTGTATCGTGATAATGTATAAAGGCGAATAGAATTACACGAGTAATTTTCCGCGACCTCAAATGATAAGAGATGTGTAATATGTAAATGCGCTATTCCATACGATTATATTTATTTGTTTATTTATAGGCCCACTGACCCGCCAGAATATGGCTACCTTTACGGTATTCCCGCGGCGGCGCTTCTCGGTGGCTACATCACAACAGCTATGCAGGTATTTAGAATACAAAACAAAATAAAATTGGCATTGATTCTCTTAGGACTAAATAGTAGACCTTTATAAAGTTTTATTTTGTCAGCCTTAGTTACAAAAGTCAGGGCTTTTTATTTATGATATGATGATTCGAAAGAAAGGATTTTTTTTATAATTTTTAGGGTTACCCTGAAGTGCACCAGATGGCATATCTCGCATCGTCCTTATGCTGCGTTGGAGCTCTCGCTGGACTTAGCTCTCAGACCACCGCACGCAAAGGAAATTATCTTGGAATGGTGAGAATACTTTTAAATAGCACTTTAAAATATATTATACCACTCCCGCGGTTTCTAATATTCTTATTGCAACCAATGATTAGAAAAGGCATCCATAACATTGTTATTATTTGTGTTCGCAGCTACAGACTCGGCCCAAGACCCGCTCATTGTAATCTTGATGACGTTAGTCTTAATCTAGTGATCATTGTAAAGGCATTGAGACATCAATGAACGTTGTGACAAAATTACTGCATCATTATAAAATTTAGTGCTTTGAAACAGCTTATATCTATCTTAATTTTAACATACTTGTATTATTTAATTATTAAGATGCAGGAATTTTGTCAAGTTCTGCTGTGATTTGGTAGACAATAAACATTAGTTTTTGAGCCTATGTTAATGTTAACCAATTTGAGCACAAAACTTTTTCAACGAGGCAACTTGGGCTAAGCTCGACACTTTGGTACTTTGATGACACTTTAGTAATATGAGGTTGCAAGTTTATCAAAATACACGTATGAAACCTTTGTGTGTTAATAGATAATAATATTTAGCTGCGGTATGTTTCCTTCGTTAGATTGGTGTAACGGCAGGTATTGCAGCTACTTTAGGAATGCTTACGCCAAGCCACCCAGTGTTGGCTCAAATGCTGGGCGTCGCTGGTATTGGCGGTCTCATTGGCAGCACTATCGCTAAGAAAATTGAAATCACAGATCTGCCTCAACTTGTTGCTGGTTTTCACAGGTATGTTATTTTTTCAATGTAGTATTTACTACTTATTTACCTTTAAAAAAGGATCACAATGTATATTTTTTTGTATTAGCCTTGTCGGTATGGCGGCAGTGTTGACTTGCCTCGCCACCTACATGCACGATTTCCCAGCGATGGCAATGGATCCTACTGCAGCTACTCTGAAGACATCACTATTTCTTGGCACTTACATCGGTGGAATCACATTCACGTTAGTAGTTTTCATTAATACATATGACAAAAAACAAATACGAGTATATCTCCGTTGCTCTTTTCTACATTACTAACATGATGCTAATGTATACATTTAATATTAAATTATATCTCTTCTGTTGGCAGTCACCCCTTTACAACGCGCTCTATTTACGGCAATAAGGTATTAAGCACCAATAAGAATATTATAGTTTATTGCATAACGTAGCTCTTGCGATTAGTAACAAAGAATAGTAAGTCTTTGATCGTAATATTAGGAGTTGAATTTTATAACTGACTGCCAAAATGGTGTCGCACGAAATTTTAAGATTTATACATATTGTATTTAAAAAACCTTATATATAATAAACTTATAAAAAACCCTATTCTAAATACTGTTTCTGTGATATTAACTGTTAAGTCCTCCGACATCAAGGACTGTTGTTAAAACCTGTCGGTGGTTAAAACCTTCCAGACCTTTTTTTTTTTCATTATTATGACTCCTAGTATATAGCATTCAAGAATAGAATAAGTCGAATGTAGTGGCCTAGATGAGGCGAATCAATAAAAAATCAGCGAGCTATGGAGAGAGCTATGCTCGGAGTTTCTCTGAGGAATAAAATCCGGAACGAAGTTATCTGTCAGAGAACCAAAGTTACCGACATAGCTCAGATGATTAGCAAGCTGAAATTGCAAGTGTCTGGTCACATCTCTCGGAGAACCACCAACCGTTGGAGCAAACGAGTGAAGACCGCGTCTCGGCAAACGTAGTGTAGGACGGCCTAACTGCCGGAATGACTGGAGGAAAAGAGCCGAAGATCGAGCTCTGTGGCGTTCACTAGGTGAGGCCTACCTCCAGCAGTGGACGAATATAGGCTGATGATGATGATGAATGATTCAGTTAAATTAGATTCGTTAATATTGTGTCATAATACATACATATTTATTTCAGTGGTTCTCTAGTCGCTTACGGCAAGCTGCAAGGTTCCCTATCATCTGCACCGCTGCTGCTGCCGGGGCGGCACGCCATCAACGCGGGCCTGCTGGCGGGCTCCTTGGGCTGCGGCGGCGCGCTGCTGGCCTTCCCCGACGTGCCCGGCCTGCCGCTACTGTCCGCCGCCGCCGTGCTCAGTGGCATACAGGGACTCATGCTCACCGCTGCCATTGGAGGTGAGTCACTAATTTATACTAAAGAACTTCTTGCAGCTTTGGCCGGTCGTACTTTGAGTGCAACTTTGTACGAGATTGATTTGTATAAACAGTAAAAGCAAACATTATTTGCAGTATGTTCCCGATTAGTAAAAGGTTCCCTTAGTATTATAATATTACCTATGAAATTCCTGAGTCTTCCAATAATTATCATGCAATACATTAATATTATAATGATTATTATTATTAATGCTCAAAATGTTATATACAAAGTTATATCTTTTCATCTTGTGAACAGGCGCCGATATGCCAGTGGTGATTACCGTACTCAACAGCTACTCCGGTTGGGCGTTGTGTGCTGAAGGGTTCATGCTGAATAATTCTTTGATGACCATCGTTGGCGCCCTAATCGGCAGCTCCGGTGCTATTCTTTCCTACATTATGTGCAAGGTAAGTCAAATGTATGACATTGAACATTTATACGATATTGATGCTTATTTCAGAACTTTGAAGGTATTTTATAAATTATTAAAACCATGAATTTATCTGGCACGGGAAGCGCAAAGTATCTACAGCGTACCTACTCTATCTTTCTATAGTTTATATACAGATTTCATACAGAAAAAACAGGTTAAAAATGAAAATTGGTTAAGAAGCAGGTAGTATATGTACGCTATAGATACTTAGTGCTACCTGTGCTAGGGGCCCTCCCTAAAGTACACATAGTATAGTATAGTATACACATAGTATAAATGAATCCTTTCTTTACATTTTTGAAGGCAATGAACAGATCACTCCCTAATGTGATTTTGGGAGGATACGGTGTAACGAGCAGCGGCTCGGCGCGTCCAGAGGGCGCCACGCACACTGAACTGAATGTCGACTCTGTCGCAGATCTCATTCACCGTGCAACCAACATTATCATCACACCAGGTAAGAAACCGATCGACTTTTTTGAAATGATTACACTTAATTTCTAAGTGATATTAGCCACTAAATACTTCTTTCAGTTTCCACTCAGTTGTTGAGCAAGAAGTTAAGAAATCTATTTTATCCATCTCTACAAAAGCAGTAGGTGACGATGGACTCCAAATTCAAATGTGTCTTCCCATCCTGAACCAAATTCTCTCACCCATCACTCATATTATAAATTTTTCCTTGTTGACCGGCTCCTACCCTTCTTTATGGAAAAAAGCCATCGTACTACCGCTGCCTAAAGTCTCAAATCCCACCTTACTATGTCAATTCCGCCCCATATCCATCCTTCCAATCCTGTCCAAAGTCCTTGAGGGTGCTGTACAAAAACAGTTATCACAATACCTCTCCTCAAATAGCCTGCTAAATCCTTTCCAGTCTGGATTCCGGGTTGGCCATAGCACAGTTACAGCATTAGTGAAAATCACTGATGATATTCGACTGGCTATGGAGAAGAAACTGCTAACGGTTCTCATTTTATTGGATTTTAGCAGTGCTTTTAATTCAGTGGATTTTGATATCCTCCTAGGAATCCTTTCCTCTCTTAACCTCTCTTCCTCAGCAATTGAGTGGTTCAAATCTTATCTTCATGGTCGCTCGCAGGTGGTCCGCGCTGGAGAGGTTAGCTCGGAATGGTGTGAACTGTCTGCGGGTGTTCCTCAAGGTGGTGTTCTGTCTCCTCTTCTCTTCTCCGTTTTTATAAACGAAATTACGAAAGTCATAACTTCTCAATATCACCTCTACGCAGACGACTTGCAGTTGTATCGTCATTGTAAAATAGACGATATCAAAGGTGCTGTAGATGCCATCAATGATGATCTTGAGAATATTCATCAGTGGGCAAACTCTTTTGGGCTTGTAGTAAATCCTACAAAATCTCAGGCCCTGATCATTGGTGGCAGATACATGTTGAACCTTATAGATTACCAGTCACTTCCTCCGATAATCTACAACTCAATCCCAGTGGCCTACTCTAAGTGTGTCAAAAATCTTGGCGTTCTTATAAACTCCACCTTAACATGGGAAGCACACATTGTGGAGGTAAGCAGGAGAATGTACAGTTCGTTCCAGTCTCTCAGACGACTTAAAAATTTCCTTCCTTTTCAAACTAAGGTAATACTTGCGCAATCACTTTTACTCCCACATCTTGACTATGCTGATGTCTCTTTTCTTGATGCAAAGGAGGAACTCCTAAATAAACTCGAGCGTCTGCAGAACCTGGGGATCCGCTTCATTTATGGGCTTCGGAAGTACGATCATGTATCGGAATTTCGAGCCAGATTGAAGTGGTTACCCATTCGGCGACGCCGGGACTTACATATACTTTGCCTTCTCTATTCTGTCCTTCACAACCCTAACTCGCCGTTATATCTCCGAGAGCGTTTTGAATACCTTGTCCCGAGGGACAAACTCTGTCGTGTCAGTTCTTCCCTTCTATTGCGAACTCCGGCACATTCTTCCAGCTGCTATGACAGTTCGTTTACTGTAAAAGCAGTACGGTTATGGAACTCTCTACCACACTCATTACGCGCTAGCCCTTCCCTGGACATTTTCAGGGGGAGGACTAGGGAGCATTTTCTGTCAGAATAATATGTCAATAATTGTAATATATATTTATTTATTTATATAGCTATATATACACATATATCTATCTATCTTTCTATTTGTTTACTCGTATGCTATATAGAATTTCTTTGTTATTATTGTACACTTTGTCTTTTTACCCTTCTTTTTAAAACTCTCTCACTCAAAGGTTTGCTGGAAGAAAATTCAATCTTGAATTAAGCTCGCCTTTGTGCACAACACTTTAAATGTATTATTCATATATGTTATGTTGTATCTTTTTTTTTTTTTTTTTTGTGTACAATAAAGAATTAAAGATATTAATTATAATAAGTCTAAACTTAAATAAATTTGGATTGAAATATATATAATATTTTTGCATTTTAAATAATTTGGAGGGTTGTTAGGTTACTCGGGAAGCCCGAGGTCGATTGCGGTACGAATGGACCCTTGCTGCAGCAGAGTCTGGAGATTTAAATCTGTAATTTGTGCTGAGTGCAAAGCTTTATAATTTATATTAATTTCAGGTTACGGGCTCTGTGTAGCCAAAGCTCAGTATCCGATAGCCGAGCTGGTAGATATTCTCAAAGGAATCGGAAAGAAAGTGCGTTTTGCTATCCATCCAGTTGCAGGTAAACCATAAATATATAATAATAATATAACATTATTTAATTATAAAGTAAATGAATCATCAAATTCAATAATGTTTTGTCAATGTAGGACGCATGCCAGGACAGTTGAATGTGCTTCTTGCCGAGGCTGGCGTCCCTTACGATGATGTATTTGAAATGGAAGAAATCAACGAAGAGTTTCCAGAGACTGATCTAGTTTTAGTTATTGGTATGTTTGATATAAAACTATATTCTTTTGATATTGAGCTAGCGATATGATTTCATATAATTTTCTTATTAAAATGTTTGTTTAGGTGCTAACGACACTGTCAACAGTGCAGCTGAATCTGACCCTCAATCACCGATCGCAGGCATGCCTGTTCTAAAAGTTTGGAAAGCCAATCAGGTAAAATAGAAATTCAAAATAATAAAATACATGTCTGATATGTACTTAATGAAAATTTTGTTAAATTATAATTATAGATATGTCTGTGTCTATGGGTCTTCACTTATTTGAGAATAATTTATTTTTATAGCACATCTATGAATGTAATTGGAGAATCGATTTTTTGTAAGTCAAGTGACCCAAATGTTATCAGCATATTTATGGCCAGTATCAGTATATAACTGAACTACTAGGTGTAACCAATCTCCATCCTAAATTGAATTATTATTAATTTATTTGTCACACAAGCTTGATTTTATTTAATATTAAAATACCTCCTCAAGTTGATATTGACTAATCCGATGGACAAACGGACGGACGGATAACGAAGTTACCAGAGGGGTACTTTTTTAACTTTTGAGGTATGAAACCTTAAAAATATTTCCTCCTTTATTAAAGGTTGAAAATTAACATTTCCAGGTGGTTGTAATGAAGCGATCTATGGGCGTCGGTTATGCCGCTGTAGACAACCCGGTCTTCTATAACAACAATACCGCCATGTTGCTTGGGGACGCCAAGAAGACATGCGATGCTCTGCTTGACCGCATCAAACATCTCACCGCTTAAGTAAAATGCATAGTACTTAATTAAAATTATGTAACAAATAATACCAGTGATGGCTCTACTATTTGTGTAGCATATTTTAGGACAACCTATGCAATATTCAATCTATAAATATATTTACAGTCTACCTATATCTACCTACATCACACATCTTACACAATGCTTGACAAAAATATTTTTTTCGCTGATTGATCTATGTGTATCATGTACAGATGTAAATTGCAAAGAAATGAGTATCATGTGTATATTCAATGCTCCATTTGCTCCCACTGCTACGATCGCACATATGAGATTGGACATACCATGAATATGTGGTTCTGGTTCATCACATGTAGTTACAATTATTTAATTACATAGTTATTACATTCAAACTAATCCAAACGTCACGTTTGATTCCGCGGCTGAGCGATCGGCTTCTTTGTAACGGACAGACGTTCCGCGGGTAACTCGGTTTTCTCAGTATAACATATTCTACATATTATATCATAGAGAATTTTAAAAGGCAACACACATTAAGATAGTTATTGCTGAACTCGTCAGTCGCGATGCTTAATTATATTATATTTTACAATAAATTTCTTTGTGTTCTCCTCATATCCAAATTAATATGACTTTCTAATTATGTTTTAGAAATATGTAGACATGATATAGATGGTTGTTATCAAACCTTTCAATATTGGGAGTATCTTCTTCTGTGTTGTAATATTAAGCTTAGATTTTCATAATTGAATGTACTATCCAAATTCACCAATGTGTTCTACGCAAACGAGTGTCATAATTATCATTACTTTTTATTATATTTTTTGGGACTGAATAGTAATAATAAGGTATAGAGGGATTGTTTGTTGATGTAACAAGATTTTAGTAGGAAATGAATGTGCCTTTAATATTTTAGAATTTGAGCATCTCTTATCAACTAGTCTTTAAGCTATATTAATGTATTGAATAAGATTTATATTAAATTTTAAAATGAAACTATATGCATGTACATATAGTTCAAATTCGGATTATACTATGTTAAGATATTTGAGATTTTTATATATATGATGTTTGTAACTTCAATGATTTAAGAGATTATCACTAAAGCTCTAAACTCATGCGACATTCCACAATCGTAATAACTAATAATAATAATACGATAACAGCAATTTGTTGGGTAGGCTCGAATAACACGACTTACCTAATAATTCATCTTAAGGTGGAAGCTCCACGCTAGCCCGCGAAATTCAATTTTCGTACGTTTTTTGCAATTTACCGGTATTTGTCAGGCTGTACATTGAACAAAATATGATTCGCGCCTGTAATAGGTATTTAGTTACTGAATTATAATCATTAATATCATCAATACTACCCTCACATTGCCTACAATTGGAATGAATGACTTTTTCATGAAATAGACAATCAATACAGTTAAATGCACTTTGAGGGCTGTTTTATTGATTTAATAAAACAGCCCTCAAAGTTTTGATTATAATATAATTTGATTATAATTCTGTAACTAAATACCTATACAGGGTTAGTTGGAAAACACAAACAACCTCGCAGGACTAGATAGCTGACATCGTAAGCAACAACTTTTGTTCTACGAGTTCTGCCATAACTCAATACATGAAAAAAAAATGATATTTCAAGTTTCTGTTGTATGACACACGAATATTATAAGTCTGTAGTTTCATTCATAAAGAAGGACGACGTGACTCTCGCGCTGTTTATAAAGGCTTCAACACACTACTGCTTAAAAATGTTTACAAGTATTAGTAAACAGTTGTTAAGAAACATACGATCATAATATTAGAAAAAGATTTCTTGTTAGATAATGTTAGTGAACATTTCTGAGCAAAATTGTTAGTTAACTAATTGCAATGAAATAAAACATTTGTTATCATTTGTTTGTAAATTTATACCCAGGCCACGGCAGGGGCAATCCAAACTGCAGGCAAACTGATTTTTCAAATGTTATAAACGTTTGTTAACAATTTCCTCCGGTGTAGGAGCACTTAAAACAGTTAACAATTATTAATAAAATGTAGCAATGCCTAACATTTTTTAGTGTGTATTAGTGTAGCAGCACCTTAAAAATACACAATATTCGCCAGTTAACTACCTATACCTATGTCAAATACTCGCCGCCTTTGTAGAAGCGGGACGCCTGTTGTGTCGATGTTTATACATATTATAAAATAGTAAAGAATGCAATATTATTACAAGATAAATATTAAATAATAAAAAAATTAAAATGGATATTTGTACTGAGACTAATTAATATTATAAATATTTTTTTTAAATAGACAATACAGCGACAGCGAGTCACTGTCGCTATCGTCACCTACGCTAATGACTAGGCTTTCTAAACCTAATTAACGATTATAAAATTACCCTTGTAGTGTTATTTATTAAATTATTAATTTACGCACATTTCAATAAATAAACTAGGTACCACGCCAGCGCTCTCTGAGGGATCGATAAGTGAGGCACCGCACGCGGCTGTCCCGCGGCTGCCCCGTCTGATTTTAGCTCGTACGACCACGAATGGGTTTGTGGGCAGGCAGTGAGTACATACCTACACTGAGTCCACAATCGCTTCATACTTTACCTGGCTTCATTTAACTATTAAAAGCAAATAAATCATGCGTAGGTATGTAGATTAGGTATCTTAACTTTCAAAGTATGTGAAAATGATTTACGTAATCGTTTGTTAACGCTTTCCACAGTTTAGTTAAACTACTTACTTAATATCAGCTGGGCGCTTACCTACCTACCTAACTGTCATGTGTGTTACGTTAAAACGAACCATTGAAAGACAAGCAAATATCTACTTACGTCTCTGAAACAACTGGTAGCCTAAAAAACGAGACTTCACTGTTTAATGTTGAATTTAAAGATCCGTCACTGAACACGTATTTTTTGTTGCTTCATTTTTGCACAAAATAGTTCTAAATTCAAATACGCAGTTGCACTGATGTGAGATATCGTGTCCCTTAGCGGTGTCGCGCACTTTTTATGTAGATAGGCTTCTGTAACTATCTGTTTTTTTTAATAACACCTAAGGTATAACCCAACAACACATCGATCGATATGGCGACGGAAGGAAACACACAACGTAACACGCACGCATCTTGGCCGAAGGCTGGCGGCTAACTAGGTCAATCGGACAATCGGTCAAGTTCAAAGCTAGCACTCGCAATGCGCCCCCCTTTCTCCGCGTCCCGCGGGGTTTTTACTATGTGCATAGAGTTAGGAAGCGCGTAAAGATATCATGAAATTAATATTTGGTTTTGTATGAAATAAAAAAAAATTAAATCAATGAAATTATTGAAAGTCGTAGAACAAAAGTTGTTGCTTATGATGTTAGCTATCTAGTCCTGCGAGGTTGTTTGTATTTTCCAACTAACCCTGTATATAAATAAAATACAATATAATAAAATATATGTTGTTTTGTAGTATTTCGATTCTATTTTATAACATATACACTAAGTCATTCCAAGGTCGTTATTGTTCGTTACCTATACACACCATAATAATTTTAAGAGCCATAAATCCAAACTACTTAGAATATGACGCTAGTAAAAAATGCAAGCTACAACTATATCCAGAAAACTGTATCAATACCTACCTAAGTACTTAATTAAATAACTTGAATGTAATCATATCATGGAATGTTTTTATAAGATTTTATGAAAATAAAGAATTTGGCTTTATAACATTTTTTTATTCAACATTTAAAAAAATCATTTTTATAGAAATTTATTTTATAAGATATGTTAATATTGATTCAAATCCTTGATTGCGTTATGATATTGGCACCGGATGTCTGAAAGTTGATATTTCAAATTATTCATTTTGTGTAGAAATTCGAGATTGTTTGCATTATAACTTGCTCCTGTAAATGAAGCTAATTGAAGTTTGTCAATTGCAATTAAAACTTCTACACGTAACTTCTCACAGATATCTTGATAGCTCGTGAACTCAAGTATGTATTCATTGGATTTTAAATGCTCCTCAGCTCTCAAACTCAGAAATAACTCGTCCAACTGATGTATGAACCCCTCAAAAGTATTTAGCAATCGTTGATGCAAGTTAAAATCATCGTTTTCGGCAGCGCGATTATTACAATTACGGGGTCCAGGTGTTTTGTTTGAGGTGTTTGGGGAAACGGAATGAACACATGGCTTATCACCAGCTTTAGATCTAGATTTCAAAAATATTTTACTTTTTGTAAATCCCGACAAAGGTGACATTTTAAACACGGACGGGTGTTTTATTTCACTCATGTTTGTTGTGAAATCTATACAAACATGAGTTATTTACCCGTAAAATTTATCTTTTAAACAATAAAAAAATAGTCCACGTATTTGTGATAACTTGTAAAAAATTGTCATAAGACGTCAAATAGGAAGAAAAAAGTATGTAAGCCAGGTGAAATATGGTTATTGTTTAGAATTTTTAAGCTTAGAAACACGGAACAGAAAACTAAGAAACATAAAAATTTGATTACGTGGTCAGCCTCCAGGAGCGTCGAAAAAATACAGTCGAATTGATAACCTCCTCCTTTTGGAAGTCTGTTAAAAAGGCAGGGCGGGACATTGAAGAGAATTTACGTACGGCTGCTTTATCCGGGACGTTATAGATAAATTAATGGTACACGTCAATGCAAAAATAAATGATAAATAGATGTGTGATCAGTGATTGTATCCAAATAAATTTCTACATCGGCGCTGCTAATGTACCCACAATAATAGGTGCCTATGTATTTTAAAATTATGGCGCCAAATTGCGTGGTGAAATTCTCCATTACATTCTTTGGCTAATATGGATTGTATGGATGATGCATGTAATTCAAAACATTTTTAATGTATTGGACAGCAATGGGATGAACTTGTATGATTTTTTAGTTCATCACTTTTACATTTCATTGTAGTTGAAAAAAAAATACATGCAAATTCCATACGTTACCAACAGGAAGGAAGTCCAATTAGGGTTACTATATAATATTGCACTAAAACCGACTTAACAGTATAGTATAAATTAAATACATTAATATGTCTTTATTTCACGTAATTCTGTACACTCTTCTACGGCCATTTTAGTTAACAGAAATTTCGAAAATTGTTACTGTACAACATTTCCTTAGACTGGTCTGTAAGTGTCACTGTCAAATTTGACACATTACACATTGAATTACATTCGTACGTAGGTACTTCAATAAAGTCAAATTACAATCAAAACATAAAGTAAAATTAATGTAGATTTGAAAAGTTATTGACAGTGTTCTTGCTTAAATACGTTATTTTTATTACTTTATTATTACGTTTCCATCGCTATATGATATAAAGAGCAATAAGGAGAATTTTTAGTGCTTTAGATGTAACTATTGCGGAATACAATGCGCTAGTCTCGCCAGGAAATTATCATTCGGTAATAGGTTTTATTTTGTACTGTACTGGGTAGTGTGTTTAGTTTTTGTTCGTTTTTCAACCACAGCACATCAGTATTCAGCATGGTATGTGTTTAGCTCATATATTTTATGCCTTTTTTACACCTTCTTTTTCGAGATTTGGTTAACTGAGACTTATGTTGGGTGTCTATAAATAAGCATGACGGAATTATTGAATTCATTATTAAGAATTGAGCTTTTAGCTTAGTTTTATATTATTACAATTGTGTAGTGAGTTGTTGATGATGATAATAGCATCTATCTACCCATGTTGGTGGCTGAGTCTATCAAATAATGTTCAAGAAAACATTGAAAGAAAATAATGTAAGTTAACAAATTGAATCATAGGCAAGTGGTGAAAAGAAGATGGTGTCAGCAAGTAAGCCTGCACTTCCCCCAAGCAGTGAAGAAAATGGCAGTGTATTGGCTATGATATACAGGTTTTTTAAGAAGGTATGTATATATCTACTAAATTATTGTTCAAATGTTGATAGTTATATTTTTAAAAAATGGCATCATGAACACATTCTCATTCAAATGCATTGCAATGTGTCACTGCATTGTCCAAATAAGATAACATAGAATGTCTTACTCTCAGAATGAGTCATCAGTAACCTTGAAGAACCATGTTTTGAATCATAAGCCGGACATTCAACCTTCAATGTTGGTTGGTTAAGAAATTTTATTGTGTTGATGTTTTGAATAGATCTCAGAGTTATTCATTTAAAAAAGTAATACTTCTATAGGGACAAATTTTACTATGGACCTGACTGATACTTAATATTAGAATATATATTTGTTGTTTTGACTAACACTTTATGGTAGTCCGTTGAATCTTACTGCATCCATGGTAACTGGCAGACTAAAGTTTTGAAAACTTGCAGAATTAAATATTTTTTATAAGAACTAGTTGCCTTTATTTCTTATATGTATGATATACAAAACTTATATATAGGTAAATTAGTCTGTTTTCTGTAACCCTACATCAAAATTGGTGTTTTAATTGGGAGCCAATGGAACTATGGTTTGAAATTATTATTAATCAATAATCTAAACTATTAATAATAATAATGGTTAATTTCCCTAACAAATAGAATAAATACTTGAAGCAGGTGATTGCACTGCTATCATTAATTTCCGAGACCTTGCCTCACACCCGACTGGAAGCATATGAGCTCATAGTTACTGTTATTTCAACAAAACATGCAAACTGTTTGCTAAATAGGACAAAGTGATGTCATGCTCTTGAATTATACTCCCACAGGCCAGGAAACTGTTATATACCTACATTAACCACAGTAGTTGTTGTTATATTTAATTAACTTGTGCGGGAATAACACAAGGAAGATTAGTATGTCCAAATACATAATGAGAATTTTATAAATGCTACTCAATATTGCAACAAAAATATGTGTATGTCAGAGTGGATAGAATAATTATAGTATTTAAAAAACTTGTAACTATATATTTTATGTTACTTAAATTTATGTGCGTAGCCTTCATAGAGAAGTATCATCATTTGAGAAAATCTTATTCATATGTAATTAATTATTAGATACCTGGTAAATATGTTTAACATTTAATTTGTTTAATATTTACATATACATGTAATAAAATATAATTGAATAATGAATAGTAATCAACCATGTTTATTTGAAAGTCAAAGTTTGCCTTTGACTTTGAAATATACTTATGTCATAATTGGAATTTTAAATGAGCCTATTTATTATATACATTAAGGTAGAAGCTCCACGCTAGCCCGCGAAATTCAAATTTTCGTACGTTTTTTGCAATTTGCCGGTATTTGTCAGGCTGTACATTGAACAAAATATGATTCGCGTCTGTAATAAGTATTTAGTTACAGAATTATAATCATTAATATCATCAATACAACCCTCACATTGCATACAATTGGATTGAATGACTTTTTCATGAAATAGACAATCAATACAGTTATATGCACTTTAGCGTGGAGCTGAGTGGGTACTTCTGTCCGATTTCTGTATTATGTATGCTTCATCGACTATTGCTGCAGGTGTCGGTCGTTGGCGCAGTTTATCTGGTAGGCTACATGCAATGGAGCGTAGCGTGGCTTATCGGGCCCGTTATACTGTCCGTACTTCGCGATCAATGGCGTAAGGAGAGCGAGTATCGACGTAACTTGGCCAAGGCCGCGGCCTCGTCGTCCGAAAAAGATGTTGTTTTGGCCAAGCTTGACGACTTGCCGTCGTGGGTAAGATATAATATATACAATATGAAGTCTACATCTATCATTGTTATGTATTTAATGTTGTAATAGCTAAAGTAATATAATTAAGTTCTGGCACTTTTGTTAATAGACATAATAAAGGTATAGTGAATATGTAGTAACAGTTTGGTGTCAACTGGTATTACGTTGATCTTAATGTTCCGAAAGTGCCGAAACTCAATGTTGTTGAACTAATCGCGATATCGGCTGCCGAGCATAGTCTTGATTCTCAATAAATACTGCAAGAAGGCTACTCTCTTATAATTCTGAGTGATTTAAAAGCATAAAACTAACGACTAAACCTTCGGCATAGATTTCATCCGACTGATGAAGTCCAAGTAGATGGTAAATATATGTCTTTCTAGGAAAAAAATCCTATAATCGGTCATGGGACTCATGAATGCATTTGCCACGACCCCGATTCGTGGTCGCAGTCTAGTTTAATTATTTAAATACATAATTGAAATCAAATTGTTCCAACATTTAAAACATTAAAATTGACATATAGGTATCACATTTTTATATAAAATTTTAATGGGAACCACTTCAAGGTATCCTTAATCTATGTTTAATAACAGACTATAAAAAGTTATGTGCGATAATACAGCGGTTGTTACGTTCTTTATGAAAACTTTTGTTTACAGTAAGATACAGTCCCTCTTGAATCACATTAATTTGTAACAACTTTAACTGTTGTTGTAACAACTGTAACAAATTCAATAGAATTCAAGTTGTTGAATGATACATTCCTTTTCCGTAAACCAAACAAAATGCATCTGTAATAATTTTCCGTTAAGGACGCTGTTACATTTTCGACGAACTCAAATTTAGGTATTTAGAGTCGCACACAGCAACATTACGGACACGCACACATTGAAACCACTGAGCGCTCGATTTTATACATCGCTTCAATAATCTTGATCCTTGTTATTATTTCTTATTTTTATTTGAATTGATTCAGAAAGTTTAGTGATCGTACTATTTTCGTGATAATTAAGTTATTTGCTACCTGGTGACCTATTGTACATTCGATACGAATTACTTTACGTTTGGTCTGCAGATATCCCTAAGTAAAATATCTTAAAGATTAATTTATTTCGTTATATGTGAATTCAATGCGCTGAAATGCATTCACAATAGACCGAGTCATTCATGACTCGGTCTATTTTGCTATATCTCATTAATTATGATTAATATGTATTTATGTTTTTAAAAGTAAAAAAAAAAACATAATAAAAAGGTAAACGAAAAATATTCGTTTACCTTTATTAATGAAAACTAGAACTACGCATACAAGAAATAAAATAAGAATAAGAAAACTAAATTTAGTTAAAACGCCACGAAAAACTTAGTCCGCCATAATATTGGATTTAGAGTGATGTTACAATATTTTTAGAGTTATTCACAGCAAGCCTATAATTTGATATCCATATTGTAGGAAAGCATACAAATTTAGAAATTGTATTTAGAGAGACGTCATTTTATTTTTTGAGTTATTTTTAGTAAGTTTTTGATCCCCATGTTGTAAAGTGCATCACAAATAACTAGTCCGCCATGGGTGTTCCGGAATTACGTCACACAACTAAACATCCAAACATGTCTATACAAAATTTCAGCTCAATCGGTTGAAGATTCAAAATTGACTTGCAAGAATTCACCCGAACAAACATAATTAAGTAGTTAAATATATACATTGCAAATAAATAAAAAGATTGCCAAAAGTTTACGGTCAGAGATAGGCCCTGTATAGTTCACGTACTAAGTACTAATAAGAATTAATCCCGACACTGACAAGCACAAACTATTCCTTTTCCTTATTATTACATCATTTTTTTAGTACTACGTCGTTCGTTCGAGATGTCAGTATTCTTAGTCTCTGGTTCTGAACGAGTAGTCGCACGCTACAAGATAGTTTTAAAATTTAAAATTTTAAACAATAGTCTGCGGTAAAAACTACACATACTTATACCAAAAAATACTTAACAATAAAATTTACAATAACATGATATCTATATTTCATTTTAAATTTAACTCAGAATATATTTTAAAATAATAATAATAACATTCTACAAGGCTTAATAAAATTGAAAATATCTAGATTATTATAAATTATAGTTTAAAAAAAATTAAAAACATGCAATAAATAAAATAAAATAAAAATAGATAAATATATCTAAAACAAATATAGAAATACTTATTATAAAATAATTATATTATACGATACTATAATGATACTTATTTTAATGATACAATTTAATATACTACTATAATTTAATATACCTATAGTTTTTATCTTATTTGACAAAGAGCGCCTTCATCCTCTCTCCTATTAAAAATATCTTTTGCTGTGCCCGACAGGGTCCATAATTGATCCAATGTTTAACATGCCTACCAACTAATGTACGCATTATGGAATGCAATAAAGAATTGAGTAATTGAGTAACTGTAGGACTGTAGATACTTGAAATACTCGAAACGCGACTAAACGAGCGGGAGCGATATAAAATCAGTGTATGAATGAGTGGGATGCATGATAATATTTCATATAAAGAATAATCGGGTATTGTTAGAATTATAGGCAAAATCTGCAAAGTATGAAGGAATATAAAATGTAATTCACTGTATACTGTACTATGGTACTGTTGTAGGTGGTACTAATAGTACCAGAAGACAGAACTAGTACATCTGAAAGTTTTACCTACTAGTGCAGTCATTCAGTGGCTGAGTAAGAACAAGCCTAGTCAGGGAACACCCGTCAGGAACGGAGTTGACATCTTAACCCCCCCCATCAAGTCTCGACCTCACTAACAAATGCTTAACCCTACCCATCCTTTTCTTGAACTCGCCTTGTTTTAGTAAAATTTGATCTCACCCATCCATTTCTTCACCTGCCCAACAGCTACTTAACCTCACCCATCTGTTTGTTAACTTGCCCAACAGCAGTTTAACCCTACCCATCTACTTTCAGGCCTAATCTAAATCACAGGTTTCATATGACTTAACCCCACCCATCCATTTCTTCACCTGCCCAACAGCTGCTTAACCTCACCCATCTATTTGTTAACTTGCCCAACAGCAGCTTAACCCTACCCATCTACTTTCAGGCCTAATCTAAATCACAGTATTAATATGACTTAACCCCACCCATCCATTTCTTCACCTGCCCAACAGCTACTTAACCTCACCCATCTGTTTGTTAACTTGCCCAACAGCAGTTTAACCCTACCCATCTACTTTCAGGCCTAATCTAAATCACAGGTTTCATATGACTTAACCCCACCCATCCATTTCTTTACCTGCCCAACAGCTGCTTAACCTCACCCATCTATTTGTTAACTTGCCCAACAGCAGCTTAACCCTACCCATCTACTTTCAGGCCTAATCTAAATCACAGTATTAATATGACTTAACCCCACCCATCCATTTCTTTACCTGCCCAACAGCTGCTTAACCTCACCCATCTATTTGTTAACTTGCCCAACAGCAGCTTAACCCTACCCATCTACTTTCAGGCCTAATCTAAATCACAGTATTAATATGACTGGGTGGGATTACCCACCCATCCATTTCTCAACCTTGTCAACGACTGCTTAGCCATTAGTATCCAAATCCCGATCTTATTCATCAATCCCTGAATAACATTCAGATAATAAATTTAATAATATTATTAATGTCGTATTTACTTTTATTTAAGTTTGAAAAAGTATCAACATCTTCCGGTCACGATAAACGACTATATGAGTGTATGACACAGACTTTTTCGTAATTTATTTTTTGCGACAGAGCGATACGCACATGCTTCCACAAGCGCATCTGAGCGCGGAATGAAAGTCCGCGAGCGAAAAATGTATGAAGAAATTTGCAAGCGTTTATATTTTTGCTGTTTATTGAAAAATGTAATGATTTAGGTACAAAATAATTAATCGAACGTATAGAGGACTATATATGCCGTAATTTTATATAATTTTGATGATAAAATATGCTCTAAGTTTACTTTAAAATGGTACTATATAATCAGACCCTATTTTTATACATTTTCTGTGATTATTGTGATGGTGAAAACGGATTTATGGGAAAAATTTGTATGATGTTATACAATTTTTGTGATGCCAATCTGAAGATGAATAGATTACCTTTAAATTGAGACCATAATATCTTCATATATATGATTGCTTATACATTAAAATTGTACCTGAAAAACACCGTTATTTGTAGAAAAATGTAATAGCGTCCTTAAACATGTAACATGAAAAAGTTTTTGTATCGTTAATATTGAGGTTCCTTCTCAGTATTTAATAAATATATTTCTGCATACACCTCACTTCATAGGTCAATGACACCATTCAATCGCTTGCTTGAAATAATGAGTAATACCTATCTTCGTTTTTTCGTTACGTGTATAGCCTGTTATAGTCTGCTCTTTTTTGCTCATCAATGAAACTTTTGTAAATCCATGTCAAAATGAACAAAAGTAAAATTGATGCATATTTGCAGGTATTCTTCCCAGATGTGGAGCGCGCGGAATGGTTGAACAGGGTACGTATATAATATAAACCCATTTAATAAACGAGTCAGCTGCTTCCCACTCCCGTGTTAGGCACGGCTTACTATCTAGCAGCCAGCCCACACTAATCAAGTGTTTTCAACCCACTTATTGATTATCTAGGAGTGGAATATTATCTTTCTAGCGTGTTCTATTTATGAACCATTAATACGCATAATTATTATGTAGTTTAAATAAATAGTTCATTCTGAAAACTAGCTGTATTTAAAATTATTTTACCTAAACTTATGGAACTTACGGTTTGATGATATTTAAAAATACCCTGCAGTGTCGACAAAAAGAACGGGTTTTTATATTTGAGGTGGAAGCTCGCCACGCTAGCCCGCGAAATTCAAATTTTCGTACGTTTTTTGCAATTTGCCTGTATTTGTCAGGCTGTACATTGAACAAAATATGATTCGCGCCATTCACAATCATTTAAATCAATAAAAAAGCCCTCAAAGTGCATATAACTGTATTGATTGTCTATTTCATGAAAAAGTCATTCAATCCAATTGTATGTAATGTGAGGGTTGTATTGATGATATTAATGATTATAATTCTGTAACTAAATATATATTACAGGCGCGAATCATATTTTGTTCAATGTACAGCGTGACAATGACCGGAAAATTGCAAAAAACGTACGAAAATTTGAATTTCGCGAGCTAGCGTGGAGCTTCCACCCTAAACCCAAGTTTTTTGGTTTATTTTAATATTATTGTCTAGAATTTGTAAAATACGTAATCATAGTCAAACATGTTCTCAAATTACCAAATTCCAATGAACAAAAATTCAATACAAATATTCACAACACAACGCCCTTTTACTAATTTACCAAGAACCACCATTAAGTCATGGGTTTTCATATAAATTTACATCCCTAGGGGCATATGACCTGAATCTATTATAGATGTGGGTTACTTTCACTGGTTAAAAAACATACTATCATAATTCATGCAAAAAAATGATATTATTAAAAAAATATTACAGTCATGAATAATTGTACCACACTTAAATATGTATGTTGCTTTTTAGCTATAAGTTGAGTTAGTACTCAAGTAGAGCTATCAATATAACTTATGTCAAAGCTCTTTCGTAAACTCAAAATTTGAAATTGTACAGATTCTTCTTCAAGTATGGCCCAATGTAAACCATTATGCTCGTAGTCTTCTGAAAGACTCGATTGAGCCAGCCGTGGCGGAGAGCCTGGCCAACTTCAAGCTCAATGGCTTCAAATTCGAACGTATGATTCTTGGCACTATCGTAAGTATTGTTTATTTCAAATTGATTTCTATTAACCTACTTGTTACATACATAAATTCCATTGCTTTATTTGTCTCGATCCTTACAAAATATATATTTTTTTTACCTTATTCTGCTATTAGATAAGTAACTAAATATTCGCAATAGCTTATGCTTAAATTACCTACTTCCCAGTAACAGTAATGAGTCATAAACACAAATATGGATGTATGTAGAAGCGAAATAAGACAAAAAGTATTTATTTTTATGTTTGTTTGTACTTTCTTTTGTGACATTTATGTACGTCCCAGTTTATGTTGTTATAAAAGTTTTTTATCTGCTGTAATAAGTGTTTAATCCTTGCAGGCGCCTCGAGTTGGCGGCGTTAAAGTTTATGATAAGAACCTGTCTAGAGATGAAATCATCATGGATGTTGACTTGTTGTAAGTATCTGTATGACTAATTCGTATGTTCTACTCATTTTCTACTCTTATGTCTTAATAGATATTACAAAAAAATGCCTTAGAATGTTTTTTCTAATACAGTAATACCCACTATGAATTAATATTTCTGTGCTTGAGCGAACTTGTTAGACGCAGTACAAAATCCTTTTAGTCCCCTAACATGTTGAAGCTTTTATTGTATAGGATATTATTTGCGTTCCACGTATTTTTGAACTATAAAATCCACCAACCATGTAATAGAATACGATTTCATTACTTACAGTTATGCTGGTGACTGTGATATCTCATTTGTTCTGCAACGTATCCGTGGCGGTATCAAGGATCTACAGGTCTGAATACAAATTATTTTTCGATCACGTACGTCTCATTGTACTGTAAAGTTAACAATTGACCTTCCTTCCTTAGATCCATGGCATGGTACGCGTTGTAATGAAGCCTCTAATCACCAAGATGCCTTTAGTAGGAGGACTGCAAATATTCTTCTTAAACAATCCGTCTATTGACTTCAATCTAGTTGGCGCTGCCGACGTCCTCGACATGCCCGGATTCAGGTGGGGATACCGATTCACTTGTTATACTTTAAGTGCAAAACAATATCAATCAAGCAGCAATATTGCTAAGTTAACTTAGATCAGCGCAGAGAACTAGAAACTATAATAATAAAAAAATAAGACTTTATTTCAGAACATGTGGCCATTTTACGATGAAGTTTAATTTATTAGTGGATTTTTTTTCAAAATAACTAGAAGGAATACACCTTGTGTTTTGAAACCAATCCTATTCCAAGAATATTTAGCTCAGTTCTACAATAATTCGTGTTTACAGTGATATCTTACGTCGCTGTATCGTGGAACAAGTGGCGAAAATGATGGTGCTGCCAAATAAGTTACCTATCAAACTGAGCGACGAAATACCAACAGTAGATCTGAGAATGCCGGAGCCTGAGGTAGGAGGCTCTTTCTATTATTATTTTTCAGTTTATACGACCTTTATTAGTCCGATATGAGTACTTAAATAAGTTGATTTATTGAGTGTCATTTGCTGTAACATTTAAAATTGCCAGTTTTATTGAAACATCGAAATTACTTTTACAGGGTGTACTTCGCATCCATCTTGTTCAAGCACAGAATCTCATGAAGAAAGATGTGTCAATGCTTGGTGAGAGTACATACAGTTAATTTAATGAACACGAACAGTTCTAAATTAACGTTTCCTTCGAAATCCAATTGAGCATGAATAAGGTGTTTTTATTTGAATGTCAGGTAAGGGTAAGTCAGATCCGTACGCAATCATAACCGTGGGTGCGCAGCAGTGGAAGACGAAACACATTGACAACAACGTCAACCCGCGCTGGAACTTCTGGTGTGAGGTGAGAAACCCAATGGAAAATACACTTTCTATATTTTTCCATACAATTCACTCTATTGTATGCACTTATGGGTATTTTTTATACTGTTAATTTACTTAGTGTTCATAGATTTTACAACTACCGTTCGCTTAGCGAGCACATGTTTTTTTTAATTTATATCGGTATTAACTTACGACGTGCTTGCTTATTTTGATTAATCGGGATTGGATTACAGTAAGTAAGGCACTGAAGAGGTCTTGGCTCATTTCTGATTTATCGTAAAATCATTTTCTATCACAAATATTCATGAATCACATGCATTTTATATTATAATGGAAATTTCTCATTACGACGAGAAAAGCTAAGAATACATAGCCAGTTTGGCTTTAGCATGAAGCGGCAAGATAATGGTTATTGTGAAAAATAATTCACTGGTTATACCCGTTTTCGTATTCCTCAGATCAATTTTATTATTCTTTAAAAGTTAACCTGAAAATCCTCAGGTTTCATTATGTATAACAAAGTTTTTGACAAAAATCAATATATTGCTACTTTAAATTAAGAAGCATTATCAGGAATGGGCATGAGCAACCAAGCATACAAATATTTTTGTTTAAAGATTGTTTACTGATAACCGACTGGCAATATCAGTCATATCTAGGTTTTCCATATCCATTTCAATAGGTTGATACAATTTTCGCTATACTCGATAAATATTTATTGCAGAACTATAGACCAGTAAGCATTCTTGAACAAAAGTATGATAGATATGAACAGCAACCTTTGCTGCTAACCACTTTAGAACCTTGTGGCTATGTTAATAAAGGTGAAAAGTGGTAAACGCCAATGTTGCTGACTGATTTAGTGACTCAATAATGTTAATATAAAAATATTTTAACAATTGTGTGACTTTTGCAATTTATTTTCTGCGTTCTTATTTTGAAACGTATTGAAATCAATAATAAAAAGTATGGGATATGTTAAGAGTTACTCCAAATTCAAGTTTGGTGAGATTTTACTTTGAATCCGTGAAAGGATTATGAACATTAACCATATTTTATAGTTTTGCTTAACATCAACTAAATCTTCAAAATGCTTCCACTATAGTGCGAGCGTAATCAGTACGCAAAAATCGGTCGTGAAATATTAGCAAGTAAGTAGTTATGAACAAGATTTTGTTTTCCTCACTTATGTTTGCGTCGGACTATGCGCGTGTGGCATACAGGCGCGTATAATGCAATCTATGGGCCAAGCACTGGAAATTGAAGTTTTCGACAAGGATGAAGGCAACAATGACGACAAACTGGGCAAGTAAGTACGTGCACGTGGTGACGGTAGCGGGGTGGGGCGGGGCGGGGCGGGGAGCGGGCGCGGCGCGGGTGGAGACGGGCATTCGCTACGCTGATGGTTGCACTCGCTTCACGCATTGTAACTGTCCCGATGCTTTTAAAGCATAGGGCCTATCTATAAAGCATTGCTTTATAGATAGGCCAACGTGACTAGTCTGAGAGTTACAGTGGCATTATTGAAATTTCCCTAAAAAGTGTCCACTGTACACTTGATGACTTACTGCTTATCTAAACTTTAACCAGTAATACTCGAGTGGCGTCATAACAAACTATGCTCTTGATACGAGGCCCTCGATAAAAGTAATAAGAGATTCGGACAGTACAATTGAACTAATATGACGGATTACGGATACCTATGTATATTGTTAGAAAAAGAAACTGAAAACTATCGCGTGGTGCTACTCGCGATTTAAGAATCTCTTACTACAAATTCTATAGTTTAGCTGCATGTGTAGATCGTAGTGCATTTAGAAATTAGTACGCAGTGGTATCACAGGTGAAGGTGAGTTAATTAGATGTCTTGTGTTATGAATTATTACAATTATTATTCTACTTTTGTGCAGGCATGTTAATAAAAAAGAGGCCGCTTTGACATGGCAACCTCTTAATTGTTCTCAATAATAATGATATACTTGCCAGATGATCAGTGGTTAAATTGGGTCAACAACTATTCCAAATGTATTTCAAAATTTTGATAACAACTATTTGTTTAGGCAGTCGTTTCGCATAACACTAATATGTAGATGTATTGTGATTTTGTCCTAAGGCGATAATAAGCTCAAGGAAGAGTCAAGTGCTGCAGTGCGAGCTCTGGGACTGGGACCCTGGCATGGGCATACAGAACGATGATTATCTTGGCAGGTCCGTCTCCGCCGCTACTAGTCCATTGACACATTAGCGACATTTCATTGCCGTGTTTTTTTTGTTATTATAATATTGACTCTTATTATCACCGTAGCAGGGCTCGGTTCAACTTTTCTTTCTTTGAACAGTTCTTGACATAAACATTAGCGGTGATACTAAGATTCGGTTTTAACCGTTTTGACTATTTTGGTGTTCTATTGTATAACTGTTGTGTGCCAGGTTGGTTTGCGCCTTATATAGGAATACTGATCATATAGGGACATGGGGACATACATTATGATATCTACAGTATTGTATACGAAGTGGCAAGTCTATTATCTATTTATACATAAATCACAGTCAATTATGAAAATACACTAATTATTAATTTAGAAATAACTTTGACACCTGCTATTATTTTGTCATAGAAATATTTAACACGTTTTTGAATTCGCTATGATACCTATTAATATAACAAAGCAAAAATATGTACATAAACATAAAACTAATTTTTAATCCCTGGAACACTAATGTTAGCTTAATATGTATGTATGTGTATATAACATGGTGGGTTGTAACAGTCGGTACTCCGCACCAGCGCGACGATATTGGTCATCAAGCTTTTCGACTGGGACCGCACGGGACGAGATGAGAAACTCGGCAGGTCGGTCGCCGCCAAAACAATACAAATGTATTTGACAATGAACATACATTCTCACAATGTACTAACCTACTTGACATTGAAAGCGACCACGGACACTTTATACGCACACGACAATTAAAAATCTCTGCTCATACTGTACGCTGTAACCACAAAAGAAAGCACTCATCAACCAAACTGCACAAGGTTACTTAAATTAGTATTAAGTATTTGTCATACTTACCTATATAACAAATAACAAAACGTTTTAACACTCATTCGGTAGTATTTTAGCGCTTCAAGTTAAACTGTCCGCATTCATCCGTATGATTATTTTGACACTAATCAAACATAAATAACATTTTAATATAACACTCACGCAGTAGAGGCAGCTGAGTATGTTCTAACTGACACTGTTTTACTACAATTCATTTGTTCATGTATTCCCCTATGTTCCTACGTACACATGTGCTGTGTTCACTGAATGTTATGTATATGTTATGCACTATATTTTACTATTTCTATTTAGCATCTTCACTTTTTCATATATTTGTTGTTTTGTGCTGGGAATGAACTGGGAATAAATCACTTAGGTTGGTGTGTCATATGAAACTTACTTTTAATTTTTTAGGTGTTCATTGGATATCTCGCAAGTGGTACGCTTCGGTCGTTTGGACACGGTAAGCTATTAACTTAAATAGTAACTCGAACCTTTTTTATGTCAATGCATAGAATACTTATTATAGCACACTTTTTCACCAAGTCCTAAAAAAATCGAAAATCTGTTTGATTATTGGCAGAAGTCATTAACGGATCATGGTAACCATTTTTAGGTATTTGAAGTATATTAGAATTAATATAGTATTATTATTATCTTAGAATTTACTTTCAATGTATGAATAGAAAGTCATTTCTACTCATGATATTTACTAAATTAGTATTTATTTACAATAAGTAACACAGAAATGTAAAAAATCATTTCTATTTTCTTATTATTTAATCAGAATACTGACCATATTATTAAATACATGAAAATGTATCTTGTTTGTCGTGGTGCGTACTACTAATAGTAGCTAGGCAATTATGTCGTATATCAACAATACTAATTATTTATTTTCTATTCAAGTGGCAAACTCTTCAGCAAGCAAAACATGGAAAGGTCGAGTTGCGTTTGTCGTGGCACCGTCTGACTCCTGACGTGACGGAGCTTAGTCGTGTAAGTACAGTCGCCAGCACGTCAAGTTACCCCACATTGACCTTGAACGCATTATGAGCAGCGACAGCGCGATTCGTGCGAAAGAGATAAATATAGCGTTTTGTCAGTTCTTGCTTGCAATGTTTCGTGCTGCAGTGCTTTCGTGAAATGTGCGCCAAATATGAGTTTTTTACTTTCTTTGTTAGTTACGCATCATCATGAAATGTTGCATGTAACACGTTGTCAGGGGTACTGACAGAAAAGGATATGGGATCCGTGAGAAATCGCGGCAAAAATATCAAAATACAATGCGGAATAATAATCTTAATCTTTTTATTTAATATAAATTATATTAGTTGTTGTTTAGGATGGTAGGTGGTAGTTGTTTATAAGTTTTCTATTATATAATATAATTGAAACAACTACCTACTACAAAACTCATTAAAATCTTGGTTGGGTGTTAACCATTTTTTTTCCTTCAGGCGCCTCCTGACTATATCCATGAGTCCATTGAAATCTAAAACAAAGAAAATTTACATAAGATTCTTTATTGTGATAAAATAGTACGGGCCTAAAACTACTATTTACCTTCTTTTTGTATTTTTTAGCATATTCCAAGCTAAGATTTTTAAATTGTTATTAAGAAAGAAAAATTCAACCTCAGGCGGGACTCGAACCCGCGTCTCCTGGATAAGTATTCCAGACGTTCTGCCAACTGAGCCACCGAAGTATCCGCCTGATGTGTTGAATTTTGCCTTCTTTATGTTACTTATGTCTTACGGCGACATAGCAACATCGATTGGACAATTCTGTCCGACCCAGAATACTCCCTTTACAGCGAGTAGATTCCGGATGATATTGCATTACCTTTATACAATCTTTTTGTATTTTTTAGCATATTTCAAGTAAAGATTTTTAAATTTTTATTAAGAAAGAAAAATTCAACCTCAGGCGGGACTCGAACCCGCTACTGAAACTGAAAATACTATTTACCTATTACTATTAACCCGACGCGACGTTTCGGATCCTTATCAGCATCCATAGTCACGGGCAGTCTACCCGTATCAATATACCGGGATAAAATCCATAAAAAATATTCGCCTAAGTGTAAGGAATTAGTAGGTACGGGCCTAACTTAACTAATCTACATTCGCGATTTATTTAATAAAGAACTGACGATTTATCTGATAGTAATTAATAAATAATAAATAGTTCTGGACATTATTAAACAGCGCCATCTGGTACCGTGCTAAGCAACGAGGCTTGTGTTACGGATACTAGATGGTTGATATACATGACTCGGATACAAATGTTGAAGGTCATTACACAAACATTTGTCCCTACCGGGATTCGAACCCGGAACCCATATATCACAACAGACAGCGTCAACTACCGCTGAGCTAAACGGGTCGTCAAAGGTAATAATAATAACAACTACCGAGGCTGGCCGCGCGGCGCGTGAAATACCGGTTTGAGTGTGAGCGCCGAGCGCACTTATAACTACCTACTGTAGTTGAAAGGGCGCTCGGCGCTCACGTAAACTGGTTTTACGCGCGCAAGTTTATTAAGTAAATTTAATCAGTTTTGTTATTCACTTTTTAAGAAAACCATATTTTATGTATAAGTTTAGGTGATAAATGTGGTGTGTGTAATAACAAGCCACACGGACTCACGCTGTAAGTTGAAGTGACTCGTGTGGTCAAAAAAGGATCGGCAGAGTGTGCAGCGATCATAGCCGCATCGTCGGTCGCCGCGCCGCGCGCCGTAGTGGCTCTCGCGCAGAGTTGGCGGCGGTGGGCTTTCAAGGTTCCACTTTCTTCCCACCGCCGAAGCCAAAAGTAAACAGTTTTCTGGAACGAAACTATAGCTATAGTTTATTTGCCCATTATAAATCAATTACAAAGCGTAAATTAGTTTCGAAAATTCTATAGAAAAACACCATTGACACATATTTTCAATTTAATTTAAAAATTATAATTACAAAAAATATAACTCACCGTTATATCCGTCTGCCAACAAATATCATTCACCCGGCATCCACTCAATCGAAGCGCTATGATTCCTTCCCCTTTTTATTTGGTTTAATTATGGCGCCATAATTATAATCATAATTAAGTATCAGGTGACGTGTAAATCGTGTAAATTGCCTTAAAAGCCCTTATTTGATTATTTCGAGGCAGTTACATTTATCCCTATATTCTTTTTTTTTATAGTATGTAGACGGAGATATAATTTAGATATCAAAAACCAAAAAAGTTTTAAAGCCCTGATCTCAAAATTGGTATTTCTGAGATATCGTGTTTTTGATTCTCACGTCAGACAGTACGATTCCAATTATGCCAATAACTAGCGGCCCGTCCCGGCTTTGCACGGGTGGTCATTTATTTTTTAAACGTCATTTGTGCTCCGCTCCTTTTGGTCGTAGCGTGATGTTCTAAAGCCGATAACCTTCCTCGATAAATAGACTATCCAACACAAAAAGAATTATTCAATTCCAACCAGTAGTTCCTAAGATTAGCGCGTTCAAAGAAACATACAAATAAACTCTTCATTTTTATAATATTAGTATAGATTCCAATATCCAAATACTCCAACCAGTGTTTCCACTTTCCATTTGAGATTACCCCTTCTCAGGACTTTTTTCCCCAAAAATTATGCTGCTGTAGTTTTTTCACTAGTAGTAAAAATCTGCTCGACATTCGTATTCTTATTTATTCATATTCTTATATACACCGTGAAATTGTAGTCGTTGTGGAACCGAAAGGTGGGAAACTTATGATAATTAGTAGAACAAAAAAAAGTCTTAGATTAACTCTACTGTTTATAATAAAAAAGTTGGCAAGTGAAAAGAATATTTTCACTTGATCGAGTTTGCTAGTAGTAGTACACCAATATTTCAATCAAAATCGGCCGCAGTCGCTAGCTCGCTACTCTGAAGCCGCCTCGTGAGGGCGGCGCGGGCGGCGGGTTTAATGACCCGAACGCCCGCCAGTCAGCTGGTACTAAACGGATAGCGGCTGTCCGAGCGAATAAGTAAAGTACTAATAAGTACTTACGCGTTATTTAAAAGTAGTAGGTCAGTACTTTATTGATGTCATTTTATTATTGAAATAAATTGTATTTAGCAGATTTATTTATTTATGCAGATGGCGACGAAATTGATGGTAAGTATTACTTTACACCTATCTACGTATTACCTCCAATTAAATAAAAGGGATTAAAAATTAAGTAGGTACCTAGGTTAAGTAGGTACGTAGCTTTAAAAAAACCTTTTTTTTGTAACTTTGCCCCAAGCAAAGATTTAACACACACACACACAGACCTAGAACAATTACCTGCAGATCATACATTTTTTTTCCGAGCAAGGATCGAACTCGCGACGCCTTGCGCAGCAGTCACTCGTACAGCCGCTGCGCCAATCATTGCGGCAACATTTTCACGGAACAAATTGTACTCCAATTTCTCCTTCATACATTCCACGAGCTTAGGACCGCCAGAAATACTTTACTTGAACATAGTTTTAGGTATTTACTTATCAATATTAAAAACAGATAGCTGAAACAGTCAAGAGACTGGGTAGGTATTTCAGGCGTATTTAAAAAATTGGAGCTTTTTACAAAATAATCAACTTTACATACAAGTTACCTGCTAAAAGTTTATTTACGACGACGAAGTGGAGTCCGCCGCGTTCAATACACAAACGTGCCCGTTTTATACTATTGTCTTTTAGCTTTCTTAACGTGTCTCTGTCACTTTTCATTCTATCAAAGGCGTCCACTATCGCACTGCGTAACTCGTCACGATTTTCATGTTCACGGGTATAAACAAGTCTTTTGATTTCCGACAACAAGAAAAAGTCCAAAGGCGTTCAGTCCGGGTCCTAGGCGGCCAAGCCACGGAACCGCCGCCGTGGCCTATCCACCTATCACTGAACTGAGTGTTTAGGTAGGCACGCACTACACTTGAATAATGAGCGGGGCAGCCATCATGCTGATAGTAAATCCCTGTTAAGTACGCTACAGGGATATCATCTAACAGCCAGCCCCGATATTATCGTTTATAACTCATGTCTAAAAACGAGCTGTTAGATAGCGTTCAATGAAAATAGTCACTATTAATTGGCCGTTATAATAACTGCCTATACATTAGCACTAAACTGAACTCGGTGATGGTCTTCCCGTATTAAGTATGGATTCACGAGAGTCCATTAATGTGCATAGTACAGCTGAACAATTGCTAAGTACTTCGCGTTCGTATATTCGTACTGACGACACATTTTCGCGTGACAACGTAAATCTTACCGCGCGCGAGTTGCAGTAGAACTAGCGCCCGGCCCGCACGCCGCCGGCGGCGACACTGCGGCGGGCGCGACACTGCGGCGCCGCCGCCGCACAGCGTGGTAGGTAATAATAGGTAGTGCGTCCGAGTGGATTGTCGGCAAACGTGTAGGTAAGTTAGCGGCAGCGCGCGGGCGGCTTTTATGTCTTTGTCGGCATGCTTTACTGCTTAGTTGTGTTAGTTGTGTACCTATGTGTGAGTAACATTGAATGATATCGATCGTAGTAATCGTAGTACGTTAAATTTAGTGGCGTTACCATGTATCCTGGTTTCGTTCTAGTTTACTGTATGTCTGTCACATTTTTTATAAAAAAAAATATCTTTATTTCATTTAAATTTCACATAAATGGATTCCATTATTGATATAGAGTCCAAAATTTTCGTCCCAGCAATAGTTATAATTTCACGGTGTATAATTATATATATTTTTATTTATTTATATTTTTATTTATTTATATATTTTATATTATTTAATACTAATATTTATACATTTGTGTGCCCTTAGACCTATACCATTACCGTAGTGTTACCGTATAAAAGGAACTGGCGGCACTAGTGCATGTTTTATATATTTCTGGTTATGCCAGAAATATATAAAATATGCACAGGTGTCGCCACTGTGACTCTGTATCGAAAAATTGGTTGTGAAATGTTCCGCCATGTTTTAGGCTACGCTTTATCCAAGATAAGCCTTGATTTCTCCTTTTATCTCTTTCCATTTTTTATTATCCTCTGGACCGTAATTTTCCCTTAAAAGGGGGAAATTCTCCTCATTGTGGAAACACTGGCATCAAATGCCGTACGTAACAGCTTTCGTTTAATTTCGTGAAAGATCGGGAAAACTCGGGAGCAATGGCGGACGCGCAAGGTCGAGTGGGTGTGGTTTATTCCTAGTGACATATGATAATTGGCTCCCAATTATTAGAATGTGCAACTATTGGACAATTGTAGAAACTTTGAAATTTCCACCAATCTTGACAAAGATACTTTCTTTCTAACACTCCATAGCGTATCGTAGTTATAGATATGTATAGGGTTTACGTTGATGTGCCGCCGTCTGTACATTAATAAATCCATCTTGTAACCTGCTGTTTTATTCATTTTAAATATTTATGTATAAATAAATATACGGCGACCACGTACTGGAAGACGCAGCGTAGGCAGGCCCCCGGCAAGGTGGACTGACGACCTGGTGAAGGTCGTTGGAATCCGCTGGATGCGGGCGGCGGCGCATGACCGGTCGTCGTGGCGATCCTTGGGGGAGACCTATGTCCAGTAGTGGACGTTTAACGGTTGATGTGATGATGATGATGTTTAAATAAATTATGATATGAAATTAAATTTTGCTTCAGGCTTTGACGGAAACCTTGTTGATTAAGACTGGAGATCTCAGCTCCGCTGTACTAAGTGTTTACATCGACTCGTGCAAGAAGCTACCTGTAAGTTTTATTCTAGTTATTCAACAACATTTTTGCTGTTTCTCTTAATATAAAAATATTCCATATTGATTGGTGTACAATAAAGAATTCTCTACCGATCTATAATCCACGATATCATGGTCAACATGCTACGCTAGGGACTACTAGACCGACGCTGCACTCACTTTATTTTTCCGTAATATTCTGTTTATACTTTATACCGTAACATGAAGGCGGTATAATCATGTTGTTTGTTGTAACAGAACGCTCGTAGTCAGTCCCGGCCCGACCCGTACTTGACCGTGACGGTGGGCAAGAAGACGGAGAACACTGCCGTGCAGATGAGGACGGACGACCCGGTCTACGAGATAGGATACTCCTTCCTTGTGCAAAACCCTGAGATTGACAACCTGGAAATCAAGGTAATCGTTTTCGTTTAAGAAAACCGTACGTGACAAAAACAGTACCTTATAATATATGATAACTTACTAGGGTTGATATTTGACTGGCACGAAAAATGTCACTGGGCTTTGTTATAAATCTTATTCGTACTGGATTGCTAGGTAGCAACGGTGTAAATGTATAATAGCTAGCCAGCGTCTGAATATCGGTATTTTATCAAATCGAATGCCTCATACACCTCCGTGATCCGTAGCTAGGCAACATTGAAACATTACAGGCACTATATCAACAGAATTGACAGGACATTATTGATACGCCGTTATATGTTTAGGCTCTTGGCGTAATCACTATATTAATGGCATCAAAACGGACACAGATCAGAAACAACTTTGTAAGCCTCCTTCAGCTTTCTGATTGGCGAATAGCTAATATTTTGGTTCTAAGCTATAATTGCAGCTATATGAATGACTACAGTGTACTGTAGCAGCACAACTTGTTGCAAGTTTCATCGTACCTCTCCAAGGCATTCGATTCACCCTTGTTTACATCCTTGTTCACTTTTGTAATTGCAAAAAAACGTGTTTTTAAATAAAAAAATCTTTCCTTTATTATAGGTTCTAGATTCGAAAACGGGAGGCCAACTTGGTCAGCTCACGTATGGAATCTCATCATTGCTGAAACAAAAGGACCTCAGCATGATAACTCAGCCGCTAATGCTGCAGAGATCCGGTCCCGAATCCAAGATCATAATGTCTCTGCAACTGAGGGTAATGTATCAAACAATAATAATAATATGGGTCTAAATATTGTAGTTTAACTAAGCTCTATGAGTAATTTGTCTCTAACTTACTTTATGTACCGCTCTACATGACATTAAATGTAGTATAGGTACAATTTGTATAAATTATTTTATCTTAACTTTAATTACATTAAAATTTATTTACGTGTTTACTTACAGATATTGAAGGAGGCCATAAAAGAAGAAGACTATGAAGAGGAACCGGTAGCCGAGGTGGAAAGCGAGCCGTCGCCGCCCGTCACCCCGGCACCGCCCTCTCCGCCGATCGCGCCAGTTGATGCGGTCGATGAAAATACTCCAGACCCTACGCTTACAGAACCAGGTAATTCATTGAATAATTAATATCAACTATTTTATTTATATGTAATTAAGTGTGTAAGCAACTACGACTATGCTAACCGATTGCCTAAATTGCCCCTCCATTTTACTTTTCTTCGGTGTTTTATTATTTGATTTACATTTAATTAGAGATTGACTAAATCCTTGTTTTGTAGCTGCTCCTGTTTCTACTCCTGAGCTTAAGAATATCGAAGATGCCTTAGACAGCAGTTCACAAAAATCTGTACCTATCGAACAGATCGAAAAGGAAGTCGGTGAGTTAATAGCATACTACAAAATTATACTGTGATGACCATTATTATTCCATTAGATCAAAGAAAGTCCCTGCATGTGCACTGTGCCTCAAAATTACCTAGTCACTATCACACAAGGAATCTGCGCCCACAATAATTGTGGATTGATCTTGAATTATTATTATATTATTGGAAAAATGCATACATTTTATTTCAGACACTCCTCAAGAATATCAACCGCCAAATGGCCGTAGTTCACCGAAACTAGTACACAGAACCTCCTCGTTGACTACGTAAGGCGAATTATAATAAACATTGCTGCAAACTATTTAAAATTTAATATAATTTTAGTAAGAATGTAATAGTAATAACAGCGATTATTTATGTTTGCATATAAGTTCAGCCTAAGTTTTACTTGTACCCGCAACGTTATTAAAATACTCATCTAAACTATATAGATCTGCTGGAGAAGCTGGACTAGGCCGTATTCTACTGTCACTGCGTTACAGCATGCAGAACCAAACCCTATTTGTTGTCGTTCACAAAATCATGTAAGTTGATTTATAATAACTAAAACTATTAATGGCAAATATGGAACTAGTAAATAATTTAATCAATACTTGTATTTACAGGCACATACCTCTAAAAGACCCGTCCAACGTGCCGGATCCATACGTCAAGTTATATTTGCTGCCGGGACGCTCCAAAGATTCCAAACGTAAAACTGTGGTAAGTGATGGGTAAATTATAAAACAAATAAGGTATACACGCAAGATAGGCAAGCTTAGTTTTTACTGCCATGTTGTAGTCATATTTAGCATTCGTCGTGGATTTTTATTTTTCTTTCTTTACACTACAATATCCTGCTTCCTACTAATATTATAAACGCGAAAGTTTGTAAGTATGGATGTTTGTTACTCTTTCACGTAACAACCGCTTAATAGATTTGAATTAAATTTAGCATACATATATTATTTTATCTATATACCATGCGGGCAAAGCCGCGGGAGGTAGCTAGTCATACATATACAGTTCCATTCTGATTTACAGGTAGTGAAGGACAGTTGCATGCCGGAGTACGACGAGCAATTCGAATGGGTCATCCCGTTAACCGAGCTGCACTCTAGGCAGGTAGAGGTGACCGTTGCTACGCACAAGGGATTCTTGGGTGGCAGCCCTGTTGTGGGACAGGTAATATTACTTCGACACTTGACTATATGAAAACAAAACGTGTTAGTTTCATATAACCTTACACTTATGACTATGTTTTAATTTCAAATTGCAGGTGGTTGTTCATCTTAACCAGTACGACTTCCGCGAAGCAAAGACCCTGTGGTTTGACCTTATGCCAGAGACAACGCCTCGGGATTAGATCTTTAACAGAATCTATTATAAAAGTACTTATGAATCTAATAAAATTTTGTTAATCGCAAAAGCCATAAATACTGATCTGAATGCTAATAAATTATTCGAAATATACGCGGTAGCATGCAATATCTTTCTGTGCGAAGAGATCTTTTGGTAGGTAGTCAATTTCACGATATATTGTAACGTTGATTCTTAATAAATATTAATACACAGGTTGATTTTAAATTCGTTGGTAATAAAAACTTCGCAGGCTTGTTGGGTATCGAAATCTAAGTATAATAAGAATCGAATATATAGATAAGCATATTGGTAAAATAATACATGAATATTACAAATTCATGTAGGTTTCACTGAGCATAATTTAGTTGTTTAGATAAATAACCAATAAGCCTTTAATTGTTTTGCCAAAATATGATACACCAACGTTTATTTTTACACTTGTTACATTGTTAAAAATGCTTTCAGTGTTGTTTTACTTATTGAGATGTTAACATTGCTTATGATGTATTTAAGTGTTGTAGTACTAAGTTAAAGTTTAGCTTATGATGTTGTGAAGCATTTACGTCCGAGGACATATTCTATTTTGTGTGAATTATAAAAGCAGTTTATTTTTTTTTGTTACTTTTATATTGCATTATAACTTATTGTATTTTTATGTAATAAATCATTACAAAAGACTTGATAAAAAAACAGCGGACTCCTGCCGGCCTAATTCGGAAAAGTCGCGTTGCTCTAAAAAGTCAAATAGTATTTACAAATTTTTAAATTTTTATTAAGAACGAAAAATTCAACCTCAGGCGGGACTCGAACCCGCGTCTTCTGGATTGGTACTCCAGACGCTCTGCCAACTGAGCCACCGAGGTATCCGCCTGATGTGTTGAATTTTGCTTTCTTTATGTTACTTATGTCTTACGGCGACATAGCAACATCGATTGAACAATTCTGTCCAACCCAGAATACTATACTCCCTTTACAGCGAGTAGATTCCGGATGATATTGCATTACCTTTATACAATCTTTTTGTATTTTTTAGCTTATTTCAAGCTAAGATTTTTAAATTTTTATTAAGAAAGAAAAATTCAACCTCAGGCGGGACTCGAACCCGCGTCTTCTGGATTGGTACTCCAGACGCTCTGCCAACTGAGCCACCGAGGTATCCGCCTGATGTGTTGAATTTTGCTTTCTTTATGTTACTTATGTCTTACGGCGACATAGCAACATCGATTGAACAATTCTGTCCAACCCACAGAGTTTTCCACAGAGGTCCCTGGTCACACAGCTACGCCACCGCCACATAATATAACGCCACGCTAGTTCACGCGGCACAACTGAGTTGTAGGGAATGAAACGACCCAACGCTAATTATTAGGAGGTAGGGCATAGTGAGATTTCTCGCTCAAATTGAGCTGCCCGACTGGGGAGGTACCTCCACCTGACAGAACACCGCAGTGAATCAACAATAGTTGTCGTTCTGCGAGTGAGTAAGTTACCAGAGCTCATTGGGGGAGTGACTATTCCGACAGCATGGGAATTCCGTTTGCTGTCAGTTCAGTAACTCCCTATTTTAGGAAACCTGAACGGTTTCTAAGGGGTTTGGCAACGCATTTGCAAGCCTCTGGTGTTGCAAATGTCCATGGGCGGTGGTCATCACTTACCATCAAGTGAGCCGCCTGCTAGTTTGCCCCCTTATCACTATAAAAATATATATAATAATTTCTGTTGGTAAAGATAGAAGATGGATTTTAATAATCAAATCTTAAAAAGAAAAAGCAATATTTTTACATTACTTAAATTAAATTGGAGACAGCGCGGAGGGCTTTATACCTCGGAATCCAGGGCCAGGCAATGAATCTTAAGACAAAAAAATTATGCGATCTTCATCTTTAATTAAGTACTTATTTTTAAAAAATACTTATATAAATGATTCAGTTTTCTTTTATTGTTATTAGTTTAATTTAAGCTATATTTGAAAAAAGAAGAGCTATTAAAAACTTATCCTTGAGCCTCAAGGGACTGTAGGTATAAATATGAGGAGGGGATGATTATATTTAATATTATGCAGTATATGCGACAAAAGTTAATTATTGATGTGCGTGTGCTGTGAGGGCAACGAGTCTTTGTGTGAGGGCCACCACCACAAAAATGAAAAAAATAAGTACCTATCTGAGGAGTTAGTAAAAGTTCTAAAGAGTGTTAGGCCGGCCGCAGACGTTCGGTTTCCGGATTAGGTTATCAGATTCGGAAATCTGAATGCTCTGCTCACATACAAAATATTCAACACGGCGCACATTATTATTATTCTTATTTTTTCCGAACGGAAAAAAAATCCTAACGTTCAGTTCGGTGCGTTCGGATCGTAAGAACGGAAAAAACCTAATGACGTCATCCCGAACGCAGCGCTCGCGTTTGGCGCGTCCACCGCACACGCATTGAAATTTCAATTCAGATCCGCTCGAGCCCCGTACCTTATACAAGGGATTTCATTAACATCCTGTAATATTTGAAGAAATTCTTCTGGGTGTGCTCGTAATTTAGGTCTTTTGAGATAGAATTGGCTGTCTGTTAATCTCCGAGTATTCAACGGGTGTATTATAGTAACGACGATTCCTCTTCTACTTGTTTAGCGCCAGCAGAAGTGCAATAGCAATCAATTCGTCTTCACCGTTCATGATTTTGCGTGTGTATGTGCTTTCATGAACGTCTCTATACGTAGGTACTGGTCGTATAAAATTCCTAATAAAAAAAACCGGAGTGTGCGCTATAACATGGAATTCCGAATCTGAAAACCTAATTCGGAAACTGAACATATGCGGCCGGCCATAGACGTCAATCCCAGAAATTGTAAAAAAACATTAAAAAATAAAATATATACTGCGTTAAAAAAAACCGACTTCAAAACTAATAAGTTAAAAATAACTTAATATAAGTAGTTTTAACTTCTTTTTAATTTTCTTTTCAATTTATAAAGAGAAATTAAATATATGATCCTACGTGGAACCAAGAAATTTAAGAGCGTGATAATATGAGAAATGAATAAGTGCTTTTTGACCCTGTGAAAAACGTAAAAGTGGCGAAAGTATCAAGATAATAGTTCCGCGTATAACCGTTGTCTTTAATGTGTGTGCCATAACTATGAATGAATCGCGCCCCACCTCCGCGTTCGCGTTTTCTTGCGTGTTTGACACATTGTGATTATTGTAAAACTAAAATTCCCATCAAAATAGGTCCTCTACCTTGCAGGGAAAAACATGAAAATCAAATTTTTGATTCTCAAGATTCTTCCTATTGAAGGTGGGGTCATATTGGGATATTGAATCCGAAATCTCCGCTGCGTTTCATGCATATTATTTGTAGTATTGTACTAATCATATCTAAATACTGACCGTTGGTGAATGGTAAACGGCTGTTTTCTCCTGTCCTAGAAATTTTGATAACACTGCACAACCATATTGTTGCTACACAAAACATAACCTAGCCGTTAATTAATTATACAAACAAAATTCTAATTTGCGTATTTTTTACGCACGCGATCGTTACCTCTCCAGGAAGTTGCCGAGCGACGGTCAAACAAAACAAATCAAATTTCGTTTGTTTACATTATGCGCGGGCGCGGGCGCGGGCGGCGGGGATAGGGCTTACAGGCCGGCAAGGACAAAGCGATGCGTAAGATGAGCCGAACGGTTTGGCAACATCGCGCGTCATTACCTACATTCTCAATGAAATTGTTAAAAATATTAAATACTAAGCGTTGCCATACTTCATGTAGTAAGAGCCTGTGGAATAGGTAGAAGATAGTCTACTCGGCGCCGTTGAATTGATACTTGAAATTTATAATTATTTTATTAAAGTTTATAATTACTTTTATTTATTTTTTAAAAGATGATAATTCATGTTTTTCTTATAAGAAAACTTAGTCTACACCATTTAAAACCAAAAACCAATTAATGTCCTTGACAATTTAGTTTCGTAAAATTATATTTTAAAATGAATGGGTAATCGTTCCTGAACCCACCATTTTTATTTGTCGCATTCTTTCAAAGTCACCTGTATACAAGCTACAGGAATCGTATTGGTAAAAATTTAAGTTATAATTTATACAAACTTGTAAAACATTAAACATATTGTAAGAAGCTTTCAGTGTTGTTTTATTTCACTCAGGTAAAATATTGTTTCATATAAAATCTTTAAAACCCCCTAGGTGAACTTAGAAGGAATTTGCATGTCAAAATTTGTGCTTCTGCTAATTGTAGTTTTTTTGTAAAACCCGAATTATTTTTGGGCACTCCCGCTGTCAAACTTAAACTTTGTGAACCAAAACAAACCATAATAATTGAACTTTTCTCCCAAAATCTAAGGCGTGCGCTCATTGTGCGATATGTCGAAAAATGAAGAAAAATAAGGGGTATCATCGTACCGAAGGAAATTATGGGCACTTGTACGAAAGTCGAAATATATCCCTTTTTAAATTTTTCTCTACACATTTTTTTCAACCAAGTGCTGTAAAATAAATAAAAAAGTTTATTGAAAAGTAATACATCACTAACTTGATCAATATACCTTATATACCATACCTAAACCCTTTACCACTAATAAAATAAAAGACTTACTAAGTTGATTCAAATGTCTATGAAAATCGATTTTTGATTCGAGATAGTTATACATACCCCGTATAACTATCTCGAGCATTATTGATACTTTATTATACATTCTGTATAAGATATAAATGAATCCAGTTTCTGGTGGTGCGATTTTTAAAACCAAAAGAAGACAGATTATGAATGAAAAATATTTAATACATTAATTCACACACATTATGTATTTGTTGTAGTCACTTAATACAATTTCACAGTCTTCCTCAAAGTTCTGAGCCTTAATAAAGGATTTGATGTTCATTTACACTTAAATATAATATCATCAGCGTTCCATAGGTGTTGGTGTAATTTTTTGTGCAATTATTTTTCCATAACCACCTCTGCCTCCATCATAATCAGTCCGATATTCATCTCTTACCTGTAACATACATTTTATATTAAAACTAGTAACTTAGAAAGTGATTATCTATGATTATTTCAAATTCTTAATCTCAAGTCTGTTTTGGACCAGACACAATGAAACCTAACATTGCGCAAATATATATGTTATTTTTCAACATAATAAGATTTTTGCTAATAGAATTTTGCATCTTGACACACAACCCAAAAGCAACTCGCAAATTCGGATTCCTGCTAGGTAGATGGCAACTATTCTGATTTTATCAATCGAATTTCTGAACTGTTATTAGTTGCACAGTATGTTAATTGTAGTTAGATTCAGAAATTTATCTACACCTTATATGGATGCTTTTTGCTCTTTACAATTTATATTAGGCCACAATATGGGTAATAAAATCTAACACTACCTGTCCACCAGTTTTGCCTCTACCATACTGTCTTCCCTCAATAAATCCAGCATCCCAATCACATCGGATGATTCGGTCATCAAGTCTAGTACCATTTATGTATCTGAAATATTAACAGTTAGTACCATTCATTAATAAATATGTCAGTAACAACTACTTCATCTATGATAGGTAATTTATTTGACTAACAATATTCAACATGGTTAAAGTATTTTATGTACCTTTTCATGAATACTAAAAATTGACCAACTTACATTCTCACCTTTATAATTATATTGGAAGTTTATCATGAATGCTTTTCAGTATAAATTGTTCATCTGAGCCGAGGTGTCAGTTAATATTCCTGAACCATTAGGGTTGCCTCGAATAGATGCTTTTATTGGTACCCAAGCCAACATCTATCACTATTGAGCAGTATTGTTACAGTTCCAGTAACAATATTGATACAATGAATTCTACTAACCTCATACAGTTTTCAGAATCATATCTTGTATAATATTCCACAAAACAGAATCCGCATGGAGTTTTTTTGTATTTGTCTAATCCCATTATAACTCTTCTGATGTCACCACATCGCGAAAATAATTCGTATAGTTGTTCTTCAGTAGTATAAAACGAAAGGTTGCCTACGTAGAGAGTTGATGACGCCTTCAGTAATTTTTCTTGCTCACTACGTGAACCCTGAAGAAATCATTAAATTATATTAAAAAGAGTATATACTTCAATTGAAAAATATATAGAACTGTGCTTCACTGGCAAAATGTGCACCTTAAAGTGTTGATCGCGATATGAACTTATTTCGATTGCCGAATTCATAGCGTCGGAACTTCTTTTCATTCCAGACCAGTATATTGTGTCTTATGAAGACATCAAGCCAACAAAGTTTTCCGCAATATAATTGTTAAAACAAACTAAGTCCAAAGAAACTGATTGTAGGCTACGAAACCACGATATTGACGAAATTAACAAAATGACATGAAGATTGTTGAAAACAATTAGACGATTTATTTGGCACTGACAGAAACAGTGACTGAGTGACGAACTACTGAATGAGAACATTCGACCACAGAGTATTAAAGTATAAAAGTAAATTGTCTTTCGAACAGACGGAACGGAGTGGTAATAAATAATGTTCACATTAGATAAATAATTACGTTAATCGAATATTGGAATTGAAGAGTTTAGAGATATTTACAAAAACTGAAATGCAAAACCTATGGGTTTGAATCCCGCAATTCCCACGGCGCGGCGACCAGTGCTACGCCCTCCGCATCCAGCGGAATCCAGCGACTAGTACCAGGTCGTTTGTAGTTTTGTACACCTTATAATATCGATACAAAAAAATCTATGTAGAACATCAACCATCTAGTATTCATAAGGCCTCTGCCTCGAATTTTGCGGGCAGCGGGGCGGCGGCGGTGGCGGCGCGGGAGCGGCAGGATCTTTTGCGTAAAATCAAATGGAACGGTTCTCGAAAACAGCGGCGTGGCAGCGGCGCGGGGGCGGGCAACGAGCGGTGCACTCCAGTCAAGCGGTGACCGCCCGCGTTGCGCGTCTACATTGTAGTATAGTGTTGTACATTTTTTTTTAACCGACTTCAAAAAGGAGGAGGTTCTCAATTCGTCGGAATCTTTTTTTTTTTTTTTTTTTATGTATGTTCACGAATTACTTAAAAACGCCTGGACCGATTTGCAAAATTCTTTTTTTGTTTAAAAGGGTAGACTTCACAGTTGGTCCCATTGTGACCACATCATGATCTGATGATGGGATCCTAGGGAAATCGAGGGCAACCCTCAAATTTTATAGGTAATTATCACGTTTTGAATATATTTACTGAAATTGTTCCAGTATTTGCGTCTGATAATCATCATTTGATGTTGATGAGCAGATGATGGAAGGTAGAACTCCTCAAAAGTTAAGAGTTAAAAGAAAATTCTTTCAGTTATAGGCATTTATTACATTTACATGTATTCTCCAAAGCTGTTCAAGTATTTGCATTTGAAAATCACCATCTCATGTAATGATCTGATGATGGAAGGTACAACTCCTCAACGGTTAGGAGTTGAAGGAAAAATCTTTCATAATTATAAGTATATATGGATCGATAGTTGTATTCTTTCAGGCAGTTAGATTGACCAGATATGAAAAGTTTAATATATTGAACACTAAAAAGAAAAAAATAAATTAACTTTTTTAAAAAAGAAAAAACCAACTTCAAAAACTAAAAAGCAAAAAATAACTTCATACAGTTTGACCTTTTTTTAGTTTTAAAGGTATGAAGTCGGTGCCGATGATGTGGTGGTTTTAACCGCCTCGCTCAAGGTCACTCGCTGTGAGTGTACTTACTATTACGTTTGGCTTGGCACCGGCTTCATACCTTTATAACTAAAAAAAAGGTCAAACTGTATGAAGTTATTTTTTGCTTTTTAGTTTTTGAAGTTGGTTTTTTCTTTTTTAAAAAAGTTAATTTATGGGACGTATCAAAATGTTTTCGGACGTGCAAGAGAAAATTATTTCGGCAATCTTTGAGAGGACACCCATATGGAACCATAAAAATAGAAGAATAATTAACCAATTATGGGAAGAAATAAAAAACGAACTGAATATTCAAAGTAAATATAAAAATGATTTATAATGTCAAATACAATATTTATTATGTTTTACAAATTAATTAGTAACTAATGCGATTATTTACAAAATATTCTTTGATTTTTTCACGACAACACAACCTCGAACACAACACTACACCGCTATTATATAGTGCCGCGCAATCTGCCCGCTGGTTTGGAGAACAGGTATGCGTTGCCCGCCCCGCTCCCGCGCCGCCGCCGCCGCCGCCCCGCTGCCCGCAAAATTCGAGGCAGAGGCCTAAAACATGTGAAAACTAAAAGGCGCTGTGTGTTAATGGCCAGATATATCTATTAATTATTTAAAAAATCAAATTCTATCATGACTACGGAAAGACGAATTGAAGTAAATAGAGGTTTCAAAAGTATGTAGTCCGTTTTTTGTAAATATATCTATCGAAAAGCTTAATTCAATTCCCTTTGGGGATGACAGGCGTGATGGTATGCAATGTCGTTAAGTTGTTTTGACCAGTCCGTTCGCACCATTATCTTTACTTTTTTCTATTGTATTCATTTTTATTTCATTCGATATCAATTTCATCATTCAATTATTCATTCATTTTCATAATTCCCGCCCCCGTAGGCCCGTAACAGAAATTGTTTTACTTACTGTAGATCCTAGAAACAAAGTCAAAGTACTTATTTATCTTTCTATAACTTTGAAATTTGTAAAAGTTAACGTTTTCATGGTATACACAATTCGCGTCTGATAAAGTATACGAAGAGTGTGCATAACTATATTAACCACTCGTCAAGCAGATTACTGAAGTGGATCTTAATTATGGCCACAGTAGACGAGTTTGAAACTTTAGACTCAGAGGTTAGGGAACTCATTCAAAATTATAAAAATAAAAGAGCTACTGCATACGAACCCTGTACTCCGAAAAACATCAGGGAGTGCCTAATTGGTCTCAGCGAAGTAAGTGTACACAACTGCTTTTTCCTTTGTTTTACTTGTGCCAATCATAAACTTCTGTTTTATAATCTCATTTGTACTTTTAGGAGTTCGGATTTCTTAACATCAACTTCATTTTTAATCCTCATTTAGATGTGGAAAATAATACCATTCGTGCTGAAACTCTAGTAAATCTTATTAATTCTGTGTGGACATTGTTACACACTTTTAAAAATATATCTCAAAAAGCGGAACATTTAGAGGAACAAAATCATGTACTGGATCATAATAATAAACAACTTAATGTATGTACAATTTATTTCTCATTTTCATTTGAATCCATAAAATAGGTATATAATCATTTAATTCCTATTATTTTATATCATAACTACAGGGACTAGTAGGTAGGTTGAAGGAAAAGATTAATTTAGAGAAAAATGAATCAAAAGCATGTGTTGCTTCTGCACAAAGAATATCAGACCATTCTGAGGATATGTTACACAAGATGACTGACACCCGGGCAAAATTATTACAAATCACCAAACAGAAGGAAGCAAATGAAAGAAAACTTAATAATGAAATAACAAGACTGAAATTACAAAATGATAAACTTACTGATCGTCTGAGGAATAAAGGTACCCTATTGAGTATATTATGGTAAATTTAATTTAACAACAAGTGGTGTCAACGCCAGACTGGGGCCGGTGTTCTCCTGGGTTCAGTATAGAGCCAGAACTTATTAAAAAGGTTTTGAACTGAATGTTGTGCCTCATCATACCTTATATTATGTTCTTTCTGTTCAGTCTCAATAAGAATCAAATAGATTTAATTCAATAACTCAAAATGTCATCTTAATAATGTTTAGTTTCAACATATATTATTTTCCAGATATTCATAATCATCCAACCAGGGAAGCCCAGGCTGCTTGCAAAAATTTAAAAACAGAACATGAAGATTACAACAAGCATTTAAAAAAAATAATCATTAAATTGGAGAACAATAATCATGCATTGCTTCAAGAAGTTCTCAAACTTAAGGAAGAGCTAATTTTCAAAGGAATGGATCACTTTACTTTAGAGAATGGAGAAAAGTGAACTGGGTTTTTTTAATATAAATTAACAAGAAGCTGTGACTGACTATTTTAATTACTACTAATATGAAAATCTAATAGAATGTTATCAGTATTATTGATCTAATTTTGATTATATACAAACTAAAACTAGACTTAACACTTACCTGATATTATTGGGATTTGTTATTGTTTTTTTAATGTTACCATTTTGTAATTGATCTAATGAATCTACTAATAAAATAAAATTCTTGTATTTTTAATTATGTATTTCTTACTTTTAAGCATTCAATTTAGTATAGCAATCATGATGCGTGATGCCGCCAAGGCGTTCCTATAGTAAATACGATGCGTGACGTTTATTCATTTAAGCCGAGGTTTGTATGTAATACGTTCATAGAATTAATTACGAGGTCTCTATGCTCTTGCGTGTCCAACGCGCGGACGGACGTAACAACAAAATTTTAATATCAAGTTAGCTAGCGGCGACGTTCGCGACCAGCCAGCCACTCACTGCGCGCGCGCGGAACTGATTCACTCTTTATGAACACTACTGAATAGTGTACACTTTATATTCGACCGCCAAAGTGTGCGCGCGCGCCTTGTTTTACTGCAATCAGTTCGTTATCATTAGTAATTCTATAAGATTGATAAGATCGTTACATCATTGAATGATAAGATTCAAGGACCAAGTTAGGGGCGCACAGTACACAGTGTCTCCGTGTGCAACAGCTGTGGTTGAAATAAATATAAAACAATAGACTTTACTATCAGTTAATGTGAATACTGTGTTTGACAATTCATCGGATGTCGCGGCACGTACCATGGGGACAGCGAAAAGACTGAAGATAACAGTGGTCGGCGATGGTATGGTTGGCAAGACGTGCTTGCTGTACGTGTATACAAAGAACGAATTTCCAGAAGAATATGTACCAACAGTGTAAGTTTTAAGTTAAATTTTAATTCGTTCCGGTGATGTTTGAGCAGGTCAGAAGGGCGATTGCGAAAAGGTAAGTAGGTACGGACGTATGCCTCCAAATTAGCGAGTCGGCGCGTAACGTCGTTATCATTGGCACACTAAAACCTTAGACTTATGTGGAATCAAAAGCTTATGTACTGTTAGGGATATTATTACATTTTTCCTTCTATGTTTAATACACATTTTCACAGTATTTTACCGTATTTGACTCATATTGAAGGCGGTAACAAAATACAAAAATATCATATTTAATACTTACTTTTTAAGTAAATTAAAATATATCAGAATATTAAACACTTGCTTTACAAGTGAATGCCATTGGGTAGATACCCTTGAATTATTTTAATGAAATAAACACATAAACAAGCTAGTAAGTACATAGTACTACTCGTAGCAGGTATTCGATGCAGGAAGATACGATGATTAATCGATTTGTCTTACGTCATTCAAATTTTTACAATAACGTAGAATTGAACATGATGACTAACTAATAATAATAAATGTCGTAAATATACGTAAGTTAGTTAAGTTACAGGCTTATAACTTATTTACAACAATTTATTTAGCTAATAAATATAAATGCGAATCACTATTCTATCTATGAATTATATACCACACAGTTACTTAATTAAACGAAAAATATTATAAGAAAACCTGAATGCCCTTAGAATATTGTCTCAACCGCATCTAAAGTCTGCAAACAGTGTTGAAATGACTACTACTAGCACTAATATTATACCTACCAAGTTATTTGGATAGATGATATTATTATAAACATACCAAGTTCGTATTAAATGGGTGACTGAAACCCAACGAGTAGAATCCCTATGATATCAATACATAACTTATTCCCGAAACTATAGGCACATAAACATAAGTGCTACAACTACTAACTACACCTTTTATGGTTGATTTCGCAGTGATAGCCATGAATCCGAAGATATGATAGCTAACTAACTAACTCAATATTTCCAATACTTGCTTACTTCGATTTTATAGCATTACTAGCTGACCCAGCAAACGTTGTTTGCCACATTTTAGAGGTTGATGGTAGAACAGTGAACATTTACAATTATAAGTACCTATTCTATGATGCCAAAACATAAAAAAAATCTCTAAAAATAAATTAAAAAAAGGTGAATCGCCTAGGGTTATAAAAATAGCATACAACTGATTCTCAGACCTACCAAATATACATACAAAATTTCATAATAATCCGTTCAGCCGTTTTGGAGGAGTTCAGCTACAAACACTGTGACACGATATTTTTATATATAAGATTTATCACATCTTCGGTATTCGTCCCATCGGCCTACAAATAGTTCCGCACTTTTAACCTAATATATAAAAGGAGGTTTTATATTGCTACATAGTAATTTCATTTATATAGGGGGGCATGAATTTCGAAATTACACACATGTGATTGAGATTTTGTTAGATTTATGTCTATTTAAATCACTATAAAGACTTGCTGCCCGTGCTGGACTCGTCCACCAAAGGAGACTCCTAAACGACAAACAGCACAAATGTGTACCTAGATTTAGCATGACACTGTAGTACTTATTCGATCCTGGGTTCGAATCCTGGTAGGGGAAAATGATTGTGTGATTGGTAAGCTTTCGAAATAAAATTTATATCTCTGTTGTTTATCAAACATAATAATATAGTAAGTATCGATATCACAATCCTGGTAACTTGTCTCGAAACTAGACGCATTATTATAGGTACTTAGGTACATAATGGCAGGATATAATTATTTTTTATCAGGTATTTCTTTTTCTATAAAAATAAAGAAACACAGCACCTTAGGTATCTAATCTATATATTAATACGTGAAGCAAAAAACTTGTAGGTACCCCTTTTTACGAAAATTGCTCGGACAGAGAAGTATATAAGCACTTAAATTAATTATAGTCCAATCTCGATCACTGGGCGACCAACATTTAGTAGGTATGTAGGTACTTAAAAATCGGCTTACTTAGGTACTTTTACCATTGGGAAGTTAGGAGTCTTGTTTTTTTTTTCATGGGTAACATATGACTAAAATATATATCTATTATATATTTTTTTTAGTTTACCGATTTAGATTTACTCAATGTCAATACATTGGATTTTGAGGTAAGGATAATTTGTGTCTCAATGTTATTATATATTTTATTTACCTACTGCATTCAACCTTTTGGGGAAAATAACAAAAGTGTATTGCCAGCGAATCGTAGGTTTTCCCGTTTTATTATATACTAGCTGATTCCCGCGACTTCGTCCGCGTGCAATTTAACGAAAGAAAAAATGGTCATGTTCATTCACTTCGCCCGTTCCCGCATTCTTAACTCACGCGGTTTT